>JAUKNK010000090.1:2222500-2887500 GCA_030765055.1 Mantis religiosa | reverse complement strand
GAATTTAATTCAACCCATTATTCGATGGTATTATAAAATACAGGCTGTCCCAAATTAGATGAACAAACTTTGAGAACTGATAGATACCATTATTTTAAACACTTTTTGTTAAGGAATGCTTTTAGCTGCATTGCTTCTTTAAGCACCACACAATTTAGTGTCAAAGCAAATGTTGGAATGCCGGCCAAGCAATGAGCCCACCTATACCTATGCCGTATGTAGCCATAATATAACGACATACTTCAGCACCAAATTGAGTCGATGCTCCATGATGTTGAAGCCACAGGTCTTGTCTGATATGAATTAGATCAGGCAAAACTTGTTGCAGTACTAATGAGGAATTGTGAGCATTGAGTCGTGTCTGCAAAGTGTATGGTCCTATTAAGTTCTCTCCAATACCATTTTCCCACACATTAAGACCAAATATCAGTTGATGTGACTCTGAAATGAAGCATGGAGACTTTCAAAGGCACAAACATGTGAATTCAGAGACATAAATTATGGCTCAGTGTGAAAATTGCTTCATCTGTGAATATGACATGGGATACAAACAGTACATCATTTTCCATTTTTTCCAGATACCACTGACAAAAATGATGTCTTCAGGCCTCATTGCATGAGCCTTTTCAAGGTGAAAAAGTTGCAATAACATTTCCTGCGAAATTCCTTCCATAGTGTTAGGACTTAGGTGCAATTGTGGAACAATGGCGTGAGTACTAGTTGCAGGATTGTTCTCAATTCACAGTAACATATCTTCCTCATTCTCAGAAGTCCGCAGAGAATGTGGCCGTCCTTGATTTATCTGCTTGTCTATTCAAGGATGAATGGCTGACGTCTTTGAGTTAGCACAGCAGAATATGGCACACCGATGCATTCTTTGTGTTAATCGCAATGGGTGTGTATTCCAACATTTGCTTTGAGATTAACTCTCTTAACCCTGCTGTTGTCCTTGGGTCAATATAACCCGACAAGAAATTTCTCTTTCTGTTACTTATTTAAGTGCAATCATTTGTGCTTGTAATTTTATGCATTTGTTGCTCTTCAGAACTACTTCTCGGTTTTGCCTTTGTTCATCCAGATCATAATGATGACATTAAAACATTATTCGATTTTGCATCTTTTAACTCAATGATGTGATATGCTTCTTGAAAACTTTTTAATCTGGACCGCCTTTTCTCATTTCAAGTAGCTGAGGAGCTAGTCCTTGAGAACTGCAGAAAGTCAAATATCTACCATTCCAAGCCTCTCAGGTTGACAAAATGTCCACTTCGGTGCTGAGAATCGAAAACCTCTCCCTTTCCGTTGGTAGAGATCAACTAAACAAACCTTACATATGAAAAATACATTCTGTGAAATTGAGTCTTCCCAGAAGAAATATACTCCGTCCCATGCAACTGATGTGACATTTTTAATAACTATTGCGTGTTATTGAATTTTCGAAAATAACATATTTTTCCCCGTATTCTGTGACTAAGAAGCATTAATCTATGCAAGTGATTTCTAAATAGATGCATAAAATCAACAGTAATAGGAAGTTTAATTGCACATTGAAGAATATTAATGGAGTTTTCTTAATACATCCTGTACAAAAACATGAAATTGCTGACCCAAGATTTACTCACTGACTCAGGTCTCCTGGCCATAAGCCTTTGGTTTTCCTGAGCAGTTTGTTGTCATTTCTTCTTGACCTTCGCTTTTTTTTTACCCTAATCCACTTTTCTCTTAACCTGTATAAGAATTCTCCTATACATCTATTTTTTTTCACCCATCCCTGTTAACATGCGTAATGCCACCACCTCTTTGCTCACACTGTCCCATTTCTTATCCCATATTTTCTCCTGAAATTTGTTAACTTCTTACATTCTATCAGGTAATGAATAGTACTCTCTTCATCTCCACAAAATTCACATATCCCTACCTCATTACTTCTCAACCCTTTTAGATTATTCCTACTCTCATCCATGCTATGCCTTCTCCTCCAGTTTTGTCACATTGATCTATATATTTTTCCCTACCCCATTCTGTCTTTAATTGCTTATAAAATTTCAAAGATTTGTTTTATTTTGTACCTTCCCATATCTCCTGCCTATCTATGTATTGTATTCTGTTTCTCACTTCCTTCCAAAAACTGCTATGATTTGACTCCTCTGCTCTCCATAAATCTCCCATACCAATCTTTGATACCGTTCTTTCCAATTCCGACCACCAACTATTTGTGTTCTTAATGCTTTTCTGTTGCTTCATGCACAGATTCAATAATTCCCCTTTCTGCCCTTTAATACACTTATACCAGAATTTCAGCGTTCCCTCTATTATTATTCCCCTCCTTTTTGTATTACCCAACTCTAGTAATGCCACTTATCTTGGTGCCGTTGTTCTTAATCTAAACTTCTAGCTTGTAATATTGTGTATGTAATCATAAGCAAAAACATTTGTAGCATATTTCTAATATATAATAAAATAAAACTTCAATATTTTATAGCAAGGAATGAGATTCTCAATTGAAGTTGATGGACCTACAAGAGGATACATCCTGGAGGTTTTCAATGCTCATTTTCAGCTGCCAAATCTTGGACCAATAGGTACGTTAATTTATAGTATACATGCAAAAGAATTTTATTTATTATGACATATAAATTCAAAGCGTGTTGGGATATATTTTCAGAAGTGGTTCCAGCAGCTAAATTTATGGGTAGTCGGCTGTGGCCTGCGCTTTTTTGAAAAGTGTTTCCTTTATATTTCTTAGCTCAACTATAAATTATTTCACATTTAGCACATTGTTCAAGAGAGCTCAGTATTATAATGACAAACATTATGGTACTGTCAAAAAATAAATGCTTCTTTTGAAATATTTACTGTACGTTACTCAAGTATCAAAACATGGGTGTTCGTGTTAATATCAGCAAAAGGATGCTGTATATCCATTCATCCGTCACTAATGGCAGACTTTAGAAAGCATGAATGATTTTTCTGCATGCCCACCGTATTTTAACTGCAGGTAGAAAAAATTTGGATAGTGTATTGTAGGGTGATTTGTTTTGGTTTAGACTGAAAGTGAAAAAGGGACAGCAAGTTGCCCCTCTAAACTATTTTGTAGAATGCAGTACGTGCTACACCTTGGTGTAAATAATGCTTTGCATTCTGTTGGGTAAATTTAGAGGCCAATACTCTCTGACTGGGGATATCAGTATCTCCAAGTGCACATCAAGTGGAGCTTAGCTTTTGTTGCTGTTGGGAGTTCCTCAGTTGTTATCTGGGATGCCGGCATGCCATGCAAAATACCCGATGCCACCTGAAGAAGCGTCTTCTGGTGTCATAATCCTCTAGAAACCTAACGAGGGTGCTTTGATGTTATGGTAAACTTAGGTAGAGTTTTCGAGCCCGGCGACTAATTTCATCCTCCACATATAGAAGAGATGAATTTTCATGGAGTAGTCTCATGGAAAGTAAAGACCAACAGAGTTGATGGACCTGAGTCCTCTGTTGTGTGCAGTTTGAAGGTATCACAGCTAGCTGTGTGCCACCATGCTCCAGATTTCGCAGTCATACAGCGTGAGAGGAGCTACAAGTGAGTGGAAGAGATGTAACTTTGACGAAGAGGCATCCAGGAGCTCATCATGGGGTACAATGAGGCAATTTCTCTCTGCACCCAGTGGAGAGACCCCTGATGTGCTCACAGAAAGCTAGACCTCTATCCAGCCTCACTCCCAGGTAGGTGACGGAGTTTTCTCATTCAATACTTCGACCTCGAAAAATAGATGTGGGGCAGTCGTTGGGGATGTGGCATTTGGGAAAAAGTACTGCAAGACTCTTACCTGCATTAGCGGACATTTGCCAGTATTTGCAGCACTCTTGGACAAGGTAGAAGTGTCGCTTATTAGGGTTGAAGGATCTGAGCAAATGTTTATCTGTGCAGAACAGGAGCATGTCATCAGCAAGCTAAACCATTTGGATGTGCGGCTGAGTGGGAAGTCCGCCATACACTAAAAAGTGTTGGTTAAAGCACAGAGCCTTTGGGGAATCTGCCTCTTATTGGTTCTAATGTAGATGTTTTCCCTGCGACTATGACAGTAAATGTGCAGTTTTTTAAAAACCTATGTAGTATGTTGGTACTCTGTGTGGGAAATCCCAGTTGGATAAGTTTGTGAAACAGTCCCGCATGCCAGGACTTTGAGAAAGCCTTCTCCACATTCAAGGATATATGTATATATAAGGGCACCCAACTGTAGCAGTTATCAGTGACATTCAAGAATACCGTAGCAGTATAGGCAACTTCCTGGAATCCTAGGGTGGGACCCTCTACCACTCACAGTAACTGCTGTACTTTGGAGTGCCTTGGGCGAAATCCAAACTGGGGGACAGGAATAGCTTGAATGTCTCCTAAAATTAAAGACAAGTGGTTTAGAATTAGCCTCTTGAGAACCTTTGAGAGGTAGACAGCAGCTGATGGATCGGGAGTTGGATGGGTGTACCTGGTCCTTCCCCGGCTTCGGAGATACATATCAACCTGGTCTCTCTTCACTCATGTGGGAAATAACCCTGGATCAGCCACATATTGAATAGCCTAGTAAGGAAGAGCACGGCGTTGAGGGGATAAATTTTTCCCTATTTGATAGCTATGAATTAATTAAGTGTTGCCCACCTTGGTAGTGTAGATGGTAGCATATCTGCCTTATGTTCAAGAGGTCCCGAGTTTGAATCTCGATCAGGGTGAGTTACCTGGATAAGGTTTTTCTGGGGTTTTCCCTTATCCTTAAAGACGAATGTCAGGTAACTCTAAGTTCTATGGATCCCGGGCTTATTTGAGCATCATATCACCCATTTCATTCATCATCCAATATGACTTGGCATTGGAGGATGTAAATTACAAAACAAAAAACTAATAATAATTAAGGGTTATTAATTTATTGCTAATGCAGTTATTTTTACAGTAGCTTACAAATTGTCCCAGTGAGGTATTATTTCATCTTATCGTATACTTAAGAGTGTGATTTATGAAGCATAAACAACCATTTCAAATTAAATGCACTATAATAAGGTCCTTATGAATAATTTGCTTCAGGTGCTAATGGCTTAGCAAATCCCCGAGACTTCCTTACTCCAGTTGCATACTATGAAGACAAAGAGGATGAAAACTACAAAGTAATCAACAAGTATCAAGGACATTTGTTCCAAGCTGAGCAACATCACACTCCTTTTGATGTAGTTGCTTGGCATGGAAACTACGTCCCCTACAAGTATGACCTGTCCCTCTTCATGGTGATAAATGCAGTGCAGTTTGATCATTGTGTAAGTCTTAGCTTTATTTTCTCGAAATTTGCTTATGTATAGTTATTATGGCAATCAAGTTTAAGAATTTGTTTCTCTCTTTTGTACTCAGTTATCTTTCTATCTGTTGAATCTTTGTTGCAACCACTATTATCTTCATCTGTGAGGATGTGTTTATATTTTTCTCTGTATTCTGTAAGTTTCAAGGATATATACAAATATAACAACTGTTATAAACTGTCCGGGAATGCGATTTCATGTAAAACTTTTACACATCTTCAGCCGGAAACAACAAAGCTGTTGCCATCGTTACGAACACTAGATGTTTATATATTCTTGTTAGTACTACCAAAATCTGAAAATGAAACAAATTTAAAAACAGAATCAACTGCCGGTATTTCAAAATTCATTATGTGATGTTTGTTTTCTAAAATAAATATCTTTTCCCAGACCATTAAATCTATCACACGATTTAATTGTTTTAATAATTTTACTTCTGGATTTATTTCATGGTTAAATGACCAAAAATGATCTGCTACAGCTGATTTATCAGTCTGTTTGTATTTAATGTTACGAAAAAAATTTTACTTTCTGGTTTCCAAACTACATTTCATCTTTCCAATATAAACCTGATCACAATCTAAACAATTAAATTGATAAATACCAGATTTTTTATTATTAGGAATTTTATCTTTTTTAGAAAAATTTAGTAAATTTTTAATAATACATTTATTTTGAGGAGCTGAAGCTATACAAACTTCTTTAAAAAGTTTTGAAAATGTTTATTAACCCAAGTATGGTGAGCAAGCCTGACAATTTGACTGTTGTGCAAGGCAGAGGTGGGCAAACTTACAACCAATATGAGAAGATACTTTATTCACCTTCTAAATACATAAATCATGGCTTTGTCAGTAATACTACATAATTGTATAACATAATACTATATACAACAGTATGTACAATATGAAGTACCTTATACAAGAAGTAATATTTACAAAGTTATTACAAATTTATGTCTTTAAATTCCTGGATGCTAAAAAGTACATGTTTTAAGAGTGCTTTTGTTAATGAACATTCAAATTTGCTATAGACCTGATCTTTGAAATGTCAAGGTAATGTATTGTATAGGCTAGTCCCATGGTGAGTAATGTTACTGCGACTCTTATTGGTGCGACAGAATGTGGTATGTATGTGATTTGATGATCTGGTGTTGTGTGTGTGATATATGACATTTGTTTTGAAGAGATTTCTATTTTTATGGATGAAGCATAATGTTTCCAGGAAAATATATATATAAGGTTGAGGTAAAATTGTCAATTCCTTAAATACTATCCTACTAGATGTTCTTATAGGTACTTGCTTAATTATTTTTAGTATTTTCTTTTGTAATTTAAAGATGACATAAAGATTTGTGGACATACCCCATACTGGAATGCCGTAGGTTAGAATTGAGTGAACATATCCAAAGTATAAAGTACAAAGTACATAGGAAGGAGATGTGGTCAGTATCACAGCAACCCCAGCCAGAAAGTTGGCTTTCTTACTTAGGATTTGCTACCTATCGTAGCTCCTCAAATGATTCATGATGCCGAGTGGGCACTAAAATCTGCACCCCTTTAAGGGTGGGACCAAACCTGAATGCATTTTGAGAACAAAAGCACAACGCCCTAGCCCACTATGCCACGGTACAGGATACATCTTCACAGCTGCAGCAGATACTCACTACAACAGAGATTCAACAGATAAAAGGATAGACAAGTACAAAATTGAGCCAGCAAGAAAAAAGAACAACAGCTATTCGGAGATTCACATACCACCCAGCTACACATTATAAATTCAGCAAGATTTTAAAAAAATGCAAGGTAACTTTTGTTGCAAAAAGCAATTACAGTATACAAAATGTTATGTGAAGAAACAAATAAGAATAATCCTACATATAACAAAAAGATTAATTTATAAGATTAATTGCTTCAGCTGCAACCAAATATGCATTTTACAAACAAAAAGAGACCTAAACACTAGATTAAAGAACACATGAGAGCAGAATCAGATGGAGAATTTAATGTCATTTCAGTATGTTGCCAAAGTAGCTCAGTGGCAGAGCAGCCGCGCATAGAGCAAAAGAACCATAGTTCATATCAAAGATATTGCATCGCACAGTAGGATTGCATGCAACAATAAACATACAGTTTATTTGTGGGCCCATGGTTATTTACTTATATTTTGTTGCTTCAATTTTCAGACATTTTCAGTTGTTGAAGTTTAAACTACAAATATGTAAAATATAAAGCTATTAAAGGTGAAGCAAATAAATATATACAAATATAACAATTTGTAACTTAAAACTTCACTTATCTTATAAGAAATGATGATTTTCTTATAAATTGTCTGGGATCACGATTTCATGTAAACTTTTACATATCCTCAGCCGGAAACAAAACTGTTGTCATCGTTACGAACATTAGATGTTTATATATTATTTTGGAAGGACAAAACATAATTTGGAAACCAGAACAAAAGAACATTTTCGTAACATTAAATATAAACAAACTGATAAATCGGTCGTAGCAGATCATTTTTGGTCATTTAACCATGAAATAAATCCAGAAGTTAAATTATTAAAACAATTAAATGATCCAATAAATTTAATGGTTTGGGAAAATACATTTATTTTAAAAAACAAACATTGTGTAATGAATTTGGAAATATCGGCAGTTAATTGTGTTTTTAGATTTGTTTTATTTTCAGATTTTGATAGTACTAACAAGAATATATTATCCTATAGCATGTGTAACGATGACAACAGCTTTGTTTCCGGCTGAGGATATGTAACATTTTACATGAAATCGCGACCCCGGACAATTTATAAGAAAATTGTCATCATTTCTTATAAGATAAGTGAAGTTTTAAGTTACAAATTGTTATATTTGTATATATTTAAACTACAAGTTTATTTTAATTGTGTATAATTTGCATTACATATGCTTCTAACAGTTAAAACTGCACTTATGAAAGTTGTTGTTGACTAATGGCACTGGGGATTAGTTGATTTGCATCATTTTCCCCCTAGCTTCCCAATATAAAGCCTGTTGGTTCCCACTTTTGAGACCATTACATCCTCTTTACAGATAGTACATTTGGATGTAGGTATGCAGTGTATTTTATAAAGGTGTTCTGCAAGACAATCATGACCAGTTTCCATTCTAAATAGAGCCACTTATGAAAGTTAATTGATGGAAATTAATTATTCCTTCACACTAGCCATGTATAGGTTAAGGTTTTGAATAGATAGAAAAACTCAATGCTATGGCCGGGATTTGAACCACGAACTTCCTCGTTTCTGTTCAGTCACTCTTACCAATTGAGCTACCATGGCCAACGTGCCATGATGACATTAAATTCTCCATTTGACTCGTATATTTTCCCAGTAAACCACTAGGGGCTCTTGTATTCGAGATACACCATTTGTGGTGACTTACTAATGTAAGTACTTAAGTCCAAAGCTTCATCACTTAACTCTTATTATTTTAGTTAATTGATGGAAATTAATTGTTCCTTCACACTAACCATGTATATGCTAAGGTTTTGGATAGATAGAGTCGACATGAAAAACTCAATGCCATGGCCAGGAGATCCATGGTTCAAATTCCAGCCATGGCATTGAGCTATTTCAGTTTGACTCTACCTATGCACTTATAAATATTGATTTGGATATCATATTTGCTTTATATTTAATTTTTTAAAGTGCTAAAATTTAAAAACTTAATTATTAAATTTTAGATGAGTCGTATTTCTTACACATCTGCTTCACTTTCGTACCTATTTTGAGGACATGTTTCGAAAATCTTCGTTTGCATCTACGGCTCTTGTGCGACTGACGCTAGATCCAGCGGTGTGGGTAATTCTGGGGTTGTTGCTGCCATCTGTTGATTTAGTGATGAACTGAAATGTGGGATTCTCTTCTAGCGGGATTTCAAAGTTCATTAGTTGGTTTTTATGTTTTTCTATGTATATCCTCTCCCATATGACGAGTTCACTATGTTTTTGTACGTATTTTAGTAATTCTGTGCTATCTTCAATTTCATGATTTTCAGACCAGAAATGAGCTGCTATTGCGGACTTATCAATATTTTTGTATCTTAAGTGCCTGAAGTGTTCTTTCTTTCTAGTGCCTATGTTCCTTTTTGTCCTCCCTATGTAAATTTTTTCACAGTCTTTACACTTAATTTTGTAAATGCCTGACTTAAATTTAAAAACTTTTTTCTTGTTGTTTGGAAAATTCTCTTTCCCATATTTATTTGCTAGGATGCTTTTATACACAGGATGTAACTTTATTGGTGTCATATATTTGGGACGCTTGTTTCTAACATGAAAAGAGTAAAATAAGTTAATATGTAGATGGGTCTGAAAATCAATTATTTCAGAGTTACAACACAAAATCGAAAGTTGCAAAAATTGCTTGAAGTGGCTTCCTCTTTTTTCGATGCATGAATTTTTTTGTATGGGAACATTTGAAGTCCTTGGTTTATGCGACTCCTGTTCCTGATGTTGACATTTGAAGAGAATGTATCCAAAATAGATTAGACAAAGTACAAAGCACACCAGACATTTTCAGACAGAGTATGCCAGAATATGGAATGCAGGCTTACTGCATGTATCAAAGCAAGAGGAAGCCACTCTGAGCAATTGTTTTAACTTCTAAAATTGTCTCAAAAAACTATTTGTAGTTGGTTTATTGATACTCGTCACTTACTAATTTATATTAATGAGAGACTAGTTTCAAAGGCAATCGCATCCATTTTCAATCTCTTTCCAACTGGCATCTGTTGTTGTCTGCTCTCTCTCTGGTGGTGGAACTATGAACTTCTTTGTCAAATTATCTACTGGTGGGATTTCAAAGTTCATTATGCAATCCTTATTTTTCCATATGAATATGTTCTCTCATGTCAATTTATTTTGGTTTATCACTCCTTTTAATAATTTTGGATTTGGATCAATGTCATGACTTTCATTCCAAAAATGAAATGCTACTGCTGACTTATCTTGTTTCAATCTGATGTTTGATAGATAGATAGATAGATAGTTTTATTCACCTTAGGAATATACAATATTCATGGCTTCGTCAAATTTGTACCCATAAGAATAATACATTTCTTATGAGTAATACAATTATGAATAATACAATAGTAATTAAATAATACAATAGTAGTTAATTAATACAATAGTATTATTTAGTATTAGTAATGCAGTAGTAATTAACAGAATAATAATACAAATAGTAATTAAGAATAAGGCAACTTAGGTCACATAATAATTTAATGTATTACATTTTTAAGAACTAGGCTGTAAGAGACATAATTTTTACCAAAAAAAATCAATATTTACTTTATTATTTAATTTTACTTCTTAGAAACTCATCTGTTGTCTGTGACATTACTTTTAGTAGGATATTTTTTACAGCTTTTCTGAATATTACAAGTATCACCTCCGAAGTTGCACAGGTATTTATTCACAAACATCATTTTAGGAAGCATTGATATGTTGATCATGTTTTAAGTATTCTTCCACTGAATAATAGCAACCTTCTCTTAAAAATGATTTTACAGACAGTTTAAACCTTTTTTCCGATGTTATACTTTTAATGCCATCGGGTAGTTTGTTATATAATAATACTGCTTTATGTTCGAAGCTATGTGTGAATAAAGTTGTATTGTGGCTTATAATGCGTAGATCTGATTTACTTCTTGTATTATGTGTATGTATCTGCGAATTTGTTTCAAATTGAGCAAGTACAATTCTTGTCCTAACTAGAGCTTCATATATATACACACAGGGTAATGGAAGTATTTTTAGTAGTTTAAAATATGGTTTACAGCTGGTGGTGAAAGGAATATTTACTATATAACGAATAGCCCTTTTCTGCAGTCTAAATATTTTTGATACATCATTAGCATTTCCCCAGCTAAGTATACCATAAGACATTACAGAATGAAAATAAGCAAAATAAGTGCTCTTTGATTCTGGTTTTTAGCATTCTATGTAGCATTTTTCACAATTCTTACAACTTATTTGGTATATTCCGGATCTGTTGACTGATGGGATTTCATCTTTTGTTTTTGAATTAAGCAATTTTAAAATTGAGTGTCTATTAGTAGGTGCCAAGGTGATATTTTGTTCTTTGAAGATCTTTTTAAATTTATTAAATGTTTTTGGGTGATATGTGAATGAACTGAATATGCTGTTGCTTTCTTTTTCTTTTGTAAATGTGGTTGCTTCTTTAATGGTTTTCTTTAGTTTAGCTTTTCTAATTATCTTCAACACCAAACTTTTGTTGTATCTGTTTTCTTCTGCTATGTGTAGTATTGCTTTTTGCTCTTTGAAATATTGTTCTTTTTCCATGGGTATGTTGACTATTCTGTGTGTAAGGCTGTTTATTATTGCATGTTTATGTGTAATTGGGTTGTGGCTTTTTGTGTCGTTCCTCATGATATTTAGATCCAAGAAAGAGCATTGTTCATTGATTTTCTTTTCTATTGTGAATTTTATAGTCCTTTCTTGCAGATTGAGTAATTTTAATGCATCATCTAAATGTTTATTTGGTACAATTGCAAAGATGTTGTCAACATATCTATACCAAACTTTGAAGATCAATGGGAAGGATGTCTAATTTTCTGTTGTAATTCTGAAATAAGTGATTTACAGACCCATTTACATATGAACTATTTTTACTAAAATCCTTTCATGGAAGTGTTGAAAACAGTGTTGTTGTATAAATTAAATTAATTGGGAATCGATTAATGACACTAAACAACACTTACTTTTAAATTTTCCCGGAACTAGTTTCAGAGGCCGTCCCTCTATCTTCAGCCGGACATCGACTGGTTCTCATTGGTGTAGCTGGAACAAAGTATTCAATTTCGACATCCCCTAGAAAGATTTGTTCAGCAAGTTCCTCGAACCGCCACCAGAGGAGACCGATGACAAAATATTGCCAGCTACACCAATGAGAACCAGTCGATGTCCGGCTGAAGATAGAGGGAAAGCCTCTGAAACTAGTTCTGGGAAAATTTAAAAGTAAGTGTTGTTTAGTGTCATTAATTGACTCCCAATTAATTTAACCTTTTTTACTGTTCTGATAAGAGAAACAAGTCCTTCAAATATATGACACCAATAAAGTTACACCCTGTATAGTCTGCTCTTAATAAAAGTAGTAGTGCTTACTGAAATTTAAAATGCTAATCTGTAAAGGTATGGTTGATGTAGTTTTAAAATTACCTGCACACTACACTGCAACTCATTTTCCACTAGGATCCTTCCATTTTTACGGTGCTTACCTGCCCATCAAATAGACCTGGAGTAGCCATTGCTGACTTTGTTATATTTCCTCCACGCTGGTCTGTACAAGAGCATACATTCAGGCCACCATACTATCACAGTAAGTATATACTTATATAAACAAGTTATCATCATCTCATTATCCTGTATGCGTGTGTGCGTGTGTGTGTGTGTGTGTTTGTGTGTGAGAGAGAGAGAGAGAGAGAGAGAGAGAGAGAGAGAGAGAGAGAGAGAGAGAGAGAGAGAGAGAGAGAGAGAGAGAGAGAGAGAGAGAGAAGGACGAAGTATAATATCACGGGTTGGTTCTCAATTTCTAAAATTACTACTGGAGTTCTCTGTATCTGGGTATGATATATTTGGAATCGACATACATAGTGATTGCTTTTTGTCCCATGCAACATTTATGCACTGTGTTATCTACCCTTTCTCTACACCTGCGATTGGACACTTCAAAGTCCTGAAGCCAAACTTTCAGTCTCTAGCCAGACCAGGGCTGGACCCTCTACTGGCAGTAGAATATTTTATAAGTTAGGGCAAATGATGGTAGAGGTTTATTTTGGTGCTTTTTTCTTTTAATTTTATATATATAATTTGTGTACTAATACTGCAGTGTTTTCATGTGCCTAAAACAAGTCTTGGTCTTTTGTATTTTTTGCCGGGGTCGATGTCGTACTCACCTAGACCGCGTATAAGGGAGTTGAAGTTCTGGGAGAGGTTTTGATAGAATGGGAGTGAGAGGGTGTGGATGTAGTCTGTTAGGGTAGGAATGTGTAGGTCACGATGGATTACAAGGTTAGGGATGTATCATGGAGAATCTATGGCAATACGAAGGAATCGAGACCCTTTCTCTATAAGCTGCTCTACAAATCTTCCATTAGAAGGTATTCAAGAAAGGTATAAGTTACATATGTTGCTTCGCACGTTACATAATTCAAAAAGAAATAGGGGCAGGTGACTCACCTGGTATATGTTTACTCTAAATTTTGCTTTGTATATATTAATCACTGCCATTATTTCTTTACATGTACATTAGTTTGACTTGACGATGCTATGAATTATTTGTATTTGCTTAAGCAGAGAATGAGTGAGCAAGTGAACAAATGAGTGAGTGAGTGAGTGAGTGAGTGAGTGAGTGAGTGAGTGAGTGAGTGAGTGAGTGAGTGAGTGAGTGAGTGAGTGAGTGAGTGAGTGAGTGAGTGAGTGAGTGAGTGAGTGAGTGAGTGAGTGAGTGAGTGAGTGAGTGAGTGAGTGAGTGAGTGAGTGAGTGAGTGAGTGAGTGAGTGAGTGAGTGAGTGAGTGAGTGAGTGAGTGAGTGAGTGAGTGAGTGAGTGAGTGATGACACTGAGCAATGAATATCAAACTTAACTGCAACTGTTAATACTAATTCATTCAGTAACCTTCTACAAAAAGAATTTACCTCAACAGCAACAACTATTTCACCGTATTTGAGAAATATTTTGACCTATTTTATGCAATCAGAAACTTAAGATTGGGTTATAATATTCTGAGAAGCAGAAGTAATACATTATTTTGTTTGTTTAAAATTTGAAATTAGTGTATTTTTATTTTTTATTTTAGGAAATTGTATGTCTGAATTCATGGGTCTAATCCATGGAAATTATGAAGCTAAGGAAGAAGGTTTCTTGCCTGGTGGAGGTAGTCTACATTCTATGATGACACCTCATGGACCTGATAGCCAATGCTTTGAGGCAGCTTCAAATGCACCTTTGAAACCTGTACGAATTGCTGATAATACACAGGTACACAATGCTTTGGCAATTCAATTGACTTTTCTTAAGTATTAATCTTCAGATCCCCTCCCCAATTTATACATTATGGGGACTGACTTGTGGGAATCACCTGAAAGAAATGATGGATCATTTTAACCTTGGCAATTCTCTACTTGCCATTTATGAGCAAATTTAATAAGAAATTCTTATTTCTTTTATGCAGCTGTAAACTATAGATTAGCACAAATAACTGACAGTTTGAAATATGCCACTCAAAAATGTGGAATTAAATAAAATTATATGAATATAGCCATTTACTAGCTTTTTTGGGATGGTTTCACTATTCCTAAAGTCACGTTGAGCAACATTCTTGTATTGGAACCTTGCAAAGGGGATTTGGTGCATCGACTAGACGTTGTCTATTGTGCCTATGCCCAAGTTGAAGGATCCCCAGGATGAAGGATAAGGTAAGAGAGGACAACCAAACCAAGGAGTCACGACAGTAGAGAGGGCAGGATCCCCACCATTTACCAGTTGGAAACTCCCCGGCATCCCACCCACCATGGTCCTAAAACAACCCACTAGGCAATAAATGAACAAGTGAAAAACGCTTTCTATTCAATTGAGAAATACAAAAATTGAAGAGTGACTTAGTTTATTAAAATTTGTTATGAATCTATTTCGTATATCTAAAACTGCTAATAATCTGTAAATAGATTTATTTGTTTTTATTTTGAACTGTAAAAATGTAATTTTAGTGTTATTTTTTGACGATACTTTGTAAAAAATGTTGCAAATGGCAGAATAAATCTGAATGGTAGTATGTCTGCCTTATATTCAAGAATTCCTAAGTTCAAATCTTGGTCAGGGTGAGTTACCTGGATACGGTATTTTTCCGAGATTTCCCCTTATCCTGAAAGACAAATTCCAGATAACTAAGCTCCATGGACCCTCTACTCATTTCACCCATTTCATTCATCATCCGATATGGCTTAACATTGGAGGATGTAAATTTAATAAAAAAGAAAAATAATAATAATAAGTTTTTAAGTTTTCTTACACTGCAGTATGCCCTACAGCAAGTTTTATGGTGATTTCATTTACAGTGACATGCTTCTCTTCTCTAGTGGCCTCATCAACTCTTTCTTTGTTGCATTCCATGCAGCCAGTTTGACAGGTTAATCTTGGATATTTCTGTTCCTGTCTTTGAAATATTTCACTCATCTTCTCATACTTTGATGTCCAGCCAGATATCTCCATAGGCATATTGAAGTCTGAGGTGAATTTCAACTGCGGACTTTAGCTTTTTAACAAGTAATTCAATGACATCATACTTTCAAAACAAAGCACTGATATCTACCATTTTAGAAACACTGCTTGTGGTCACATGTGGTCTGTAGTTGTTATTATTATATTGCTGGAATTAGAACTTAAAAATAGGTTGCACATGAGCTTTAGTATGACCCTTGTATTACTGTCAGAATGGTGAAATTCTTTAAAGTTGCTGATTAATGGTTCAAACTGATAAGGCCAACACCATGTTCTCTTATTTTACTAAATATTTAGGTATTTTATATATATATATATATATATATATATATATTTATTTGTACAGTTTCACTAAAATAACTTTAACATCGAACATGCACTATTATACTGTTACCCAATCGGCAGACTCTACGGTACCGATCAATAAATGTAGGGGAAGGCCGGTGGAGGGGGGCGTGTGGCATCTTTACCGCTTGCAGAGGCGAGAGAGAGTGGAGGGAGGGGAAACCACAAGGGTGGCTGAATCTTCGTTTCCCCCTCCTCCTGCCGCCTGAAAGAAGGCGAAACATCGAGAATGTTTTCCCCCTCCATAAAAAAGAATTCTCGAGAAACTTCGAGCCACCGATCAATACAGGAGAGGCGACCGTCAGTTGAGTTGAGTCAGTCGTGGCGAGCAGTGTGAGGAGTGCCCAGTGAAATTGCAGGCGACCAACTTGAAGCTGAACGCGAAGAAGTGCCAGCTCTTCCGCAAGGAAGTGAACTACTTGGGCCACATAGTCTCAGCAACCGGAGTGGCCACAGACCCGGAGAAGACACAGGCTGTGAAAGGTTGGCCTCACCCAAAGGATAAGAAAGAGTTGTGCAGTTTCCTGGGGCTGTGCAGTTATTACCGACGCCAAACCCCTCACCCGCCTGACAGAGGAACACCGGCCTTATGTGTGGATGGAGGACGCCGAAGACGCTTTCCAGCACCTAAAGGAGACCCTGTACAGCGCTCCAATTTTGGGATTTCCACAACCAGGTGGCACCTTCATTGTGGACACCGACGCCAGCGACCATTGTATTGGAGACGTCCTATCGCAGATCCAGGACGGCCATGAGCGGGTGATAGCCTACTACAGCAAGACGCTATCCAAGGCAGAGAAGAACTACTGCGTCACCCGGCGAGAATTATTGGCGGTAGTAAAGACCTTGGAGCACTTCCACAAGTACCTGTACGGTCAGCCATTCCACCTGAGGACTGACCATTCCGCCCTAACCTGGCTATTGAGCTTTAAGAACCTGGAAGGCCAGACAGCACGTTGGGTTCACAGGCTGCAGGAGTACGACTTCACCTTGGAACATCGCAGAGGGAAGAGCCACGGTAACGCAGACGCTATGTCCCGAAGACCCTGTCCAGTAGAGTGCGGCCAATGCACAAGAGTGGAGGAGAAGGAGCGTGCCGCAGCAGTTCGAGTAGTCACGGCAGTGCCTGCGGATGGCTGGGATAGCGCAGGCCTGAGGAGGGAGCAGCTGGCGGACACAGACTTGGGGCCACTATTGAGGGAAGTGGAGGCAGGGACGAGACCAACCTGGGCGGACATCGCACCGAGGAGCGCCACCTACAAGTCGTACTGGGCCCAATGGGACTCGTTGAAGACCAGAGAGGACGTGCTGTTCCGGGTTTAGCCCAGAGGTTCTACCCCCATTAGTCCTGAACCCGTAGGAACTGGACCCGGGCCTCCTTCAACCAGGGAGTATCCGAGCTGTCCCAAAGGGCGCTCGGCGTCCTCCGTGGGGCTTTCCATAGGGCAAGACCTAGAGACTAACAAGCCCTCCCATCTGGTCCTATGGACTCAAGACGGGATGGAAGTGGATACGCCACTTATGCGCGTCAACACTCAAGGTGAAGACTACCGAACAACCTCGGTGGGGCCACCTGGTGATCTAGCACACCTTCTACTAGCTTTGCAGGCTAGTACCCGGGAGAATTAATGGCTTCCCTCAACCCCGTCCGAAGACGTACCCGATTCCTAAGGATATCGGGAACACACTGCCCCCTCGAGTCCATCCCAATGCGAACAACTCCCGAAGAAGGGGCTCGGCTGTTCGGCCCGAGGTTCCTCTAGTAACGTCAGAGGTACCACGAGTGCTAAGGGTCCGCAGCGCCCGCACTTTGGCAGCTGAAGGGACGGATACCCTCCCCTACGGGAGCTGTTCCGGGTATGGGAATCACCCGATGGGAAGACGCAGAGAGAACAGTTGGTACTTCCCCAGAGTAAAGGTCCCGGAAGTCTTGAAAGAAGTGCGCGCCGGTATTTCAGGAGGACACCTGGGAGCGAACCGGACGATTGACAAACTACGGCAGCGCTACTACTGGCTGAGGCTCCGAGCAGACGCTGAGAGATGGTGCCGTTAGTGTCACGTGTGCGCGGCGAGTCGCGGCCCCCAGACTAGCAGCCGGGGTCGCATGCAACAGTACAACGTCGGAGCGCCATTTGAACGGCTCGCCGTTGACATTGCTGGACCGTTCCCAATATCCGACTGAGGCAACAAGTACCTGATGGTGGTCGTGGACTACTTCACTAAGTGGCCGGAGGTGTATTCCATCCCAAACCAAGAGGCAAGGACAATCACAGACTGCCTCGTGGAGCAAGTGTTCTGCCGATTTGGGGTACCGTTAGAGCTGCACAGTGACCAAGGCACCAATTTTGAGTCCAACCTGATGAAGGAGGCACTAGAGAGACTTGGGGTTAACAAGACCCGCACAACACCTCTACATCCCCAGTCGGATGGCATGGTCGAAAGGTACATCAAGACCTTAGAGGAACACTTGAGGAAGATCGTGGCCAGCCATCAGCGAGACTGGGACTTCAAGGTGCCACTGTTCTTGCTGGCCTACCGCTCGTCAACACACGTCACCACGGGGATGACGCCAGCCAGCTTAATGTTCGGCCGAGAGTTACACCTCCCTTGTGGCCTGGCTTTTGGAAGCCCTCCGGGGGTGAAACAGCCAGCGACCGAGTATGTGGAGAACCTGGTGGGCCACCTCCACGACATGCACAGGATGGCTCGCCAGAACATCCAGAAGGCAAGCGACCTCATGAAAACCCGATACGACAGGCAAGCCAACAGCCAAGGGTTCCAGCAAGATGACCTGGTCTGGTTGTACCGCCCTACCCGGGCCAAGGGACGCTGCCCGAAGCTTCAGCAGCCTTGGCAAGGACCGTACCGTGTGGTGAAGAGGATTAACGACGTGGTCTATCGCATCCAGAAGGTGCCCCGAGGAAAGATGTTGGTGGTACACCTGGATCGCCTGGCCCGCTATGATGGTGCTGTTTGGGATGACCAGCCTTGAGGAGGTAGCAGTGTTACCCAATCGGCAGACTCTACGGTGCCGATCAATAAATGCAGGGGAAGGCCGGTGGAGGGGGGTGTGTGGCATCGTTACCGCTTGCAGAGGCGAGAGAGAGTGGAGGGAGGGGAAACCACAGGGGTGGCTGAATCTTCATTTCCCCCTCCTCCTGCCGCCTGAAAGAAGGCGAAATATCGAGAATGTTTTCCCCCTCCATAAAAAAGAATTCTCGAGAAACTTCGAGCCACCGATCAATACAGGAGAGGCGACCGTCAGTTGAGTTGAGTCAGTCGTGGCGAGCAGTGTGAGGAGTGCCCAGTGTACGTGGACAGACGAACTGGTGAAATTATAATTGTGTACATTACGAAATTCTAGGTGATCGGTAAGTGTGACATTGTAATAAGGTGGAAATAAAGAACATTTTTCAGTGGTGTAATTGGACTTTTTATTTCACGAACTCACAAAGTCACAATACATCAAGTACAAATGAAATTGCTGACTCGCTGACTCAGGTCCCCTGGTCATAAGCCTTTGGTTTTCCTGAGCAGTTTGTTGTCATTTCTTCTTTACCTTCGCTTTTTTTTACCCTAATCCACTTTTCTCTTAACTTATATAAGAATTCTCCTATACATATATTTTTTTCTCCCATCTCCGTTAACATGCGTAATGCCACCACCTCTTTGCTCACACTGGCCCATTTCTTATCCCATATTTTTCTCCTGCAATTTTTTAAATCCTTACATTCTATCAGGTAATGAATAGTGCTTTCTTCATCTCTACAAAATTCACATATCCCTACCTTCATTACTTCTGAACCCTTTTAGATATATTATTCCTACTCTCATCCATGCTATGCCTTCTCTTCCAGTTTTGTCACATTGATCTATATATTTTTCCCTACCCCATTCTTTAATTGCTTTAATTGCTTATAAAATTTCAATGTTTTCTCTTCTTCTATAATTTCCCATATCTCCTGTATATCTATGTCTTGTATTCTGTTTCTCACTTACTTCCAAAACCTTCTATGATTTGACTCCTCTGCTCTCCATAAATCTCCCATGCCTATCTTTAATATCATTCTTTTCAATTCCGACCACCAACTATTTGTGTTCTTAATGCTTTTCTGTTGCTTCATGCACAGATTCAATAATTCCCCTTTCTGCCCTTTAATACACTTATACCAGAATTTCAATATTCTCTCTATTATTATTTCCCTCCTTTGTGTATTACCCAACTCGATTAATGCCTCTTCTCTTGGTGCTGATTTTGGCAACCGTAGTATTACTTTGCAAAACAATCCATATATCTGGTCTAATTGTGTACCTATCTCTGATGTGCCCCATACATCCACTGCATACATTGTTTTGGCTTCAATGACCGCCTCAAACATTCTTTCTAACCATCTACTGACATCTCCAGCTTATGTTTACATATTCTTGCGCCTATCAATGCCACCCTGTCGTTAGCTATCACTTTTTTGGCTTGTGTGGCCCATCCTCCACTGCTACACATCCTTACACCTAAATAGTCATAATCCTTTATCCTTTTGATCTCCTATGAACCATTCCTCTCCTTTTCTCAGTATTGATCCTCTTTTAAATACCATTATTTTTTATTTTTTGCTGTTTATCCTTAATCCCCAGTTAGTGCAAAACCTATGAATTACTCTATTGATTTTTGTAGACCTATTACAGAAGTTGCTCCTACCATTAAATCATCTGCATACAGTGGATCTCTTAGTTCATTATTATTGGGCAATGGGCATTGCTTTACTTAACCCTGCCTATTACTTTCATCTATAAATAAAGTGAATAGGATAGGTCTCAATTTGCACCCCTGTCTCAAGCCTAATTTCTGTTTGGCCTCCTCTGGTAGTACCTTATTTTACTAGTACATCCCAGAGTAACTGGATCATAAGATGGGAATGGTTAACTTTTAGGTCTCTTCATTTATGGACTTAAATTAAAGCTTTATCTCATTAAAATCAAATGGGGAACTTGTTTGTCATTCAAGATGTCACATAAAGCTGCAGATACGAGGGCTGTTTTTTTTTTCAACCTCCGATCGCTCCATGCCGACGCTACGCGGGCAGCAGAAAGCGGGTATGCGCTCTCGGCAACTGCGCAGCTCTCGCCCTACACACTCCGCCATTGTTGACATTCAGTCGTCAGTCGGCGTTGTGCTACAGCCACGTAAACATGGCCGCCATTATTGATGCTTCCGCCAAGTGCGAATTGCGAAGTGTAAATCGTTTTCTACAGCCTGAAGGCCATGGTGCTGCAGAAATCCATCGGAGGATGAGTCGTGTGTATGGCGAAAACTTCATGAGTGATGGTGTTGTTCGTGAATGGTGTCGAAAGTTTAAAGATGGTCGTAATGATGTGCATGATGAAGGGGGTCAAGGACGCAAATCTGTTGTTTCAGATGACCTTGTTCAACGAGTTGACAGAATGGTTAAAGAAAACCGCAGATTCACCATCACTGCTTTGTCTACGGAATTTCCAGAAGTTTCAAGGTCTGTTTTGTACTTGATTGTTACTGAAAGGTTAGGCTACAAAAAACTTTGTGCACGTTGGGTCCCAAAAAATGTTGACTGACAACCACAAAACTCGACGAATGGCATCAGCTTTGGAGTTCCTTGAGCGTTATCACGATGAAGGAGACAACTTTTTGAAATCAATCGTGACTGGGGATGAAACTTGGGTTCAATACGACACACTGGAAACGAAACAGCAATCACAACAATGGATGCATTCAAATTCACCAAACAAACCAAAGAAATTCAAACAAACATTCAACAACAGAAAGACCATGGCTACTGTGTTTTGGGACCAACAAGGTGTGTTGCTTGTGGAGTTTATGCAGCCCGGAACCACAATAACTTCAGCTGTTTATTGTGAAACTTTACGACGTTTACGTAGAGCCATTCAGAACAAACGAAGAGGAAGGCTGACTGCTGGAGTTGTTCTGATCCACGATAATGCCCATCCACACACTGCGGCAGCAACTCAACGGCTTCTCGACCAATTTGGATGGGACATTTTCGATCATCCGCCACACAGTCCTGACTTAGCACCCAGTGACTTTCACCTTTTTCCTCAACTGAAGACGTGGCTTGGTGGGAAGCGATTTCAAACCAATGAGGACCTTCAAACGAACATCTAGGACTACCTGAACTCACTGGCGGCAACTTTCTTTGAAGAGGGAATTGAAAAGCTTGTCCACAGATATGACAAATGTCTCAATCTCTTCGGTGATTATGTCAAAAAGTAACCATAAGTGTACTATTCTTTTGGTGATAAAATTATTGTTTTATATGAACTTGTGTTTTATTTATAGCCTATCGGAGGTTGAAAAATAAAACGGCCCTCGTATGTTTATAATTTTCCAGGCAGTTGGTGATCAGATGACATCACATGTATATTGAGGAAGATACTGTTGAGTTTAAGATGATGAGACAGAGTCTGTTGCTAATTATTCCTGATGATAGATAAACTGTGATGAATATAACATTATTTTTGTGTTTCATTCCTCTTTAATAGAAAATTACTAAAAGCACTGTTTTTATTTCAGGCATTCATGTTTGAAAGTTCGCTCAGTCTTGCAATAACCAAATGGGGAGAAGAAACGTGCCAGAAGCTGGACAAACACTATTACACGTGCTGGCAATCTCTGAAAAGCAATTTTACTGGGGAAAAATAAATGGAAGACAATGAGTTTAAGTAAAGATTATTAGAAGTTATATTAACTTCCTGTTCTTTGGAATTCACCAGTACTGCTAATGTCTAACTGTGGTAAAGGGCTGTCCATATCTCAGCTTAATGATCAGCAATCTGAACCTTGCAAATAACCTAAAAGTGTAAATTAATTCAATTCCTTTCTTGGAAGTGTTGAAAACAGTGTTGTTATGATACATTAAATTTAAAGGGAGTCGATTAATGACACTAAACAACACTTACTTTTAAATTTTTCCGGAACATGTTTCAGAGACTTTGCCTCCATCCTCAATCAGCCATCGACTCAATCGATGGCCGGCTGAGGATAGAGGCAAAGTCTCTGAAACATGTTCCGGAAAAATTTAAAAGTAAGTGTTGTTTAGTGTCATTAATTGACTCCCTTTAAATTTAATGTAAATTAATTACTTATTTCATCCATTTGGATGTGAATATATGTGTATCAATTAGTAATTAACAATGAAATACAATGTTGTGTATACCTAAGGTTTCTAAAGCAATAAAGAAGTGTACTTAAATGATTTTAAGATAAAAATGTTCAGCTTTCATTTATTTTATAATTAAGTGTTAAAAACTGAAAAAACATGAAAATGAGAAATTAAATCAGCTGAGAAATATACATGAGCTGACAATTTGGAATAGCTCATGCATTCATTTGAATTGATTTTCCAACAGGTACAAAAAATAAGATATTCAAATACTAAATACGTAACAGTGAAGCAAACAAATATATACAACTACGAGGGCTTTTCAATAAAGAATGATCATAATTTTTTTACAGTCATAATTTTTCACACTAAAATTTAATCTTATTATATTCTGTTAGCTTAATCTGAAACAAACACGCCATAGTAGTTTCGTTGTTGGTACTCCTGGTTCCCTCCTGTGAGAACCAGGCAAGTTCAGACATGTTCAGTATCGCCTACCGCTGCAATGGAGGTAACATGCAGTTAAAGTTTATGTTATAGGAAGATCCAGAGCTTCTTTCAAACGTAATCACTGCTGATGAAACTTGGCTACATCATTTTGATCCTGAGAGCAAACAGCAAAGCTCCTTCATCACCAACCCCCCAGAAAAGCAACAGTGGTTGCTTCTGCTGGGAAAGTTATGGTCATCTCATTCTTTAATAATCATGAAATGGTTTATCAGCATGTTGTACCTGCACACACATCAGTAACGGGACAATATTACAGGGATGTCCTGAAAACATTGCAAATCCATATCAAGTGCAAAATACCACATTTCCGTGAAGCAGACTGGATGCTGCACCACGATAATGCGTGGCCGCATATTGCCAATGTTGTTGCTGAATATCTTGCAAAAATCAACATGAAGTGTACCCCTCACCCTCCCTATAGTCCGGATTTATCCCCATATGACTTTTTTCTATTACCTAACTTGAGGAAATGCCTTCATGAGAGGCATTATCCATCATCAGAAGCAGTGGTAAAGGCTGCGGAGGCGATTTTGAAGGATCTCTCAAAAAATTGTTTCCAGCATGTCTTTGAAAATGGCAGAAACGCTGGGACAAGTGCATCATATTCAGTGAAGACTATTTTGAGAAGGACCATCAAAATTATGAGGTTGAGTAAAGGTACGTTGTCCAAAAAAAAATTTTGATCATTCTTTATTGAACAGCCCTCGTATAATAATTTGTAACTTAAAACTTCACTTATCTTATAAGAAATGATGATAATTCTTATAAATTCTCCAGGATCGCGGTTTCATGTATACTTATACTTAGAAACCAGAACGAAAGAACATTTTTGTAGCATTAAGTATAAACAAACTGATAAATCGGCTGTAGCAGATCATTTTTGGTCATTTAACCGTGAAATATATTCAGAAGTTAAATTATTAAAACAATTAAATGGTCTGATAGATTTAATGGTTTGGAAAAAGATATTTATTTTAAAAAACAAACATTGCATAATGAATTTTGAAATACCAGGAGTCGATTCTGTTTTTAAATTTGTTTTATTTTCAGATTTTGGTAGTACTAACAAGAACATATCAACATCTATTGTTTAGTAACGATGGCAACGGCTGAAGATGTGTATAAGTATACACGAAATCGCGATCCTGGAGAATTTATAAGAATTATCATTTCTTATAAGATAAGTGAAGTTTAAATTACAAATTATTATATTTGTATATATTGTGACTTTGTGGGTTCGTGAAATGAAAAGTCCAATTACACAAACTCAACAATGTTCTTTATTTCCACCGACTTACAGTTGAACACTTGCCAATTACACAAAGTTACGTAATACACCAATTACGATTCACCAGTTCGTCCGTTACCGTTCAGATGCACGTACACAATTACACACAGTCTTCTCGTTCATTAACACGGCGCTAGCACGTCAAACACTGACTGACTCACTCCTCATTGAAGTCCCTTTTATAGGAATATCCTGCTATTCTAGAAGTCTCTGGTTTTCCGCAAATTACCCGAATGTTCCATAGGAGAGGAGAAGGGGGGAGAAACTTCGAGGGACAGTGACATTTCCCTCAGTTAGTGACAGAGACCGATGAGTGGGCGTGGCCCAGTGCCTAGGGTCCCTCCCAACTGTCGCCTGTCCGTCCCTTCCCTAATTGGGTGACACTGCTCCCTCCTCAAAGCTGGTCGTCCCGAACAGCACCATCGTAGCGCGCAAGACGATCCAGGTGTACCACCAACATCTTCCCCCGGGGAACCTTCTGGATGCGGTAGACCACGTCGTTAATCCTCTTCACCACTCGGTACGGTCCTTGCCATGGCTGCTGGAGCTTCGGGCAGCGTCCCTTGGTCCGGGTAGGACGGTACAACCAGACCAGGTCGCCTTGCTGGAACCCTTGGCTGTTGGCTTGCCTGTCATATCTGGTCTTCATGCGGTCGCTGGCCTTCTGGATGTTCTGGCGAGCCATCTCGTGCATGTCGTGGAGATGGTCCACCAAGTTCTCCACATACTCGGTCGCTGGCTGTTTCGCTTCCGGAGGGCTTCCAAAAGCCAGGTCACAAGGGAGGCGTAACTCTCGGCCAAACATTAAGCTGGCGTCATCCCAGTTGTGTCGTGTGTAGACGAGCGATAGGCCAGCAAGAACAGTGGCACCTTGACGTCCCAGTCTCGCTGATGGCTGGCCACGACTTTCCTCAGGTGTTCCTCTAAGGTCTTGATGTACCTTTCGACCATGCCATCCGACTGGGGATGTAGAGGTGTCGTGCGGGTCTTGTTTACCCCAAGCCTTTGTAGTGCCTCCTTCATCAGGTTGGACTCGAAGTTGGTACCCTGGTCACTGTGTAGCTCTAGCGGCATCCCAAATCGGCAGAACACTTGCTCCACGAGGCAGTCTGTGATTGTCTTTGCCTCTTGGTTTGGGATGGCATACACCTCCGGCCACTTGGTGAAGTAGTTCACGACCACCATTAGGTACTTGTTACCTCGGTCGGAAACTGGGAACGGTCCAGCAATGTCAACGGCGATCCGTTCGAATGGGGCTCCGACGTTGTACTGCTGCATGCGACCCCGGCTCCTAGTCTGGGGGCCACGACTCGCCGCGCACACGTGACACTGACGGCACCATCTCTCAGCATCTGCTCGGAGTCTCAGCCAGTAGTATCGCTGCCGAAGTTTGTCGATCGTTCGGTTCGCTCCCAGGTGTCCTCCCGAAGTACCAGCGTGCACTTCCTCCAAGACTTCCGGGACCTTACTCCGGGGAAGTACTAACTGTTCTCTCTGCGTCTTCCCATCGGGTGACTCCCATACCCGGAACAGCACGCCCTCTTTGGTCTTCAACGAGTCCCATTGGGCCCAATACGACTTGTAGGTGGCGCTCCTCGGTGCGATGTCCTCCCAGGTTGGTCTCGTGTCTGCCTCCACTTCCCTCAAGAGTGGCCCCAAGTCTGCGTCCGCCAGCTGCTCCCTCCTCAGGCCTGCGCTATCCCAGCCATCCGCAGGTACTGCCGTGACTACTCGGACTGCTGCGGCACGCTCCTTCTCCTCCACTCTTGTACACTGGCCGCACTCTTCCCGACAGGGTCTCCGGGACATGGCGTCAGCGTTACCGTGGCTCTTCCCTCTACGATGTTCCGAGGTGAAGTCGTACTCCTGTAGCCTCTGGATCCAACGTGCTGTCTGGCCTTCCAGGTTCTCAAAGCTCAATAGCCAGGTTAGGGCGGAATGGTCAGTCCTCAGGTGGAATGGCTGACCGTACAGGTACTTGTGGAAGTGCTCCAATGTCTTTACTACCGCCAGTAACTCCCGTCGGGTGACGCAGTAGTTCTTCTCTGCCTTGGATAGCGTCTTGCTGAAGTAGGCTATCACCCGCTCATGGCCGTCCTGGTTCTGCGATAGGACACCTCCAATGCAATGGTCGCTGGCGTCGGTGTCCACAATGAAGGCGCCACCCGGTTGTGGGAAACCCAAAATTGGAGCACTGCACAGGGTCTCCTTTAGGTGCTGGAGAGCGTTTTCGGCGTCCTCTGTCCACACATAAGGCCGGTGTTCCTCCGTCAGGCGGGTGAGGGGTTTTGCGATGTTGGAGAACCCCTTTATGAAGCGGCGGTAATAACTGCACAGCCCCAGGAAACTGCGCAACTCTTTCCTATCCTTTGGGCGAGGCCAATCTCTCACAGCCTGTGTCTTCTCCGGGTCTGTGGCCACTCCGGTTGCTGAGACTATGTGGCCCAAGTAGTTAACTTCCTTGCGGAAGAGCTGGCACTTCTTTGCGTTCAGCTTCAAGTTGGTCGCTTGCAGTCTCTGTAGCACCTTACTCAGATTCTCGAGGTGATCTTCAAAAGTTTTACCGACGATGATGATGTCATCCAGGTATAGCAGGCAGGCATCGTAAGTCAGCCCTCTCATCACTGACTCCATGAGGCGCTGGAAGGTAGCTGGTGCGTTGCAGAGGCCAAAGGGCATAACCGTGAACTGCCAGAGCCCTTGGCCCGTCGAGAATGCGGTCTTCTCCTTGTCTCTCGGGTCTAGAGCTACCTGCCAGTAGCCCGACTTCAGGTCCAGGGTCGAGAACCACTGTGCACCAGCTAGCGTGTCCAGGGTGTCGTCAATCCGGGGTAACGGAAAACAGTCCTTCCGGGTGACGGCGTTCAACTTCCTGTAGTCTACGCAGAAGCGCAGCTCGCCGTTCTTCTTTGTCACCAAGACTACAGGGGAACACCAAGGGCTGTCAGACTCTTCAATCACTCCCCTGGATCTCATGTCCTCCAGCATGTCTCGCACCGCCCCTTGCTTCGCCAGCGGAACGCGTCTATGTGGTTGCCGAATAGGCCGGGCGTCTCCGGTGTCGATGCGGTGAAGCACTTTGTCCGTGCGGCCGTAGTCACTATCACCTTGGCTGAAGACGCGCTGATACCGGCTTAGCAGTTGTCGAACCTTCTCCAGCTGTTCTGTGGTCAGGTGGTCGGCCGCCCTCTCTACCAAGCCTTCTAGCCGGGGCCCCAGGTGTTGCTTCGGCGCCGGCTCCTGTGTCTCGTCGATAGCTGTTACGCTCACCACGGGCTCGCACATTCCCAACTCCGTCCCGGCCTGGACGTCGTGATCGGCGTCCGTAGGATTTAGCAGTCTCACGGGCACCTCCTCTCGGCACGGCAGCAATGCCCTGGCTACACACAGTCCGTTTACAGGCGTCTTCTGGTCCAGCATCATGTTCCTGGTTCTCTGGCCCTCCAGTCGCGCCGTCACCACCACCTCGCTCCTCGCGGGGACAACCACGTCTTCGTCCAAGACGACCCTGCAAGTTCCAAGGCGCTCTTCGGGTTGACGGAGTATAATCTCTTCTCCGTTAAGCCGCAGGACCTTCTTGCCGACGTCGACCGTCGCCTCATGGCTCCTGAGGGCATCCAGTCCCAGGATCACCTCCTCAGCCACCTTCGCGACGAACACCCACAGACGCACGGCACTCCGTCCCAAGTTCAGCTCCAGCAGGGCCTCCCTCTCCACAGGCAAGGTGTCGCCCGATGCCGTGACAAGCTGGTATGGCCGGCTTGGCTTCCTTGTCGGGAAACCCTTCGCCACGTCAGGTCTGATGATGGTCACGGACGCCCCGGTGTCCACCAGCACGCGGCACGGCTTTCCTCTTATCCAACCGTCCGCGATGAGGCTGTCATCCATACGCCGGCTGACGGCGCGCAGTGTCACTCGAGGGGATGGTGGTGATGGCGCCGACGTGCCCCTCTCCACGACGGCCCTTACTCGTTTTCCGGCTGCTCTTCCTGGCGTGGGCAGTCTCTCTGTAGGTGTCCGGGCTGTCCACACCCCCAACACAGGCCACTAGGTGTTCGCCGGCGTCCTTCAGCTGGTCTTCTGTCTCCGGCGTAGCGGACACTCCTCGTTCTCGACGTCGGAATAGATGTTACTTTGGCCGCCTCCATCCTTAATGCCGCTGTCAGCGCCTCGTGTATGGTTTTATATTCGCCGAGCATTAGGCGCTGACGAATCTCCATGTCCCGTACCCCGTCAACAAAATTGTAGGCGGCTTCCCGGGATACGAACTCCAGTGGCAGGTCAACCAAGGCCTTGCTAGCCAGCTGCTCGATGGCTATGGCGAACTCCTGCAGCGTCTCCCCCGGCTGCTGCGACCTTGCCTTTAGCTGGCTTCGGTATGCTGCGGCTAAGCGGTGGTTCCCGAAGCGATTCTCCAGGGCCTCCCAGATGTCCTTGGGCGCCGCCATCGTCTGCACCGCGTTTAGCACTTCCGCGGCCCGTCCCTGGAGGCTGGCTATTAACTGTGTAGCCTCCTCCTCCGGTGACCACCTGTTGTGCCTGGCCACTGTGTCGAACTGGCGGCGGAAGACTTCAAACGTTGACGCGCCGTCATACTTGGGAGGTTTGACGCGCGCAGATGTTGTGTCGCGTCCCGGCGCGTCGGGCTTCAAATCCTTCAACCTCCTGCCGACGACGTCCTCCACCATTGCGTTCAGGGACTTGACGCTGCTGTCAGCCTTCCCTTCCAGGTTGTTAATGCGGTTCGCAAGGTCTTCGACGTCTTCCACCACGGCGTCCAGGGTCTTGGCGTTATTGTCGGCCTTTTCCTCTAAGTCATTAAGGCGGTCGTCTACTTGGCCCATCCGCTTGCCCAGCTCCGTCACGTCATCCCTCACGCCGGCCAACTGTTCTTGAAATTTGGCGGCGAGAGCCTCGTTCGCCACCTTCATTTCCGTGGTCAGTTCGGCCATCTTTGAGGTCATTGTCGTGGCCAAGTTGTTGTTAGCCGTTTCTGTTTTTGCAGCGAGGTTTTCATTTGCCGTCTTCATTTGTTTCAACTCGGCGGTGAGGTTGTCGTTGGCCGTCTTCATTTGTTTCAACTCGGCGGTGAGGTTGTCGTTGGCCGTCTTCATTTCCATCATTTTCTCCAAAATCTTTTCCAATGCCGCGTCCATGGTTGTAATGTTCGGTGATGTTTTCCCGCTTCCTGACACCAGTGTGACTTTGTGGGTTCGTGAAATGAAAAGTCCAATTACACAAACTCAACAATGTTCTTTATTTCCACCGACTTACAGTTGAACACTTGCCAATTACACAAAGTTACGTAATACACCAATTACGATTCACCAGTTCGTCCGTTACCGTTCAGATGCACGTACACAATTACACACAGTCTTCTCGTTCATTAACACGGCGCTAGCACGTCAAACACTGACTGACTCACTCCTCATTGAAGTCCCTTTTATAGGAATATCCTGCTATTCTAGAAGTCTCTGGTTTTCCGCAAATTACCCGAACGTTCCATAGGAGAGGAGAAGGGGGGAGAAACTTCGAGGGACAGTGACATTTCCCTCAGTTAGTGACAGAGATCGATGAGTGGGCGTGGCCCAGTGCCTAGGGTCCCTCCCAACTGTCGCCTGTCCGTCCCTTCCCTAATTGGGTGACAATTAGGACATAAGAAATAATATACTGTTTGCCCAGGACAAGAAGGCAAGCTAGAGGAATGTGTAACGTAATCACTTTTGCAGTCACCTCGGTGTCTGTATAACAAGGAAGGAAGGCTGGTATAAAATACACAAGTGCTGTCACAAAACTCACCCATGCATAATATCTATCACTGCATTTACTGCAACAAACATTAGATCTGGCAGCATGGATGACTCATATGTACTCTCATACACTCATTTCCTAGTAAACAGATCCGCTACTGGAGCAGATAAACAGTGCAAGCTCCTCTGCCCTTCATTCCCCTCTAGCCTTCTTGTCGTGGACACACAGACCGGTGGCCGCTGCCACAGCCGCCACCACCGCCGCCGTGCTGTATCAGCACCTTTTCCATTAAGTGTGTCAATTGACTGCAGCTGGGCACCAATACACTTCTTCAGATCTAAGCTTTCACTTTCCATTGCTCGAAAATAAGCTGCTGTAACTGTTGACTCTAAGGTGGGTGCTGTTTTTGTGTTCATAAGTTTCCAGCATGCTTCAATCTCGTGTTTCCATTCAGTAACTTCTGCCTCTAAAGCTACTGTCTTCTGAACCTCTGCAGTCAGCATATCCTCTATATAATATTGCTCTGGCATTTTATGTTCAAATTCCTCTCTCAGGTTCTCCAGTTCTGTTTGCAAAATCAGATTCGTTGTCCTTTCAGCATATAGCATCTCACTACTTACTTCTCCTTTTTGGAATGTTTTAAGATCCTTTTTTGAGTCGACTCATTTTAGCTTTCATTTTTTTTTCAGACTATGTATACAATTCGATGAGTTTTCGTATTTCTTTTTCCACTGCCAAAATTCTCGTTCCAATTCTTCTGCTTTTTTTCTCCTTTTTGTTTTTCTTTCTGCATCCAGTACACAACGGGTTGTTTTACTTAACTCGGTGGGTCCAACAAGGCATAGGCGAGCTGTTTGTAGATGAGTAAATTCAGGAGCTAGAGAATTGACGTGGTTAAGGGATGCTGCCATGGGTTCTCTAGTGGTACAGGTAGAAGAGTGAAGTGGTTTGGCAATGTGTACATAGTACCTTTCCACGTTTTCTGCAGGAAGTGGCAGTGAGTCCGCGATTGAGGCACAGGAAACATCGGGAGGATTGTTTCAGCTTATAAACATGATCCTTGACGCCTGTTACAGTCTTACAGTCTTACACCCAATGTCCTCTCGTGTCACAGAATATGCAGAACGGCTTCAGTGTACGGACCACTGAGAGGTCTCGGGAGTTTGGTTTTGACCTGAAGGGCACTGGTCGTCGGGAGGAACACGTCTGAAGAACATTCATCGCCCTATATTTTCCTTGTTGTAAGCGCGTGATTAATAAATCCCATAATTCGGGATATGTCCCTTTCTGAAATGTTGTTCCTCCTTGCGAACGCTATCCAACGCCGACAAATGTCCTCAGAGAATGCTCGTAGGATTTTTGGTGCAAGAATATGGCCATAGCTGTCTATACCTTCCCCGAGGACCTTAAGCACTTGGAAACGTCTGTTACACTCCAAGTACATGTCATTTAAGGAATCAGCTGTGATATGTTGGATAGGTTTCAGGTTATCCAAAAAGATCCAGGTGAGATTGTATAATTCGGTTTTTCTCGCCGTATTTTGATTGAAGAATGCTATTCGTTTCTGGATAGGTATCTGCCATGACGGAAAAACCATCCAAAAAGTGTCGTGCCTCGCTCTCCAATTAGTCGCGCAGATATACATTTTGTCGGTGAGTAATTGGGATCTGATTCAGGACGATTGTAACCTTTGTGAGAAGCGTGACCAGTTTTCTACGTCTCCTGAAAAGGGTTCTAGTTTAATAGTGAGCATTTTCACTGAATGCGTGACGGTGGTAGGCGCGGGGGTGTAATGTGCTAGCCGATATTTATGGAGAAAGATTCTGTGGCTAATCTTCCATCTGCACCACCCGAGGCATGCTCTAAGGCACGTTTTGCGTCGTCTATATAGTCTTAACATTTAGAAGAGTTTGCTTCGAATACCTCGCCAGACAGGCGGTCTTGAATAGAATCGTCTAATGTACAAATTTTACTCAGTGTCTCTTGAAACCGACCGTGGTAATTCTGCTAGCCTTCAAGTGGTGTCGTGTTGTTGAATAAGTTAATATTGGCTGGCCCCGTAGCTCAGTCAGCAGGGCACCTGCCTGCCGTGCTAGGGGTCCCGGGTTCGATTCCCGGCGGTGGGGGTGGGGATTTTTCTCCGACCAAGATAATTCCCCATCTTCCCCAGAGTCTGGAAGTATGAATGAGAGTGTGAATGTGTGCGTGATCTAATGATTAAAAACCAAAGATAACGAGTTAACACCTTCGGTATGTTCCAAAGGAGAACGTCCGCCGATATGACCATAGCAGTTAAAGGCGGGGTATAAGTTATAATTCCTTTAACGAAACCAATCTATTTCTGTTAAAAAAAAGCCCTTATAGCTGTTGACTGGGGGGATATATACATGGAATCTGATTCTAGTAGTAGAAATAAAATACAAAATAAAGCAACGAAAATACAATGGATTACACCAGAAATTAAACAAATGCGAATTCAGTTAAAATTAGCTACAATTCTGAAGCTAATAAAATTGGTTTAAAAATCTTAAAACGTATCTATGAGCAAACGGTTGTAAATGCCAAACGAGAAAGCATAAGTCGTAAAATCCTAAATTAACCAAACATTTGTAAATCCAGCTGGCAGGTATTAAATGAATTCTGAAAACCATCAAATTTTGCTGATGCTAGCGTCTATGTAATCAAGACGAAAGAAGGTATCACAGATGACCTGGGAGGGCAGCTGCAGCTTTCTGTGATCATTTTGCTTCAGTTGGAAAAAAATATACGTAACCTCAATAAAACCAACTGCAATAACTCGAAACCAAACAATATGAGTGATAAAACGAGATTGAAAAATCAGTCAAGTATTTACCTCTACCCAACCTGTGCAAATGAAATCCGTAGTATAATAAAACATTTAAAAGCAAAGAACAGCCTTGGTGTAGATGGTATTCCTATGTCATTACTGAAAACATGTAGTCAGGAAATTGCAAAAAAGAAGAAGCTACTAAAGGAAACCACAACTCTCTGAGCTACAGAAACTAATATGATTTTCAAAAAATTTACTTACCATCCATGGGCCTATGATAAATTCAAAAAAGTCTTCAAAAAACAAAATATTCAACTAGCACCAGTCAACCATTTCTCCTTAAAAAACCTAATTTGCTCAAACATCAAAGATGCCATTCCATCTAACAAAAAATCTGGTATATATCAAATTGAATGCAATGACTGTAGTCAAATTTATATTGCAAAAACAAAAAGAAATTTAGAAACAAGAGCAAAGGAACACTTTAGAAACATAAAATATAAACAATTAGAAAAATCAGCAGTTGCCACACATTTTTGGGAAAAAAACCACAACATAAATCCAGAACCAAAACTACTAAAACATACATCAGGAAAACAAGAACTATCCACATGGGAACAAATCTTCATTTCAAAAAATAGGAACAAAGTATTCAATTTTGACATCCCCCAGAAAGATTTGTTCAGCAAGTTCCTTGAACCGCCACCAGAGGAGACCTGTGACAAAATATCGTCAGCTACACCAACGAGAACCAGTCGAGAGCCGGCCGATGATAGAGGCAAAGCCTCAGAAACATGTTCCGGAAAAATTTAAAAGTAAGTGTTGTCTAGTGTCTTTAATCGACTCTCTTTAAAGTTAATTGATAAATAGTGTTGACAATGTACAACTACTTGGGGTCACACTGGACAAAAAATTATCTTTTACACCCCATGCTGATCAATTAGCATTAAAACTAAGTAAAAATGTATTTCTTTTAAAGTGTCTAAAGAACTATGTCCGAGAAGCAACTATTAGAATGATTTATTTCTCTCTCATTCAGTCACACATCTCATATGGTCTGGAGATCTGGGGCATTACTTCGAATTTAAATTTACACAAAATTTTTACTTTACAGAAAAGAGCAATTAGATATATATCTAATTTAAAAACTAAAGAATCATGTAGGGAAGCCTTTCGTCAGCAAAATATAATGACGCTGACAAGCCTGTACATCTACAAAACAATTTTATATATGATAAAATACATCCCATTGCAAACAAATTCAGATATTCATAACCACAATACAAGAAACAAGAATAATTTCGCTACTATGATGTATAGACTCCACCTGTGTGACAAGTTGCCTAGTTACATGGGAGCCAAGCTATATAACAAACTCACAACAGAAGTTAAATTGTCTAGTAACTTAACAAAATTCAAATTTTTCATGAAATCATATTTAATTAATAATGTTTTTTATTCACTTGATGAATTTCTAAACTAAGACTATAACTTCAGAATTTATTGTTTGAGGACTAGTTTCTTATTTTATAATACTTATGACTAAAACCTAGACATTGTATTAGGTGTACAAGACATTATACATTTAGAATAACATCACCTAATCTATCGAGATTTAACTGTATTGGAACACCACAGTGAAGCGAAAAATTATTAAATTATAGATGAGTCGTATTTTTTACACATCTGCTTCACTTTCGTACCTATTTTGAGGACATGTTTCGCAAATCATCGCTTGCATCTACGGCTCTTGTGCGACTGAAGTTAGATCCAGCGGTGTGGGTAATTCTGGGTAATACACTATACTGAACTGAAAATAAATAAATGATGATGATGTAAAATAAATAAATGGAACAAGCAAAAAAAAAAGTTAATATTGTGATTTTGTGGGTTCGTAGAATTAAAAGTCCGAATATATTTCAAATGTTCTTTATTTCCGTGGAAATACACTGTTCAATTCTCACGTAACAACATTACGTCACACACACAACACAATCTATCAAGGTCGATGACAATAACAAACAGCATTCTGATTACATCTGTTTACAACATTAGCTGTTTATTGCTACTCACGACTCCCGCGACTGTTTCACAACTGTCCGCTGGCGTGTCACAATCCCTTATATATCTCATTCACAAATTCTAGATATTTCTAAAACAAACCAGAAACCGAATAATCTCTATCAGTCAAGAAGTCACTAGAAATTTCCATTTACCTCACTTATCTGTGTCGGTAAGTCTTGTCTCAGTGATACACTATCCGACTGTTATCTTCATCAGTTCCTTTGTGTAAACAAGCTGCGTTTACGCTCCGTGCGAACCTTTTATGTGCGTTGCCGCGACATCATCAATAAAGTGGGTAACATTAGTACGTTTACGCTTCAATAAACGCTGTTGCTCATCAGGTTTACAGTACTGGGAGTTTGCATTGTAGCTTCTTGGAGTTAGTAATAAAATGCACTGTGAGATATGGCATCATCTATAGCATTAGTTTGACTCAAAACCTCTCACAGTTATTGCAATGTTTTATACTTAGCTGTGATTTGCAGTCGTATATTTGTAATCTTCACCCTGGTCTCATTATATTACTCCCTACCTATATGCTCGTCTCGGTAGCGTAGATGGTTGCCTGTCTGCCTCACGTTCAAGAGGTCTGGAGCTCAAATGTCGGTCAGGGTGAGTTACCTGGATTTTTTTTCCCGGGGTTTTCCCTTATCCTGATAGACGAATGTCTGGTGGCTCTAAGCTCCATGGACCCCGGACTCATTTGAGTATCATTTCACCCAATTCATTCATCTTCCGATATGACTTAACGTTGGAGGACATAAATTAAAAAAAAAAAAAAACTGGCCAAATATATTATACCAGATGAGTTTTGGCACTAAATGTAGTTCTGAAGGGATTATGTACCGGGTTATTAACTAAATATAAAAGTACACACGCAAGCTTTTATGGAAAACACACACATTGTTTATTTTCAACAAACTAAACTATTACTAAATAGAAAGATATTTCACTCCTTGCCAAAGTCTTCAAAGATATTTCACTCGTCCCCCGACTGTGGATGTGCACCTAATCGTTTAATTTCTAGTTTTTCTTCTACCTTTAATGAGTAAAAGGGACTTTTGAATAAACAATTCACTCTATTCATTTTAAAACTACACTAATTTATCCATCAAACAATTAGGATTCCAACAAAAACCGTATGAATGCTAAACTTCATGTAACGGGCCGCAACTAGCTGGCCCCAATTGTACTATGAGCGATGTACGAAGAGGAGATTAGGGGAGCGAGGGAGATATAAACACCTGACTGGCAAAGTGTAACACGGACATAGACAAATACAAGAGACCACTATCGCTATTTGACAGAAGTATACCACTAAACCGACACAGCACAGACATGAACACCATTGTTATTGGCTACCTTCATCAACTTGTCCCACCATAGCCACAACACACGCAGCAGCTGTCCGGAAGACCTGGGGGGAAGTCACTCCCCTCCCTGGGCAGCCCGGGGACGACGGACATCCCCAACTGATGACGACCAGGCGAACTCAAGCGATTCGAGTGGATCATGCACCGTAGACAGTAGCTCATTTGTAAATATGTTGAATAATAAATAAAAAGGAAATAAAAAAATTAGAAAAAAGTGAAGGGGAAAAAAGAAAAACAAATTCAAACATATATAATAAAGAAAAGGGAAAAAGATCTGAACTATTTATTTAATATCCATTAGTACATTCCTCTCCACTCCCCATTTAGTTTGTTTCAGGACCAACGGCAACACGTCGAGAAACATCTATCAAGTCAGCTCCCTTTCCAGCTGAACCCTCAATAATGGTAAGGCACCTCAACTGATTACATTTAGCACGACACCTCAGCTCAGCTCCATCCTGCATGAGCATGAAAAACCTCCGCTAACAATAGGTCCCTGGTCAGGACCTCGGCCATGACCAGTACCTAACTCCCAAATCTGTCCGTATGCTCTCTTGTATGCGGGCGTCTATTTTATTTATTTATTTAGCATTTAATTTCTGTACAGAAATATTTGCTTTTTCAAGATACAGTACAAACAATACAAACTAGAAATTCAGAAAATACAGAATTAATTCTGCATGCAATAATCAGATTAAATTTTATCAATGTCAACAAATACAGAAAACTTACATGAATTGTCAACCATTAGTATCATAAAATTATTCTCATGTAATCATTTACTCTACTTAATCTGGTGTCTAAAATATTCAAAGAACTCTTGAGTACTATAGAAGCACTGATTTATTAAAAATGATTTCACATCTCTTCTGAATCTTTTCTTATCATTGTTTTCGATTTTGTTTAAGATTAAGTTGTACATGTGAACCGCTTTATGAAGTACTGAGTTAAGTTTTTTATTTGATCTTGATCCCAGTATATGTAATTTAGTATTATTCCTAGTATAATGTTCATGAATAGTGTTATTTGTTTGAAAATATTGTATGTTGTTGTTTATAAAGCATACGGTTTCTAAGATATACAGACATGGCAGAGTTGGTATATTATTTTCCTTAAAATATTTCATACAATGAGTCCCTTTACTTAGATTAAACATTCTTCTTATTATTTTCTTTTGTGTTACAAATAAATCTTTTATTTCGGTAGCTGATCCCCAGATAAAGATACCATATGCAAGATAAGACTGCACATATGAATAGTAAATCAGCTTTAATGTTTGTGTATTACAAATTTTCCTTAGCACTGATATTATGTAGTGGGCTTTATTAATTTTTGCAATAATATACTGAATATGCGGCTTCCAGCTTAAAAATTTGTCAATAATTACCCCAAAAATTTTGTTTCATTGGTATATTGTATTACCTCATTGCCAAAAGCGATTACAGGAGCTATATTAGCTTAATTTCTATTTGATAGTGAAATATGCATACTTTGTGTCTTTTTAATATTAAGTAGTAATTTATTATTTGTTAGCCAATGCATCATGTTTGTCATCACAGTATTAGCATAATGTTGCAATTCAGAATTATTGCAGCCTCTGATTATTATATTAGTGTCGTCAGCATATAGAATAGTTTCTGCATGGGGAATATTAAGTGGAAGGTCATTAATATATATTAGAAAAAGCAGTGGTCCCAGGATAGAACCCTGTGGAACCCCACATCTCACAATTTCAATATTGGAATTAATATTATGACCATTTAATTCATTATTAACTACAGTATACTGTCTTCTACCCTCAAGGTAGGATTAAACCAATTATGAGATACCCCTCTTATACCATAGGCTTCAAGTTTGGATAATAGAATATTATGGTCAACCAAATCAAATGCCTTAGACAAATCCATAAAAATCCCAATAGTATAATTATTTGCCTCAAACCCTTCTAATGTTTGTTTCATAAAGGAGTATAGTGCATTAGAAATTGATTTATTATTCCTAAATCCATTTGTTTATCAATCACCCACTAACCTCCGGGTTGCTTCAGCGGTACCAGACACCAATTACTACTTTTTCTACCCATCACTTTAGTGTAGCTTAGTGTATGGTAGGGAAGGCGACGTAGACCCCTTTCAGATGATCGCCACCGAGTGTGGCAGAGTCGGGGCCACACCTATTAAAAAATAAAAAAAATGTGTAGAGGGGAGAGTAGTGACAGCCGGCCCAACGTAATCTGGCCCAACGCTCTGCTTCGTGGAAGAAGCAGGCGCGGTTGTCGCGTACAAGCTTCGTTAACTGTTAAGTATTATGGTATAATAAATTATTATTTGAATTAAAACATTAAATAAAGTACGGCTGTAACAATTAAATAAATTATAAATTAAATTCTTTCTTCAAAGCAAAAGTGCCTACAAGTTGTATCATATTATCAGTGGAGCCCGGCCATCTGGCCCTTAATGACAGTCCAACTCTGGTTGTATTTTTGCTAGCAAATTTTAAGAAAAAGTCGTTTCAGAAAATGTTGCATTAGGATCCTATTACTCTTTTTTTCAAAGTGTTTTTAGATGTGAACTTACACTATGGGGTGGCAATTCAAGATTAGAAGAAATTTTAAAACTTCAAAACAGGATTATTGGAATACTGTCACGAGGCATTGTTGCGACTGGCGAGGCTGGCACGCGCAAAAGGGATAGACAGTACAGCGCAGAGATAAAAGCTTGCCGAAACAGAGAAAGAAAAAGACAAATAGCTGACTGGAAGGTTCGCTTTCTTGATTGTTACAGAACATTCCATTAATTTCTAGAACAATGAATAGAGGTATAAAAAGAAGCCGTGACTCGTGATTGTGGGACAGTCGTAATTGGACTCGATAAACGTGTGCTTGCAGCTGTGATTTGAAAGTGAACTCTTTTGTTTATGGTTGAGTGGCAGACGACCTTGAAGGTCAATCAAAAAGTGGAACTTGTGTTTGGTTTATGTAAATTGGCTTTATATTAATTATAGTTGTAACAAAATTAACTGCTCCTTGTATTTGTGTATGTTATGTAATTCGGCTGCTCAGGGTTGTCTACAGTGTCTTTCTACGAAAATAAAGAGTATTTTGAATTTCTGCCAACTCGACTTTTAATTTTATGAACCCACAAAGTCACATTTGGTGTCAGGAGTGGAACATACGACGATGGAAGCTGCATTGGCAAAGATTTTAGAGCAGATGGAAGAAATGAAGGCCGAATTAACAACGAAGACGGAGGCGGCAAACGACAACTTGACCGCGAAGATGACCGAGGGCTTCAAACGAGGCTCTGGCTGGTAAATTTGAAGAGCAGTTGGCCGGCGTGAAGAAGGACGTCACGGAGTTGGGCGAGCGCGTCAAAGACCTGACGCACCACGTTAATGACCTAGAGCGAAAGGCCGACAGCAACACCAAGTCCCTGAACGCCATAAAGGAGGACATCGTCGGCAGGAGGTTGAAGGATTTGAAGGCCGACGTCCCGGGACGCGAAACATCTGCGCGCGTCAAACCACCAAAGTACGACGGCACGTCAAAGTTTGAAGTCTTTCGCCGCCAATTCGACACAGTAGCCAAGCACAACAAATGGTCACCAGCGAAAGAGGCCACACAGCTAATAGCCAGCCTCCGCGAACGAGCCACAGATATGCTGAACGTGGTCCAGACAGCGGCGGCGCCCAAGGGCATCTGGGAGGCCTTGGAAAAACGCTTCGGAAACCACCGCTCAGCGGCAGCCCACCGCAGCCAACTGAAGTCAAGCACGCATCAGCCAGGCGAGACGCTGCAGGAGTTCACTCTGGCAACTGAACAGCTGGCCAGCAAATCCTTGGTCGACCTCTCACCTGAATGCATGTCCCAGGAAGCCACCTACACTTTCGTAGACGGGGTGCGAGACGCCGAGATACGTCAGCGATTAATGTTCGGCGACTACAAGAGCATCCACGAGGCGCTAACGGCAGCCATGAGGATGTAGGCGGCCAAGGTGACGCCTACCCCGACGTCGAGAACAAGGAGTATCCGCTACACGGAAGACCGAAGGCCAGCCGAGGGACGCCGGCGAAGACCAAGTGGCGTGTGTTGGGGGTGTGGCCAGCTGGGACACCTGGAGAAAGACTGCCGACACCAGGGAAAGCAGCCGGAGAAACGAGTAAGGGCCAGCGTGGCGAGGGGCACATTGGCGCCGTCACCACCATCTCCTCGAGTGACTCTGCAGGCCGTCAGCCGACGGACGGATGACAGCCTCATCAAGGACGGTTGGGTGAGAGAGAAGCCGTGCCGCATGCTTGTGACCACCGGGGTAGCCGTGACTGTCATAAGACCTGACGTAGCCAAGGGTTTGCCGTCGAGAAAACCAAGCCGACCATACCAGCTTGTGACGGCATCGGGCGACACCTTGCCTGTGGAGAAGGACGCTTTGGTGAAGTTGACCTTAGGACAGGGTGCCGTGTGTCAGTGGGTGTTCGTCACAGATGTGGCTGAGGAGGTGATAGTTACTGGATGCACTCAGGAGTCATGAGGAGACGGTCGACGTCGGCAGGAAGGTCCTGCGGCTCAACGGAGAAGAGGTGATTCTCCGGCAACCCGAAAAATGCCTGGGAATCTGCAGGGTCGTCCTGATGGAAGACGTGGTTATCCCCGCGAGAAGTGAGGTGGTGGTGATGGAGCGACTGCAAGGCCAGCGGATGAAGAACATGATGCTGGACCAGAAGTCACCTGTGCACGGGCTCTGTGTATCGCGGTGTTTGTGGCCCTGCCGCGAGGATGTGCTAGTGAGGCTGCTTAATCCAACGGACACCGATAACGACATTCAGGCCGGAACGGAGTTGGGAACGTGAGAGTCCGTGGTCAGCGTAGCACTAATCGACAAGTACCAGGAGCCGGTACCGACGCAACACCTGGGGCCCCGGCTGGAAGGCTTAGTGGAGAGGGCCACCGACCACCTAACCACAGAGCCCGCCTCGGTAGTGTGGTGGTAGAATGTCTGCCTCACGTTCAAGAGGTCCCCAGTTCGAATCTCGGTCAGGGTGAGTTACCTGGATAAGCTTTTCCGGGGTTTTCCGTTATCCTGAAAGACGAATGTCGGGTAACTCTAAGCTCAATGGACCCTGGGCTTATTTGAGCATCATTTCATGCATTTCATATATCGTCCGGTATGACAACGTTGGAGGACATAAATTACAAAAAAGAGAAAAAAAAACTGACCGCAGAACAGCTGGAGAAAGTTCGACAACTTTTGAACCAGTGCGTCTTCAGCCAAGGTAACAGTGACTACGGCCGCACGGACCGAGTGCTTCACCGCATCGACACCGGGGAAGCCAGTCCAATTTGGCAACCACCTACACGCGTTCCGCTGGCGAAACAAGCAGTGGTGCGAGACATGCTGGAGGACATGAGATCCAGGGGAGTGATTGAAGAGTCTGACAGCCCTAGGAGTTCCCATGTAGTTCTGGTGACGATGAAGAACGGAGAGCTACGCTTCTGCGTGGACTACAGGAAGCTGAACGCTGTCACACGGAAGGACTGTTTCCCCTTACCCCAGATTGACGACACCCTGGACACGCTTGCTGGTGCGCAGTGTTTCTCGACCCTGTACCTGAAGTCGGGTTACTTGCAGGTAGCTCTGGACCAGAGAGATAAGGAAAAAACCACGTTCTTGAACACGTCAAGGGTTTTGACTGTTCACGGTTATGCCCTTTGGTCTCTGCAACGCACCAGCTACCCTCCAAAGTCTAATGGAGTCAGTAATGAGAGGACTGACTTATGACGCTGGTCTGCTACACCTGGACGGCATCATCATCGTCAGCAAGACATTCAAGGACCATCTCGACAACCTAAGCAAGGTGCTACAGAGACTGCAGGCGATCAACGAAGCTTAAGGCGAAGAAGTATCAGCTCTTCCGCAAGGAAGTCAACTACTTGGGCCACATAGTCTCACCAACTGGAGTGGCCAGAGATCCAAAGAATACAGAGGTCGTGAGAAATTGACCTCGGCCAAAGGATAAGCGAGAGTTGCGCAGTTTCCTGGGGCTGCGGAGTTTCCACCGCCGCTTCATAAGCGGCTTCTCCAACATCGCCAAGCCCCTCACCCTCCTGACAGAAGAACACTGGCCTTATGTGTGGACGGAGGACACCGAAGACGCTTTCCAGTGGCTGAAGAAGACCCTGTGCAGTGCTCCAATTTTGGGTTTCCACAACCAGGAGGCGCCTTCTATGTGGAAACCAACGCCAGCGACCATTGGAGGCATTCTATCCCAAGTTCAGGACGCCCACGAACGAGTGATAGCCTACTACAGCAAGTCGCTGTCCAAGGCAGAGAAGAACTACTGGCGAGAACTACTGGTGGTAGTAAAGACCTTGAAGCACTTCCACAAGTACCTCTACGGTCAGCCATTTCACCAGAGGACTGACCACACCGCTCTAACCTGGCCACTCAGCTTTAGAAACCTGGAAGGCCAGACAGCCCCTAAGGTCCAGAGGCTGCAGGAGTACGACTTCACCTCTGAACATACTAGAGGGAAGAGCCACGGCAATGCAGACGCCATGTCCCAAAGACCCTGCCCAGAAGAGTGCGTCCAGTGCACAAGAGTGGAAGAAAAGGAGCGTGCCGCAGCTCTCAGAGTGGTCACAGCAGTGCCTGCGGACGGTTGGGATAGCGCAGGCCTGAGGAGGGAGCAGCTGACGGACGCCGATATGGGACCACTCTTAAGGGAAGTGGAGGCAGGGACGAGACCAACCTGGCAGGACATCGCATCTAGAAGTACTGGCTATAAATCCTACTGGGCCCAATGGGGCTCATTGAAGACAAAAGTGGGAGTGCTGTTCCGCGTATGGGAATCACCCGATGGGAAGACGCAGAGAGAGCAGTTGGTATTTTCCCGGAGTCAGGTCCCGGGAGTCTTGGAGGAATTGCAGGCCGGTACTTCAGGAGGAGACCTGGGAGCAAACCGAACGATCAATTAACTCCGACAGCGCTACTAGTGGCTGAATTTCCTAGCAGACACTGAGAGATGGTGCCGTCAATGTCACGTGTCCGTAGCGAGTCGCGGCTCCCAGACTAGGAGCCGGGGTTGTATGCTGCAATGCAATGTCGGAGCACTTTTCGAACGCATCTGCTGTGACATAGCTAGACTATTCTCAGTGTCCGACCGAGGCAACAAGTACTTGATGGTGGCCGTGGACTAGTTCACCAAGTGGCCGGATGTGTATGCCATCCCGAAACAGGAGGCGAAAACATTAACCGACTGCCTCGTGGAGCAACTTTTCTGCCCGTTTGGGGTGCCGTCAGAGCTCCACAGTGACCAGGGCACCAATTTTGAGTCTAACCTGATGAAGGAGGCACTGGAAAGACTTGGGGCGAACAAGACCCGCACAACACCCCTATACCCGTAGTCGGGCGGGATGGTCAGCAGGTACATCAAGACCCTGGAAGAACATCTGAGGAAGGTTGTGGCCAGCCATCAGCGAGACTGGGACGTCAAGGTGCCACTGTTCCTGCTGGCCTACCGCTCGTTAACACACGACACCAAGGGATGACGCCAGCCCGCTTAATGTTCGACTGAGAGTTACGCCTCCCTTGTCACCTGGCTTTTGGGAGCTTCCCGGAAGGAAAACAGCCAGCAACGGAGTATGTGGAAAGCCTCGTGGACCATCTCCAGGACATGCATGAGATGGCTCGTCAGAACATCCAGAAGGCGAGCGACCGAATGAAGACCCGATACGACAGGCAAGCAAACAGCCTAAAGTCAAAGCAAGGTGACTTGGTCTGGTTGTACCAATCTACACGGACCAAGGGACGCTGCCCGAAACTTCAACAGCCGTGTCAAGGACCGTACCGGGTGGTAAAGAGGATTAACGACGTGGTCTACCGCATCCACAAGGTACCTCGAGGGAAGATGTTGGTGGTACACCTGGATCGTCTGGCCCGCTACGATGGTGCTGTTCGGGACGACCAGCCTTGAGGAGGGAGCAGTGTTGCTATGCATTGTTGCGACTGGCGTGGCTGGCGCGCGCAAAAGGGATAGACAGTGCATCACAGATATAAAAGCTTGCCGAAACAGAGAAAGAAAGAGACAAATAGCTGACTGGAAGGTTCGTTTTCTTGACTGTTACAGAACATTCCATTAATTTCTAGAACAATGAGTAGAGGTATAAAAGGAAGCCGCAGTTCGTGGTCGTGGGACAGTCGTAATTGGACTCGATAATCGTGTGCTTGCAACTGTGATTTGAAAGTGAACCCTTTTGTTTATGTCCGAGTGGCAGACGGCCTTGAAGGTTGTATTTGTGTACATTATGTAATTCGGCTGCTCAGGGCTGTACAAAAAGTGTATTTCTACGGTAATAAGGAGCATTTTGAATTTCAGCAACCTGGACTTTTAATTTTAAGAACCCACAAAGTCAAAATACTAACACAGACAAAACCGAACACTATGAATTATTATTCATTAAATTGGAAATTGTAGCAGTGATAAATATATATGTCTTTTTTTTTAACACGAAAGAGAGCCTATATAGCTATTATATGAAACATTTAATACACAAATATAAGTTAAGATATATTAATTTAGTTGATACGCCATGTCTTAGGTTTTTCCATGATGGGTTTATCGGGGCGCTAATGACCCTACAGTTCAGCGCCCTGAACTGTACTATTACCCTAAGCATTCAATGGGCTGTAATAAACATTTAAAAATCATATAAGTCTTCAATGCACTTTCGTAGAAGTAAGAAGTATGAATGTTCTAACATTAAAGAATATACAGCATAAATAACTGATTAATCCATTTTAATGTTTGTAAGAATTTTATGAGCAAGACAGGTAAGAATTGTAAATCGTATTCCTGATAGAAGCAGGGAATATACGATATGTACTTAATTGGGTATTTTGTGACCGTATGCATGTATATGTGTGAATACACATATGTATATACATGTTTAGGTATAATATTTGTTTAATATTCTGGAATGACGAAGTCTATTGTAATTGCTTATAATCATAATGAACAAATGACAAACATTGCATTACATTATATTACACATCTTATACTTTTTCTTGCGCAATATGTAGTTTCCAGCATTTGGTAAACCTGGCCCCTGGCCTGCTGTATTAATCATGGCTTGGAGGGGAAGGCGCTGGTGATTGTAAACACGGAAAACTTTGTTTCGGACAAGAGTCGTAAAATGCATAAATTAAGAAGATAGTATAAATATTTTATAAAAATAATTGGTATGTAATTTCCGATTTTAATTTGCACTGACAAGATTTTTTTTATATGGAGTACAGTAACTCCGATGTTGAGAAAAATGGAAGAAATTCAGCTGACTGAAACAGAACAACGTTACTTCGGAGATTTATTTGTTTGCTGTGACTCTGATAACAGTGGAAAAATACCTGTGTGCAAAGCATCTGAACTTTTTCGAACTGCGAATTTACCACTCGATGTTGTTAAACAGGTAACCTATACAGATATTAGTAAAACAAAAATTTTCGTACAGAAGGGTTAATAGTAGCTGTCTGCCTCATTGGATGTTATGGTGTATTTAACATACAGATTTAAATTGATGTATTACTATGGTGAGTTCTATTTGTTGGGCTGTTGTTTGACCAATTGTACGAGAGGAACAGCTGTACTAGTAGATACATTATGTTAGAGTTGATAACTTAATACATGTTCAACATAATTTATTATTTGTCTTGTTGCGTGTTAAATGTGAGCTTTGGAAAGAGATTTCATGTAGTTTGTAATTTTCTGTAAAATCCTCCCATTTACTGATAAGTATACACATTTGTGTGAGTACTGTGTTAGCTTAGCTCATTCACCACTCTTTGAAAATTTTGTGTGTTCATTTAAAAACATTTTATATAATCTTATACTAAACAGTGGAAGTAAGATGCAAGTGTTAATGAATATTTAATTCATCCATAATTCCACATCACTCTTAACTGTAATGTAAGATTTTGATACCTAGTAAGTTTTTGATTGAGTTGGTCAAATGTAATAGAAGCACAGCATCTTCATATGTATGTTTGACATCAAAGTTTTGAGTTCTCTATCAGGGCTGTTTAGTGCAGTTCAGAACATTTAGGCTAGTTTACCACAGTGTGCCTCACTGTGATTTTTGTCTTAAAATGCTTAAGAAGCAAGTGAAGACCTTGATGCAGTAGCATACCTCGATAACACCTTGAACTAGATTTTTTTCAAGTTCAGCTTCATGTAAAATTTTGTTTGTTGATTGACGTAAATATATGAACTAGTGGTGTACAAAGAACTGTTCGATTATCATATATAATAGTTGGGCAAAAATGTCAACTTTTTGTACGTGAAAGAAATGAAAGACGTAGTATTGTATTTGGGATGTATCTGCTGTGTTTCACTTTCAAATGGGTAGAGGTTACTAAGCAGAATTACGTTAGTGATTTCAGAGTAGGTATACATTAATTCTGAGTTAATAAGGAGTTATAGGAGACTGTTGGCGTTTTTCTGATGTTTCGGCTGAGCTTTCCTGTTGCTTTAGCCACAACTGCTACACTCTTGTATTTAGATAAAAACATTTCTTGGCTACACTTTGCAGAGATATACCTTAGTATATTTTGCTATATATCACACCCAATGGTACACACATTTCATAGATGGCAAGTTGTATAGCATATACTTTGCTACTAGAATAAACTGAAATAATAAAGAATATTTTTTTGGAGATCAGAAAAATGTTGGTTGGTATCTAATGTTAAGCAGTTGGCAATGAAGCCATTCGCTCTCTTGCACTCTAGTATTTTGATGTTATGTTGGTATGTTGACTAAAGGTTGGGCAGCGGACCAGATGGTGTCCATGCATATCTTCTTTAAGTGTACAGAAAGGACACAGAGGAGATCTCACTATAGCCTTCCTGAATAAATGTATATTGAGACAGTCATGGTCTGTTACAAGTCTAAAACTTGCTACAGATGATTTTCTTCGTAGTGTATTGATCTTAGTCATGCTGTTACATAAGTTTTCTCATAGTTTTCCTTTTGTTTGTAATATTTTATCTTTAATTTTTTGATTATATTTTAATATAATTGTTTTTTATACAGTGATATTTTAGTGGCTCAAATGAATTTGACCTAATTTTACTACATTTTTTGGATAGAAAGTCAGCTGTTTCATTATCATGTATTCCACAATGTGTTGGTATCCATTGGTTTTAATCTTTTATTTAAATTAATTAAATATTTTGGATTTTGCAGCATTCTGCAATACTTAGTCTTTTTGTGTTATATCAGATGTTATGGATATTATAGGTACTTTATAGTCAGAAAGTAATACAACTTTTTCAAATTTATGTATATTATATAATCTGTGAACGATTGCCGAAATTTCTCCATCAAAATTTGAGCATTTAAACATAATCTTTTGTAGAAAGAGAAAAGTGGGCATATTGCACTAGTGTCAGTACCACTATTATTTGGTAAGCTGGAACCATCAGTGTAAGCATGTAGCCATACATTGATAGGATATCTTAAATTTTGATTTCTAGTGCCATTTCTTTCAGACAAATGAAGAGGTTTTAGATTTTGTAAATTCTATAACTAAGTGTAGATAGTGTTCAATATCAAACAGTTCTAAAGGGTTCTTACTTTTAAGTAAGAAAGTTTTAATATTTGTTTGATTTCTTTGATTTATGTAAGAAAACTTTGTAGACTTTTTAAGTTTACTTGTGATTTACTTTTGTCCCAGTCATTATAAGACAGTCTGATTAATTTTTCATATTGTATGATGGCTGCTTTTTCCATGTCTAGATCAAGTCTTGGATTATTTTTTAAAATTTGTAGAGCAAGTACTGGGGTAGTTTTAAGAGCTCCAGTTATTAGACGAATTTGATTTTTCAGAATATTAAGTTTTTCTATATTTGCCATTATTATCACTTCACAATATTTAAGTGTTTAATATACATATTGTAAAAAGTCTTTAAAGTTTGTGTAGTGTATTTGTCGATCTAAACGACATGGCCAGTACCACCTATTTTGTCCCTGTTTATGTATTTAGTGTTGAGGTGGTACTTGCCCGTTAAGTACCTCGTTGAGCCCTTCCGGCACTCAACACCTCGTATGATAGATTATGTGACGGGTGAGGGCTATGGATGGGAGGTTTACAACAGGTCAGGGTTTTTCTCAGGGTAGGTCTATATGGATTCTCTATTTTGAGTTTCAGGGAGTGGGTGCGTCCTGACAGTGTAGGGGTATTGTCACATACCACACCGTTGAATGTCAAGTTTATTTATACAAGTCGTCCTCTCCACTCGTCACTGTTGTATTGATGTTATGCACACATTAGACGTGATATTTAGGATTTGCCCATTGCTGTGCGCGTGACATGACGGCTAGTTTGAATCACAGTCGCGAGTGGACTTGTAAGTTACTAGGATGCGCAGAGTGGTGTATGTAGCTGTGTACGCATTGTCGTTACTGGACATCGAGAGCATTACTTCGCGCAATAGAGTATTTCCGGAGGATTATTCAACAACAGAGTTTGGTAAAATCTTAATGATGTAATATGTGCAGTTTCTCTCACTCGCTAACACAGAATGTTCAATAACCACCTAATGTGTGTTGCTCCATCCATTTGCGAACACAGACTTCAATGAACTTTCCGTACTTGTTGCTCCGTTCACTCGCCACTACAGTGTTTTTCCTAGTAAACATCAAATGTCGCCATTGCACAAATTTCTCCTTCCTTTTGCCAAATTTTGGACACTTTAGATGTCATGTGACCTGTTACTCATTCCTTGTAGGTTGTGTTTCATCCCTACTCTTAAATTTCATCGCAATTTCTAGTTTCTGAGGCATGTATTGCATGCAACTTTCACTTCCCCACGGTCTAGGTAATTAATGCAGAAGCACGTTTGAAAATGTGTATCTTAAATCCCCGGTGTCTATTCTCTCATCACATATCGTGTGCAGACCTATGCATCGGCAGGTGACTCGCTGTCGCTTGGGTCTACCCCTCAGGCGATTCTCGAACAATGTCACCTTTGTCGGCTCAACACAAGGAAAATTCCTGTGAGAGTAAGTGTTCATTTTCTCGGCTCTCTTTACACGTTGAGTTCACATGCTTGCAATAAAATATATGTATTAGGATTGCCTGTTTGGTTTCTGCACCTGTAAATTAGATCATTATCCCCTATACTTGCTATAATTTAGCCTAATTTATAGTGTGGTATCTATCCGCCCTTAATTATGCATTTAATGTGACTTTCACGGTTATTATGTCAATGTTATGCCTAACAGGGACAGTATCAGTGTCCATTTAGGACAGAGGTGCAGTCGAGTCTCACTGAGGTTGACGCCCCTCATTTTCCCCTTCTTCAGTTTTTCGCTTAGTGGCGCGGAGATGAACGGGAACAGCTGACTGGCATTGGCTATTGCGCTACGTCTACATCCCTTTGTGTTTTAAAGCAAATGCAAGTAAGTGGCGAAGAGTCAACATGTTCCATTACACAGCCCGATATTGACAAATTAATAGCTAATAAGAATAAGAACTCCATTTAAATTATGAACTAATAATTATTAACATGTATCTATAAAAGTATAATTCACAATGGCATTCAGTACACATTATGCACATAAAAAATATGAATAAATATTTTAACAATTTGCCACTGAATCTTCCACATGCTCTTCCTCACCCAATATCTATTACGTCACCTGCCAAGGTTAACTAGGAGGAAAAGGTAACCACTCTGTTTCCCCTCAATGACACCACTGATATCTGAAATAATCTTTTCTACAGTTTATGCCTCTGTCTCTAATGGGACAATGGATAATAGTTTGTATAAGAATGCGTGGGCAATCTGAGTGTAACTTGGTTTACTTGGGCAGATGGTAACCATACTGAACCAAGAACCCTTTGGCAAGGCCTCCGAAAACAGTTCATGCCCATACCTACACAAGAATATCTTGTATATGGATAGAGTCAACATGAAAAATTCAATGCCATGACCAGGATTTGAACCACGGATCTCCTAGTTTCCGTCCAGTCGCTCTAACCCATTGAGCTACCATGGCCAACGTGCCGTCCTGACATTAAATTCTCCATTTGACTCGTATATTTTCCCGGTAAACCACTATGGGCTCTCACATCCAAGATACACTTTGTGGCGACTTACTATCGTAAATACTTGAGTCCCAGGCTTCATCATTTAACTCTTTTTATTTTATTTAATTGTTGGAAATTAATAATTTCTTCACACTAGCCGTATATAGGCTAAGGTTTTTGATGGATAGAGTCAACATGAAAAATTCAATGCCATGGCCGGGATTTGAACCACGGGTCTCCTGGTTTCCGTCCAGTCACTCTAACCCATTGAGCTACCATGGCCAATGTGCCGTCCTGACATTAAATTCTCCATTTGACTCGTATATTTCCCCGGTAAACCACTATGGGCTCTCGCATCCGAGATACACCGTTTGTGGCAACTTACTATCGTAAGGTTTCCGTCCAGTCGCTTTTTTTGTAATTTACGTCCTCCAACGTTAAGTCATATCGGACGGTGAACAAATGGGGTGAAATGATGCTCAAATGGGTCCAGGGTCCATGGAGCTTAGTCTTTTAGGATAAGGGAAAACCCCGGAAAAAAACTTTATCCAGGTTACTTACCCTTACCGAATTCGAAGTCGGGATCTCTTGAACATGAGGCAAACATGCTACCATCTATGCTACCGAGGCGGGCCCATCCATTTCATTCATCATTTCTTCACACTAGCCGTACATAGGCTAAAGTTTTTGATAGAGTCAACATGAAAAATTCAATGCCATGGCCGGGTCTACCGGGCAAATATACAAGTCAAATGGAGAATTTAATGTCATGACGGCACATTGGCCATGGTAGCTCAATGGGTAAGAGCGACTGGACGGAAACCAGGAGATCCGTGGTTCAAATCCCGGCCATGGCATTGAATTTTTCATGTTGACTCTATCCATCAAAAACCTTAGCCTATATATGGCTAGTGTGAAGAAATGATAAATTTCCATCAATTAACTAAAAAAAAAATACCAGGTATTTATAAACAAATACCCTGTCTGCAGTAAATTTCTTAGTACTGCATAACTATTTGCATTCCCTATGTATGGTAGCATTACAATATATCTCCAGGTGCACACCTTGAAATTCTTGAAAAAAGGATCTGGTTCTATTTTCAGTCAAATGGTTTTGTATCATGAGAAGTTTCTCTCGGTGCCACAAGATGCTTCAGTAGCATATTAAAACAGAATCAAGTTACTGCTCTCCAGCTGTGTAGCATCTCCATCAAAACTGCTTTACAAACATTTAAAGTCTTGCTCATTTTGCATTTTTGATGGAGTGACTTGTGGAAATAAAATTTATTGACATGTAATATTTGCAGTAAACTTTGTTGTCATCACTCTCTATGTTCAATCTGTTTCTCATGCTGACATGTGGATTGTGTGCTACAGCTACTAAACTAAAATTGTATTATGCTTGCTGGTTGTTCTTTTGCATGCACCATTAATGTATGTTCTTGTTGACAACTCCACTGTGTTTTGGAAGTGTATGATGATTTAAATATTTTACAGTATACCATCACACTGCTCCTCTCATAACCATACATAATTGAACCCGATTTATATGTATATCAAGGGGAAGGGAAGACATATATCAGAATTACGGACAAATGAGGTTTTGATAATGCATCATTTTTTATAAGTAATTACAGCAAGCCTGCATGTATAAAATTTTACAACCTATAAAGATATATAGATAGAGTCAACATGAAAACTTCAATGCCATGGCCAGGATTTGAACCACGGATCTCCTGGTTTCTGTCCAGCTGCTCCAACCCATTGAGCTACCATGGCCAACATGCCGTCCTGACATTAAATTCTCCATTTGACTTGTATATTTCCCCGGTAAACCACTAGGGGCTCTTGCATTCGAGATACACCGTTTGTCACGACTTTCTATCATAAGTACTTGAGTCCCAGGCTTCATCATTTAACTCTTATTTAAGTTAATTGATGGAAATTAACCATTTCTTCACACTTTTCTATCTATCAAAAACCTTAGCCTATATATGGCTGACTGATACGTGGGCGCTGCAATTAGACTGTAGAGTGTATTTGAATCCCTTCTGTTGTTGTGGCATATCGTCATCTGCACCTCATTTGTTTTCATGTCGATCATTCCCAAGATCCAGTTGCCCTCTACAACAAGCCCAAGATGAAACTTGCGTCGTCCTATTTTGCATTCATAGATTTGAATGACGTGACTGGGACCGCCAATTCCCCCCTTGCAGTATACTTGGTGTCATTTGACATCATGCACACTTCGTGGCAGTAGCCGAACGAGTCCGATACAGTCTGCGAACTCATACATGTATTTCCTACGGAGCACTCCATTATCGTCATGTCGTAGGATTGTTTTATGTGCAAAGCAGTGCATGAGTAACAAAATTTGACCGGGTGATCACTTAGCCTGCTCAAACCCTGTTCCTTTGCACATGGACTGCATCACCTATGTCTGGGGCATTTTTGCAGAGGTTGGCTGCAAGTTTTACATATCTTTCTAATGTTGGTTGTAACACGACAACCGGCTGGTCGTCTGCTTGTGCATGCATATACGTGCACCTTTGGACTTAAATAATATTCTCGCGTCTCACAAAAAAAAGTTTCTCCGTGTTTTGTTTGCCACAGAACCAGCGGTTTCGAATTTCTTCACAGTCTCATGAATTGTAAATCTGGAAGGAAGTACTTCACCACTTTACCAGGGAATGTTTGAATATACTCTCTGAGAACAGGCTTCATGATTTTCCTACACATGACAGTGGTTGCTCTAGAGTCAAGCGCCTGCTCATGTTGGTGGCTGGTACAGTACTGCCAAGTGGAGTGCACACAGTTAATCCTCATGCACAAGGGCAGCCGATAGTGGGGCAATCAAGCAAGGTCGCAGGAGATGCAAAAAGCTGCATGCTCCATTAGGTTTAAAATGAAGAACCCTGTATAAACCAGTGTTAAAGAGAGAGTCACAAACAGAAGTAGTCTTAGAAATGACTTTTAAGCCACCATTTTTCTGAATAAACACTGCTCTTCTTTCTTCACTGGACTTTCTCAATTTATGTAAATGCTCGAAGTCCCCATTTCTTCCTTGAGTAGGATTTAGCTCCTCTCCTTATCCCTATGCTGTCCCAACACTTCTAATATGAGTATCAGTTTCATCCATTGTTACTTGGTGGCGTGAAAAAAAGTGGAATAAAATTGTAAGATGGACACTGCTGACGACGTTCAATCTATTCATTACATAGTGGCAATGGTGGGAAATAGGAAGAAAACTTCCAGCTTTCCTAAGTTATCTTCACCAATTGATCTGGTTGGAGGGAGCTGCATCTGTACCGAGACCAGGCTTTTCTTGAGGGAACTCCGAGGAATCTACTGGCACTGCAATGGGGGGAGCTGAATCTGTGGTTTGGAGGCCAACATCAGCAGCCAAAGATGAGTCGGGAGACACCTCTGGTGTTTTAACTGTTGGCAGCTTGCTTCATCCCAAGGGGAGCTAAAAAGTGTCCCCTGGAAGCCCAAACTGTGGATCTCCTACACCTATAAGGTTAGTCCAATTCCACTATGGCAGAATCTGATACGTATGGTTCAGATGACAATTACTTTTCTGTGGTTCAGGCTATGAAATTAATATCCTGTACTTTTGATGAGAACCCTAAACATTTTCAGGGAATAGAGGCAGCAACGCACATGGTACACTCTAAAAAAGCAGTATTACTTTTGAAATTCATAGAAACTGAAGTCCCAGATGATTTTAAAGACTGGCTTATAGCTAGGTTAGTAAGTTGCAGCCAATTTCAAGTATTTTAGAAGAGAACTTATCTGCTAAACATATTTTCAGATATTACGCTGATACACGGTTTACATACAGGGAAAGTATGAATTAAACTGTAGCTCTTTGGGCATCTAGGGCAGATTCTGTGCCATTAGATTTGAGGAGAGAAATAGGAAGCAAATTGGAAAAATTGAAGAGAGATGATGCTTTATATGTTGAAAGGGGTTTGCAACTAATAGAGAATTCTTGTTAGATACTTTTACCACAGGGTTGAAAGAAGAATGCATTAAGTACACTGTAGAAATTAAAGGGGAAGAAGAATCATTACAAGCTTTGGTTAACAAGAACTATGTTACTGAAGGAAAATGAAAAATTTCAAAAGCTAAAGAGCACTCAACAATTTTCAGCTTCCATGTAAAAAGAGATTTCAAAGTCTGTCTATTAAGATGGAGGTTAATACAGGATTCAATTCGAAGTGCTTTAGACGTCAAGAGCAAGGACACCAAAGATAGTGATTTATCTCTGTTTAGCAGGTGCAATAAATGTGAACAAGATTTTGATTTTGCAAGCAGGAAAACTGTCAAAGGAGCTAGCTGGGCAGTTGCAGACAGCTCAAGTATTAGGCTGTACTGTTAGCATAGGGTTGCTCTTGGCAAATTTGAGAAATGCAGGCCTTTTCACAAAGTTAGTGTGTTTCAAGAGATTTTAAACACATATAAGATGTATGTTTTGTGTGAGGTACTTATGGGAGGCATAGGATTATCATTAGTGGATACAAGGGTCCAAGTGTCACTAGTCAAGGAAAAATCAGTTAAATGCATTAGCTAAAGCGATGAGGCTGTAATAATTCAATAGTACGAGGGCTGTTCAATAAAGAATGATCATAATTTTTTTACGGTCATAATTTTTTGCACTAAAATTCAATCTTATTATATTCTGTTAGCTTAATGTGAGACAAACACGCTGTAGTAGTTTCATTGTTGGTACTCCTGGTTCCCGCCTGTGAGAACGAGGCAAGTTCAGAGATGTTCAGTATCGCCTACTGCTGCAATGGAGGTAACATGCGAGGAACAATATGCGACTTTGAAATTCTGCTTTCGTCTCAACAAATCTTCAGTTGAGGCCTATACAATGTTACAGAAGGCCTATAGAGAGTCTGTTCTTCCCTACAGCACAGCTCGAAGGTGGTTTAAAATGTTTAAAGAGGCGAGACAATTTCAAAGGAAGATGGATCCGGTGCTCCAGTTCTGCTCTTACAGAAGAAAACATCAACACTGCTGCTGCCATTGTGAGAGAGGATCGACGAATTACCTTAAGATCACTTTCTGAAATACTGAACATTTCATTGGGTTCCACCCATATGTTGGTGACAGAAACATTACACATGAGACGTGTTTGTGTGCGAAGGGTTCCAAGACTGTTTATTCCCGAACAAAAGGACATTCGCATGCAGGTCTGCATGCAGTTAAAGTTGATGTTAAGAGGAAGATCCGAAGTTTCTTTCAAACATAATCACTGCTGATGAAACTTGACTACATCATTTTCATCCTGAGAGCAAACAGAAAAGCTCAGTGTGGAAATCTCCTTCATCACCAACCCCCAAAAAGGCAAAAGTGGCTGCTTCTGTTGGGAAAGTTATGGTCAGCTCATTCTTTGATATTCTGGAGTGGTTTATCAGCATGTTGTACCTGCACACATCAGTAACTGGACAATACTACGGGGATGTCCTGAAAACATTACTAGTCCATGTCAGGGGCAAAAGACCACATTTCCGTGAAGCAGTGTGTAAGAACTATGATACAATGAAGCACAAAATTAATATAATTTTGAGTCGACTAGTACTCAATGCTCCAGTTATTGCTAGTATTAACCTAGAACACGTTTCGTTTGGATCTTGCTGACATCATGAGCTGTTGTTGACTAATAGATGTTGGTTTGGTGAAGTCCTTGGAGGTGATAGGTGCGTCTCTGTCAGCATCTTGATGAACTTGAAGTTTGTCTTTTTTCAAAGGTAGTGTCGAAATTAAACAATTTTCTTTCATATTTATTTATGAAGATTTTTTCCCATGCTGTTAATGCAGCTGGACCTTGGACACTTTTTAATAAGTGGATTTCTCGTTCTATTTCATGATTCTCCTACCATTAATGGTATGCTACTGCCAATTTATCTATTTCTTTGTTCCTGATGTTCCTAAGCTGTTCTTTAAGCCTAATGTTCAAGTTCCTTTTTAGTTTATTTCCTGTTTAATCTTCTGATTTTTACACATACAGTAGGACTTCATTTACCTGAATCAACTGAGATCAGGGCCAATCCGAGTTAACGAAAATCTGGTTTATCCAGAGAATGAGGGAAAAAGGATAAAAAAAACCTGTATAACTTCACCAAAATATTTTTAATGGAGTTTAGAAATTACTATGTACACACTTTCACCCAAAAATGCATACACTGTATGTACTGTAATAGCCTATGTATTTGCACTGCACACAATATAGCTACAAACCAGTCTGTACAAAAGGATGCAGTGAACTTCTGATGTCACAGTTTAATGTATTGCTAACGAGCAGTGCGATCTCACATCTGCTTCAACATTAGTTCATTTGGCTATGTTTTGGCTTGACTCACAAAAAAAGCTTCAGTTTCCCTATGTTTGCTATTGCTTGTTTGTGGATCATAACCACAGCTGGTTCATCAACACTGTTTGAATCTGAATACTCTTCATTTTCATTTTCAGTAACACTGCATGATGCAATAATGCACTCCTCTGTAATAATCTTCTTCTTCGACGTCCATTATAGCAACACCCATCTCAGTCCTAAGCCCCAGGTTTTCAGTTCCAGGAGCTTGTTGGGAGGCATGCACTCAAGATGCCTAGGATGTTTCCTAGGGGCGAACGAGTATATCCTCCTTGGTTGCGTGCAGCATCCCACGTCGATCTTGGGATGACAGTGTACCGGAAGGCTGTGATGCCCACAAGTAGTATCTGCCGTTTGTTTTTAGAATTTTTATCTGGTTATAAAGATTTTATCGTAATTTATACAGATGGATCAAAAAGCTCTGCCAGTGTTGGATGTGCCTATGTCCATGGAGCCGAACCCTATACATTCAGTCTCCATGGCAGCACCTCCATCTATAATGCAGAGCTTTATGCCATATACTGAGCCATTCTACTTGTTCGCTGCAGAAGTTTGGGTGATTGCCTTGTCCTCAGTGATTCCCTCAGCACCCTTAAGAGCCTTCGTGAGCTGTACAACTTCCATCCTCTTGTAAAGCATATCCAGGACGCCCTCCACGTTTTACATGCCTCTGGCCTCAGCTTGGTGTGTGCATGGGTTCCTGGACACAAAGGTTTACAGGGGAATGAACTGGCAGCTAAGGCGGCAACCACAGAGGCCAGGGTTAGGATTCCTTTTTTAGCTTCAGAAGACTTTAAATTCATCGTGTGGAGAGTAGTACTGTCGTGCTGGCAGGACGATTGGCCTGCTCTCCGTAGAAACAAACTTAGAACAGTGAAGGCACTTCTGGTTCCCTTGGCGACTTCCTCCCGTGCCTCTCGCCGGGAGGAAGTCATTCTTGCTCGGTTATGCATTGGACACTGCTTTTTTAGCCATTGTTATCTTTTACAAAGGGACCCTGCTCCAGTATGCCCGCTATGCAGTGATGCCCTCTCAGTCTGCCACGTTCTTTTAGTGTGTTCTGACCTGGAGCATCTTCACCAATCTGTACAGCTGCCGGCCAGCTTGGAAGAAGTGCTGGCAGACAACCAGCAAGCAGTGGCCAAGGTTTTTAGATTTTGTTTTTCCTATGTTAATTTTATCATCTAGCCAGATGTCTATTTAAGCCTTTTTAACGTTTTATCCTTTTTATACCTTTCTTACGTACGCATACGTATATTTTATTCATTTTATCGCTGATCTTTTAGCCAAGTTTTAGATTGCTTTTAGAAGGCTTAATTTTTAGGGGAGCTGATGACTGTGCTGTTGAGCGCCCTAAATCACAATCATCATCTGTAATAATCTGTTTATAACCTACGTGATTGTCACCGTCTTCTTCATCAACATCGGAACAGCCATCGATGTATTTAAAAATATCTATGAAATCTTCTTCCACACTTATTTTTCCTTCTTCTTCAGTCTTGTTTTCTGGCAAGTCTCACACACACCAGGCCACAACTTTTTACATGACTTAATCAAGGTTTCTTCCCAAGTAGTTGGGGTGAGTACAATAAATTCACCCGCTTATAAAAGAATTCGAGTAATGTACCTACTGAGAATAGCAATTTATCGACAAGTCTTCATTTACTATGCTAAACATCGAGGAAACACTTACATTTGGTAGTGGTGGCGTACTGTGTGGGCAGGAATAATGTTCAATGGACGTACAGATCTGCATATCTTCAAAGGTGGTATTGTGATTGCCAAGAGGTACAGAGACGAGGTACTGGAACTACAAGTGTGACTTTTCAGAGATGCACGTGGTCCACACTTCATCTTAAAATAACCCATGGCGCGACAGCCCTTAGAGGGCCAAGGCCTACCAAACAGACTGCCGGCCTCACGCCCACTTATGCATGGCAGAGGTGGGCGATCATCCAACCGATACAGGGAGGAGATGTGGTCAGCATCTCGGCATCCCCCAGCCGGAATGTTGGTTTCCGTGACCAGGGCTGCTTACCTAGCGTAAGCTCCTCACTTTCCTCACGATGCTGAGTGGGCACCGGTCATATACCCGGGAACTAAAATCCCCACCACATGGGTGGGATCGAACCCGGGCCGCTTTCCGTGACCAGGGACCAAGGCATGCTGCCTTAGCCTGCTACTCCACCGCGCAGGACCCTCTTGGTCATCTATTCTGCACAGAATTCTTTCTAAATAGTCACCCTATCCATCAGCCCAGGCTTCACTTTACAATCAGTCATCAATAGTAGCACCAACAAGACAGCCATGATTTAAGATTTTTCTTTTCTTCCTTTTCATTTCTGTTTCTTGATGGTTTATGTCTTACAACTTTTAAGTGTTCATATCCTAAGTAAAACATCCACTTCTTTTCCCTTTTACCTTTTTTTGTTTTAAGTACCAGGAGCTTAGTCAGGCAGTGCTGTTTTAGCTTTGTGAAAGTATGAGGTTGTTCTTTTTTTTCCCCCGGGTGGAGGAAAAATCCATTTGTGGATTTCCACTGTGTTGGAGGGCACAGTGGGGTATGTGGACTTCGTCTCAAAGGTACTACTCCACTAAAAAACCTGCACCAGTTTGGGAGGGAGAAATGTGCTGCGGTACTGCCTTAATCACCTGCGCATTCCAGGAAATAATCATAGCTGTCTCACAACCGAGTGGGTTTTTGATGCAGGGATATAGGCTTGACATTGGAGCCCAGCCTAATCTGCTGCCTATTTTGGGTGGTTTTTGGTAGGATTCCAGGTGTTATTTGTTGGGAAGATTGGGGTAAATTATCACTCCGTAGCGCTGTGTCTTAAGATTAGGTGTTTGATTGTCACTACAAGTATTGCTTGCATACATGTTGGTGATCTTAAATTAGTTAGTATACCTTAAGGCTATATAATCTAAACCTAAAATGTATATATAGTTTGCATTATTGGCATTGCCTATAATGGTCAGTTGATATTATCTGCCTTTCTGCATTGTTAAAGTGTGTGAGCCCTCTCATAGTCCATGTATCTGCTTGGTCAATTTTTGAGAGTGCAACTCGGTGGGTGACCTGCCTATACAATTGCAGGTGCTAACCTGTGCCTCTTTCCCCGCGGCCACCTTGGCCAATAGTTGGCGCAAGACTTGAGGGCTGTGGTAGGTGTGTGTGTGTGTGTGTGTGTGTGTGTGTGTGTGTGTGTGTGTGTGTGTGTGTGTGTGTGTGCGTGTGCGTGTGCGTGTATGGGTGTGTGTGTTTATCTCTGATCAGCGATGTAAAACATCTGGATAGTCAACTAGGCTAATGTCTACCTCTGGCTTCCCAAGATTATTTGTTCTTTCAGAAAGAGACAGTTACCTTACGTGTTTATCCAGTGTTGTGTTGTACGCCCCCAGTGCCCATATATGAGGTTCACCAGTGTTTAATATCAAAAAGTCCAACATCAATGATTTGTAAACAGTCATTACCATGTACATAATTCCAAACATATCATCAAGGTTTATCATAATTGTTGATTTTCAGACAGATTGTGTAGAGCAAAACAGCAGTTACATGCATTAGGTAGTTTATTGATCTACATAGTTTGATAAAATTACTGTAAATTAATAGGAATGAGAGTCCAGTAGACTCTCGATTATGCACCGTAATGGAGATCATTATTATGGTTAAAGTAAAACAGGAAAAATTGTCAAATGTTCCTCTAGTATGTACTAATGTGAGGTATGTTTATACATATTAAGATAGTTACAAAGCAGAAATTACTACATACAGATGAACCTGATGCATATTTATATCATGGGATAGAGGGAAAATTACTTATAACTCAGAATAACTTACAAATGAGATTCAGATAAGACTTTTTATATATATATATATAAAATTAATATAGTAGGCCTAAACGTAAAAAAAATTTATGAACAACAAAGGTATGTACGAAGAACACTTATTTTGAACTTGGTTCTGCTTTAAAGAAATCAGTTAAGCCCGCCTCGGTAGCGTAGATGGTAGCATGTCTGCCTCACATTCAAGGGGTCCCAAGTTCAAATCTCTGTTAGGGTGAGTTACCTGGATAAGGTTTTTTTCCGAGGGTTTCCCTTATCCTGATAGATGAATGTCTAAGCCCGCCTCGGTAGCGTAGATGGTAGCATGTCTGCCTCACATTCAAGGGGTCCCAAGTTCAAATCTCTGTTAGAGTGAGTCACCTGGATAAGTTTTTTTACCGGTGGTTTCCGTTATCCTGATAGATGAATGTCAGGTAACTCTAAGCTCCATGGACCCTGGACTCATTTGAGCTTCATTTCACCCATTTCATTCATTCATTCATTCATCGTCCGATATGACTTAACGTTGGAGGACGTCAATTGCAAAAAAAAAAAAAAAAAAAAAAAAAAAAAAAAAAAAAAAAAAAAAAAAAAAAAGTTTTCTTATAAATTGATTAGGATTGCAATTTCGTGAATATTTTATTCACATCTTCAGCCAGAGGCTTCAACAATCTCGTCAATGCTACAATTGCTAGATGTCACTATGTTTTTGTCAGTACTACCAAAATCTGAAAATGATACAAATTTAAAAAAGCAGAATCGACTGCTGGTATTTCATGCTGACCGAGATTCGAACTCAGGACCTCTTGAACGTGAGGCAGACATACTACCACCACACTACTGAGGTGGGCAAATAAAATAAAAAAAATAAGTTTCTTGACTTGTAGTAAGTTCAGGGAAGGAGTTTTATTTACTGCATCACTTAGTGTTATTAAATGTTGAACTAGCATTTTTCTGTAATGAACTTGAAATTTGCAATGGCCCTAAATCAATTGAAGACGACTGGTACAGTTAGGAGGTAAAAGTTCCACTTGGACATTTTCAAAATTATTTGAGGTGGATGTGCTGCAAATAGATCTCTAAAAAGGAGGATCTTCTTCTGTTTTTCATTCTAGTGTCTAGTTTCTTGAACCATAACTCTATTAAAATCAATAATTCCTATTGGAGTCCTATTCTGTAGGTTTTGTTTTACACCCTTAAAACACCTCGGATTCTTGGGTTTTCCTGTCACAAATGGGAAAAATTTGTTTCATCCATTTGCAATGCTGGCAAAAAGAACTGTTATGCAAATTTAACTTTTCTTCTCTTCATGGTATGGGTCAACTTTTTCAGCTAATGTCTTGCTGGGAAAGAGATTGTAGAACAGTCCAGTCTCATCACAGATGTAGATATTTTGAGACTGATAATCACTTATGATTCCTGGTAAAACCTCTTCCTTCTAGTACCATGATCTCATCCACAGCAATCGACTTACTGCAAATTGTTTTCCCTGTATTTTCATTACGATCTTTAAATTCTTGTAACTATCCTGATGAACTGTTGAAAACACCTGCGATGTTCATAATTTTAGCTAATTCTATTACTTTTGCTTTCAGCATGTCACCACTGATTGGTAGGGATGCAGTCCAACCATGTGAAAAGTGCCATTTCCAAATTAGCATATCTCATTTGCTGCTGACAGCTGCATTTTGTTAATTCTGCACCCAATTTTAAAAACTAGTCCAAAATAGCATTTCTGTTATTGATGACTGTACACAGCATGGTGTAAGCAATTCTTAAATCTGATGCAATTTCGGTTTTGGTTTTGTTTGGATTAAGTTCCACCTCACATATGAATTTTACTTTCTAATCTAGGTGTAACATTTCCTTTGTTCCTTCTCCATGGCCGATTAAAATCAACTGAGAACTGAAAGACAAACCGCTGTTCAACAACGAACACTTGATGCCAAATTTTTTTGTCTTTTCCTGTTGTAATGACATAGTTGCGCTGGAAGCCAACCACTCAGTTTGTTTTTCTCAACAACAACAGGAAAATATTGTGACTTTGTGGGTTTGTAGAAATAAAAGTCCAGTATGCAGAAATTCCAAAATGCTCTTTATTTCTGTAGAAACACCCATTGGTCAACCCTCACAGTAGCAGAATTACATAACATACACAAATACAACCTGCAAGGTCGTTGATCACAAACAAAAGAGTTCACTTTCAAAACACAGCTGTACACACACACTTATCAAGTTCCATTTCGACTACCCCTTGGCAAGTAGTGGCTTCCTTATATATACCACTACTCATATTTGTAGGCATTTCTGGAATGTTCTGTAACAAACAAGAAATCGAACCTTCCAGTAGCTATTATGTCTCTTTATCTGTTTGGGCAAGCTTTTATCTTCACGCTGCACTATCTGTCCCTTTTCTCCGCACTGCACCATCTGTCCCTTATCTACGCGCTGCACTATCTGTCCCTTATCTCTGTACTGCACTATCTCTCTTTTTGTGCGCCCGGCCGCAACAATGCTCGCTACAATGTCTCAAATTTCTAAGTTAGCAAATGCTGTATGCTCATTTAGTTATGTACAATTGGGTTTTATTTCACTGAAATTTAATATGTATACAACTGCAAATTAAATATAAATAGATTCTATTAACATTATTTGAAGCAAAAGGTTAGAAACAGTGATGTATTTAACATTTGAAAGTAATGAGTCGGTAATTCAAACACAAACATCACTTAAATTATCCTTACTTGGACATGTTTCGGAGAACGTTTTGTCCCCATTGTCAGCAGTTATCTGACTAACTGCTGACGATGGGGACAAAACGTTCTCCGAAACATGTCCAAGTAAGGATAATTTAAGTGATGTTTGTGTTTGAATTACCAACTCATTACTTTCAAATTCTATTAACATGTTTCTAAATTACATTGTGAATTACATAGAGCTGTATTACGTATAAAGCAGGTTCAGCTGTATATATTTAGGGAACACCCATTGTTGACTCATTTTACAAGTTAAGAACTTTTTATTTTTAATGATATTTTAGTCCTTTATACATTTCAGTAAGACATTTCAAATCCTAAGGAAAAGTCTTTCAGTTGAATTTGGTTTAGTGAAGCACATTCTTTTTTATATTGCACTTCTTGAGGCATTGGCATGGGAAAGGTAGTTAGGGCCACTAACAAAATTTTTCACAGGAACGTAAAGCAATGAAAACTTTCTCATCATTACAACTAATGTTCTCTAACAATTTCATTTTCAACATTCATTTTATCTCATATAATTCTGTAGGTAAACTATCTTCTGTGTGCCATTGGCATTGCCAGTAACTAAATGGCAAAGCGAGAAGGAGTATTGGAAAAAATTACCAACACAGAGAGGTTTACCTCAGCTTATCGCGGGCTGCGCCATGGCTCAGTGGTTAGACCGCTTGGCTCTCACCAAGGCGGCCCGGGTTCAATCCCAGGCGACCGCAAAGTGAGATTTGTGGTAGACAACACGGCGCTGGGGTAGGTTTTCTCCAGGATCTCCGGTTTCCCCTGCCATCTCATTCCACCGGTGCTCCAATTTCATCTCATGTATCATCAATTTTATCGCTTGCGGTGCTGTATGTAGTAAAAGCGGGCGTTAAACACTACACATTTCACTTTTTTCAGCTTATCGCACATACACGGCAAGTCCAGTGTATGTATAGTCTGTTGAGATATAATCATGTCTTCTGGACAGCAACGTGTCATACATCAGGAGGCGCAAGAAAGCATATCATTTAGACACACGCAGCTTCCAGTCGCTCTATTTGTGTTTCGTAACTTACTGTACGTCAGCTTACTAATGTCACTCTTCTAATCGACCAGATAAGACCCGATAAGGAACGATGGCAGCGCTGGTCATTTGAAGGTCAAAACGCCTCAATGCTCTGTCGAGTAATACTACCATCTGAAGAAAAACCAAAAAATTCAAATTTAAATACTACCTTTTCCATGATGCCTTAAATTTGTGAAATATTAATTTGTGAGACAGCAAGGAATCTTCTTCTTCTTCAAGGTAATGTAGCAAATGTTCTGACTGTTCAACAGCTGCTGAATGACAGATAAGCTTTTCTGCATGACTGAATCATCATAATTATCAGGAGTTGTATAAGCCATTCTCCTTGTACCTTGGACATATCAAAATTTTGTCAGTCAACGCCACATGACCTGGCAGTGTCATGTCAATCATAAGCTATTCTTCAGTGTTCTTACCATCCACACTTTCTGTTTGAAAAATCAATGAACAAAAAACAATATAAGTACCATAAAAGTGGTGGTTTATTCGGCAAGAGTACTGCACAGTCCTTAGCAAGTGGATGTGCATGGCTCAGTTGATTAGGCCCTGGCCAGAGTGATGGTGTGCTTAAAAGCTACAGTCCCATGTCATTGTATTTATTGGCATGTAAAAGAACTTCTGCTAGACTAAATTCAGGCACATCAGCAGCACTGATATGATCCAATCTACAGTTTCATCTATTTAAAAAGAAATGCGATAAGGTAGGTTGGTGTATAATGTTAAGTAGTTGTCAATGAAGCCATTCGCTCTCTTGCAGTCCAATATTTTGATGTTATGTTGGTACTTTGACTAAACGTTGGGCAGCGGATTTGGTGGTTTACATCCATATCTTCTTTAAGTGTACAGAAAGGACACAGAGGAGATCTCACTATACCAGTCCTGAATAAATGTTTATTGAGACAGTCATGGCCTATTAGAAGCCTGTTGTGCTCTTACATAAATTTTCACATAGTTTTCCTTTGGTTTGTAATATATTATCTTCTTTATATGTTGATATAATTATTCTTTTTATAGAGTGACAACTTAGTGGCTCAAATGAATTTGACCCAATTTTACTGCCTTTTTTGGCTAGAAAATCAGCTGTTTCATTACCATGTACTCTGCAATGTCCTGCTATCCATTGAAGTATTAATTTTTTTCTCAAAAACTATTTGTAATTGGTTTATTGATACTCGTCACTTACTTTTTCATATTAATGAGAGACTAGTTTCAAAGGCAATTACCTCCATTTTCTATCTCTTTCCAGCTGGCATCTGTTGTTGTCTGCTCTCTCTCTCTCTCTCTGGTGGTGGAACTATGAACTATGGCCGATTTATCGGTCTGTTTTTACTTAATGTTAAGAAAAGGTTCTTTCGTTCTGGTTTCCAAATTACGTTTGGGCTTTCCAGTATAAAAGTTATCACAATTTGAACAATTAAATTGATGAATACCAGATTTTTTATTAGGAATTTTATCTTTTTTAGAGAAATGCAGTAAATGTTTAATACTATATTTATTTTGAGGAACTAAAGTTAATACTAAAGTTATTTTTTGATACTTTATGTAAGTTTTCTTTTAAGCAAGGAAGCTTTAATTTTTGTTTAATTTCTTTGACTTTAGTAAGGAAACGTTGAGTTTGTAAATTTACTTGTAATTTTCTTTTTTCCTAGTCATTAAATATAGTCCTTAGCAAATCACAGTCCACTGAAGCACTTTGAGCAGCTAATCCACTGTGACAAGAGTCTAGTGTTTTGAAATCCTTTATGAATCTGCTTTTCTTTGTGAATGAGTGCTTCCTTTTTTTTATTATTATTAAAAATAATTTACTTTTTCCATTTATAGATAACTGAATTGAGTGGTGGAGGAGCAGCAAGCCATTTTGGAAGGCAGCAGTTTTACTTGGCATTGAAGCTTATAGCTGCTTTTCAAGCTGGACTTCCACTGCAGCCTGAAATTTTTCACTCATCATTTGATGTTCCTTTGCCACGATTTACTTGGGCAGCAACACAGGGTTAGTACAAACTAGGTTCATAATAGCTGTAAGCATTTTACATTAATATAATAATTTTTGTGCCCTCTGTCTTTCCATATAGTATTCTGCTTTTATAATCTTACAGCATAAAACTGTAATGATAACTGTATATTTCTTCTTTTTTTGGGGGGGGGGTTGCCCTCACTTTGTGATTCCCAGTGCCTCAATCTATATTGGCCGTGAAAGACTTCAATTTTGCTAAGAGGGCTTTTTATTGGGCTTGAGGTTCTTTTATGTGTCATAAATCTATGACACAGAGCTTCACTTTACTTCTGAAGTAAGGTGTGCTAAGGATTTTTATGTCAGAAAGAATGCAATTTTTTCTGTGGGGTCTGAGTCTGTGATCTCACACCCTTTGACAAAAAATATGTGCAGACTCTCGAAGTGTATATTGTCACCAGATTGTCGGAAGGCATGATAAAACTGGCTGGCAGGTATGCCAATGTGCTATCACCTGCAGATGAGTGACGGGAAGGGGAGAGGGGAAGCCATGGTGGTGACTGGACTTCTTTTTCTTTCCCTTTTTCCGCCCGTCTGGAAAGACCATGAGGCTCTTGTGTGACTTCACCCTGTGTGGAGAAGCTTCCAGAACAGCTGGCTCACGTATAAATAGGAGTGTGTGCATGCAGAGTTTAGAGTTTACAGCAAGGTACCGAGTAGTGAGTGCAGTGTGGACCTGTGACAGACGAACTGGTGGATTGTGATTGTGTGTGTTACATAACTGCTGTGATCTGCAAGTGTACCAAGTGTATTTCTATGGAAATAAAGAATGTTTTTTTTTTTTTTTTTTTTTTTTTTTTAATTTCTGCAAACTTGATTTTTAATCCTTCAGACCCACAAAGTCGCAATATTTTTCTAAGTCCACATTGTTTCCACAGCTGGTTTACAATGGCATCACAGAGCACATCTCTTTAGCTTTGCCCTACTGAATTCTCTCATAATTGAGTCCCAATTACTAAACGTGAACTGATTGCTGAGCGGTTATACACAAGTATGTAGGAGCTAGACCTACAAAGTTTGAATCCCAGACATAATTTTGACTTTTTTTATTATAGAAATGTGAAATGTGTATTTCGCACATTGTAATGTTACTGCCCTCAGTGCAGGGCATGGATGAGACCAAATGTCAAGTGAAATTTTCACGAGAGGACACTTCGCTTATATGCCAGCAACATTCATAACAGATGAATGAGCCCATGTGTTTACGCAACCAATATTAAGGTAATTTTCTAATAACATAACATTTATTTTGAAAATGACAAGAATATGTTATTTACATTTTTATAAATGAAGTGTTAAACAAAGAAATATCATTGATTAACTGGTTTTACAAGACATATTGTTAATGAAACTAAATTAATTGTGCATTCGTTGAACTCCCTTCAGCTGTTCCATCCATCAAAAGCATATCCGTCATTTCAGCATTCGCATAGCGCTCCATATTGCTTGGATTTGCTATCTAAGTACGCGCAAAATCCTCCCTGTTAGGACGGAATGTGTAATTTTACACTGAAGAGCAACCTTGCAACTGTCTGAGTTATTAGTAAACTTTTGCACAAGTAACTGCCCTTTGCCCCATTACCTGATAGGTAGGTTAGGGTCACTGATACAGAGCAAGGAGTAATGTTTTTGCTTTCATGGCCGGTGCATCTCAATAACTTTTGAGGTTCGCACACCAGTGGTTCCTGCGCCACCTAATTACAAAATCATGTAATATTTAATGCTGCATAAAATTGTACCTAACAGAACTTTGAAGCTGCGACACCGAAATCCGGACTGGTTATGCCACGGCTATAATAGTTCGGTGTCATTTTGAAACAACCTGTATAGCTGCTCCCAGTTTTCATAGTTTTCCTTGAGTTCATTATTTTTAATTCATGTTCTTGCTTTTACTTCTAGGGTTGTTTGTTCAATTGCTGTTCTTTTGTTTGTGATACATTGCATGATTTGATGAAAGATATCAAAGTATATTTGTGTTAATCTATTTGCTTTCTCTAATTCTTGTTTACTTTTATTTTGGGCTAAAATGTTTGTTAAAATTCGTAAGCTTTCATGGCCGGTGTCAGTATAATATAAAGTATTAACCGGGCTTGTGGGCCGTGGTCTACTGGGCTCCTTCATTTTCCCAGACGTTTCGTCTGCGGCTGCGGCAGACATCTTCAGTGGCAGTGTGATCGAAGTATCCTGGCGAAAGTCTCAACAGCAACAAGTCCCCAGTAGACCACAGACCACAAGCCCGGTTAATACTTTATATTAAAATGTTTGTGTTTGTGCTAGCCTAACTTATACAGTTTTCCTTACCTGCTTGTGTTTACAATTAAAGATTAAGAGCTTTTAGCTTGCCTGCACCTACATATGGTTTAAGTTTCTCTGATTTTATATTTTTCATTACCTTTACTAACTAGATGACTGCCTTCCTTTCCTGATGTAAGTGCTTTAGATGATAAAGATGCTTGCTCCTGAAACATTGGTGTTCTACCAACAGTTTATTTGTATTGAAGCCTGAGAACATCTTAAGTATAATAAAATGGATTTTTTTTTTTTAAATTTATTACAGATAAGTGGGAACCACAGCATATAAACCGGCAGCAAGTTAGTCCAGATCTTATTCAGTTGAGTGACACAGATCAAGCTCTTACACCACAGGTCAGTTTGTGAAAGCAAATTTGTATGCCTCTTTGTTTAGACTGCCTAATATTATTGAGCCAAAAGTCATTTTGTCTAAAAATGTACAATTTCTGTTTTTGTGTTAATAGTGATATTCAAACTAAGATGCGTCAAGTGGAAAAAGGAATTTTATCTCACTACTACTTGTACTAAAAATTCCAGTTCCTATCAGTACATATGGAGGAAGAAAGTGTTATATCGTGGGCAACTTGGCATTTAATCTTTGTTTCAAATAATCTTGCCCCATAGACATGTATGCCTCTATGTACCATTGCCTTCTCCTTTCCCCTAATTGGTTAACCCTTTCACTGATATGGACGTCACATGACATCCAAGTTAAAATGCCCAAAACGATATGGATGTGTATATATGTCCTGTGCATACATGCATTTAATGCTCATTTAACGCCAATTATTTTAATCTTCCTATTTTACAATAAATTTAAATTCTATAAGGGATGTAAATGTACCCTTAAAGGTTTCTTTTTGAATTGTACACCTCCAAACCTTAATAAACATCAAAGGGTGCAGATTCACACCAAATAATATTGGTTTTCTTGCGAACTTCTTTTTCGCAACACACTAAACATTTTCAAAATGGTTGCGACTTTTAGGTGGTGGGTGGTATCCTTTTAGGAAAGTGTTTTCTCTCAAGTATGAGGGGTGATGTTGTGATGAATTTCTTACCCCCCAGTATAAAGAGGCCTCTGAGTATTATAGTACTCAATTAGGTTACGAGCTATTTATATGCACAAGTACAGGTAGGTGAATGTCTTGCACGAATTTACAGCTCTGAAAATTACTAAACAACTGTGCATAGTTAAATCCAGTGGTATAAAAATACTTTTTTTACCATTTAACTGTTTTTCGTAAAGAGGGATAGCTAGTAATAGCTGATCCACATCACCCATATTTGACCCACCATTTCCCCAAACAATGGAGTAGCTAACATGCCATCTGTAAACCAGTACACGTCTAATGTAGGCTTACAAAATATAACATGTGCACTGTCCACTTCTGAATTCTCCGCTTAGCCCTAAATTGCCTTTAGAGGTCAGGGCTTCTTTCATCCTACTCACATATACCTACATTTGTTTCCGTGACAATGAGAGACACTAAGTCAGCTATAACTTTTTGGTGTGAAAATGTCAGTTGGTTGGATGTCAGAAGTTAGCTTACACCAGATAATGTTTATCTGCCTATATGTCTATTTGTGTTAGAGTTATTGTGACCACTTCGCAGAGCTGATTCTTCATGGACACCTGAAGGAAGCAGGTCATTCACTTCCTCACTGCTACCTATATCCTAAACATCTCCTTCATAATCGCACAACAAAACTTCCAGATTTTCTACACTATTATCAGAAGCCTGTATACATCATACGCAAGCTAATTTATTTACTAGATTACCGGGATAAGCCATAGTTAATATTGAAATTTAACAATTTCAAATGTGCCATTCATTTAGCTCTTGATAGCTATAGGAAATCACTCTGAACACAGAGAGAGTATAAATAACTAAAATACTGAGTGAAAACAGCTGCATAAGGCTACCAGAAACTTTGTAATAACAGATCTGTAATAACAGATGCTGACAGAGGGTTTTCTTTCCAGCGTGTGTGTAATGCAACATATACTCGTATGATCATCGCTGGGTATAGCATAAGCTAAAAGCTAAAACCTTGAACTGGAGAAGTTGCTTGCATAGCTATACATACATACATTTGTTCGTATACACACAAAACAAAATGATTCAAATAGTAGGCACGTTCGGCGCAAAGAATGGCTTTTGCTACAGTGAAACAAAGTAGTGAAATTTCAACAATTTATTAATGTAGTCTCTACTTTATTGTTACTGTAGATGGGTTTTAAACCAGTTTTTGTTCCGTTTAAATAACTTAATACGGAAGATACGGAAATGTATTTATGATGCATTTTTACAGCATTTAACAATTTAAACGCTTGTTCTGTTTATTGGGTATCCGTTTCCAGCCCCTTTAAATGTCCATCGGCAAAGCGGTTAATGCTTTTTGCATCACAGGCATTTCTTTCACACCACGTAGAAACCTCCAGTAAATGTCATAATAATTGCCCCTGTGTATGTACTTATTGTCCATTGAGAATACACAATAGCTGTACCAAACATATTTGAAAAAAGCTACTTGTACTCGCTTTTTAACACTCATCACTTACATTTTTAGTTATTGAGGGACTAGTTTTGGAAGGCGTTGCTCCCATTTTTAACCTCAAAGGTCCGACTATTGTTTGCTGTTATTGTCATCTGCTGTCTTCTCTCTGGTGGTGGAACTATGAACTTTTTATCAGATTATTGACTGGTGGTGATGAAGTTCATAGTTCCACCACCAGAGAGGACAGTAGATAACAGCAACAGACTCTTCAGACCTTTGAGGTTGACAATGGAAGCAATGACTTGCGAAACTAGTCCTCAATGACTAAAAATGTGATGAAGTGTTAAAAACCGACTATAAATAGTTTTCACAACTAATTTTGATGATAAATTTACTAAATTCCTCCAGTTAAGCACAATCATAGTATCTTATGCTTGTGTGTCCAATGCAACAAAGGATAACAGTTTGCTCATATATAAATGTGTTTGCATAGCTGAGAATAACTATACTCTATTTGCTGTTAGAATAAAGTAAAGTATTCCTCCCATTCTTCACAGAGCTCCAGCTCTAGTATGCCATTGGTTAACATAACATCATCACATGCCCTTGTAAGCAGCAATGCTATCATCTGAGTTTACTGCTATCTTTGTTGTTACAACAACCAGTTTTTTTTTTTTTTTTTTTTTTTTTTTTTTTTTTTTTTTTTTTTTTGTAATTTATGTCCTCCAATGTTAAGTCATATCGGACGGTGAATGAATTGGGTGAAATGATGCTCAAATGAATCCAGGGTCCATGGAGCTTAGAGCTACCCGACATTCGTATTGAAGGATAAGGGAAAACCCCGTAAAAACCTTATCCAGGTAACTCACCCTTACCGAGATTCGAACTCGGGACCTCTTGAACGTGAGGCAGACATGCTCCCATCTACGCTACGGAGGCGGGCACATCAACCAATGCATTGTTGAACATAAGAGAGCCATTGTTTTTGCTGTAATCACATTATAATATTAAAATTAAACCTGAAGCTTTCCTGGCGACAAATACGCTCAATAGATAGTCAACATGAAAAATTCAATGCCATGGCTGGGATATGAACCATGGATCTCCTGGTTTCCGTCAAGTCGCTCTAACCCATTGAGCTACCATAGCCAAGGTGCCGTCCTGACATTAATTTCTCCATTTGACTTGTATATTTCCCCGGTAAGCCACTAGGGACTCTCGCATTCGAGATACAGCGTTTGTGGTGACTTACTATCGTAAGTACTTGTGTCCCAGGCTTCATCATTTAACATCAGGAGATCCATGGTTCAAATCCCTGCCATGGCATTGAATTTTTCATGTTGACTCTATCAAAAACCTTAGCCTATATATGGCTAGTGTGAAGAAATGATTAATTTCCATCAGTTAACTAAAGTAATAAGAGTTAAATAATGAAGCGTGGGACTCAAGTACTTAGAATAGTAAGTCGCCACAGACGGTGTATCACGAATGCAAGAGCCTCTAGTGGTTTACGAGGGAAATATACGAGTCAAATGGAGGATTTAATGTCAGGACGGCACATTAGCCATGGTAGCTCAATGGGTTAGAGCGACTGGATGGAAACCAGGAGATCCATGGTTCAAATCCTGGCCATGGCGTTGAATTTTTCATGTTGACTCTGTATATCAAATACCTTAGCCTATATACGGGTAGTGTAAAGAAATGATTAATTTCCATCAATTAACTAAAAGAATATGCTCAAGTTGATGATGGGAGAGATGCACACTCCCGAAACGTTGATTTCTAATTGTCTTTTCACCTGCCTTGCTTCCCGATAATAACTTGAGCACATTATAATATTCTATATTGTAAGAACTGCAATGGTTTATTGAAAGCAGGTAAAGCAAGAAGCAAAATAAACCATGGAGCTCTTATTGTAGAAGAATTCAAGAAGCATTAACAACCATTACCAATGCGGTTAATTTTGCCACATGCTTCTTTGACATTTACTTTATTCTTAGAGGGAATAGATTATAGGAGTACTTGGACTCCTTATTTTAGGGGTACTTGGAGAGCAGGAGGTACTCTAGAGTTCTCAAATTAAGTACCCTTTGCTATGAACTACGATAACTGTTCGTGCCCTACCTACACAAAAATAGCTGTTATCTGCAGACCTGTTTTTTAACAGATTGAATGGTGGCATTACACCCCCGACATAATATGCACATTCTTAATAAACTTTTGTCATATAAGAACTACACTGTTTCTCATCATGACACAATGGTAAAAGATAAACATTGTTAATGAATCTAGCCATAGCAGTTATATATAACATACACTTGCTAAGATTATTTACTGAATGATGAGGAATGAACAGATATTCATTTTAACAAAAATACTAAAGGCATTTGAAAATAATAAGTTGGTAATTCAAACACAAACATCACTTAAATTAATTTAAGTGATCACTGTTTTTAATCTTTTGCTTCAAATAATACTAAAGGCAGTTTGCTTCTAACAATGGCACATGGCTTGAACATGTGTACTTTTAATACTGTATGCAAAAAATATTTGGAGCATTAATGCAGAGGTTTGCAACGAATGGCTCTGCATCCATTGAAGTTACATGCACAGCTTACATGGGTAACTTTGGTAGGTTTGGTCAGCACTTGTTTCAGTCAGTCCATTGTGGACTAAAAAATATTTTCGGGATGTAATGAAAGATTATAAATTTCTATGTTCCTAGTTTACTTCTATGTTAAGTGATACTGCTTGTAACAAGTAGTGTAATTAAAGTATTAACACTGAGTGAAGATAGAAATTTTCAAATCTCTTGTCTATAGGAGGAGGTCATAAAACACCTACTTACAAGGGAAACCTTAGGCCTCGAACACACGGAACCGCACGAAAACATGATTAGAATAACAATCAGTCATAAACAAAACAGTGGTCTGTTTTGTCATGTAAAATGTTGCATTGTACCTCAAGTGAAATTTTAACAGAGAGAAGCAAAGTAACAAGATGTCAATACCATAGGAGGAAAATTTGTAATTCAATGGCGTCATATCATTAGATTTTTCAATCAACAGCACCAAATATCCTCTGCTTAAAGTAATTTTAATGCACTTATAACACCTCATTAGTTAGAGGAACTGAAGACACAATTGCAGTAGTCTTCACAAATGTTCTCTAGTACATCTTTGAATACACTGGGCCTGACTTTTTGGGTGGACTGTTGACTTGACTGTTCCTGGAGATGTGTTGTATTGTATTCTTTACTCACGTTTGAAAAACATTTGCACATTTTCATGGCTTCGTCAAGTTGATATACAATTTACTAAAATGATAAGTATACAATTTACTAAATGATGTCCTGAACTGCTTGAACAGCTACCTTCAGGTTCAAATTCCTCCTATTCTTCAAAATCAGTATAACTATCCAGCATAACGTCATGTAATTCTGTGACATCCCCATTATATTTCTGAATTATTATGTGATGTAACATATCTGCCAACTCCATATCCTCAAACCCAGTGTCATTTCCATATTCAGCATGTTGCAGTATTATCCTTAACCCTTTACTGTGTGAATTATTTTGCTACTTATGTCGCTCTTGCTGTCATTTCTAAAGCAATTCTCATACCACTTTCTGTGGTGCCTCAGTGCAATCGATTCGAATAGCCATGATCGTCAAAGCGATAGAAATGGACTGATCATCCATTCAGAGTCTAACGTTGTGAGTTTGAATCTCTATAACTGCAGTCAACTGTGCCTTTGGTAAAGGACGGGGAGGGCCCAAGTAAAATAATCGGTGTGATTGTACGCTTGAATGTTGACAGGGTATCATTTGACTGCAGTTGCTTGGATTATGTCTTTTTATTAAAAAAAATTACAATGTAATTTACTAATATATTTACTAAAAAGATGCAACATTTTACATGTATAATTGACAAAGGCCAGTAGAATATAATAACAAAAGAACTGCACTAAAACTTTTTTCAAGCTGAGTAGAGCCTAATGTTGCCTTAGGGCAACACCTTGCAGTAAAAAGTTAATATTTGGACCACGTTTGTGGGATTAATTCTCATGATATTACTGTACATGGTTTACATAATAACCCACATGCAAACACTCCAGGAGATGCATACCATTCATGTAGCTCAAGCAGTGGTTAAAGCAGCTGCAACATGCCACCATCTAATGGTAGCAGTGCTAGCAGACGAGAGAGAAGTTTTGCATGCAAATTTTACACAAGATCACTGTTGTTTTAATAATCACTTGTTTTCTTAAGAATGTTTTCATATGGTTTGGAGCGTTCGAGGTCAAAGGTGTTCCATGTTAGGTTTTACGCATAACAATATTTTTTTTCACAGTAAATATTGATGAAATTGTGCAAAATAGTTCAGGTTAGTCCGTTTAAAAATCACAGTTTCCCTTTCCCCAAATTTTGGACTAGCAATCATGGGCTGAAGATTTGTCTGCAAGAGCTTCAAATCTTAATGTATGTGAATATCTTCGTCGTCTACAAAAGCAATTTTTAACTAGGGTTGACTGTAATTTGTAAATATTTAAAATTGTCTTCACTATGTAATCCTTCTTTGCATCATGATTTCTTTTGTTTTGGTTCATCATCAGATATTGAAATTGTGTGAATGTGTGTGTTTTATTTGTCATTTGTTTAGTGTGAACCTATCACAGTCAGTCCCAATGATGAAGGAGAGGTGGAACTCAGAACAGAGCTGCATACAAATGAGGGATCTTTCACTCCATCATCTGGTCCTGGTCCTGGTCCTGATCCTGATCCTGGTCCCAAGGGAACATCTCCAGAGGCTTCAAGTACTGCAAGTGATTCCCCTACACCAACCAACAGTGTTCAGGAAAGAAATTGGGCTGTGACTACACATTGGCATGGTCTAGGTGAGTTCACGTCTTTATTTTGGTGCAAAGCGATGAGTGCACATAATGTAATACATTCATTCTGTCCCATCCCAACCCTCATTCCTTTGCATCCTCTCGCACCTCATTCCTTTGTGGAGAACAGATTCTGTTAAATATTTAAAACTGCTGCTAACCTTCCAATGAGTAAGGACTGTGATACAATGAAGCGCAAATTAATATAATTTTGAGTTGAACTAGTAATCAATGCTCCATTTATTGCTAGTATTTACCTAGAACACGTTTCGTTAGTATCTTCCTAACATCATCAGCTGTTGTCGACTCGTGCTGTGTTGAGTTGCTAACCTCATTCCTTTGTGGAGAACAGACACTGTTAAATACTTAAAAGTGTTACTAACAAATAACAATGTCAAAGGGTTTGCTGCAGGTGAGGAAATAACCTAATTTGCATCCATCGAAATTTAACTATTGGAACACCACAGTGAAGCGAAATAATTATTAAATTATAGATGAGTTGTATTTATTACACATCAGCTTCACTTACGTACCTATATTAAGGACATGTTTCGCGAGCCATCGTTCGGCATCATCGGCTCTAATGCGACTAAAGCTTGATCCAGTGCTGTGGGTAGTTCTGGAGTTGCTGCTGCCATCTGTTGATTTTCTGATGAATTTAAGTGTGGAGTTCTCTTCTGGCGGAATGTCAAAGTTCATTAGACAATCCCACATTTAAATTCATCACAAAATCAACAGATGGCAGCAGTAGCTCCAGATCTACCCGCACACTGGAACAAGCTTTAGTCGCAATAGAACTGATGATGCGAACAATAGTTTGCAAATCATGTCCTCAATATAGGTGCGTAAGTGAAACTTTGTGTAAAAACATACAACTCGTCTACAATTTAATTATGTTTCGCTTCACTGTGGTGTTCCAATACAGTAAAATTTCAACAAAGGTTAGCAAGCATCACATTGATTTGCAAGAAGAGGTGGACGACAGCAACAGCGTGAGACAGGTGGCGCCATCTATTGTTGCAATACCAGAAACATGGGGAAAGACAACCAGGCAGAGGCTCCAACTACTACTAGAGAGATCAGCAACCCGGATGATCTAGATCACACCCAGGAAGCAATAAGGAAGGAAATAACATGAGGACATCTCTCGGCCGCATGAATGAAAGTTCAAGCGAGCCTGGCACACCACCTGCCGATGAGGAGGAAAACCATCAAGGAAGAATACAACACGCAGCAAACTCTACATCTCTGGCAACACAATGCAAGAAATGCATTAACACTGCATTTACTGCATGTTAACACTGCAGCCAACAAAGCAACAATAAATGTCGAGATAATAAGAAACTAGAAAACATAATGGACTTCTTAGAAAACAAGCTAGATCAAAAAATTTGGCACAAAATTAATCAAAGGCTAAACAGCTAATCTACAACAGAAATAAACCATATGAACAGGACAACACAAAATACATTAGATGAAACAAACACCAGCACATGTGAAGAAAACAACCGAAATCTCCAGAAAGATGCAGCAAGGGAAACAAGATATAATGGGAATAACATATTGCCCACAACCAACCATAGACACAAAGATGACAGTGAACTAGAAGTGCCAGAAAGAATGGCATGATTAGACGTAGGTCAGCTTAAACAGAGCACCGCCCTAACAAATATAAGAAAATTCCTGGAAAGGAACGTATTATGGGACACACAGAATGTGAAGAACTCCATACATTGGGAGACAGAAAAACTTCTAAGGTCAGTTTCCCGTACATCCACCTAGAAGATGCACAGAGTGCGGATTTCTGGCCACAAAGAATAAAGGTCAGAAGATTTCGCTTTCGGAGATATGATTGGAAACCGGAAGAACGTGGGGTGGAACTTCAGTAAACATCTTACCGAATTGCCATAAAAGAAGGAACGTCGGCCAAACTCTGAAATAAATGTCCTGTTATGGAATATAGAGGGAATAAGAAATGCAATGCCCCACATACCAAAGGAGACATTAGGCGACACAGATGTTATGATACTGATGGAGACCTTTCTCATGGAATCTATGGAGCTGCAAGGTTATTATGACATACACACGCTACTGACCCCAACAGAAGGAAGACCAGCAGCAGGAGTCACAATCTCCATGAAAGGGAAACTGGGAGATATTAAGCGAATCATCAAGAAGGAAAACTTGATCACAGTAAACACATCAGAAATCACGATAATAGGAATGTATATCCAGCTAAATACACCCATAGAAAACATAATGGATAAAATATCTCCAGCCATAGTAACAAAAACAGAAAGGAACGTAATACTCGCCAGAGACTTTAACTGCAGGATAGACAAAGAAAATACCAAAACACTAGAAGAAGGCTTTAGAATAGTGAACAAAAAAGATACCCCAACCTACTTTGCACAATGACACAGTTATGCATGGAAATCCCACAAAAGAGGGACAAAATTTAAATTGTCTGGTTAAACCTGCCTGACCCACTACACAGAAATATTGGAGAGCAAGAGAGCTAATGATTTCATTGCCAAAGCCTAGCATTTGAAAACAACAACAACATTTTGATTTTCAAAATGTTCAGAATACCCATTCTGTTGGTTTTTCCTTAAATTTGGTTCAATTCTCCTCCTCATTGTCGGTTGCCATAGCAACAATGTTAGCATAGAAATCCAAATCTGCTCTGCTCCTCCAATCATCCCCAAAATGTGTATGTAGTAAATCATTCACATCGGTCTACTTTGTTTCACTCAGTCATAAAGTTTTAATTATTACCTCAAAAAAATGAAGCTGCAATCATGAAATTTGGTAATGGTATTGGTCCTTCTCTACCTATTCAACCTTCAACACAACACATTTTTCCCAATGATGGATGAATTGACCTAGCCCTTGGTTGTAGAAGTCAGCATTTTGGCTGTTCAGGAAACATTCCACCTCATAAATCACCTCATCATTCTGGAAATGCCTGCCTCGTAATGGTTTCTTCATCTGTGGAAAGACGAAGAAGTCACTGGGTGCCATATCAGAGAAATATGAGGGGTGAGGGAAAATTTGATTGCCTAAAGAAGCAGCTTATGTGACTGTCCCGTGCAGAATGGGCTGAGACATGAAGCAGAAAGACTCCCTTGGACAGCTTCCTGCGACGCTTCATCCTTATAGCATCCCATAAACCAGTCAGGAAATTTTGGTAGTATGCTCCTGTGATGGTTTGCTCCACATCTTTTGAAATTCCTGGTTCTTCACAGAGAGATGGCATGCTGCTTTGTTTGTCATCCAGACTTATTTTAAAACAGAAAGCATTTGTGCCACCTGACCACTGTGTCATATGATGGTGCATTGTTGCTGTACACTACCACCAACTCACTATGAATTGTTGCAGCATTGTTCCCCTTTAAATACAGGAAATGAATTAGCACATGATACTCCACTTTATCAATGTACGGTGCCATTTTTTGTTTTGGGTGCTCTAGCAGCATGCTATGGTGATGTGGCATGAGGATTTAAATGTGTGCCAGAACCTCGGACATATATCAACAAACAAAAAGTTAATTAATCGAACAAACTATTTAAAGTCATTTTATTGACATTTCATGACTTACATTTTTATATTATCGAGGGATTAGTTTCGGAAGCCATTGCTTCCGTCCTCATCCTCTCTCCAACTAGTGTCTATTGTCATCTGCTCTCTTCTCTCTGGCAATGGAACTATGAACTTCTTTGTCAAATTATCTACTGGTAGGATTTCAAAGTGCATTATGTGGTCCTTATTTTTCCATATGTGAATATGTTCTCCCATGTTGTCAGTTTAGTTTGGTTTATTACTCCTTTTAGTAATTTTGGATTTGGATCAATGTCATGATTTTCATTCCAAAAAATGAAATGCTACTGCTGTATTATCCTCTTGTTTCATTTTGATGTTTCTAAAGCACTCTTTGACTCTGTTGTTTAGATTTCTTTTAGTTTGACCTATGTAGCATTTTTCACAATTCTTCAGGCCAGCCTATTGGTCATTTCAGGACCATGGTGGATGGGATGCTGGTTTTACTGTCTTGCCGGGAAGTTTCTAAATATTAAAAGCAGAAGCATTATTAACAGTCTTCATATTTGAGTTTGATTTATAAGTCACTTTGTTTACACTCAAACTTCACTTACTTGTTGTATAATTGAAACGTTTTCAAGATCATTCGATCTCATCCTCAGGTGTTTGTTCATTTAGTCACCAAACAGCTGAGGATGAGATCGAATGATCTTGAAAACGTTTCAATTATACAAGTAAGTGAAGTTTGAGTGTAAACAAAGTGACTCAAAAATCAAACTCAAAGTTTCTAAATGTTTAATGATGTGGACCCTGCCCTCTGCACTGTCGTGACCCCTTTTGTCGGCTGCCCTCTGTCTCTTCTCACCTCACCTCATCCTTCCTCCCAGGGATGCCCCACTTGGGGCATAGGTACAGTAGATCAAGTCTGGTCGTAGTGTTGAATCCCCTCCATATGATACCATTCCACTCCACCCTACAGCTCCCCACCCTACAACAATGGATACAACCTTTTGTGTGCTGGGATGGTTGTGGCACACTGTAGAGGAGTGAATATGATTTAGCAGATTTTATTGTATTAGTGAATACAAGTTGGACTTTACAGCATGAAAGATTTCTATACAAAAATGTATGAAACTCATTATTAATTTTTCGCTTCACTGTGGTGTTCCAATACAGTTAAATCTCGATGTATGAAACTCAGTTTTGTCCACTGGTGGATGTAATAGCCTTTGAAATGATGCTACTCATTTCTGTAGTAAATCACTAGTAAAATGTATTTTGTTAGGGAATTATTATTTATGTCATGTCAGACTTCCCGCATTTGGGAGGCCCGGGTTCGATTCCTGTGACCGACCTACCTGATCCATGTGGTTTTTGGGCGTTTTCCTGGATCGCCAGGCAAATGCTGGGTAGGTTAATTACATTCCCTGAATTTCTTTCCCTCCATTTCATCTCCATTATCATTTCACATCATCGGGTGGTCTCTTTCAGGATAGAAGTGTTGACGGATGTCTCGGCGGTGCATGGCAGGATGATATGCTCTGAGTGAACCACTTCTTCCTCCGGTAGGTCGGTTGCCAGTCACCGAACCTTCTGCTGGGACCACTTCTGAACCACAATAGGGGGGTATGTCCATTGTTCTCGCCTACCGTGGGAGGTTTCCATCTAAGTGCAGGGACCCTGCCCTCTGCACTGTCATGACTCCTTGGGATGGCTGCCCTCTGTCTCCTTTCACCTCATCCTTCCTCTCAGGGTTGTTCCTCATGGGGGCATAGGCCCCATAGATTAGGATCTAGAACACAATGGTTAAGTTCTATTCATTCATTTATTCATTTGAAAGTTTCCGAATATAGTTCCAGCTGTCTACAAAACTGTGTCAAATTAAATGTAATAAAATCTGTGCCTCTGTTACATTTACCCCTGGGCACTTCATTGTAGATTCTAGTTGATTTCTTTGTAATCATGCTAATTATTGAATTGTTATATAGTTTGTGAAGAGCAGAGACAGCTGTTAGGAACAGAAGAAGAATCTTCAGATCGTCATAGCAGTGATGAAGAGGGAGATACAGATGGGGACGTGTGGACTATTACTGAGGAACAGAGAGAATACTATTCAGCTCAGTTCCGATCCCTCCAGCCAGATCCCAGTGGGCTTATTGCTGGCCCAGTGGCAAGGCTGTTTTTTGAGAAGTCCCGTTTACCTGTACAGGAGCTGCGTAAAATATGGTAAAGTATTTCATTGTTATATTAACACTAGACTTCAGAATGTAAGTTAATGTCCATAGTTTCCTACCAGATAATGAATTATGATATCTTGGAAAGGCATATTGTTGGCCAAAACTCACTTGAGTGGTATGAATACCATACATAAGTTCTTTAAAAAGTGTATGTATATATTTATTTATTTAAATGCATATATTTAGGGTGTTGCACAGTTACACAGTTGTGCCAGGGATTTTGGCATATGAAAATATTAATGGAGAGCTGTGATGCAAGTCACCTAATTGATGTGACATACGGGGCTGCAAATCGAAGAATGTGCAAGTTGACACAGCGGTTGTAAACAATAAACATTGAAGAAATTCAACAGTCCGTGTAAAACATTGTAACCTTCGGGATATCCACACACACTTGAACAACTGTTTACTATGTGCAATGGTGCTTCCACATAATATATTGAGCTATGCCTCATCAATTCACTATCTTCTAGTTCTTCTACCTCTGACAACCACCCTCTTCTTTTTTTTAGCCAGATATGCATGCTATCTTATCATCACTGACGGCACTGCTTTCAGCTCCAGTATCTCACAATAAGACGTGAGTCATCACAAATAATGGTCCCTGCTGTGTAGATTGTTTCTGTTATGACAGTTACTGGCACACCTGCTCCTCTCTGCAATTCAGCATTTTCCTGGCCATTTTTGAAAACATGATGCCAACGGAAACATGCTCTGCAAGGTATTGAAGTGTCCCCATAAGCTGTCTTGAGATCATCGTCGGTTTCGGCAGCATTTTGCTGCAAGAGAACACAAAACTTTATTGCATAATGCTGATCACGAAAATCAGCCATGACAATGTTTAGAGGTGATTAACTCTTTCGCTGACAGAGCTATCACTGTGAAATTTGCCATGGTTAGCAATTGGAGTACATACTTCAATTGCATACAGACAGGTGTTGCAAGCAGGCACTTAATGGAAGGGAAAAACGTCAGTGCCAGTCTTTATTGAACATCCCTTGTATATAGACAAAATATTTTAACAAAAAAATTCTATTTATCCTCACTCCTAAACAATACAATGGACATATTAAATTCTAATTGTGTGGTGCACAAATTAAAAGTTGTCCTGACCCAGTGCGCTTATTTGGTTTCAATTTCATGGACACAGTAATGAATGTCTACATAAGCAACATAGAGTTGTACTGGCCCCATAGCTCAGTCGGTAGAGCACCTGTCTGCCATGCTAGGGATCCCAGGTTCTATTCCCGGCTGGGGGTGGGGAATTTTCTCCAGCCTAGGTAATTCCCGTAATTCCCCATCTTCCCCAGAGTCTGGAAGTATGAATGGGAGTGCGAATGTGTGCATGATCTGATGATGCAACCCAACGTTTACGAGTTGACACCATCGATATGTTTCAAAGGAGAACGGCCGCTGATATGACCAGCTGATATGACCAGTTAAAGGCGGGGTATAAATGGAACAAAAAAAATTGAGTTGTGCTAGCAATCTCTTTGGCATTGCCTGTCAAGGGGTGGCTCCCGTAGGGAGGGATGATCAGTCCCCTTCAGCTGCTGTGGTGCGAGCTCTGCGGACCCTTAGCACTTGTGATATCTCTGACGTTACTAGAGGAACCTCCTCGAGGGGGCAGTGTGTTCCCGACACACGCGGGAGATCGGGTACCTCCGGGCAGGCTTCAGCCCCCTGGAGGGGGGTAGAGGGTTGCCTCATAAGTCCCGGGTACTAGCCTGCAGAGCTAGTAGAAGCTGTGCTAGATCACCAGGCGGTCCTACCGAGGTTGTTCAGTAGCCTTCCCCTTTGGGGTTGGCGCACGTATGTGGCATATCCACTTCCACCCGTCTTGTGTTTTCGGACCAGATTGGGGGCTTGTTAGCTTCTAGGTCTTGCCCTATGGACAGAGCTTTGGAGGCACTGGGCGACCTTCGGGGACAGCTCGGTAACTCCTTGGTTGAGAGGGAGGTCAGTGACAGCTGCCCTGCGTAGAACCCTAGTATATGTCAAGGGGTGGCATCAGATGGAATCAAATGTATATACATTTGACTGAGTGCTTGTCGTGCTAAGCCTGCAAAAATAGGAAAGCTTATCCATTTTAGAACATATTGAAGATTTAACCTGTGGTTTAGTTGAACAGCTTAGGTATGTATGTAAATAAAACATTGGCATAGTTTAAATAATAGTTTTGTTATACTTTAGAATGCTTATAACTCAGTGAAAACTTTTGTTGGTGTTATTAATTTTTAGATGAGTCGTATTTATTACACATCTGCTTCACTTTCGTACCTATTTTGAGGACATGTTTCGCAAATCATCGTTTGCATCTTCTGCTCTTATGCGACTAAAGCTTGATCCAGAGGTGTGGTGGGTGTGGGTAATTTTGGAGTTGCTGCTGCCATCTGTTGATTTGGTGATGAACTTAAATGTGGGATTCTCTTCTGGCAGGATTTCAAAGTTCATTAGTTGGTTTTTATGTTTTTCTATGTATATCCTCTCCCATATGACGAGTTCACTATGTTTTTGTACGTATTTTAGTAATTCTGTGCTATCTTCAATTTCATGATTTTCAGACCAGAAATGAGCTGCTATTGCGGACTTATCAATATTTTTGTATCTTAAGTGCCTGAAGTGTTCTTTCTTTCTAGTGCCTATGTTTCTTTTTGTCCTCCCTATGTAAATTTTTTCACAGTCTTTACACTTAATCTTGTAAATGCCCGACTTTTCCTCTGGTTTTATCTTATCAGTATTATTACTGTGAAGTAGGTTTTTAATGTTGTAATTGTTTTTTGGTGCCAATGTTATATTGTATTTCTTGAATATTTTTTGGAACTTTTTTGTGGCCCAGGGGTGGTAAGTAAATTTAGCAAATCTAATTTCTTGTTTTATTGGTGTGAGAGCTGTGATCTGTTTTAATGTCTTTTGAAGTTTGAATGATTTTAGTTTTTTATCTACAAGGTTTTTTCCATATCCATTTTTAATTGCAGTTTTTAAGATTTGATGGTATTCGTTTTGATATTCTTGCTGGCTGAGGGGTAGATTTACTAATCTGTGTGTGAGACTGTTGATGGTGGCATGTTTGTGTGGAATTGGGTTGAAACTATTTGCTTTGATGTAATTATCTGTGTGTGTTGCTTTTCTATGGATACCAAATTCTAGTTTTTCATTGCTTTTTGTGATTTTAAGGTCCAAAAAAGGTAGAGTACAGTCCTCTTCAGTTTCCACTGTGAATTGTATGCTGGGTTCTTGCAGGTTGAGTAGTTTCAAAGCATCATCTATTTGTTTGTAGGGCACTATTGCAAAGATGTCGTCTACGTATCTGTACCATGTTTTAAAAATATGAGGGAAGGCTTTAGTTATATCTGTTTCAAAAAAGCTCATGTATAGATTGGCCAAAAATGGTGATAGCGGGCTTCCCATAGCTAGTCCTGAAATTTGTTTATAATATTTTCCATCGAAGACAAAATAATTTTGATGTATACATATTTCAGTCATTGCCAAATATTCTTCTATTGCCTTGGCATCTAGGTTTATAGAGTTTAGCCATTTTTTCAGTTGAATCAAAAGTTTGTCTAATGGAATGCTAGGGAAGAGGGAGCGGACATCAAAGGATACTAAAGTGTCATGAGGTTTTAGTTTAAGATTTTGAATTTTTTCTGCCAGGTCTAAAGAGTCCTGGTCTGGTCTGAAAATCATGAAATTGAAGATAGCACAGAATTACTAAAATATGTACAAAAACATAGTGAACTCGTCGTATGGGAGAGAATATACATAGAAAAGCATAAAAACCAACTAATGAACTTTGAAATCCCGCCAGAAGAGAATCCCACATTTAAGTTCATCACTAAATCAACAGATGGCAGCAGCAACTCCAGAATTACCCACACCCACCACACCTCTAGATCAAGCTTTAGTCGCATAAGAGCAGAAGATGCAAACGATGATTTGCGAAACATGTCCTCAAAATAGGTACGAAAGTGAAGCAGATGTGTAATAAATACGACTCATCTAAAAATTAATAATTATTTCGCTTCACTGTGGTGTTCCAATACAGTTAAATCTCGATATTTTGTTGGTGTATTTAATGACTGCAGTGTAAGGCTTTCTTAATGTTGACATCAAAGATCAGGGCAATTGTGGGAGCAATGTGTCAGCAAGACAATTTGTCTGCTACCAACGTTAGTGCATGCGCAGTAAGAATAAATGGACTTAGCTTTTACTCCTATTATTTCTAAAGAATTTATGTATTTCTAATAGTTTAGAGAATAGTTGAATTTATTTTGTTTGAACCACGCATCTGACTTCTTATAAGATGTAATACCTGACATGGCATTGGAACATAGAAAAAAAATTTGCGGGATGTAAAATAAAGAAGAGCTATATACTTATTTCATATAAGGTTCTTTTATTATTTGTAATGTGCAATTTAAATTTATATCTTATATTAAACTCATGAATATTTGCATTTGTGTTAAAACTATTAAGCTTCTTATACATTATTACAAAACTTTCATAAATTTGATTGCTTTGTAGTGTGCATCACAAGTAGAAACAAGTAGAACATAAAGGACATACATAGAAATAAGAAATCTATTTCCTAAATATGAAAAAAGTGCATAGTGTGATATACATCTCATGTCAAATATTTTGGGCCCTAAACCATTAGATACTTACAATGTTACATAAATATAACTATTTGTAACAAAAACTTCACTTATCTTAAGAAAATGATGTCAATTTCGATTTCACAAACAACTCGTTTGCATCATCAGTCTACACACTTTGTCGTCAAGGATACCGGTTACTATGTTATTATGTTTTTTCAGTATTACCAAAATCTGAAAACGAAACAAACCTAAAAACAGAATCAACTGCTGGTATTTCAAAATTCATTACACGATGTTAATTTTTTAAATAAATATATTTTCCCAAACCATTAAATCTATCGGACCATTTAATTGTTTTAATAATTTAACTTCTGGATTTATTTCACGGTAAATGACCAAAAATGATCTGCTATGGCCGATTGATCATTTTTGGTCATTTAACCATGAAATAAATCCTGAAGTTAAATTATTAAAACAATTAAATGGTCCGATAGATTTAATGGTTTGGGAAAAGATATTTATTTTATAAAACAAACATTGCGTAGTGAATTTTGAAATACGAGCAGTCGATTCTGTTTTTAAATTTGTTTCATTTTCAGATTTTGGTAGTACTAACAAGAACATATTAACATTTAGCGTTTGTAACGATGACGACAGTTTTGTTGTTTCTGGCTGAGGACGTGGAAGAATTTCCATGAAATCGCAATCCCGGACAATTTATAAGAAAAGTGACATCATTTCTTATAAGATAAGTGAAGTTTTAAGTTACAAATTGTTATATTTGTATATAAGATGATAATAACTCTGTTATTTATGAAGGACCTTGAGTTTTTTTTACTATGTCAGCTATAATGATTGTAATTTACAATAATTGGATATGAAATGTGTGTGCATGTTATTAAACAGCCCAAGAGATTAACAACATTTTAGTTCCAAAATATGCTTTTAATTATACATGGTAATATTCTTGTATGCAGGCAACTTGCAGATGTTACAAAAGATGGAGCATTATCTTTGGATGAATTTAATACGGCTATGCATCTTGTGGTGTTACGAAGAAACAACATTGATTTACCAGATTCTCTGCCTCCTTCACTTGTTCCACCACATCAGTGTCAGCCTGCTACTGTTGTGCCTGTGGAACCTTCAGCAAAAGAGGGCAGTCCTCCAAGCATCTCTCCCTCCACAGGAGAACCTTCCTCTCCTCCAAGAAGTAAAGAGGTATTTTAGTATGAAAGGCATTATCATTCTTTGATTATATTCCATTCAAATTATTTAGGGAAATTTCTGAAGGCCTAAATGTCTAATTTATCAAAAAGTTTTGATTTGTATATGGATGGTTGAAAGGGAAAGTACACAGCAGTTTTTACTGCATCATAAAGTTTTTCTAAAATTTTGTTCTGATCACTCAAACAATGTTAATTTGTGTGCAGGAGATTGAAGCAAAGGGTGAGACTTTTTGAAAGCTTTAATACCCCCTTAATTCTTGTCAGATCCATAAGTGTCAAAAATGCTGTGAAAATGTTAAATGATCCAAACTTATTTGGATTAAAAGTATAGGTAGAGGTAATTTTAGTGTACTAAGGTAGCCCATAGTTGTTGGAGGGTTCTACAGAGTAAAAACAGTGAAAGTCTGTAATTTGGACTGAAGATAAGGAAGCTATAGCTCTGAATGTTCTAATCATACTGGTGATTTCACTTGGTGAAAAGCGAGAGCTTTAAGCTACCAGAATGAATTTCGTGACAATTTGGGGATCATGGGAAAGTGGTGTCCATTCCATTTGTAAGCATTTCTGCTGAAATATCAGGGTCATTCCAAAAGTAAATGGATGTGTGGGCTTCCACTGCCTGTGTCTTGACTAGTTTAGTTCATTTTCAATCATACAATATACACAGTAGGTGTTATTGAAGATCACATCAGAAGCAATTATAATGAATAAAATACAAATAATTACAATGATACAATTAGTGGTACTAGACACATCAATATTAATAAATGGTAATTAATAATTATGGTGATATAATAATAATAATAATAATAATAATAATAATAATAATGATAATAATAATAATTTAAAATGATGCACACAAAATCAGGTGTAAGTTATACAGCCATTGACTGCTATTTAAGTAAAAGTCGTGAAACTATGAAAGAATGAGAAATTTGCATCAGGTTATTTAAAAAAGGAAAATCTTTTCAAGAAATGGAAGAAACCATTGGAAGACCTACCAGTTCAGTGAAGACTATTTAATACAGGTTTGATCAGAAAAAAAGTTATGAAAATGAATCAAGAAGCAGTTTTCCTGCAGTTCTATCCGAGATGGAGAAATTACAGTTACTTAGAGAAGTCAAGAACAATCCTGAACTAAGTGTTCCAAAACCTGCTGTTCAAACACACACAGTATTTCGAGATTTAACTGTATTGGAACACCACAGTGAAGCGAAAAATTATTAAATTTTAGATGAGTCGTATTTTTTACACATCTGCTTCACTTTCGTACCTATTTTGAGGACATGTTTCGCAAATCATCGTTTGCATCTACGGCTCTTATGCGACACACAGTATTGATGATACGGAGAAAGAGGAAACCACTACAATTTGCACTAATCGAGTACCAGCTGATAAGAGCAAAAGCTCTTGAAACAAGTCCTGTGAATAAACAGTGTGAGTGAAGCAATGTGTCAATATCTTCTCGATTCACTTTTGTGCTAATTTGTGCTTCACTGTCCCTACGCTTCTTTCAAGTTTATACACACAGTAAAACCAGTTTCAGCACAAACTATAAGAAACATGCTCTATGAAGCTGAGTATGGAGGCCGAATAGACCATAGAAAACCATACATCAGTAAAATCAACGCCCGCCTCAGTAGCGTAGATGGTAGTGTGTCTGCCTCATGTTCAAGAAGTCCCGAGTTCGAATCTCAGTCATGGTGAGTTACCTGGATAAGGTTTTTCCGGGATTTTCCCTTATCCTTCAAAACGAATGTCGGGCAACTCTAAGCTCCTTGGACCCTGGACTCATTTGAGCATCATTTCACCCAGTTCATTCACCGTTCGATATGACTTAACTTTGGAGGATGTAAATTACAAAAAAAAAAAAAAAAAACAGAAAGAAGCGAGTTGCTTTAGCAGAAGAACATAAATACGATGGGTTTGATTTCTGGAAGAAGGTTTTATTTACTGACGAGAGTCAATTTGGGCTCTTTAAGTCAAAATGGGCGAGTAATGTGGAGAAAAAAAGAATCGTGAGCTTGAGGAGAAAAATATAACAGCTTTAGTTAAACATGGAGGCGGTTCAGTACTTGTCTGGGACTGTATGAGTGCAAATGGTGTGGGGCATTTGTGTTTTATTGATGGAATTATGAAGCATAAAATTTATATAAGCATCCTAAAAACACATCTGTCCAGAAGTGTGAATAATATGGGTCTTTCTGAGGATTACATTTTCACATAAGATAATGATCCAAAACACACAGCTCTAGGTGTAAGGCTATGGTTGTGTAATACTCCACGATGGATGCCGACACCACTGCAATCCCCAGGCATGAATCCAATAGGGAATTTGTGGAGTATACCTGGCAAAAATATTAGGAATAATCTGATATCAAATATAAATGACCTAAACAACGCTATACTACAGAAATGGCCTAAAATTAGTGGAAACAGCACAATCTTTAGTGAAATCCATGCCAAGGAGAATGCAAGAGATTATAAAGAGAAATGGAGAGCCTACTAAGTACTAGTCATAACATTCTACACCATTTTCAGAATGCAGACGAATACTTATTTTGCATCCTATATTGCTTATCTTTACTTTTGAATGTTTAACTATGCTTATGTGAATAGATGCTATGTGCTTCTTTATTGTGTTCTCTTTTTCACTAATCAATAAATAAGACAATGTCCCTGCTGTACCTTATTCTGATGATTTTCCACTATCCATACATCCTTAAGCATAATCCCATGCATTAGACGAATACTTTTTGGAGTAACTGTACTTTTGGTACTAAGCAGCTTATTTATCAAATATTATCAGCAAACCATCCAAAACTTTATTCTTCTCCATGGGAAAGCAGGTCTACATATAAAATGCTGAAAGAGATTTACTAGAAAGCTTTGGAACATCTTCCTTGCAGTTTGAAGTTGTCCCCTTAAGACCATTATTGTTTGAGCCACTTAAAGAGGAATGGGAGTAGAGGCAGGGATTTGAAGATGACACAGGATTGGAGTAGTTTGTGCTCAACTAGCTGCACACATTTTCTTTCTTCCAGAAAGGAATCAAAGAAACTGCCAGTTGTTGGGAAGAGCTTATTTTGAAATCCGGGTATAAGTTATATACTATTGTTGTACCCTTTCCTTGGTTCACTAAATTATTTTTTAAAAAAACTTGGTTATATTTAAACTAGCTTGTATTTGTTCTGACAAATCTGCATGCAGGAATTCAAAACCACTTCCACTGCAGGCAGCTTCTGTAGCAACACTTAGCAGTTCCCATTAAATTCATACCAGTACTTAATAATTGGATTTTGTGGAGCATTGCGTGTTGTTTTTTATGAAATATTTGAACCAGTACGGCACATAGTGAGTGCTGATGACTTTTCTGTTTCCTCAGCAGTATTGAAACACAAATGCTGCATTACCACTTCTCAGGCTAGATGTCCAAATTAAATAGAAGCTAGATATTCAATGTAATAATGAATAGCACTCCTAAATTAATTTTGCTTTTGTTTTAGTGGACAAAATTTGTGGATTCGCCCACCAGTTCTGTGTCATCTCCAGGTCCTAAGCCAGTAAATTTTGATTTTCATAAGTCAGCAGTTGAGCAGGTAAGTGCTGTTTGCTAAATGGCCATTCATTATGTGAGAGACTCCCTGAAACTCCATAGATTATAGACATGTAACTGTTTAACAGGACCCAAAAATCTTGCATCCTGTGCCTCTGCGGCTGACACCAGAATCTCAGTGTTTGCCACCCGCTGAGGAGGAAGCATGCAGATCTCCACGTAAATTAAATGAAGCACAACAAATACCATATGAACAACTAAGTACTGAGGGAGGAAGTCCAAAAAAGGGTGCTGCTGTTCCTCCTCTTGCTGTAGCTGAAAACAATGTTCCAACGGCTTCAGAAATAAGACCAATTCAGAGACCACAGCCCAAAAAGCATGCAGGTCAGTATAATGAGCTAAAGTTCATAGTTTTTGAACGTTATGCATATCTGCCTGTGTTAAACTTGACATGAAATGAGCAACTATTGTATGTTTCAAATGGGAAGAGTTCTGGACTCTGGTGAATCAGATGCATTAGTGCACTCAACGTTGCCATCTCATCACCCCCACTCTTTTCATATTTCCCTCTCTTTTGCACCTTTCCTAGAACATGGGGTCTGCTTGGCACTAAACATAAGGGAAACCAAACTGAATTTTCCGAACTTTTATTAAATGTAGTTGTTGAAATCGATTGCAACATGGATATTCACATATTATGCTCATGTTCTAAATGCTATAGCTGTAATTATAATTTATAAATTACCTATTTTTCTAATCCAACGGAACTACCAGTGGCACATCTATTTAACTGTGAATGTCACTTATGTCAAGAGACAATTCGTCATTGTCATTGTCTTCATCTTCTGAATATTGCAAATTTATGATGATAGGCTCCAAACTCTCGTCATGGGCTATTCCTTTCCAGAAGTCGTCTTTAGTTTATCTGCATATCTCATGCAGTTTTTTTAGTCTTAATATAATTTTGAGTCAAACTAATAATCAATGCTCCATTTATTGCTAGTATTTACCTAGAACGCGTTTCGTTAGGATCTTCTTAACATCATCATCTGTTGTCGACTAATAGACGTTGGTTTGGTGAACTCATTGGAGGCGACATGTCCGTCTCTGCCGGTATCTTGATGAACTTGAAGTTTGGGTTTTCATCAAAGGTAGTGTCCTTACACAATGGAATTTCTTAGTCTTGTTTGTGAAGAAGTCATTCAATGTCAGTCAGTTTAAAAGTATTCTTTCTGTTTGCAACATAATTTGAGCCCACATTAACTCAATTGGGTTGTACTGGCAGTGGTGAGGGGAAGGCTAGATGTGACATCAATCAATCAATTTATTGTTCATTATAACATAATACATACAGTATATATTATGCTTCACAGAACATAGTCAAGGATTAAAAATTCATCCACTCTCTCTCTCTCTCTCTCTCTCTCTCTCTCTCTCTCTCTCTCTCTCTCTCTCTCTCTCTCTCTCTCTCTCTCTCTCTCTCTCTCTCTCTCACTCACACACACACACACACACACACAATCTATTCTAGATTGTTAAAGTTATCATCAAAATATTCTTCTATACTGTAATATGCTCTACTTAACAGCATCTTTGTCAGTTTCGATTTAAACTTAGCAGCTGACACAGTATTTTTTAGGCTGTTTGGAAGCTTGTTAAATAGTTTAGAACCTAGGTTTTGGGGCTTGTGCTCAAAAATTTTTAATCTATGACCTTTAACTATATAATTGTTTTTACCCCTTGTTTCATAATTATGGATATCTGCATTAGTAGATATTGTATTCATATTATATAGAAAAAGTATTGTTCGCAAAATAAATATGCAGGGGAGAGTAAGTATATTTAATTTTTTAAAATGGGGTCTACATATAGTAGTCCGTGTTATTTTTGCCAGATATCTTATAGCTCTTTTCTGTAGAAGAAAATTTTTATTAAAGTTTACTTTAGAGGTGTGTCCCCATAGCTCAATGCCATAGGCAATGTGTGAATATATTAATGCAAAATACACCAACTTGCTAGTATCAACTGAGAGAAAATTGGTAATATAACGCAAGACAAAAAGTCCAGAACTTAATTTTTCTAATTTTTCGATATTGTATTTCCAGGTTAACTTGTCATCGAAGACTAAACCCAAAATATTTACCTTCCTCACACATTGCACCGGACTATTGCACATATTAAGCTGAGGTTCAAATTGAGTTTTCTTATAGTCAAAAAGAATGAAATTACTTTTTTGTGCATTGGTACGCAGCCTGATATCATTAAAATACTGTGCCACGATATTGGAGATCAAGTTTACATCAATTTCTAAATTTACTAAATCACTATTGCTAAAACCCAATGTGGCATCATCTGCATACAGACTTAAAGCTACATTATCATGTACCACAGTTTTTATATCATTTATATACAGAATAAACAATAATGGCCCTAAAGTGGAGCCCTGGGGCACGCCAGACCCTACTTCTTCATGTTTTGAAACGAATTCACCCTGCATACACTTCAGTTGTACATACTGCATCCTATTGGACATGTAGGATTTAATCAAATTGTTATTTAGACCTCTAAGCCCAATATGTTCAAGTTTGTTGAATAGAATTGTTGTATCGACATAATCGAAAGCTTTAGACGTCTAATAAAATGCCTGCTGCAAAATTACCTGCCTCAATATTAACTTTAAAGAGAGTCGATTAAAGACACTAAACAACACTTACTTTTAAATTTTTCCGGAACATGTTTCTGAGGCTTTGCCTCTATCATCAGCCGGTCGAGAGCCGGCAAAGCCTCAGATACATGTTCCGGAAAAATTTAAAAGTAAGTGTTGTTTAGTGTCTTTAATTGACTCTCTTTAAAGTTAATTTATCATAACAACACTGTTTTCAACACTTCCAAGAAAGGAATTGCCTCAATATTGTCAACTATATACTCATAGAATGTTGCAGCTGCTGATAAGGTAGATTTTCCTTGGACAAATCCATTTTGACAATCTGATATAAGATGAAAACTTTGTAGGAAAGTGACGATTCTAGAATAAATTACCTTTTCCACTACTTTAGCAAGAGAAGGTAATACAGACACAGGCCTATAGTTCTCCATCTCTTGTTTATTTCCTTTCTTGAACACCGGGATAACTTTAGCAATTTTGAGACTGTCCGGGAAAATACTGTTTACAAGTATTGAATTGATAATGTCCACTAAAGGGCTAGGTATAGATAATTTGCATGCTTTTATTAGTTTTATTGGGATATTATCATGACCGACACTGTTTTTGGATTTGATGCCATTTATAATGTCTATAATTTCTTTTTTATTAGTTGGATATAGGAATAATGTGTGACTGGTTAAATTATTGGATTTTTCTTTTGGAATACTAACTACAATTATGCTGATTTGCTGGAATTCTAGAAATACTTTGACCTGTAGTAACGAAAAAATTATTAAAAATATTCACTAACTCATAAGGGTCCCTTACAACATTTCCATTTAACTTAATTTCAATGAGGTTATCTTTTTTCGGTTTAATATTACCTCTAAATCTATTGATAATGTCCCAGCTTGTTCTACTTTTATTTTCTGAGTCAGATATTTTCCTGCTAAAGAAGTCTTGTTTGGCTTTTATAATCTTGTTGTCATATATATTCTTGAACTTTTTGAAGTTTTCAAGTTTTAAACTACCACGTACCATTTTGTCTTTAGCAATATGTAAAAGAATACGCAGTTGTTTAATTTCGGGTGTAACCCAATCGCCAATTTTATTATTAGAGTTTGAAATAGTATTGTTCTTAACTCTAGTTTTTGGGCAGTATAACTCAAAATAATGCATTAATGTATTGTGAAAAGCATAGAACTTCTTATTGGTATCTAATTCATTATAAATTTCATTCCAGTCCAGCTTACTCAGGGCACCATTTAGGGCTAACAAATTTAGTTCATTACAATTGTTGACCCATTTGGTGGTGTTAGGTACAGTATTTTCAGCGAACTTATCTTTTAGACTGAAATCTGACATGACAACAGACTGAGCGGAAATGTTGCTGCTAGGAGGTCTGTATACTCCTAACATATAAAATGGTATTGCTCCATACTTAAATTTGACACCGGCTAGTTCAATGTCACCTTCAACACAATATTTATCTAAATTTAAAGTTGTAGGGCAGTTCCCATTATGAAAAAGTTTACAGTCATCTTTAGTGTACATAACAACGCCACCTTTATTCCTAATTGACCTGCAATATCTGGCTGCTAAGCTTAGATTACCTAAACGAACACATTCAATCTCAGGACTTTTGAGCCCATGCTCTGTGAGCATCAAGATATCAGGATCCTCTTTAATTAGAAATTCTAACTGGTCTACTTTGTTAGTTATTACATTAACATTTTGATGAATTGCTTTGAGAGTTAATTTACACTTATTCAAAGTCAGTCGTTTTTGTTCACCATGCATAGACAGTGCTTTAAGAAATATGGAACTAATAAATTAACTTTAAAGAGAGTCGATTAAAGACACTAGACAACACTTACTTTTAAATTTTTCCGGAACTAGTTTCAGAGGCTTTGCCTCTATCGAGAGCCGGCCGATGATAGAGGCAAAGCCTCTGAAACTAGTTCCGGAAAAATTTAAAAGTAAGTGTTGTCTAGTGTCTTTAATCGACTCTCTTTAAAGTTAATTTATCATAACAACACTGTTTTCAACACTTCCAAGAAAGTAATGGAACTAATATTTTCCCTATTCAGTTTTTTGACACAGCATCCAGATAAGCTTTACATATTTTTTCACCCAAAATTCTTTTGCCATGCTTTTTGCATGCCATGTCTAGTATATAGGTTTCTTGATGCATTTGAAGCCTTGATTATTTTAACATGACTGTATTTTTTGCATAGTTCGGCTAAAGTATTATTGAATTTACTAACCTTACCATGGATTGCATCTGTTTTATGTTTATCATGTCTTGTGGGCAGGTTAACTACAATCACATTAGTGTTAGACAATACGGGCAGTAGTTTATCAAAGCACTTAATATGCTCAGTATTACCACTGTCCACATCATTTGAGCCAACTCTTGCAGCAATTCCCCTCCCGTGACTATCTCCGAAGATTAGCATTCGGCCACTTTTCTTTTTAAAAGACCATTAGATTTTCCCTCGTTGTGTTTCACCGCCTTTTGTATTACATTGTTGTTATTTTCCATTTCCAAGTCGGCTAAAGGTCTGAATCTGATTTGATTTTTGTTGAGATGATTATAACTTACTTTTCTTTCTTCTCGTCATTTCCATCTACCTGTGCTTGCTACTGTTCTCCATTCAGCTTCACCATGTGGTGTTAGTAGAGGCCAGTTTTCATTTCTGATATTTTTACGTTGTTGACTTTCACTTAATTCTTTCATGTCTCCCTGAAGCACTTCAATTAGTTTCTTTAGCGACGCATTTTCTTTTGAGAGTTTTTTTATTTGTTTCTCAGTTTCCTTGTTATCCATTTGCGTAACTCTCATACCGACGCTAGTAGCACATGTATTACATTCCCACGAAACACCCGGGATATTCTCTTTACTTACGTCAGAGCATTTCGAAAAATGATACCACTTGTCGCATGAATCACACAGAATTCCATTTCTCACAACTCGATTACATTTTCCACAGTTTACATCATTTAAAACTTTCAAAGATCGCCTCTCCGTAGTTACCGTGTCTAGTTGTACAGCTGCCATCTTGGAAACCAAATGAAACCAGTCTGTCATTTCCGTCTAAATTTATATCTTTGATTTTTTTCTACCAGATCTAAGGAGTTTTTTAAATTTGCACTTTCAAATTTTGGGAAACTATTTAATTTATTTAGTAACCATTTGGCCATATATGTGAGGGGCATTTATGCTACTAGTGATAGGGCTCATGCCTTTTCCTGTTTTGTGAATTTTTGGTAGCCCATATACTCTTGGTAATGTTGGATTATCTACTTTAATTTTGTGAAATTCTTTTATGTTGATTATTTTGCTCTGTTTTAAGGGTTTATTTGTGGTTTCAATGCAGTACTTTAATGGATTAGTTTCTACATTTTGGTAATTATTGTCTTCTAACAGGTCTTCCATCCTCTTCGTGTAATCTGCTTTTTCCAAAATTACTAGTATATTTCCCTTGTCTGATTTAGTGTAAATAACTGATTTCTTTTTAAGAGTTTTTATGATTTGGTTATTAACATTAATTTTATTTTAATTTTTAATTTGTTCTACTGTTTTGGAGCATTTGTTTTTTACTATGTTTTTATTTTCTTCATTTATGTTCGTGTGGCAATTTGGATATCAGCAATATAATCTTCAACTTGGTTAGAATAGTCTAAGTAAGTGACAAAGTTTCAATAAACCAACTGCAAATAGTTTTCCCAATTAATTTTGACATCACTGTTACTAAATTCCTCCAATCACGTATGTAACATTGTTGTTTATATAAAAATTATTTGTGGTTGGTTTATTGACACTCGTCACTTACTTTTTCATATATTTATGAGAGACTAGTTTCAAAGGCCCTGGCCTCCATTTTCAATCTCTTCCCAACTTATTACTTGTTTATGTTACTTTAATCCCTGACCTTGCTTTGAACTGGATTTGTCATACATTACCATTCAACATGTTAAGTTTCATTATAAACTTGTATTTTTGCATGTCTTCGCACCTTTATTTGTTTAATTTTATTTATCTTCCTGGCAAATTATGATGTTTACTGCAGGTTTCCACGCAATGTGAAAGCAATCCCTACAGCGCTGAGACCATTAACCAGTTACAGAAAAGGGGAAAGCAGTGGTACGCGAAGGGATACATGTCAGTGGGACAAGGTTATTTGAAAAAAAGATTAAACAGATTTTATAGGAAACAGCTGCACTAGAGCAAGTTTCTCTAAATGTTCCTGCCATTCATTCTACTAGTAGGTGCCTCAACCCTTTTCACTGCCATATAGTCTATCATTCAGGACATGAAAGAAAAGTATTGAAGTTGGACTGCAGTTGCTTTCATACTTCTTAGCAAAAACTCATTGCCTAATTTGACAAATAAGTTGGCAGTGGAGATCATCATCAAGCTTTATTTTTGTAATCTTTGTTTCATTTCACATTTTTAATGGCATTTCTCTGGTTATTTAAGAATTGTGTTTATTTGCTTTTCACAACAGCCCCTGGCCCAGGTGCAATTCCTCCACCACCACAGCCAGGAACACTAACCACGCCTGATGAGGTTCCTGTGTCATTAACAGCATCTACTACTGCAAGGTAAGTAAGATAAGTTGTAAAAGATAGAGAAGAAAAGGCAGAAAAAGGCCATGAGTTGTGAAAAGTAAATATTTTAAGAAAGAGGAAAATAGAAACATTTATTTAAATACATTACAGTCCAAAATAACGTGGTTGTTGAGGGGACATTCTTTATCCTTGCATTATAACCTTTCCATAGTATTTAGGGATGTAACACTAGAAGAGACAAAAAATCAATTCCGCGCAGTTGGAGGAGGGAAATATGCATGAAATAATAAATTATAGTACAGTATTAAACTCTCGTATATAATTAAATTTTAGATGAGTCGCATTTCTTACACATCTGCTTCACTTTCGTACCTATTTTGAGGACATGTTTCGCAAATCTTCGTTTGCATCTACGGCTCTTGTGCGACTGACGCTAGATCCAGCGGTGTGGGTAATTCTGGGGTTGTTGCTGCCATCTGTTGATTTAGTGATGAACTGAAATGTGGGATTCTCTTCTAGCGGGATTTCAAAGTTCATTAGTTGGTTTTTATGTTTTTCTATGTATATCCTCTCCCATATGACGAGTTCACTATGTTTTTGTACATATTTTAGTAATTCTGTGCTATCTTCAATTTCATGATTTTCAGACCAGAAATGAGCTGCTATTGCGGACTTATCAATATTTTTGTATCTTAAGTGCCTGAAGTGTTCTTTCTTTCTAGTGCCTATGTTCCTTTTTGTCCTTCCTATGTAAATTTTTTCACAGTCTTTACACTTAATTTTGTAAATGCCTGACTTTTCCTCTGGTTTTATCTTATCAGTATTATTACTGTGAAGTAGGTTTTTAATGTTGTAATTGTTTTTTGGTGCCAATGTTATATTGTATTTCTTGAATATTTTTTGGAACTTTTTTGTGGCCCAGGGGTGGTAAGTAAATTTAGCAAATCTAGTTTCTTGTTTTATTGGTGTGAGAGCTGTGATCTGTTTTAATTTCTTTTGAAGTTTGAATAATTTTAGTTTTTTATCTACAAGGTTTTTTCCATATCCATTTTTAATTGCAGTTTTTAAGATTTGATGGTATTCGTTTTGATATTCTTGCTGGCTGAGAGGTAGATTTACTAATCTGTGTGTCAGACTGTTGATGGTTGCATGTTTGTGTGGAATTGGGTTGAAACTATTTGCTTTGATGTAATTATCTGTGTGTGTTGCTTTTCTATGAATGCCAAATTCTAGTTTTTCATTGCCTTTTTTGATTTTAAGGTCTAAAAAAGGTAGAGTACAGTCCTCTTCAGTTTCTACTGTGAATTGTATGCTGGGTTCTTGCAGGTTGAGTAGTTTCAAAGCATCATCTATTAGTTTGTAGGGCACTATTGCAAAGATGTCGTCTACGTATCTGTACCATGTTTTAAACATATGAGGGAAGGCTTTAGTAATATGTGTTTCGAAAAAGCTCATGTATAGATTGGCCAAAAATGGTGATAGCGGGCTTCCCATAGCTAGTCCTGAAATTTGTTTATAATATTTTCCATCGAAGACAAAATAATTTTGATGTATACATAATTCAGTCATTGCCACATATTCTTCTATTGCATTGGCATCCAGGTTTATATAATTTAGCCATTTTTTCAGTTGAATTAGACCTGGTAGAAAAAATTCAAAATCTTAAACTAAAACCTCATGACACTTCAGTATCCTTTGATGTCCGCTCCCTCTTCCCTAGCATTCCATTAGACAAACTTTTGATTCAACTGAAAAAATGGCTAAATTCTATAAACCTGGATGCCAATGCAATAGAAGAATATGTGGCAATGACTGAATTATGTATACATCAAAATTATTTTGTCTTCGATGGAAAATATTATAAACAAATTTCAGGACTAGCTATGGGAAGCCCGCTATCACCATTTTTTTCCAATCCATACATGAGCTTTTTCGAAACACATATTACTAAAGCCTTCCCTCATATGTTTAAAACATGGTACAGATACGTAGACGACATCTTTGCAATAGTGCCCTACAAACTAATAGATGATGCTTTGAAACTACTCAACCTGCAAGAACCCAGCATACAATTCACAGTAGAAACTGAAGAGGACTGTACTCTACCTTTTTTAGACCTTAAAATCAAAAAAGGCAATGAAAAACTAGAATTTGGCATTCATAGAAAAGCAACACACACAGATAATTACATCAAAGCAAATAGTTTCAACCCAATTCCACACAAACATGCAACCATCAACAGTCTGACACACAGATTAGTAAATCTACCTCTCAGCCAGCAAGAATATCAAAACGAATACCATCAAATCTTAAAAACTGCAATTAAAAATGGATATGGAAAAAACCTTGTAGATAAAAAACTAAAATTATTCAAACTTCAAAAGAAATTAAAACAGATCACAGCTCTCACACCAATAAAACAAGAAATTAGATTTGCTAAATTTACTTACCACCCCTGGGCCACAAAAAAGTTCCAAAAAATATTCAAGAAATACAATATAACATTGGCACCAAAAAACAATTACAACATTAAAAACCTACTTCACAGTAATAATACTGATAAGATAAAACCAGAGGAAAAGTCAGGCATTTACAAAATTAAGTGTAAAGACTGTGAAAAAATTTACATAGGAAGGACAAAAAGGAACATAGGCACTAGAAAGAAAGAACACTTCAGGCACTTAAGATATAAAAAAATATTGATAAGTCCGCAATAGCAGCTCATTTCTGGTCTGAAAATCATGAAATTGAAGATAGCACAGAATTACTAAAATATGTACAAAAACATAGTGAACTCGTCATATGGGAGAGGATATATATAGAAAAACATAAAAATCAACTAATGAACTTTGAAATCCCGCTAGAAGAGAATCCCACATTTCAGTTCATCACTAAATCAACAGATGGCAGCAACAACCCCAGAATTACCCACACCGCTGGATCTAGCGTCAGTCGCACAAGAGCCGTAGATGCAAACGAAGATTTGCGAAACATGTCCTCAAAATAGGTACGAAAGTGAAGCAGATGTGTAAGAAATGCGACTCATCTAAAATTTAATAATTTTTCGCTTCACTGTGGTGTTCCAATACAGTTGAATCTCAATATATTGAAGTGACGTCAAGTCAAGAGGAACACGCGAAAGTTAGATCCAACCAACTTTAAAAACCGGACAACATGGAGGTAAGATCGTTCACATTTGAATATTTCAACGAACATTTCGGCAACAAGAAAGAAATAAAACAATATTTGAAACTAAAGACAAAAAGAAGATTAATATCAGCGGACATAAAATTTATCAACAATTGCCTAAAACGTAACATTTCTCCGAAATTTGTAAGAAAAATAGTAAAATTTAACAATAACAGTATAGAACAATTAGCTGCTGAAAAAGCCGTGTTAAAAGCCTATAAAACAAATCACTACAGAAAAATAACGAATATAGACCTCTCTTTGTATAACCTACACCTGAAACTTGTAAAATTACTAGGAAACACAGCATGGGACCACTTAGAAGCCAAATCATTTGAACATATCAATTATAAAGTCAAAGAGAAAGTTTATCGTCAAAATAAGAAACTGAAACGTAATCATAATCATTGGCAACCAAAACATAACAAAATTTCAGCAAAGAACACATCCCTAGATAGTGTAATTAATCTCTCAAAGCAAAATTTTAACAATGAAGAAATAGATGTACTTAACCAAGGCCTAAAAACATGTATAACATACTCCAGCAACCCGGATGAATTCATTGCAGACATAGAATTAGCAGTAGAAGGCTTGGAAACCATGGACAAAAATATAATTAGGAAAAAATCAGCTCCTATATTGGAAAACTTAATAAATAAAAAGCCAATAAAACATTTGAAACAAATTCAGATAATTAAATCTTTAAGGAAACAGGATGTAATCTTCTCAGGGGCTGATAAAGGGAACATAATAGTAATCTTAGATACAGCTACATACAAAGAAAAAATGTTAGAGCTACTACAACAAAAAGAATTCCAGGAAATAGATTCTAATCCACTCAACCGATGCATAAAAGATGTACAAAAAACCATCATTAATAGTAAAATTTTAACAACTACAGAACAAAAAACTATCAAACCAGACAACCCTACCCTTGCAAGAATATATGGTTTGCCTAAAATACACAAACCCAACATACCCATGAGACCCATTGTAAATAATATAAACACTCCTACTTACCTTCTGGCAAAATGGCTAACCAAAAAATTTCAGTCCTTTCCACAATTCCATACTCTGAGTATAAAAAACTCTTTAGACCTGGTAGAAAAAATTCAAAATCTTAAACTAAAACCTCATGACACTTTAGTATCCTTTGATGTCCGCTCCCTCTTCCCTAGCATTCCATTAGACAAACTTTTGATTCAACTGAAAAAATGGCTATATTCTATAAACCTGGATGCCAATGCAATAGAAGAATATGTGGCAATGACTGAATTATGTATACATCAAAATTATTTTGTCTTCGATGGAAAATATTATAAACAAATTTCAGGACTAGCTATGGGAAGCCCGCTATCACCATTTTTGGCCGCTTTTTCGAAACACATATTACTAAAGCCTTCCCTTATATGTTTAAAACATGGTACAGATACGTAGACGACATCTTTGCAATAGTGCCCTACAAACTAATAGATGATGCTTTGAAACTACTCAACCTGCAAGAACCCAGCATACAATTCACAGTAGAAACTGAAGAGGACTGTACTCTACCTTTTTTAGACCTTAAAATCAAAAAAGGCAATGAAAAACTAGAATTTGGCATTCATAGAAAAGCAACACACACAGATAATTACATCAAAGCAAATAGTTTCAACCCAATTCCACACAAACATGCAACCATCAACAGTCTGACACACAGATTAGTAAATCTACCTCTCAGCCAGCAAGAATATCAAAACGAATACCATCAAATCTTAAAAACTGCAATTAAAAATGGATATGGAAAAAACCTTGTAGATAAAAAACTAAAATTATTCAAACTTCAAAAGAAATTAAAACAGATCACAGCTCTCACACCAATAAAACAAGAAACTAGATTTGCTAAATTTACTTACCACCCCTGGGCCACAAAAAAGTTCCAAAAAATATTCAAGAAATACAATATAACATTGGCACCGAAAAACAATTACAACATTAAAAACCTACTTCACAGTAATAATACTGATAAGATAAAACCAGAGGAAAAGTCAGGCATTTACAAAATTAAGTGTAAAGACTGTGAAAAAATTTACATAGGAAGGACAAAAAGGAACATAGGCACTAGAAAGAAAGAACACTTCAGGCACTTAAGATATAAAAAAATATTGATAAGTCCGCAATAGCAGCTCATTTCTGGTCTGAAAATCATGAAATTGAAGATAGCACAGAATTACTAAAATATGTACAAAAACATAGTGAACTCGTCATATGGGAGAGGATATACATAGAAAAACATAAAAACCAACTAATGAACTTTGAAATCCCGCTAGAAGAGAATCCCACATTTCAGTTCATCACTAAATCAACAGATGGCAGCAACAACCCCAGAATTACCCACACCGCTGGATCTAGCGTCAGTCGCACAAGAGCCGTAGATGCAAACGAAGATTTGCGAAACATGTCCTCAAAATAGGTACGAAAGTGAAGCAGATGTGTAAGAAATGCGACTCATCTAAAATTTAATAATTTTTCGCTTCACTGTGGTGTTCCAATACAGTTGAATCTCGATATCTCGTATATAAGTTAAATATATTACAGTACTTCTAAAATTACTTGCCGGCTATGTTGGGAGATGTATTCCAGCCCGTAACCAATGTTGATTTATATTCCACTGTACATATTTTATACAAGTCTTAATTTTTTTCTTATTTTAAACAAATTCAGTAAGTTTTACTTGACGCACTGATATGCTAAGTTTTTTCTCTGCGTAACATTTGATTGCAGCAAGATGGAGGAGATCAGTGCTGTTTGATTCATTGTGCCTTGTCATCCACAGAATCACACTGTTTAAATGAGTTATCACTCCATTAACATTCAGAATGTTTTCTTCTGCCTCCATATCATTTTCACCATTATCATCATCACCGTTATCTTGTTCATCATTGTCATTCTTGTTATGGACAGCATTAAGTGATGTAAGACTTGAAGCTTTTGTGGCAAGCGTTATTAAGGCTTCATGGGTTATCAGCCGCGTCAAATTTAAGAAGATCGAGCTTTGGGCCATAGAGTGTGAAAATGGCTGAAAGCTCGATCTTCTTAAATTTGACACGGCTGATTACCCGTGAAGCCTTAATCAACAGCATTAAGTGAATTATTGCATCAGCTTCATATGCTACTCAGATAATGCACTTGTTAAAAAGCAGTACAGTCCTTGCAGAAAAATGTCAACACAATTTACCAGCTGAATTAGTTGTGTCAATCTGCTTGTATTTATGCAAGCATAATTGCAGATATTGTAAATAAATTTATTCAAGTTCAATATCAGATAGTCTATTGAAGATAGTCTGTCCCACTGGTGACATTTAAAACGAATATCATGCTTTTCTATAACATTTTCTGTTTTAGTGCTTTTCCATTTAAAAACCCATTATGTCACTACTCTTTAAGGATACTTACTGCTCTGAATGTTAATGCTTTCTCTTAAAGTAATAAGTAATTTAGCTATTGTAGGGGAATCTTTATCCTGAACATAAAAATGTTGAGTCCTAACAATACATTTGTCAAAGTCATCTAGGTCTATTACTTGTTTTGAATGCTGTACTTTTTACCTGGAATTCCAAAGATGTGCTGTGATTTACATTTTGTTTGTGTTCTTTAACAATTCTTTTCACTGTTCTTTCTGATCGTCCCATGTCTGATATGACATATTGTGACTTTGTGGGTTCGTGAAATGAAAAGTTCAATTTCACCACTCAAAAATGTTCTTTATTTCCACCGACTTACAGTTAAACTTGCCAATTACACAGAATTACTTGCTGCACACAATTACAATTTACCAGTTCGCCCGTTACAATTTCACTTGTACTCGCGCTTACATAAACTCCGATGCACATACCAGTTACGTACAGTCTTCCGTTGCACAATCTTCTCGTTCATTAACACGTCACTGACGTAAGTCTTACACCAAGAACTGCGTCTGTCTCCTCACTAACCAACTGACTGACTAACTCCACTCTGTCTGTCTGTAACCCTCTTTAAATAGGAATATCGCCAACTTCTGGTGTTTACAGGATTGTTCTAGTAACAGAAAGATCGAGAAACAGGTGTAGAGAAAACAGGCGACACAGTCATGTTTTTTCCCTGACCACAGCCTGTCACCACTACAAGACGAACGAGGAGGAGGTGTGGCTAACCGAACCTCCCCTACCTTCCGCTGCCAGCTGCTTTCACAGGGTGTTCTAGCGCTCCCGTTACAATATGTAATATAGCCATACTGAAGAATTCAGTACAACCAAACTATGCTTGTTTCTCCACTGAAAGCAATGCTGCCAACAGTGTTACTTGTCCCGAAATAACACTACCTAGCAGACTAAATGTATGAGTTTGCGGACTGTATCAGACTGGTTTGGCTACTGCCGCGAAGTGTGCATGATGTCAAATGACACCAAGTATACTGCAAGGGGGAAAATTGGTGGTCCCGGTCACATTGTTCAAATCGACGAATGCAAAATATGACGACGCAAGTTTCGTTGTTGGCGCTGCAATTAGACTGTAGATCGTATTTGTCTCCCTCCTATTATTGGGGCATATATTTATCTGCACCTCATTCATTCCCACGTTGAACATTCCGAAGATCCAGTTGCCCTCTACGATGCACCCATAATGGAACTTGCGTCGTCCATTTTGCACTTGTCGATTTGAACGACGTGGCTGGGACTGCCAATTTTTCCCCTTGCAGTATACTTGGTGTCATTTGACATCATGTACACTTCACGGCAATAGCCAAACCAGTCCGATACAGTCGTGAGCTCATACATGTATTTCCTACGGAGCACTCCATTATCGTCGTGTCGTAGGATTGTTTATGTGCAAAGCAGTGTATGAGTAACAAAATTTGATCGAGCGATAACTTAGCCTGCTCAAACTATGTTCCTTTGCACACGGATTGCATCACCTATGTCTGGGGCAATTTTGCAGAGGTTGGCTACAAGTTTTATATATCTTTCTCGTATGGTTGCAACACGATAACCAGCTGGTCGTCTGCTTGCGCATGTGTATACATGCACCTTTGGACTTACAAAATATTCTCGCGTCGCACAAAAGAAAGTTTCTCCCAAATATTACATGTTGCTGATAATTCAGGATTTAATTCAGGATTGATTATTTCTAATTGGTTTAGTTTAACACAGTATTTCTTGGATCCTTTCTATTTGTTTTTTATTTATTTATGTAGGTGGAAAGTTATCCCTGGCATCAGAGAATATCCTTGTAAGAAATTACCACCATTTGTGGAAGATTTGTGTAATTTTCTCAGTAAAGGATCAGCCACTTTTACAAATTGTTGCAGAGTACAACCATGAAATGCACTCATCCCTTAAAAAGCTCCTTTACTGAGTAGTAATACCTAATTACATATAATATGCAGAGAAATTACACATCTGGCTGAATTACTTAGTAAGCAGAAATGGGAAATGATTTTTATTTATATTACAGTACTCAGTCAGGGCCAACGAGTCTTCCCATGCCTGTAACACAGCAAATGGGGCCCAAGAAAGAGCCGCCGCCGCCACCTCCGCCAAGACCATACAGAACTCATGCACGTAGCTCATCATTAGACCTTAATCGCCTAGGTATGTAAATAACTTCTACATAATATATCTTTCTTTGGTTTTAGCACATGTAAATAGTTACAATTTTGCTGGAATTCAGATATTAAGAATCAATAAATGTTCTGTAAAATAAAACCAGAAAATACCCATTCTGAAGTGCTAAGCTAGCAGCTGAGGAGAAATGTTGTGTTCAGTGAGAACTTGTGTTTCACATAGCTAGAAGACAAACGTCAAGTAAACCTTTCCTAAGTAGCCTAGATACCACTTGGTCTCGAAGGTGTTTTGATTAGGCAATATCTATTTTATACAAAGCCTCCTGCACCTTCTGGTAGAAGTGGATATGCCACTTACACGCATGAACCCCGCAGGGATGACTATGAACCACCTCGGTAAGGGTGCAGGTGTTCTAGCTCCCCTTGCTACTAGCTCTGCAGGCTAGTACCCGAGATTCTTTAAGGCATCCCTCAACCCCGTCTGGGCAGCTAGGCCAGCCAGACGTACCCAATACCCGTGGGACAGCAAGAAGAGATTACACAAATATAACTATTTGTAACAGAAACTTCACTTATCTTAAGAAAATTATGTTAATTTTTCTTTTTAATTGAGATCGATTTCACAAACAAATTGCTTGCATCGTCAGTCCATCAACACACTTCGTCATCAAGGATTCCGGTTACCATGTTGTTATGTTTTTTCAGTATTACCAAAATCTGAAAACGAAACAAACCTAAAAACAGAATCAACTGCTGGTATTTCAAAATTAATTACGCGAATTTTATTTTTTAAAATCTTTTCCCAAACCATTAAATCTATCAGACCATTTAATTGTTTTAATAACATAACTTCAGGATTTATTTCATGGTTAAATGACCAAAAATTATCTGCTATGGCCGATTTATCAGTTTGTTTATACTTAATGTTATGAAAATGTTCTTTCGTTCTGGTTTCCAAATTAGGTTTCGTCTTTTCCAATTTAAACCTGATCACAATCTAAACAATTAAATTGGTAAATACCAGATTTTTTTATTATTAGGAATTTTATATTTTTTAGAGAAATGTAGTAAATTTTTAATGCTGTTTATTTTGAGGAACTAAAGTTATACCAACTTCTTTAAAAAAAAAATTGAAAATGTTTATTAACCCAAGGATGGTAAGTAATTTTTTTTAAAATTGTAATCAAAGTTAAATAATTAAAACAATTAAATGGTCTGATGGATTTAATGGTTTGGGAAAAGATATTTATTTAAAAAAAATAAACATTGTGTAGTGAATTTTGAAATACCGGCAGTCGACTCTGTTTTTAGGTTTGTTTTGTTTTCAGATTTTGGTAATACTGAAAAAACATAATAACATGGTAACCAGAATCCTTGACAACAAAGTGCGTTGATGGACTGATGATGCAAGCAATTTGTTAGTAAAATTGATATCAATTAAAAAGAAAAATTAACATAATTTTCTTAAGATAAGTGAAGTTTTTGTTACAAATATTTATATTTGTGTAATATCATTGCTTCACTATAGCTAGCTTCATTTTCTACATAATAAGAAGAAATTAATTAGTAATGGGAGATGATATAGACATACACAGAAAATTAGGTATATTTAGGGAAATTAGGACTGCCAGAAAGCAGTGAAGATGAAATAAACATTCTTCCTATGTTAACAGTGATTATGCCATTACTTTAATTGATGAAAATTAATAGTTCTTACACACTAGCTGTGTGTAGACTAAGGTTTGGATGGGTAGAATCAGACTGAAAAATTCAGTGCTATAGCCAGGATTTGAACCACAGATCTCCCGGTCTCTATCCTATAGCGGTTTAACTATGAAACCTTAAGTACCTGACTTAAGTACTTAAAGCATAGTAAGTCGCCACAAAAGGTACTCATTTCATTGTATATGAGAACCCCTAGTGGTTTACTGGGAAACAGGAGTCATGCTGACATGTTGCCAAGTAGCTCACTGGTTAAGAGCAACTGCACGGAGACTGAAAGTTCTGTGGTTCAAATCCCAGCTATGTCATTGAATTTTTCAGTCTGACTCTACCTATGCCATTACTTGTTATTGAAGATGCTGAGGTGAAACCTAGCTCTGTTAAGACTTAAGCTATGTTAGAAGAGTTAATCTGTAAGATGGGAGGGATGATAAGCTGAGTAATAAAATGAATGCAGTGACAAAGGAGATGTAGAAAGAAATAAAAAAAAAAGTGCAGGGTATTAGCACATCTCAATCCAAAATGTGAAATTCATAATAAATTAGGAGGAGGATTCTGAAAACTAGTTCTGGTGTTCTCTGGAATAAAAAAGGGCAAGTTTGTGCCATCCAAAATATGTCAGAAATTCTGAAAGGAAAGTTAGGAATGAAGCTTAATGGATAGGAGGTTGTGGATGTTATCAAATTGGAAGAAAAATAAGGAGTTTAATATTTGCAATAATTTGTATTAGTGTATGAAGTGATAACACAAACCATGAAATTAAAAGGAACCTAAATACACGGTGTTCATTATTTCCTGCCCTCTTATTGAGCAAGAATGAGGTCATAGTTGACTGGAGAGTCTATCTTGAAATCATAGTGCCCTCTACAGAGATAAAGTGGCAATATTTGTGGAAAAGTAAGCAAATTAGTGCTCTCAGTGTGGTTGCTGTGGTAACTAATACAACCAGCTTCCCCTGGATATGATCACAGACCACAGCATCTTCATGGTTGAATGCTACTTTTGAACCAGCATTAAAATCGGTGCGACAAATATAAATATAATTTAAACCACTGCATAGATTAGTTTATGGAAAGCTATCCGGTATTCAGGCAAGTCTCTCGGAGCATAATGTTGTCAAAAGTGTCCAGGTACCGTCAAATTGGCATACTTTTATTTGCAACGTAAATGTCTTACGTTTTATCAGTATACGATATAAACTTCTTGTCATTCTCACACTTAATTAAAATGTCTATTAATGTTGGTATCCTTATGTCTTTTTATTTATTTATTTATTTATTTATTTGTCAATAGACTGCAAAGTAGTTTCTGACATTGCCAATTACAATATAAAAGTTTACAATTATAGGATATAGAGCAAAATATAAACAGTATAAAAACATATTTACAGATCATCAACTTTGTACAAACATTTATCCATTAAAAAGTATTTTAATTTGTTTTGAAATTGCTTCGTACCATTTAATGCTTTAATTGATGTTGGCAGTCTATTAAATAAAATCTGTCCCATTATAAAAACATCTCTATCAGTAGATCGTTTAGAAGTACAGTCTCTAAAATAGTCATTGTTGCGTCTGGTATTATAATTGTGTACATCAGCAGTCTTCAAATTTACCTTACTTACAACAAAAAGAATTTCTTTATATACATATGCACCAATAGGTGCATCAAACATTTCCAAGATACAGGATCAGTTACTCGCAAAAAGAGAGACCTAAAGAGAGGCCTGAAGTGACTGGTCCCAATCTAGAAGTAATAAATAATGTTATGACAGAAAGGCCTCAAGCATAACTTCTCATAATACAGACAGTGTTTAAGGGGAAGAGAAAAAGGAAATATGAGAAAATGGACATATAAGACTGTGTACTATAGATATTTTCTTGTTTGGACTTGGATAAAAGCGTTGTACATATTGTAACACTAATTTATTTTTCATTTTTAGAACATGTTCTGCTAATTTTCTGGTGTGTAATGAAGTTACATTGTGAGGAAACTGTGTGTGATAGAAAAGAATTGAGATCAAATTGAAATATTTCTGTTTTATGTGACAGGTTTACAATATGCATATATGTCTACTATAACAGAAAAACAAATGTTTATTGTGAAATAAGTGTTCAGTGACTTATCATTTCGTATGTTCTTCATGGTGTACCTTTATGGTTGTATAATTAGCTTTGCAGTGCATTGCATTGCAGTATATATTTTTTATAAACAATTATAGTATCTACGCACTAGGCAAAATTCTGCACCTTTATATTACGCGGGCAGACCCACCTCTCAAATAGTATATTTACCTGCCGGTAAAGGGAGGCCTCAAAGCTGCTGTCAGCACATCAAATACGTTCGCAAGCCACTAGGGGAATCGTATATAAACTCGCTCCATCAGCGGTGCTATTGATGACGTCAAATTTTGCGCTGTAAAATTACAGATAAAAATTAACATTGTGTATTTATTAATAAAGCTTTGTCAGTGGAACAATGTAAGTCAGAGAGCAAATGAAAAATGTAAAGGTGCAAAGAAAGTGATCATATTGTGACTTTGTGGGTTCGTGAAATAAAAAGTCCAATTACACCACTCAACAATGTTCTTTATTTCCACCGACTTACAGTTAAACTCTTGCCAATTACACAGAATTACTTGCCGCACACAGTTACAATTTACCAGTCCGTCCGTTACAATTTCACTTGTCCCCGCGATTACATAAACTCCGATGCACATACCAGTTACGTACAGTCTTCCGTTGCACAATCCTTTCGTTCATTAACACGTCACTGACTAACTCTTACACCAAGAACTGTCCTCACTCACACACTAACCAACTGACTGACCAACTCTACTCTGTCCGTCTGTAGCCCTCTTTAAATAGGAATATCGCCAACTTCTGGTGTTTACAGGATTGTTCTAGTAACAGAAAGATCGAGAAACAGGTGTAGAGAAAACAGGCGACACAGTCATGTTTTTTCCCTGACCACAGTCTGTCACCACCACAAGACAAACGAGGAGGAGGTGTGGCTAACCGAACCTCCCCTACCTTCCGCTGCCAGCTGCTTTCACAGGGTGTTCCAGCGCTCCCGTTACAATATATACTCATTTTTGAACTTTGGATTAAAGAAAGCGCAACCATGGAGAATGAAAAGGCATTTAGGGTGATTAATAACCTGGGGAAATAAGTCTGTGATATTATGGTATGTTTGCAAAAATGCAAGTGGTGCAGCAAAATGACTGTTGCTTCCAAGCAAGTTGATAACTGCACCTCATAGAACAAAGCCAGTTAAAGAAAGGTGTTACAGCAGATCCAGCAATTGGCCAGAGATGAGATGGCAAAATACCGAAGAGATGAATTGGAAGTAGCTATTTGTTGCTAAGGATTTTTTATCTAAACAAAAGCCAAATTTATATAAATACTATATTGGGCAAATGAAGCAGTATTGAACTAATATCTTAAAATATTATAGTGCTTCATAACTTAAGGGACTGGTGAACATGCACAAACATGTCCCCCTCAAAAGTATAGGAATCAATAGTGTCTAAACTATTCGACCTTAAAATGTGTACAGATGTCAAAATTGCATCATAGCACAACTTTTAGAGTGAGGAAAACAGGAAGTGTGAATAGAAATAGTTTGAATAGTTATAAATAAAAGCGTTGTTAACAGTGAAGCTAATTTCATGTATAAAGACTAAAATTGAGTCATACCTTTTAAAATTTTTAACTTCACTCACGTCCTTTTACAAAATCAGGAACGTTTTCGAAACTGTTGCAGTCTCACCATCAGCTGATTAGCGACTCATCACAGTTGGTTGTTGTCTGGATCTCTTGTAATTGGCTCCCTCTCTCGGAAGATTCTTTACAGAAGTTCAGTAGACCACTTACTGATGGCACATCAAAATTTAGAATATGTGGAATGTTTTTAATAATAAAATTTTTTTCCCAAGTAAGTTCAAGTTTTGTTGACAATGGTTTTAGTAGTTTGATCTTCTCTCCATTGTGGTGGTTATCATTAAAACAGAAAAATGGGCAGTTGCTTTTCATTTCTGGAATGATGACTACCACATCGTAGAGAAGATCAAACTACTAAAACCATTGTCAACAAAACTTGAACTTACTTGGGAAAAAAAATTTATTATTAAAAACATTCCACATATTCTAAATTTTGATGTGCCATCAGTGAGTGGTCTACTGAAGTTATGTAAAGAATCTTCCGAGAGAGGGAGCCAGTTACAAGAGATCCAGACAACAACCAACTGTGATGAGTCGCTAATCAGCTGATGATGAGACTGCAACAGTTTCGGAAACGTTCCGGATTTTGTAAAAGGACGTGAGTGAAGTTACAATTTTTAAAAGGTATGACTCAATTTTAATCTTTATACTAGAAATAGTTTGTTACTACATTGCATGTATTATGACTTATTTGATACGTTTAAGTAATGAACAGGGTGAATAAATACCGTAATTCAAGTTCTAAAACACTTAAACTTGAGCTTAAATATTTTAATCGTAAAAACTATTTGTAGTTGGTTTATTGACGCTCATCACTTACTTTTCTTATATTATTAAGGGACTAGTTTCAAAGGTCATTGCCTCCATTATCAACCTCTCTCCAAACACACATAATTATTAAATATTTTACTTCCATTTATTGTCACATGGTATTTAGTACTTCCCCGATTGCATTGTGTATATTGCTGTGAAGTGATGCCTTTGTCGCTCGTCCTGTTAAAATTGTGTGTGTGCATGCATTGAGCTACTTTAGCGGAGTCTCAGTTCCTCAGAGTAGTGTGCATGAATGGAAAGCCTCTAAAAAGGGGTACACAAACTTTAAGAAAATCATGTTCCACACTTTGCTGAAAAACATCGAGTTTCAGGGGCCTGCCTCATGTAGCGTGGTGGTAGCGTGTCTGCCTCACATTCAAGAGGTCCCGAGCTCGAATCTCGGTCAGGGTGAGTTGCCTGGATAAGGTTTTTTCCAGGGTTTTCCCTTATCCTGAAAGACGAATGTCGGGTAACTCTAATCTCTATGGACCCTGGGCTCATTTGAGCATCATTTCACCCATTCCATTCATCGTCCAATATGACAACGTTGGAGGACGTAAATTACAACAACAAAAAACAAAAAATCGAGTGTCAGTTTTCAGAAAGAAACAAAATTGCCATGATAATTGACCGGGAAGACATTGTGTTGTGGGGAAAACATTACCTGAGATCTGTGAGACAATTTTCTGTAGAAGGGCACACAATTTATTACTTAGACAAAACATGGGTAAAAGAGGGACATGTTACTTCAAAGCCTTGAGGAGACACAATTGTAGAGTCAAAGAAAAGCATTTTTTCTGGGCTTTACAAAGGTTTTAAAAATTCAAACTTAAGCACCTCATCATTTTGCATATTGGCAGTGATAATGGGTTTTTTGATGGGGTTATTAACTCAGATTAATGTAAGTTTTTACTCGCAAAATTATATTTCATAACTTTTCTTTAGCAGTTTCTTAGTTGATATAATTCATTTAGTAAATATGAGTCGAGTACTTTCCTAACACTGTACTGCTGCAGTGAAAGATATGACGGTTGTAATAAGTCAGATGTAAACAGCTGATGGCAGAGAACTTCAACCACATGGTGGAGTGATACAAACCACAGTGTTTATGTGCATTCCCACTTTAAGCCAGGAAGGACTATACATATTATTGTGGAGGCTTCAAAATTTAAAAGGAAAGTTTTAAAAGAGATTCTGGATATCTGTATTGGAATGGTTCAGTTTTAAATAAACAACCAGATATATTAATGTAATTGTGTGCTTCACTGTATCTTAGTCCTACTCATAAGAAGCAGCTACATTGATTTACATAAACTATAATATAAGTAAGAAATATAGAAAATGGTTTAAATTGTTGAATGTGTATGATTAAACTTTTAAAAAGAGTGTTGTTTAATTTATTACACAGGAAAATCAGGAAGCCTTCTTGGTGCTCCTCCAGTAGTTCCACCTCGTGTGTCCCCAAGTACTGTGAGTATACTGCTTAAGATTTAAATAATGTTATTCTAGAAGGAGTTAGATGAATGTTTCAATACAAATGCATGAATGTTTTTAGTATAGTAGGCTTTCTGGAATTACAGTATGAAAGGTATTAAATGATTTATTTATTTAAGATGAATCAGTACTAGTAACACTAGGATTAGGATTTCATTACGGAGAAGATTCGGTACGTAGGCCACCATGCTGGGCCCATTGTGCCTGTGCCCCTAAGTGGGGTACCCCCGGGAGGAAGGATGAGGCGAAGGAGACAAGGGTGGCCGACCCAAGGAGCCACGACAGTACAGAGGGCAGGGTTCCTACAGTTTACTTGGATAGACTTCCCCCGACAGGCCAAGACAAAGAATTCGCTCCCCTACAGTGCAACGGCAACGAGCCCAGCAGCCGAGCCCTAATGGTCCCAGGCAGGCGATCCGAGCCCCAAAAGTTCCTGGCTGGCGGTCTCGAAATGGTCCTAGCAGAGGAGTGGAGACCGACAATCGACCTACCAGAGGAGGAAGTACTTTTCCTCAGAGCATATCATCCTGCCATGCACCGCCGAGACTCCCGCCAACACTTCTACCCTGAAAGAGACTACCAGATGGGAGATGATATGAAATGATAATGGAGATGAAATGGAGGGACAGGAAATTTGGGGTATGTAATTAACCTAACATTCGCCTAGCGACCTGGGGAAACCCCCCCCCCCCTGAAAAAAACCATGGTTCAAGTAGGTCGGCTATGGGAATCAAAACCGGGCCTCCCGAATGCGGGCCACAGACAAACCCGCCTGAGCCATCCCATTCGGTACTAGTAATACTAACATCAATTGTTTTAATCTCTGTTAACATGTGTTGGGAACATTTGTTCCCATCTTCAGACCATGTGCAACTGACCCATGTTGTTTCTGTTGTGCTGGTTGTCTGTATTGGCGGCATCATTTGGCAGTGAAATGTACTCCAGAGGGTACTTGGTGATAGTAAATAAAAATTTATTAACTGTTGTTTGTGTTTAAAAATGAAGATCTTTTCCCATGCGTCCAATTCTGCTGCATGACTACTCAGTTTGATTAGTGTAATGTTCATTGGTCAGCCAGAAATGGTGTGAAACTGCAGATTTATTTATTTGTATTTTACGAATCTCATATGTTCCTGTAGAATGATTTCTAGACTTCTTTTTATTTTTTCCATATATGCTTTATTACAATCAGAGCAATTGATTTTTTTAAATACCACAAGACGAAAAAGCTGATGTTAGTGGTACTAGTACTGACTCATCTTAAGTAAATACATCTTAACACGTTACTGTTTCTAGCTTCTTCCATATATAAATTAAATGATTTGCCTGTATTTTATTTATCATATCCAGAAATTTAACATGTGCTAATACATTTTATTGCTTTCATATATATAAAGAAATTATATAAGTTGCTTTAGTAAAGGCGTTTGATACGATTAACCATAAGATATTACTGGACAAATTAGCTCAAGTCGGCATTAGAGGTATAGCCAATGCTTGGTTTGAGTCCTATCTCAGTCAAAGGAAAGAGTATATCGAAGTAAATGATAAGCATTCTATTTCAGCACCTCTAAAAGATGGAGTTCCACAAGGGTCAATTCTGGGGCCCATTCTGTTCCTAATATATGTAAATGACCTGCCATCAAATCTCAAAGAAACTCAAGTAACTCTGTTTGCAGATAATACTAATATAATACATAGGAATCGTAATCTCTATATCCTAGAAAATGACATAAATCAAAAAAGTATAATTTTACATGAATGGCTGGTACGAAATAAGCTCCGCTTAAATATAGATAAGACAACTTTTATTAACTTCAGTCCTGGTAAAGTATGTAATGAACTGCAGATTTGCATTAATACTCACTCCACAAAGGAAGCTAAAGAAACTAAATTCATAGGAGTGTGGATTAATCCGGTACTACAATGGAATGCACATATTGATTATTTAGCCAATAAACTGTCCAAAAATCTGTTATGCATTCAGAGTAGCAAGTAAAGTTTGTACCACAAGTGTGCTAAAAGTTATGTAGCTTTAGATATGTTTACTCAGTTCTAACTTACGGCATTTCAGTATGGGGCATGTTCACAAATCTTTATGTCATCTTTAAATTACAAAAGAAAATACTAAAAATAATTAAGCAAGTACTTATAAGAACACCTAGTAGGATAGTATCTAAGGAATTGACAATTTTTCCTCTCCTTTCCATATATAGTCTGGAAATATTATGCTTCATCCATAAAAATAGAAATCTCTTCAAAACAAATGACATATATCACACACACAACACCAGATCATTAAATCACATACACACCACAATCTGTTGCACCAATAAGTGTTGCAGTAGCATTACTCACCATGGGACTAGCCTATACAATACATTACCTGGACATTTCAAAGATCAGGTCTATAGCAAATTTGAATGTTCATTAACAAAAGCACTCTTAAAACATGTACTTTTTAGCATCCAGGAATTTAAAGACATAAATTTGTAATAACTTTGTAAATATTACTTCTTGTATAAGCTACTTCATATTGTACATACTGTTGTATATAGTATTATTATGTTATATAATTATGTAGTATTACTAACGAAGCCATGATTTATGTATAAATCAAAAGGTGAATAAAGCATCTTATTAAGCACTAAAGGGAGGCTAGTGGTCCACTTTGAAACATTAGCTAAATCAATAATGCTGTAAAACTGTTGAAAAACTATTTGTAGTTCATTTTTTGACACTTCGTCACTTACATTTTTATTTGTTTCGAGGGACTAGTTTTGAAAGCCATCGTCTCTATTATCTAAATTCCTTCAGTCACACATAACTGTAAAACTGTATTATATCTGTTATATGGATAAAGCTTCGAGAATAAACACCTGACTCGTGTTTATGCTTATGATATGCTTCAACTTCCAATCTTGCTGGTGTGTTATTCCTTTTCATTACACATAGTTGAGTAAGACATTACAAAGTATCATTAGGAACTGCATATATTTAGTTCATAAATTAACTGACCCCAGATCACTGCAGTCCATGAATGTGTTCATATTGTTTGTAGTTCAGTTGGTTCAAGAGCAGTGCATAACACAAATTGAGTTTAAGGTGCTGTATGTAACTGTGACAATAAGCAGAAAATTCACATATTAACAATGTCCCTTTCAAAGCCTGGTATCATAGGCACAAGTACTAAGTACTCAGCTCCCAGGCCAGAAATGTTATTTTCAAAGAGTACAGTATCTTGAAGAAATTGTTATGTGAGAAAGTGCTTGACCGGATCAATTTTCGCAGAGCCAGGAACTCACAACCAGAGTGTGCATTTTTTTTAAAATTAAATTTACGTCCTCCAATGTTAAGTCATATCGGATGATGAATGAAAATGGTGAAATGATGCTCAAATGAGCCCGGGGTCTATGGAGCTTAGAGTTACCATACATTCGCCTTTCAGGATAAGGGAAAACCCCAGAAAAAGCCTTATCCAGGTAACTCACCCTGGCCGAGATTTGAACTCGGGACCTCTTGAAAGTGAGGCAGACATGCAACCATCTACGCTAACGAGGCAGGCGGTGCAATGTGAGTGTGCATACTTTGTCGCATATTGTGAAACAGGGCAAAACTTCTAGTACAGAAATTGGTGAAACTCTAGTACAATAAGTTGTTTTCAGAAATTTAAGTGCATTAATTTCAGTAAATAAGCATGTTAATATTGAATGTTACAGTTTATAATATTATCATAATTATCCTTTGCTACAAAAGTTTACGTTATGACAATTTGTTAGACGATAGATATTACTATTCTCGTTCCCTCTCCCTATTTTCCACCCTCTGGCGCATCAGTTGGCAACAGGGCAGCCACCATGCGCATGCATTGGTTCAGCTCATATGCCTTATATATAAAAATAATTATTTGGTAAGGATAGTCAGTCCTGTGTATCTAATAGATCATTGTATTGTCCTCATGTCATGAAAAGAATATGAAATTTCAAAATCAGTGTTATATGCTTTTAAGCATTTGACCATACAATTCAAATGGAGAATTTAATGTTGTGACAGCAAGTTGACCATGATAGGTTAGAGCGACTGGACAGAAACCAGGACATCCGTGGTTCAAATCCCAGCCATGGCATTGAATTTTTCATGATGACTATCTATTTGACTATTACTTCAGTTTTTCGTATCCAACCTTTACCTGTGTGAAATGTGTAATGAAACTGATTCGGCAAACATTTATCATGACTATCATGAAGTGGGTGGTTTTTGTAAGAATAATTTGTAGAATTATTATACAAATATAGCAATTTGTAACAAAAGCTTCATTTAACTTATGAAAATGGTGTTAATTCTTCTTTCTAATTGATATCGATTTCATGAACTCTTGTCCACATCTTCAGTCAAAGAAAACCACAGGAGAAAACAAATTTGTTGTTAAGTAAGTTACTATGTTAAGGAAGTTACAACAAGTAAGTGAAGTTTGAGTGTAAACATAGTGACTCATAAATCAAACTCAAAAATGAAGAATACTTCACTGTTAATAATGCTTCTACTTTTAATATTTATGATGTTTGGTATCACAAAACAAAGAAGCAACTTGGCGACTGAAGAAAATGGAGACGAGGTAGGATGCATGTTTACGAGCTTTAATACGGAATTATGCTACAAAAAGAAAGACTTAAAGAAATACTTAAAATTGCACACAAAAAGGAGATACGCAACGGCGGATATTAAATTCCTAAAACTTTGCCTCAGACACAATATCACGCCAAATTTTGTCAAGCAAACGGTCAAACACAATAGTAATCACAGAAAACAAAAACTGGTGGAAAAATACGTGATAAAACTGGAAATTTCGAAACATTACAGCTACATAAATAAACTAGACCTGGAATTATACAACCTACATCTAAAACTAACCAAACAATTAGGAATACACATCTGGCAAAATTTCGAAATGCAGGTTCACGAAAAATTAAACATATTAATGATTAAGAAAAACGAAATACTTAAGAAGAAATTCAAACTGTTAAAAGAACGGCAACTGGAGCACCCTCATCAACCAAAACACCGGGATTTTAAAGAACAAGTTAACGTAATAAACCTATCTCGACAAAAGTTTACAACCGAAGAAATTAGATTACTCCAGAAAGGTTTCAATAAGTGTGTTAACGTCTCAAATAATAAAAATGATTTTATCGCCGACATAGAAATAGCCACACATAAACTAAAAAATGAAAACTTAACCAAAGCCAAAATGGAATGTAGATATAATAAAGCAGTTATCCCAAATATACAATAAAACTTACAACAAAACAATAAGAAATTTAAATAGGAAGCCAGTGGTATACCTAAAAGCCGACAAAGGTAATTCTCTAGTAATTATGCAGACAGAGAGTATAACTTATGTTAGACAGTCCAGAATATGAAATAATTCCAAAAAATCCATTAACCCCAAGTATCACTTCTGTAAATAAAGCTTTATCATTACAAAAGCATTAAGTACATCTGAAAAATACAACTTGAAATCTTCCAACCCCACACTACCAAGGTTGTACTGTCTGCCAAAAATCCACAAACAAGACAATAGCATGAGACCCATCATCAGTGGCATCAATTCACCTACGTACCATATAGCAAAGTGGTTAGTAAGAAAATTAAAATCATATGACAAATTTCAAAGTTTGGGAATAAAGAACTCCTTAGAATTGATAAATCACCTACAGAAGTAAAACATCCCGGAAAATCACATACTAGTTTCTTTTGACGTTAAGGTACTTTTTACAAGCATTCCTGTAGAAAAATACCTACACTCCTCAAAAAATGGCTAACCCAGACTACAACGGACCCCAGAGAAATAGATGACATTATCAATCTTGCAGATTTATGCATAAGGAATAATTACTTCATGTTTAACCAAAACTTCTACCGACAATCAAAAGGATTAGCTATGGGGAGCCCACTTTCGCCTATTTTAGCAGACCTATACATGAGCTATTTTGAAACACACATAGTAAAGGCCTTCCCACAGATTTATTAATTTTGGCGAGATAGGTTGATGATGTTTTTGCTATCATTCCGGAAAAACTTAGAGAAGATTCTCTAAAATTACTAAACCTGCAAGATAATCACATCCAGTTTACAATGGAAGTAGAAAGAGACAACACCCTACCCTTTTTGGACCTCAAGATAACTAGAAATCGTCATGGTGTAGATTTTGGAATATACAGGAAGCCCACACACATAGATAATTACATAAAGAAAAATGAATACAACCCAGTTTCACATCAACTAGCTGCCTTTAGAAGTCTAATTCACCGGCTATACAACATCCCACTCAGTAAGGAGGAGTTTTTGAAAGAACAACAACACATAAAAGACATAGCGGTATTAAATGGATTCAACCCAGCCATCATAAGGAACATGATGAATAGAAAGGAAAAACTGAAGATAAGATCAAAAAATACCACTCTCACACCACTTAAAAACACAAGTTGGCAATATAGAAAATTCACCTACCATCCATGGGCTTTTAGAAAATTTGAACGAATCTTTAAAAGACTAAACTTAAAACTAGCACCCCAAAACAAATTCAGTCTGAGGAACTTGCTAAATAAACCACTAAAAAATTCAATCCCCAACAATTTGAAATCAGGAATTTATCAGATAAATTGTGAAACCTGTGAAAAAAGCTACATAGGAAAAACTAAGAGAAACTTGTCAACCAGGCAAAAAGAACACCAGAGGAACATTAAGATGAAACAAACAGAAAATCTGCAGTTTCACACCATTTTTGGACAGAAAACCACATTGGCCACAACATTAAACTGTTAAAGTCTTTAAGTACACCCATAGAATTGGATATTTGGGAAAAAATATTCATAACCAAACATCGTGATAAAGTTATACATTTTGAAATCCTGGCATTAAATGAAGTATTAAAACTTAGTGCCCCTAACACCAGATGGCAGAGTGATCGGAGCTCCATAGTGGTGGAAGAAGAGGAATGTTCATTTAGTCACCAAACAGCTGAGGATGAGATCGAATGATCTTGAAAACGTTTCAATTATACAACAAGTAGGTGAAGTTTGAGTGTAAACATAGTAACTCATAAATCAAACTCAAAAAGTTACTATGCTATGTTTTTTCAGTATTACTATGTTGTTATGTTTTTTCATTATTACCAAAATCTGAAAACGAAACAAACTTAAGAACAGAATCAACTGCAGGTATGTCATAATTCATTACTCGATGTTTATTTTTTAAAATAAATATCTTTTCCCAAACCATTAAATCTATCGGGACATTTAATTGTTTTAATAATTTAACTTCAGGATTTATATTATGGTTAACTGACCAAAAATGATCTACCATGGCCGATTTATCAGTTTGTTTATACTTAATGTTACAGAAATGTTCTTTCGTTTTTTTTCTAGATTATGTTTCATCCTACCAATGTAAACCCGATCACAATCTAAACAATCAAATTGATAAATAACAGATTTTTTATTATTAGTAATTCTATCTCTTTTTAGAGAATTTGAGAATTTAGAGAATTGAATTCGAATTGAATTTTTCAGTCTGACTCTAACTTTCCATACTTCAGCCTACACACGGCCAGTGTGAAAGAACAATTAATTTCCATTAATTGACCTAATAGTGGTTAACTATAAAGCCCGAGCCTTTAAGTACTTACACATTGTAAGTTGCCATTACAGTAGTTGTCTCATGTGTTTATGAGAACTCCTAAGTGGTTTACTGAGAAAAACACGAGTCAATTGGAGAATTTAATGTCATGTTGGCATGTTGGGCATAGTAGCTAAATTGTTAGAGCGGCTGGATGGCAAACAAGATCCATGGTTCAAATCACGGCTATGGCATTGAATTTTTCAGTCTATCTTTCCACAATTTGTAGATGTTTATATGAGGATTGGCTAATAAGTCCCAGGCCTCACAACAAAAAAACATTTTTTTTTTCTTTATTTCTGAACATAATCCCCAGAAAGGCTAATACATTTGTCATGTGGGTGTTCTAATTTAATTAAACCATCTCGGTAGTGCTATTTGTCATGGTCCTCAAAATAGCTGTTTACCACATCAGCGACCTCCTCGTTACTGTGAAATCTTCATCCTCCAAGAAATTTTTTGTGGTTTGGGAACAGGTGGTAGTCACTAGTTGCTAGATATGGTGAATAGGGTGAATGTTCAAGCAATTCAAACTTTAATTACCACATTTTCCCCATTGCAATGGCTGAACAATGGGCCCGAGCATTGTCATGAAGAAACAAGATTCTTTCCTTTGCCAAATGAAGTCTTTTTCTTTTCACCTCATCACTCATACGTTGCAGTAACCTTGCGTAGTAGTCTTCAGCGATACTTTTACCCTTTTCCAAGTAATCAATAAAATATATGTGTTTGAAGGAATTTAGTAACAGTGACGTCAAAATTAATCTCAAAAGCTATTTGTAGTTGGTTTATTGATACTCGTCACTTACTTTCTTATATTAACCCTTTCACCGATATGGACGTCATATGACGTCCAAGTTAAAATGCCCCAAACCGATATGGACGTGTATAGATGTCCTGCGCATACATGCATTTAATGCTCATTTAATGCCAATTATTTTAATCTTGCTGTTTTACAATAAATTTAAATTAGTTCTATAAGGAATGTAAACGTATCCTTAAAGGTTTCTTTTTGAATTGTACACCTCCAAACCTGGATAAACACCCAAGGGCACATCTGCAGATTCACACCAAATAATATTGGTTTCCTTGCGAACTTCTTTTTCGCAACACACTACACATTTTCGAAATGGTTACAAGTTTTTTGGGTGTGGGTGGTATACTTTTAGGAAAGGGTTTTCTCTCAAGTATGAGGGATGATGTGGTGAATTTTGCTACCCCCTAGTATAAAGAGGCCTCTGAGTATTATAATACTCAATTAGGTTACGAGCTCTTTATACGCGCAAGTACAGGTAGATGTATGTCTTTTACAGCTCTGAAAATTACTAAACAACTGTGCATAGTTACATCCAGTGGTATAAAAATACTTTTTTTTTTTACCATTTAACTGTTTTCCGTAAGGAGGGATAGCTGGTAATAGCTGATCTGTATCACCCATATTTGACCCGCCATTTCCCCAAACAATGGAGTAGCTAACATGCCAGCTGTAGACCAGTACACGTCACTGCTACGTATGTCCTAAAGATCTCCTTCATAATCGTACAACAAATCTTCCAGATTTTCTACAGTAATATCAGAAGCCTGTACACATCATACCAAAGCTAATTTATTTGCTACATTACCGGGATAAGCCATGGTTAACATTGAAATTTAACAATTTCAAATGTGCCATACATTTAGCTCTTGATAGCTACAAGAAATCACTCTGAACACAGAGAGAGTATAAATATCTGAAATACAGAGCGAAAACTGCTGCATAAGGCTACTAGAAACCTTGGTTGAGAAACACTGTAATAACAGATGCTGACAGAGTTTTCATTCCAGTGTGTGAGTGTGTGACGCAACATATTCTCGTCATATTATCGCTTGGCATAGCATAAATAAACTAAACTTGAACCTGAGAAGTCGCTTGCGTAGCTATACATACATACTATGGCTCGTATACACACAAAACAAAATGATTCACATATTAGGCGCGTTCGGCACAAAGAATGGCTTTTGCTACAGTGAAACAAAGTAGTGAAATTTCAACAATTTATTAATGTAGTCTCTACTTTATTGTTACTGTAGATTTATACTGCCTTTAATGAGTTTTAAACCAGTTTTTGTTTCGTTTAAATAACTTAATAAATACGGAAGTTACGGAATTGTATTTATGATGCATTTTTACAGCATTTAACAATTTAAATGTCCTGTTCTGTTTATTGGGTATCCGTTTCCGGCCCCTGAAGGGTTTAAATGGCCATCGGCGAAGCGGTTAATGAGAGACTATTTTCAAAGGCAATCGCCTCCATTTTCAATCTCTTTCCAACTGGCATCTGTTGTTATCTGTTCTCTGTCTGGTGGTGGAACTATGAACGTTTTTGTCAAATCATCTACTGGTGGGATTTCAAAGTTCATTACGCGATCCTTATTTTTCCATATGAATATGTTCTCCAATGTTGTCAGTTTATTTTGGTTTATCACTCCTTTTAATAATTTTGGATTTGGATCAATGTCATGATATTCATTCCAAAAATGAAATGCTACTGCTGACTTTTCTTCTTGTTTTAATCTGATGTTTCTAAAGTGCTCTTTGACTCTGGTTTTTTAATTTCTTTTTGTTTGACCTATGTAGCATTTTTCACAAGTTTTACAACTTATTTGGTATATTGCGGATCTGTTAACTGATGGGATTTCATCTTTTGTTTTTGAATTTAGCAATTTTAAAATTGAGTGTCTATTAGTAGGTGCCAAGGTGATATTTTGTTCCTTAAAGATCTTTTTAAATTTATTAAATGTTTTTGGGTGATATGTGAATGAACTGAATATGCTATTGCTTTCTTTTTCTTTTGTAAATGTGGTTGCTTCCTTAATGGTTTTCTTTAGTTTAGCTTTTCTAATTTATGAGTGCATTTGAAACACAAATTAAAAAGTCCTTCCCATTGATCTTCAAAGTTTGGTATAGATATGTTGACATCTTTGCAATTGTACCAAATAAACATTTAGATGATGCATTAAAATTACTCAGTCTGCAAGAAAGGACTATAAAATTCACAATAGAAAAGAAAATCAATGGACAATGCTCTTTCTTGGATCTAAATATCATGAGGAACGACACAAAAATAAAATTTGGAATTTACAGGAAACCAACACATTCAGAAAATAGCATAAAATATAATAGCCACAACCCAATTACACATAAACATGCAATAATAAACAGCCTTACACACAAAATAGTCAACATACCCATGGAGAAAGAAGAATATTTCAAAGAACTAAAAGCAATACTACACATAGCAGAAGAAAATGGATACAACAAAAGTTTGGTGTTGAAGAAAATTAGAAAAGCTAAACTAAAGAAAACCATTAAGGAAGCAACCACATTTACAAAAGTTAAAGAAAGCAACAGCATATTCAGTTCACATAATCACCCAAAAACATTTAATAAATTTAAAAAGATCTTCAAGGAACAAAATATCATTTTGGCACCTACTAATAGACACTCAAGTTTAAAATTGCTAAATTCAAAAACAAAAGATGAAAACCCATCAGTAATCAGATCTGGAATGTACCAGATAAGTTGTAAGAATTGTGAAAAATGCTACATAGGTCAAACTAAAAGAAATCTAAAAACCAGAGTCAAAGAGCACTTTAGAAACATCAGATTGAAACAAGAAGATAAGTCAGCAGTAGCATTTCATTTTTGGAATGAAAATCATGACATTGATCCAAATCCAAAATTATTAAAACGAATGAGAAACCAAAATAAATTGACAACGTGGGAGAACATATTCATATGGAAAAATAAGGACTGAGTAATGAACTTTGAAATCCCACCAGTAGATAATTTGACAAAGAAGTTCATAGTTCCACCACCAGAGAGAGAGAGCAGACAACAGATGCCAGTTGGAAAGAGATTGAAAATGGAGGTGATTGCCTTTGAAACTAGTCTCTCATTAATATAAAAAAGTAAGTGACGAGTATCAATAAAGCAACTACAAGTAGTTTTTGAGATTAATCAATAGAATAATTCCCTGTGCATCCAGAAAACACTTTGCATAACTTTGTTAGTTGATAAAATTGACTATGCCTTTTTTGGATTTGGTTCATCTGGTGCAATCCACTGTTCTGACTCATGATTTATGTTTTGGAGTGTAGCAATGTATCCAAGTTTCATCCATGGTAATAAGCCGTCTCAAAAATTCATGATCAGGTGTCAACAGACGGAGCACTCATCTTACACAGACCTTGTGAAAATCCAAAACATTACTTAAAATATTAACTGTACGTTCTTTTGATATGTTTACAGCTTGTGCTATCAGCTTTAATCTGCAGTCTTCCATTACTAAACAATGAATTTTTTTCAATGATCTCTGGAGTTGTGACTTCTACAGGACATCCAGAGCGAGACTCATTACTAGTACTCATACATCCCATTTTAAACTCTGCAATCCACCTTTTAAGCACTGTATATGAAGGGTCAGAGTCTTTCAATGTATTATCCATTTGCTCCTTGATTTCTTTAGGTGTTAAGCATTTCAAATTGAAGCATTTAATCACTGCTCGTTTTTCCAAATCCTCCATTTTCGTGAAACCTCTACACTTGTCTTGTTTAAAATGCTGTCATTCAAAAACTAAACAAGCTATTGACCGGTAACTATGGATACAAGCTAGTCTAGAGTTAAACTATATGATGCTATCCACCAAACTGGCCCAGTGGTGTCATTTCTATGTGAGGTCCAGAACTTTTTCAGTCTACTCTCGTATAAGCTTCTGCAGCCAATCTGAAGATAAGCTTGTTCCAGTGCTTCTGGTATAGATAGCATCCTGAGGCATAAGCTTGCCATCATTCCAATTCCCAGTCAAGGTATAAAAGGAGCGCTAGCTGGACAAGACTCATTCAACCCTGATGAAGTTATATTATAGGATGAGTGAAACAATGACAAGATTATGCCTCAAGATGCTGTATATGGAGGAAGTATTGGTCCAAGATAATTTGTAGAAGCTATATTGAAACAAATAATGGGCAGAAAATGTATTTTGAATGTAAGACATCAGATTTTTGGATTTGGTGTTATTACAATGTTATACATACTTTGAAATAATATAATTCTCAAAATAAAGGTATCACTTGAACATGTTCTCCTTCCATTCCTATCTCTCTTTGCGTACCATACTCTCTCTCCTCCCATGATGATCAACACTTCATTAAAAAAACTGGTATTATTGTCACTGCAAATTACAGGAAAACCAAAATTATCTTCATAATTAATATAAACATTTTATATTATCAATAAAATGGCAACAAGTACATAATATTTTTGCAAAATAGGATGAAAGTATTAGTGTGGCATGTACAGACGGAAACAAATTGACTCACTACATTTACACATCTACAAAACTAAGATATATATGCTAATACACAATATAAATTAGTCTTGAAGGGCGGCAATGAATGGGATAAGAATATGCAAATGTAAGATAGAAGTGACAACCAAGTGGTTAGAAAGAATGTATGAAGCACTAGTGGAATCCAAAATGCTGTATGCATTGAAGATCTGGGGGATGGGGTGCAGAGGTAAACAAAACTGTGGACCAAAACTACAGAAGGTTTTGTAAAGATCTACTAGGCTTACCAAGATCAGCAACTAGGGAAGTAGCTTTAGCAGAATTAGGAAAGACAAGAAGAAATGGAATAATAATGGAAAGAATAATAAAATATTGGTATAGGTGTTTGGCCAAAGAAGAAGTGGAAATTATGCATGAGACAGCAAAAAAATTAGAAAACTCAAACATATGGTGAGCAGAGATAGGAGGAATTATGGAAAAAATAGGAATGGGAGACATATGGAGATTAGAGGAAAGGAATACAAGCGATGTGGGTAAATTATTGGTAAAATGCAGAATAGAAGATATAGAAAGACAGGAAATATGGGGAAGTCTAGAAAATATGAAATCATTACAGTTTTACAAACAAATAAAAAGAAACTGAAGATGAGAAGCATAAGTAGATTACTGCAACAGGCAAGAGAGAGAAGGGCTAGCTTGGATGAGAACAGGAACAATATTCCTAAGAGGGATAAGAGGTAGGGGAAATGGAATTTGTGAATTGTGTGGGAGAAAAGAAAGCATAGAACACTATTTAACAGGAATGCAAGGAGGTTGGAATGTGGAGTTTGTTTTTGTAATTTACGTCCTCCAACGTTGTCATATCGGACGGTGAATGAATTGGGTGAATGATGCTCAAATGAGTCCGGGGTCCATAGAGCTTAGAGTTACCCGACATTCGTCATGAAAGATAAGGCAAAACCCCGGAAAAAACCTTATCCAGGTAACTCACCCTGACCGAGATTCGAACTTGGGACCTCTTGAACGTGAGGCAGACATGCTACCATCTATGCTACCGAGGCGGGCTAGGAATGTGGAGAAGAAAGGTTTGGGAGAAAGAGAAGAGGATTGTAGCTATAGAAATGTTAATGGGAAAGGAGGAAAAGAAGGTAAGAAGTATGGGTGAGTTCTTACAGAAAGTAAAAGAAAAATGGGCAAGAATATAAGAAAGGAAGATGGGTGGGAAGAAAGGGGCTAATTAAGCAACAAGGAGGCATGGAGGTTAAGAGCTACCTGGCAGAGGAGAAGACCAGGGTGTCATGTAAGCCAAGGTAGCAACAAAGGAAAGACAGATAAATGTAGCCTAAAGTTGTAAATTGTAACATTTTGGAATATGCAAAATAAATAAATAATTCATTCATTCATTCATTTACCAGCCAAGTGTCTGAAAATGTTATTTACATTTGGAAATACAAAGACCGACTAATAAATTTCAAAATCCCACCAGTCAACAGTTTAGTAAAGCAGGTCATTGCTTCACTACCAGAGAGAAGACTGCAGGCAACTACAGCCAGTGATTCAGTCCTTCAAGGTTGGCTATGAAAGCAACTGCTCACAAAACTAGTCCCTGAAAAATTAAAAAGTGAGGTAGTATGAAAAAAATTGATACCAGATATTACGTAGAAAATGAATAATAATATCAGATGTTTATTAGTTTATTTTGATTTCTTTGCTGCAATTTCTAAAAACAAATCTTTCATCTTTCCTTAATAACTAGCAGACTAATCACCACTAACATCTAACTGCAGCCTATATCCATGCACCTTCTCTGTCACTGGAACAGCCTGTCTTACTGGTACCAACTCCTCCTGTACTGTTTCCCCTCCACTGCTGACTATTTCATAGTGTAGTGCATCATGTGTAAATCTGTGCAGATCTAAACTCCCTGAAATGTTTTGGCAATCACTGCTTTGGGCCTTATTCAGATGTTAAATATTCTTAGGACATTTACCGAAAGAAACATTTTTTGCAGACCTCGCCAAAGAAATTAAATGGACAACGAAGTGAAGGTGATGTGCTTGCTCTAGCAGGAGAAGGTGCAAGTTTTGCAGACTTTGCTCAGTTTGGCCAGGATGAAGAGAACTGTAGAGACAGTAGTCAGCCAAGGAGACATGGTGCCTTTGAAGTATACAGAAAACCATCAAATAGTAAGTAGCCTACACTCTAAAGAGAGATAATGTTGTATTTACTTATCATGAGTTGGTTAACAGTTTTCCCATCTTGTCCAACCAATCCGTGTTGTTGTTTCTGTTATGGTGGTTCTCTATAATGGTCACATCATTTGGCGGTGAAATATACTTCCAGAGGGTACTTGGTGGCAGAAATCAAAATTCATTAACAGTTTAGTTAATTGATGGAAATTAATCATTTCTTCACACTAGCCGTATATAGGCTAAGGTTTTTGATAGTCAACATGAAAAATTCAATGCCATGGCTGGGATTTGAATCACGGATCTCCTGGTTTCTGTCCAGTTGCTCTAACCCATTGAGCTACCATGGCCAACGTGCCGTCCTGACATTAAATTCTCCATTTCACTCGTATATTTCCCCGGTAAACCACTAGGGGCTCTCATATCCAAGGTAAACCGTTTGTTGCGACTTACTATCATAAGTACTTGAGTCCCAGGCTTCATCATTTAACTCTTATTATCTTGACTCTATCAATATATCTATCAAAGACCTTAGCCTGTATATGCCTAGTGTGAGGAAATGATTAATTTCCATCAATTAACTAAAATATAAGAGTTAAATGATGAAGCCTGGGACTGAAGTACTTACGATAGTAAGTCGCCACAAGCTGTTTACCGGGGAAATATATGAGTCAAATGGAGAATTTAATGTCAGGATGGCACGTTGGCCATGGTAGCTCAATGGGTTAGAGCGACTGGACAGAAATCAGGAGGTCCATGGTTCAAATCCCAGCTATGGCATTGAATTTTTCATGTTCACTCTATCTTTCATCAACTGTTGTTTGAGTTTCAAAATGAAGATCTTTTCCCATGTGTCCAATTCTGCTGCATGACGGGTCAGTTTGATTAGTCTAATGGTCGATTTGATGTTATGGTTGGTCGGCCAGAAATTCTGTTAAACTGCAGATTTATCCTTTTGTTTGTATTTTGAAAATCTCATATGTTACTTTAGTCTGGTTTCTAATTTCTTTTTGTTTTTCTCATATATACTTTATTAGAATTAGAGCAATTGATTTTGTAAATTCCAGCTTTTTTATCTTGTGGTATAGGGTCTTTTAATCTATTACAAAGATATTTCTCCAAGAAAACCATGAGAAACTTCAAAGAAATAAGAAGTCTAATTAAAGCTGTTGAAAAAAGAAATGATGACACTTTGCAATAGATTCCAGCCCATGTTGGACTTTTGGGCAATTACAATGCAGATCAATTAGGAAAGAAAAGTGCAATTCAAAAAATAAAACCTGCAGGACAAACTAAAATAAAATAATTAACTGAAAAACATTAAGCAACATTTTAAAAGACAGCAGAGACTTGATGAAGAGGATAAATTAAAAGATAAGGACTATAGGAATATTAGAGATATATTGATGATTATTTCCATCAATTTACCTGAAATAAAAACAGTGGTTTAACTATGAAGCCTGGGACTTGAGTACTTACAGCATAGTAAGTCGCCACAAAAGATGCGTGTCTAATAACATATGAGAACCCCTAGTGGTCTACCGAGAAGCATACGAGTCAGTTGGAGAATTTAATGTCATGTCGGCATGTTGGCCATAGTAGCTCAGTGGTTTAACTATGAAGCCTGGGACTTGAGTACTTACAGCATAGTAAGTCGCCACAAAAGATGCATGTCTAATAACATATGAGAACCCGTAGTGTTCTACCGAGAAGCATACGAGTCAGTTGGAGAATTTAATGTCATGTCGGCATGTTGGCCATAGTAGCTCAGTGGTTTAACTATGAAGCCTGGGACTTCAGTACTTACAGCATAGTAAGTCGCCACAAAAGGTGCGTGTCTCATAGCATATGAGAACTCCTAGTGGTCTACCGGGAAACATACGAGTCAGTTGGAGAATTTGTCATGTCGGCATTTTGGCCATAGTAGCTGAGTGGTTTAACTATGAAGCCTGGGACTTGAGTACATACAGCATAGTAAGTCGCCACAAAAGATGCGTGTCTCATAGCATATGAGAACCCCTAGTGGTTTCCCGGGAAACATACGAGTCAGTTGGAAAATTTAATGTCATGTCAGCATGTTGGCCACAGTAGCTCAGTGGTTTAGAGCAACTGCATGGAGAGCGGGAGATCCGTGGTTCAAATCCTGGCTATGGCATTGAATTTTTCAGTCTGGCTCTGCTCATTCAAGCCTACACACGGGTAGTGTGGAAGAAATGATTATTTCCATTAGAGATAAATTTAACATACAAAAAGTGCCAAAGAAAACTGCAGTGGCCCTATTTAGAATGGAAACTGGCCATAATTGCCTTGCAGAACACCTTCACAAGATACACTGCATACCTACACCCAAGTACATTATCTGCAAAGAAGATATCCTGGACAAATGTAAAGGACTTAAAAGTGACAACCTACAGACTATATTGGGAAGCCTGGGGGAAAATGATGCAGATCAACTAATCCCCAGTGCCATTGGTGAACAACAACAAAGATTTATTTAATTAGAGTCAAACTGAAAAATTCAATGCCACAGCCGGGATTTGAACCATGGGCCTCCTGGTTCCAGGTTCCTGGTAACTAGAAGATCTGCGATTCAAATCCCGGCTGTGGCATTGAATTTTTCAGTTTGACTCTAAATAAAACATCCATATACAGGAGTTGTATTTAAAAAGGATTAATTCTAATCATTTAAGAAAGGATTAATTCCTCAATATAAACTTAACAACAAAGATATTTCTCCATGCTAAATTTGTTCTGTGGGGCTAGGCTAATGTGTTTTATGAAAATCTTCATAAACTTGAAAAATGTTTTTGGAAGAAATGTGAATTTCTGACATTTAAATTGGGTTCCCCCCCCCCCCCCCCCCCCCCCTTGGATGAGATTTGTGGTATCTTTGTTATGTTTCTGTCGTTCAAATTTTGTAACAACTGACATGAAAAATTTTTCTGCCAGCCTCAAGATGATGTTAGTTTCCATTAATTATATTAATTAATTTTACTCTAAGCTTGATGTCAAGAGCTGCAAAAGACTGGCAAGCCTCATTGTGGCCACTGCCGCTATATATTACTCGACAGAGCGCTGAGGCAAATCGACCTTCAGGTGGCCAGTGCTGCCATCGCCCCTTATTGGGTCTTATCTGGTCGATTAGAAGAGTGAAATATTAGTAGGTTGGTGTACAGTAAGTTACGAAACACATATAGAGGAATTGGAAGCTGCGTGTGTCTATATATGTTTTCTCGCGCCTGCCAATGTATGACATGTTGCTGTCCATAAGACATGATTACATTTGAACAGACTATACATACACTGGACTCGCCGTGTATGTGCGATAAGCTGAGGTAAACATATCTTTGTTGCAAATCGCTTTGCCATGTAGTACTAAAGGATATCGTCTGGTTTCCTATAAAGATCATTATATTTATCACCCTGATACCATGCAGCCTTCGCCACATTATGCACTTCCACCTTGGCTTCAGATGAACCATTACCCCTATAAGTGAGGGCTTTTACATGAGTCCCATTCTGAGAACTTTCCTCCTGAGGTGCCCTCAGGGTTAGATTTGTTATTATTTCTTAGTTTTGCAAGTCACTTACAACCTCTCCAACGTGGATGATCCTACTTTCCCAAAAAATACAACCAAATTTCAAAACTCCATGCTTTCTCTAAGTAGTCCTCTGCAATACTATACACTTATTCATTTGTACAAACCACTGTGCAAACATTTCTTGCCACATTTTTTGTTTGATGCTGTTCACAGACTCCAAATATACACTAATGGCTTCACCATCTGACAAATTGTTGCCCCCACAGCCATTGCTTCATTTTAGGGAACACAAAAAGTCACAGGGGACCAGGTCTGGTGAGTAAAGTGGATGGGGTAGCACCCTGATGCCCTCTTCATTCAGGAAATCCATTGTTCTGGTAGCAGTGTGAGAGGAAGCATTGTTATGGTGCAGCAGGAGATGACCCTTCCGTGACCTCAGTTTTCCTTCTACTTCTTGATGATCTCTGAAAGGCAGGACTCGGTGTACCATAGCGCAGTGACTATGCATTGGTTCTCAAGTGGAATGGTTGCTATGTGATCCTTTCTTAAGAAAAAAGAGGCGACCATATTTTTCCCCAATACTTTGGTCCCCCTTGACTTTTGTTGAAGGTGGTTCATCTTCAAAGCATCAGACACACAACTGCTGTTTAGCTTGTGGATCATAAAGGTATATCCACATTTCATCACCATTAACAATGCTATATACATCCTGACTTGCACCAGAATTAAATTTTTTTAGCTTAAATTCACAGCAATCCACCCAGACTGCTTTTTGATGATGGGTGAGGGAATGTTGGACCTAATGTGGACATCTCTTGGTGAGACCAAGATGTTGATGCGCAATTGTTTGTACTGCTGTTGATCCAATGTTTTATGTCTTCTCTCTCAAGCAATGATATATTTATGGATCTTCTTTCACCCCCTTATTGAACTCATAATATGTGATCGCTCAAAAGTCACATCTAGATGACTCCATCTTTCATAACCCACTGGTCATCAGATGATGTGGTACTGTGACCCCTTGTGACTCAACACTTATAGATATCACAGTTGTTTTTCCAGGCCATCAGATGAACTTCCTCCTGTGTTGTATTGCGAGGGAGCTAAAAACTTTTGGCATGCCGCTTTTACAGCATGAATGTCTTCACAGCACAGGAGCCCCTCCACCTGTGAAGACCTTACAGCTTCGAGTAGAGAAGAAACACTTGTGTTAATACACAGTATGTGGATCACAATAGGTACAGTGTGTGACTACTCTGTAGTAAATGCACTGTACTTTGCCAATTATATCCAGACATCAGGTTGTTTACCAATCATTCATATTTACACTAATAGCACTGTGTAACAGTATTTTTGGGTTATGTTCGGAGGAATTATAAATTTAAATATGTAAAAATGTATGTAATTGAGTGATTGGCCGAAATAATAATTATATGACGTAATATGACGTAATGTGATGACGTGCCATTGGATCAGCCAATCACAAAATTAAGTAGAAGTAACGATAGTTACAAGAAGTCAATAATCTTTAAGAGACAGATAAGTTCTTCAGTTTTGTTACATTACGATAAGTTAATAATCTTGTTATAAAGAGAAAGAGATTTTTGTTGTAACAACGAATGTTATGTATACCGCTGCAAGAACAAAAACGTTTTAAGTTGTAGTTCGAATCCTTATAAATATAACCAATTATAGAATTTGACTTCTTTATTCCGAACCACGCCTTGAAACCTATATGTCTCATGACTTATTTAGAATTCGATTGATACTTCAAAATAATCATGAAAGTGAATGTACGAACATAATTTTGGAGCTGAGGTTGGCGTGGATGCCTTGTACAAGAGGATCCAAGAAAGAAATCAGAATTAACTACGAATAGTCCAACAAATTCCTGTTACAACTGTAACAGTAAATTGTGACTTTGTCCAGTTTTCACTGTCACTTCTCTAATGTGAACTAGTTCAATTTTCCCTCTCACTTCACTGTTTCTGACATAGTGGCATAATGAAATAGAAAATTGTAGCTCCTTTTTTGGTCTATTTCACTCATTGGAGAGTTAGACATAAAATGTCCGTAATACCTTCCCAACTTGGTAGCGTATCTGCCTCACATTCAAGAGATCCCAAGTTTGAATCTTGGTCATAGTGAGTTACCTGGATAAAGTTTCTTTCCTGGGTTTTCAAAAGATGAATGTTGAGTAACTCTAAATTCTATGGACTCTGGTCTCATTTGAGCATCATTTCACCCATTTCCTTCATTGTCCAATATGACTTAACATTGGAGGGCATTAGTTTCTATTTTTTAAAAAAAAAATCTCTAATCCCTTTCAGAAACAGCAACCACTGCACATCACAACTCATAACAGCCTCATTTAGAAAGCTACCCCTGATGTCATATTAGAAACTCGTTCATTCACTCGTAAGAGTGCTTGCTTATATAGCTATTGAAAACTTCCACAGTGTTCGCAAGTATTCAGGAAGGTAAAAGGAGGAAACTAGTCTTCAATCTCTGTTTTCATATACTTACGAACTCACTGTCTCTCTCTCTTAAATCTCTATTTTATTTCTGTCTGGTGTGATCAAAAAGTTTCCAAAATGGCTTCACGACAATGCTGATGCTGATATTTCTTTAATTCTTACCCATACTGCACATGCAGCATTCCTTCCCGATAAAAATGAGAGGTCTGGTGACTTTTTGTGACCTTCCAGTGACAAGGTATAAGCTCTGAAGTGAACATATGTTTTGCATGTGCTGTGATTTTTCCGTGTAACAAAAATGTCAGTTTACGAACAACGAACATCAAATTTTTGCTTTTTCCTCAGTAAAACTGCAACAGAAGCCTATGAAATTTTAAGAACAGCTTATGGGGAGGACGGTATGGGCAAAACTGAAGCATTTCAGTGGTTTTCGAAATTTAAAAGTGGTTTGACATCAGTTGAAGATGCAGATCTTTCAGAGCGACCCAGCAAAAGTGATGAAAATATCAATCATGTGAGGGAAATAGTCTTAAATGATTGGCGCATTACAGTAAGAGAACTTTCTAACTCATTAGGATGCTCCTTTGGAACTATTCAAAGCATTTTGAAAGATGATTTGGACATGAGAAGAATTGCCGCCAACTTCGTTCCCCGCCTACTTTCAAATGACCAAAAGGAAAGCAGTGTGATTTCCCGCACAGATCTTAAGCAACAGTTTAGAAATGATCCACAGTTTATGGAGAAAATTATTACTGGTGATGAAGCATAGATTTATGGGTACAATCCAAAAACAAAACAATCTTCACAGTGGAAGAGTCCTTCATCTCCACACCCGAAAAAGGCCAGACAAGTTTGATACAAAGTGAAGTCAATGATGATTGTGACTTTTGACATTCAAAGCATTGTAGATTAGGAATTTGTGCCATAGAGCCAAACGGTGAATCAAGTGTTCTACAAACAAGTGCCGCAAAGATTAAGGGAGAATATGCAAATTCAAATGGCCGGAGAAATGGAGGAGCAATGACTGGTTTCTGCAGCATGACAATGTGCCGCGCACAAAGCCCTTTCTGTTAGCCAATTTTTGGTTAAAAATAGGATGAATACTGTTCCCCATCCTTCCTATTCTCCAGATTTGACACCAGCAATCTTTTTTCTTTTCTTGTGACTTAAAATGCTGCTCTGAGGACACTGTTTTGAGGACATTGATGTCGTCCAGTGCGAATCGCAGAAGGCTCTGAACATGTTGAAAGAAGAGGACTTCCAGAGGTGCTTCCAGTAGTGGCAGAAGTGTTGGGACAAGTGTATCAACTCCCAAGAAGACTACTTCAAGGGTAACAGTGCAGAATAGACAAAATAAATTGTTATGTAGTATTCATGATGTCATTCTGGAAGCTTTTTGATCATACCTCGTAGCTATTAAAAACTTACACAGTGTTCCCAAGTATTCAGGAAGCGAAAAGGAGGAAACTAGTCTTCAATCTCTGTTTTCATATACTCTGTCTCTCTTTTAAATCTCTATTTCATTTCTGTCTACATTTTCTCCATTTCATTCTTAAGTTCTTCCTTTACATTTTTCATTTACATCTGCATCTTTTACAGTGCATAATTCACTGTGGTTGTATCCCGGACTCATTTGAGCATCATTTCACCCATTCCATTCATCGTCCGATATGACTTAACGGTGGAGGACATAAATTACCAAAAAAAAAAAAAAAAAATCACTGTGGTGATTTTTTCTCTTCCTTTGTGGTCTAGGTATAACATGTATGTATGTATTTATTAACTGCAATTGGGTACTACCCGGTGGCAGAGTTAAGAATACAGATCAAATTACATATACTAGATTTACAACAATAATACAGTAAACAATACAAACATGATATTATTTTACTTTAGTCACTTAAAACTTATCTAATTACTTCTCTATTTACATATTATATACCATTATAATTCAAAAGTTAAACTATAAACCATCTAGATTTTTTCTAAATTTCTTCAACGACAGGGGACAGCCCTGAAAGACTGCTACAGGCAATTCATTCCATTCTTCAATGGTTCTATTAACAAAAGAAAATTTTCCTACGTCGGTTCTGTATCTTCTACCCTTAATTTTATACCTATGATCGTTTCGTCCATAATAATCCGGATTATCTAACCTTACATTAACATCCACCCATGCCTTTACACCAAAATGAGCTTTGAATAATGCTACCAACCTATGTTTTTTACGCCTAATTCTTAATTCCTCCCATTTAGTCTCATCTCTTTTTATAGGCCCAAAATACTTGCCTCTTTTTATGAATTTTATTGCCCTCTTCTGTATTTTTTCTAATGGATCGATTTGGTTAGCTCTATACGGGTCCCAGCATGCTACTCCATATTCCATAACCGGCCGCACTAAGGCCTTGTAGGCAATTTCCCTGGATCTAGCGCTCCCCTTTTTCAATATTCTCATTACGAAATGTAATGCCTTCCACGCATTCCTAGTTGTGGAATTTACTTGTTCGTCCCATCCAGCATTACTTGCCAGGTACACTCCCAAGTATTTGCAGCTGTCCACCTGTGGAATTTGCACCCCTCCCATGTGATAGTTAACAATAATTTTGCCCTTAGTTCTACTAAAAACAATCGACTTACTTTTCTTGGCATTAATTGACATTTTGTTAGCCGCAGCCCAATTACAGATTTCATTTAAATCATCCTGAAGAGCGGTTTCATGCACTGTATTCCGAATTTTATTATAAATGATACAATTGTCTGCAAACAACCTTATCTGGCAGTTAATATTAACAGCAATGTCATTAACAAAAATGAGAAACAGTAAAGGCCCTAGTACTGAGCCTTGTGGCACACCCGAACTAACAGTTCCACTATCAGACAGCTCTTTACCTACTTTAACCTTTTGCGTTCTCCCTTTCAAAAAATGTTTAACCCATAATACTACGCGTTTGTCAATTCCTGTATTAGCTAGCTTACAAATAAGTAAACTATGTGGCACTACATCAAAAGCTTTAGAAAAGTCAATTACCACTGCATCAGTTCTTCCCCCTGCATCTACCTCATCTGCCAAATCTTGAAATAATGAAGTAATTTGACTTTCGCACGAATACCCAGGTCTAAATCCATGTTGCGCTTCATTAAACCACTTTTTATTTTCTAACTCCTCTCGTATATATTCTGCAATTAAATGCTCCATTAATTTACATACTACTGAAGTTAGACTAACTGGCCGATAATTATTTATTTCTGTTTTATTACCCCCTTTATAAATCGGAACTATAATAGCTGTTTTCCAGTCTTCCGGTAAGGCACAGTTGTTAATTGACATGTTGAACAAGAGCATTAGATAGGGAATCATGGCTTCACCCCCAAGCTTTAATATTTCAGTAGGTATATTATCTGGTCCCCTTGATTTTCGGTTTTGCAGCATCTTAATCCTTTTGCGTAATTTGGGCGCCATTATTTGAAAAATCGTTTCTCCACTCTCCCCAATTTCCTGTTCGGAACTATCGTCGGATTTAAGAAAAACCGATACAAAATGCGAATTTAATATATTAGCTTTGTCCCTATCACTTAATACATCTATCCCATTAACGTTAAAATCTGGTATGCTCTCTTTATTTCCCCTGCGTCTTTTTACATAATTGTAAAATGATCTCCAACAATTATTTGTCCCGCTAAAAACTTTATCTAAGAATCGTTCCTGCACTTGCAACTTTTCGTCTTGTAATTGTTTAGCTAATTCTTTAAATTTGTTAAGATGCCATTCTGATATCTTCCTTTTATTATAAGCGTGCCTAGTCTTTCTTTTAAGTTTCCTAATACATTTTGTATAAAATTCTGGATCCGCTTTATGTTTAATAACTTTAAAAGGTACGTGTTCTCTAATTGTTTCCAGGATAAGTGTTTTGAAATTAACCCATGCTTCATTTACACTAGTGGCAGATTTTACAAATATCCCATATTTTTCCCGGAGAAATGTTTGGATAGCCTCCCCATTCGCCCTATGGAAATCCCAACTAATTACTTGTTCCGTTTCAAACCGGTTTGTCTGCGCTTTCCAATTTATGTCTAATTGCACACACTGATGGTCACTTATACCTGGCAAGACATCGCATGCAGAAAACAATGACTCAGGTTTGCATAAAAATACGTCCAGTAATGCTGTTTGTCGAGTAACAGTTTTCACTACTTGAAATAACCCCTGCTCCCAAACCAGAAAGTTAACGAGCTTTTGAGCTTCACCTCCTATTAACTGTCCGTCCCAGTTTACATTTGGCAGATTTAGATCCCCTGCTAATATAACATTTTTTTCCCCTTCGGAAGAGATTTTCTCCACTAGTTTATGAAGTGTAGCATAATCAGTTTCTCCAGGTGGTCTATAGCAAGCTATTATTGTTAAATTATTTCTTTTGTTTGCTTGATCAATAATTTCGATTGCCATAATCTCAACCTCTTCTTCTACCCATAATGCTTTGCTGTTTAGCTCTGATTTAGCGCAAATAAAGATTCCCCTTCCCCTTCCATCCCTGTCCCTCCTAAACACCCTGTAATCTGTTCTGAATACTTCTGAATCATTAATGTCAATATTCAGCCATGATTCCGTACCTATAATGACACTTGGATTGCATATTTCTACTAAATTCCAAAACTCAACAATTTTATTCATAATACTACGGCAATTTACCTGTAGCAGCCTTAAGGAATCAGCCCCTACCTGAAAGTCTACGTTTTCCTGAAGTTGGTGTCATTGCTGCCCTTGATGCTCGTTGCCGTCAGCCCACTTCGTCACCCTCGCGAACAAAGCTGCCAGCTTTGACGATCCTCTTCGGTTCAAGTGTACTCCATCCCGTCCATAGTCCCAGTCTTCAATCCACGAATTCGGGTCAAGAAACTGAGCACCCAGTCGCTCCGCTACCCATGAAAAAGCTTCATTTACCTGCATCACCTTTCTCCAGCTGGAGTCGCGTCGTCTTAGTACTCCACTGACGACTATTTTTGCTGAAGGAAACAGCTGTTTTGTCCTTTTAACTAAGTCGTACATGTCACCCAACACATAGTTCACACTTCTCCGCAAGTCATTGCTCCCAACATGTAATACGATTGTCCGATAGTTGCCTTCCATCTCCTCTTGCTTTCTCTCGATTTCCCTCAGCAGACCGTCAACTCTTATGCCAGGATAGCAAACTACCTCCGCCGTTGGATTTCCAGCATGTCTCACAATAGAGTCACTGACTATAAGGCTAGATTTCTCCTCTTCTTTTACTCTTTCTTCCCCCTGCTCCTTCAGTTGACGGTTTTCAGCTTCGAGCCTCCGAATGATATCTTCCGCCTGTTGTAGCTTAATACGTAGTTCCCGTGCTTCTTCTTGAAGCTGCTCCAGTTTCCTCTGATTTGCGGTGACGGTCTTGGCTCCCCTGCATTCCTTACATTCCCAGGTTTCCTCGATGTTCATGTCCCTCTTCACTTTCTGGCAGCCAAAGTGGAACCACTTCGAGCAATTACTGCACATAAGTCCGGTCCTCAGAACTTTAATACAGCTCCCACATCGTTCGTCCGCTACAGGTCCTGGATTAATCTCAATTCCGCCTATCACTAGTAAAGTTACTAACACAAAAATTACAAAATAACTCTGTGAAGTTTCCGTAGTACCTTCACGCTGACTACCTGCTCCCCGTGAGCGCAGACCCGACCACATTCCGATCCTCGCCCGGTAAACCACCAAGTCAACACCCATTGTCTCAACTAGTTTCTACCTGCCTCTCTACCTGGCACGTCCGATCTCCTCAAGCTCCAGACACGATTACTGGTTTCCAACATTGCGGGTTCAAACCTGGGAAAAGGCACAGGAGTTGAAGTAATTGCTTTTTCTGATCAGGGTTTTAGTTTTAACTATAAGGTATTAATGCTGTAGCTTGTTACATTTCAGTAACAGCAGGATTGTGTTTATTTTTATTTCCCTAAAAGTAAATTTTCTGCTTGGTGTAATCTATTTAGTAGTATTCACATTGCATCTTGTTTGTCCCCATATGAGATTTTGCTGTTTTCAAAATACATTAAATTTATGTTTCATATCTATAATCCCACATTTCTATCATGTGAAATACTGATAGCCCAATCAGGTTTCAGGCTTTCTTGTTATGGGTTTACTGTTTTGTCAATTTTAAATTCTTTCTTTCTTTCTCTCTTTCACTTTTTCTTCATATCTTTCCTCCTTTCTGTCTTCTTTTTCTTCTGTCTTTCATTTTCTTTATTTCTTTCTTTCTCTGTGTTGCAGGAACTGGTGCTTTAGATGTCGGTGCAAATGCACAGCAATTGGACAGTCCAGAAAAAGATCCTCAGCCGCATAAACATCCTGTCACCAATACAACAAGGTATATGCAAATGATATTAAAATAAGCTAAGTTAATTAAACATGTATCAGATGAATCTTCTTATTCTATGGATTGGCAACTAGGCAAAGTAGCATTTTACACATGATGTGAAGTGCAGCATTTACCAGCCGAGCCATAAAACTACATTGGTAGGTATCACATGTTAATGCAACCACAGCTCTTGCCAACCTGTATAGTCATCGTAAAGGTCCATCTTACAATACAATACAATGTTTATTAGCCACAGGAATTCATACAGAATTATAGGCATTGTCAATATAGTTAGAGTATTCAGCAATATTTACAATTCATCTATGAGCTATTTACAATCTAAAGTTTACAGATAATTTACACAAATTACTATACACACTTAAAAAACATTAAGATACTTGAGTACAATAACAGATCAACTCAGTTATGAATATTTATGCAGACACTGACTCTAGTATTACACTTAATTTTAATGCTTAGGTCAGTTAAAATTCTTCATTGATGAGTCTTCCAATCTCGGACACGTGAAACAAGAATTGAAATAGAATACATTAGTATAATTATGCACAACAAACTGATTAATTTATGCTTTACCTGAATTGTATTCTAAGTATTCATTTACTGAGTAAAACTGATTTTTCTAAAGAAATTGTGTAGCTCTACCTTAAACTTATTTATAGAGGGTATGTTTTTTAATTGATTTGGCAAGTGGTTGTATAGCTTTAAACCCATATATTTGACAGAAGTCTCAAATAGTTTTGTTTTATGAATATAGGTGTGTAATTTTTCTTTATTACATGTGTTATGGGTGTGTATTTCAGCATTTGTGACATAGTTTGCAATCATGTAAATCAACAACTGTTTCATATATAATATAATATATATAATATAGTATATATTATATATAATATAGTATATATATACTATATATATAGTATATATATAATATAGTATAATCAACAACTGTTTCATATATAAACTTGGTAGGGTCAAGATATTCAAATCTCTGAAATGATTTCTGCAGCTTTCCATTTTTGGAATAGCAACCATAATTCGTAATGCTTTCTTTTGTAGCTTAAATGTCACGTTACTATTTGTAGTATTTCCCCACAATGGTAGTCCATATGATATTAGTGAATGAAAGTAAGCAAAGTAACAGGTTCTGAGTGTAGTAAATTCTACTCGAGGCTTCAGCTGATGTAAAACAAAACAAACACGGCTCAGCTTCTCTGCTAACTTTTCTATATGATTGTCCCAACTTAAATTTTTGTCTACCCATAGTCCTAAGAATTTAGTTAGCTGTTCAAATTCCTTTCTTGGAAGTGTTGAAAACAGTGTTGTTATGATAAATCAACTTTAAAGAGAGTCGATTAAAGACACTAAACAACACTTACCTTTAAATTTTTCCGGAACATGTTTCAGAGGCTTTGCCTCTATCATCAGCCGGCTCTCGACTGGTTCTCGTTGGTGTAGCTGACGATATTTTGTCACAGGTCTCCTCTGGTGGCGGTTCAAGGAACTTGCTGAACAAATCTTTCTGGGGGATGTCAAAATTGAATACTTTGTTCCTATTTTTTGAAATGAAGATTTGTTCACATGTGGATAGTTCTTGTTTTCCTGATGTATGTTTTAGCAGTTTTGGTTCTGGATTTATTTTGTGGTTTTTTTCCCAAAAATGTGTGGCAACTGCTGATTTTTCTAATTGTTTATATTTTATGTTTCTAAAGTGTTCCTTTGCTCTTGTTTCTAAATTTCGTTTTGTTTTTCCAATATAAATTTGATTATAGTCATTGCATTCAATTTGATATATACCAGATTTTTTGTTAGATGGAATGGCATCTTTGATGTTTGAGCAAATTAGGTTTTTTAAGGAGAAATGGTTGACTGGTGCTAGTTGAATGTTTTGTTTTTTGAAGACTTTTTTGAATTTATCATAGGCCCATGGATGGTAAGTGAATTTTTTGAAAATCATATTAGTTTCTGTAGCTGAGAGGGTTGTGGTTTCCTTTAGTAGCTTCTTCTTTTTTGCTAAGTTCACTTTTTTGTCCACTAATGATTTGGGAAAGTTATTTTTTTGTGCTATTTCAATTATTTTGTTGTATTCTGTTTTGTATTCTTCTGCTGTGAGAGGGATGTTGACCAGTCTGTGTGCTAAACTATTGAAGATTGCCTGTTTGTGGGATCTTGGGTTGTAGCCATTAGCTTTTATGTGGTTGTCTGTCTGTGTTGGTTTTCTGTAAATGCCAAAGTTTAGTCTGTTTTTATTCCTCATTATTTTTAGATCCAAAAATGGTAAATGCTCATCTTTTTTCTATTTCTACAGTGAATTTGATGCTTTTTTCTTGGATATTTAAAAGTTTTAGTGCATCACTGATGTGTTTCTTTGGTACTATTGCAAAGATGTCATCTACATATCGTTGCCAGAGTTTGAACATCCAAGGGAAACCTTTGTTGATCCTTATTTCTAATGCACTCATGTACAGATCGGCCAGGAAGGGTGATAGGGGGTTGCCCATTGCTAACCCTGAAGTTTGGTGAAAATATCAAACTTTGGCAACGATATGTAGATGACATCTTTGCAATAGTACCAAAGAAACACATCAGTGATGCACTAAAACTTTTAAATATCCAAGAAAAAAGCATCAAATTCACTGTAGAAATAGAAAAAGATGAGCATTTACCATTTTTGGATCTAAAAATAATGAGGAATAAAAACAGACTAAACTTTGGCATTTACAGAAAACCAACACAGACAGACAACCACATAAAAGCTAATGGCTACGACCCAAGATCCCACAAACAGGCAATCTTTAATAGTTTAGCACACAGACTGGTCAACATCCCTCTCACAGCAGAAGAATGCAAAACAGAATACAACAAAATAATTGAAATAGCACAAAAAAATAACTTTCCCAAATCATTAGTGGACAAAAAAGTGAACTTAGCAAAAAAGAAGAAGCTACTAAAGGAAACCACAACCATCTCAGCTACAGAAACTAATATGATTTTCAAAAAATTCACTTACCATCCATGGGCCTATGATAAATTCAAAAAAGTCTTCAAAAAACAAAACATTCAACTAGCACCAGTCAACCATTTCTCCTTAAAAAACCTAATTTGCTCGAACATCAAAGATGCCATTCCATCTAACAAAAAATCTGGTATATATCAAATTGAATGCAATGACTGTAATCAAATTTATATTGGAAAAACAAAAAGAAATTTAGAAACAAGAGCAATGGAACACTTTAGAAACATAAAATATAAACAATTAGAAAAATCAGCAGTTGCCACACATTTGTGGGGAAAAAAACCACAACATAAATCCAGAACCAAAACTACTAAAACATACATCAGGAAAACAAGAACTATCCACATGGGAACAAATCTTCATTTCAAAAAATAGGAACAAAGTATTCAATTTCAACATCCCCCAGAAAGATTTGTTCAGCAAGTTCCTTGAACCGCCACCAGAGGAGACCTGTGACAAAATATCGTCAGCTACACCAACGAGAACCAGTCGAGAGCCGGCTGATGATAGAGGCAAAGCCTCAGAAACATGTTCCGGAAAATTTTAAAAGTAAGTGTTGTTTAGTGTCTTTAATCGACTCTCTTTAAAGTTAATTTAGCTGTTCAAAATTTATCAATCTGGAGCCAATTCTGATGCAAGGGTTTTCTATTTTCCTACAAGCCTTGTGCTGAAAATTTAGTGTTATTATTTTTTCTTCATTTACAAGCAACTTATTGACTTTAAACCAATTTAATACATTTAAGCTGGTGTTATATTTTGATGAAGGCTATCCTCATCCTTTCCTGCAATGAAAATACTTGTATCATCTGCAAAGAGTGATTTTAGCATCTAAGTTGTTCATAAGACATAATGGGAGATCATTTATATACAGTAAAAATAACAGGGGGCCCAGAATAGATCCTTGCAGAACCCCTGTAGTACTAGGGTTTTTTTTTTTTTTTTTTTTTTGTGATAACTCATTATTGATTCCTTTTTGCCTCTTTATGTGAAACTGATCTCGACAACCTGCTCTCTCATTTCAAGGTATGATTTAAACCAATTGAAGGCCACCCCTCTTATGCCATATTTATGTAGCTTATTTAACAGAATATTGTGATCTACCATGTCAAAAGCTTTGGATAGATCCAAAAATATAGCCATCCCAATTTCACTTCTGTCCAGTACATCATAGATACTTTCAACAAAATTGATCACTGCCAGATTAATAGATTTCTTACTTTGGAACTCATACTGACTGCTATTAATGATTTTAAATTTGTTGAGGAATGCCATAAGCCTCTTTTTCTAATATTTTTGAAAAGGTTGAAAGTAGAGCTATTGGTTTCATCTCCTTTTTTGAATATTGGTTTTATTTTTGCTACCTTTAGTTCCTGGGGGAATGTGCCTCTTTGAAGAGATTTATTTACTATATGACACAGCGGTTTTAAGATATTCTTGCTACACTTTTTAATTAAGTAGGTTGAGCTTCCATCAAGGGCATCTGATTTTTTGTGTTTAGCTCCCTAATTACATCAACTAATTCATCATTGTAGACTGGTGCTAGGAATAATGATTTATCATTGCAACGAATGTGGGCTTTATTTTCTGGACCATCTGTTATGCTGCTTTTCGTTTGCACACTTTTTGAGACATCTACAAAGAAATCGTTAAATATGTTGGCTATTTCTCTTGGATTTGTTACGGTTTTGCCTTTGTGTTTCAGTACAATATTTGCTTGCAACGGTTTGTTTAAGTTAGTTTCCCTCCAATTTTTTTTCCTATGTCTTATGGCCCGGTAAATGCAACAAATTAGTGTGAATGCAATTACACACATGAAAAACTTTAGATATTGAATGACATTAAGTACTTGGTCCTACCTCTCATTCTCTATAGAATATGTTTTCAAACCTCTAGACTATCTGAACATACAGTCAGTCCAGAAAGTATTCATACACCACCTAAATGAAGAAACAATTTGTATTGTTGCAACATAATTATTTATGAAACTTAGTAAACTTGTAAAATTATATGGTTCATGTATTTATTTACTTATTTCTATCTACCCTAATTTGCTGTAAGTTTTTTGGAATCAGTAGTTTTCTCTGGTAATATTGGATGATACTGTAAATTTAGCATAAAAAGTATTTGTACACCAAAGGTATCTAGATTGAATACTGTGATTATATTACTAGCTGGCTCTCCTTTCTGGATAATCTGCATTCAGCTGTTTCACAGCAGGTTACAGAAGTAACGTAAAATGTGCCAAAGAGGGAAAGAAACTACGCCAAAAGAAAGAAAAATAGTAATTAAACTACATAATGAATCCAAAACACTTTCAGAGATATCTCAGATAGAGGGGAGACCACAGTCAACGATTCAATCCATCATTGACAGAGTAGGAACCAGAAAATCTCTTCTATATACACCCAGGAGTGGTCGACCTGAAGTCCTCAAGGTTAAAGATGAAAACAGCATTCTTCGCTGCATTAAAAAGGATCCACGAATGACTGCTCTCAGATTGTTGCTAAGTTGCAGAAGGCAAGAATTAATGTTTTCAGCAAGCACTATGAGAGTTTTAGTTAATTGATGGAAATTAATAATTTCTTCACACTAGCCATATATAGGCTAAGTTTTTGATAGAGTCTACATGAGTCGGTGTATCTTGAATGCAAGAGAGCCCCTAGTGGTCTACCAGGGAAATATACAAGTCAAATGGAGAATTTAATGTCATGACAGCAAGTTGGCCATGGTAGCTCAATGGGTTAGAGCGACTGGAGGGAAAGCAGGAGATCCGTGGTTCAAATTCCGGCCATGGCATTGAATTTTTCATGTTGACTCTATGTATCAAAAACCTTAGCCTTTATATGGCTAGTGTGAAATGATTAATTTCCATCAATTAGCTAAAATAATAAGAGTTAAATGATGAAGCCTGAGACTCAAGTACTTACGATAGTAAGTCGCCACAAACAGAGCCTCAAGTGGTCTACTGGGGAAATATACGAGTCAAATGGAGAGTTTAATGCCATGACGGCAAGTTGGCCATGGTAGCTCAATGGGTTAGAGCAACTGGATGGAAACCAGGAGATCCATGGTTCAGATCCTAGCTATGGCATTGAATTTTTCATGTTGACTATCAAAAACTATAAGAGTTGTTTACAATAAGAAAGGGTACAATGGCAGAGTAGCCTGTAAGAAGTTGTATGTCAGCCCACAGAATAGTAAAAAATGCCTAGAATTTGCTGATAAGTACCATGATAAGGGTGTGGACTTCTGGGAAAAAGTTATATGGACAGATGAGAGCTTGTTCAGGGTATTCTGTGTATATCGCAGTCGCAAAGTATGGAGAAAGAAAATATGGAGCTAGAGCCAAAAAAAAAAAAAAAAAAAACTTGTTTCCACAGTAAAGCATGGCGGAGAATCCGTCCTTGTCTGGGGTTTTATAAGCGCATCAGGTGTCGGCAATCTGCATATTATCGAGGGAATAATAGATCACAGGAAGTACATGGGCATTCTTAAGCAAGAGTTGCATGCCAATGTGGAGAAAATGGGTGTGCAAGAAGACTGCATGTTTATGCAGGATAATGACCCAAAACAATAATGTTCCAAAACAGCTTCATATCCCTCCCCAATCTCCAGCTATTAATCCTATCGAATACGTGTAGAGTATACGGGGGAAACATGCAATAAAATGGGCAATTTCCAAAAAAGAAGCATTGAAAACTGCTCTTTTGGAAGAATGGAACTGAATACCAAAGGCAGAGGTTAAAAAATGTGTTCATTCCTTACCAAGGAGACTAGGGGCTATAATTAAAGCTAAGGGGTACCCAACGAAGTAGTGAATAGCAGCAGTTTTGTTGTACTGTGTATTATTTTTGTAAGTGTACAATTACTTTTTGTGGCTGAAAATTGGCAAGTTAATTTTATTTTTATAGAAGTGACATTTTGTTTGTACATTTTTGCTATCTTCATATAAAATGTAAATTATTTTGAGGATGCTTTCTTTTGGATCAGTAAACTTAAATTTATCATTTAAATACTCTCCATAATATTAATTTTCCCATAAGTTCTAGCAGTGTACGAATACTTCCATGCTGACTGTATATATTGTTGGTAATCCTGGTTCCCGCCAGGCAAGTTCAGAGATGTTCAGTATCGCCTACCGCTGCAATGGAGGTAACATGCGAGGAACAATATGCGGCTTTGAAATTCTGCTTTCATCTCAACAAATCTTCAGCTGAGACCTATATAATGTTATAGGAGGCCTATGGAGAGTCTGTTCTTCCCTACAGCACACCTCGAAGGTGGTTTAAAATGTTTAAAGAGGGGAGACAATCAATTTCAAGGGAAGGTGGACCCGGTGCTCCAGTTACTGCTCTTATAGAAGAAAACATTAACACTGCTGCTGCCACTGTGAGAGAGGATCACTGAATTACCTTAAGATCACTTTCTGAAATACTGAACATTTCATTGTGTACCACCCACACGTTGGTGACAGAAACATTACACATGATACAAAAATGATTAGCGAGCAAATAAGTCGGCGAGCAATGAGGTTTCTCTCAGGGTATGCGTGGATGTGTGAGAAGGAGATTTTAATAACACTGGAATGCCCGTTTCCAACTTATTTATTTACTGCTTCTTCTTTTAAAACATCGAAATGAAAGTTGCCAACCAAGGGTTACCAATCTCTGTTTAGAGTTACCGACGGCAGAATGTTTATTTAAGCTTCTGCTTTTAATATTTATAATATTTAGAATGTTTATTGCTCGATAAACTTATTCATTCCTCACGTATATATGAACCGACAAATATCAAACACAGAACAGGTTGACCGCCCTAATAGGCTTCACGCCTCGGACTCTTCTCATCGGCCCGACACCGAAGACTCCTCTAATGGCTTCCTAGCAACGAACTGCCCACATCGGCTCCACGCCGAAGACTGCTCTCCATGACCACAGCTGCGTGTGTGGGTGTCACTTTCACTCTGAAAACTCCTTTTCAACCAAAGTCCCTTTGTGGCTGTTTTGTCGCCATTGTAAATGATCCAAAGAATTCCCTATTCATACAAGTCAAGTGAGCCCCTTTAGAAAACTGCTGGACTCAACTGGCCTTGCCCTTGTCGTAACGAAGAACCAACATTCCTTTGACATCCATCATGATTCTTTACTTCTGGCAAACCTTAATTTCGGTATCACACATGAGACGTGTTTGTGTGCGATGGGTTCCAAGACTGTTGATTTCGGAACAAAAGGACATTCGCATGCAGGTCTGCATGTAGTTAAAGTTTATGTTAGAGGAAGATCCGGAGTTTCTTTCAAACGTAATCACTGCTGATGAAACTTGGCTACATCATTTTGATCCTGAGAGCAAACAGCAAAGCTCAGTGTGTAAATCTCCATCACCAACCCCCAAAAAAGCAAAAGTGATTGCTTCTGCTGGGAAAGTTATGGTTATCTCATTCTTTGATATTCATGTAATGGTTTATCAGCATGTTGTACCTGCACACACATTAGTAACTGCACAATACTACAGGGATGTCCTGAAAACATTGCAAGTTCATATCAGGCGCAAAAGACCACATTTCCGTGAAGCAGGCTGGATGCTGCACCACGATAATTTGCGGCCACATATTGCCAATTTGTTGCTGAATATCTTGTTAAAATCAACGTGAAGTGCATCCCTCACCCTCCCTATAGTTCGGATTTCGTCCCATGTGACCTTTCTCTATTCCCTAACTTGAAGAAACGCCTTCGTGGGAGGCATTATCCATCATCAGAAGCTGCGGAGGCAATTTTGAAGGAGCTCTCAAAAAATGGTTTCCAGCATGTCTTTGAAGACTGGCAGAAACGCTGGGACAAGTGTATCGCATTCAGGAGAGACTGTTTTGTGAAGGACCATCAAAATTATGAGGATGAGTAAAGGAACGTTGTCAAAAAAAATTGTGATCGTTCTTTATTGAACAGCCCTCGTATTACAAACCATAGTCGACATATTAATGCCAACATTTGTAAATATGTGGAAAGGCTTTAGTAATATGTTTGCAAATTACTTATGAACAGATTAGCTAGCAATGGTGAAAGAGGGTTACCCATGGCCAACCCTGCAGTTTGTTGGAAGTTCAGCTTCACATTCTCCAGCAAGATTTGTTTAATATACATCTTGTAAAAAGTATTTAAAGTTTGTGTAGTACTTCCCCATTTCTTGTCTGCCAATCTCTTTAATAGTAATAGTTTTTTTTCTCAGTTCTTTTGCTTGTATTTTTAGTGTGTTTTTCCATGTTAATGTTGTATCAAAAACAATACCTAAATAATTCCAAAAAATAATGAAGTTGTTCTCTTTCAGGTTTCAAATTCTGAGTACTCCATACACTGAACTTATTCCATTTTTACAGGTGCAGTGATTCATTACATCAATTACAGGAGCAAAACTCTCTGCTAATAAGGGTTTGTCAAGAACTAAATCAAGAACTGGCTGAAGTGCAAGAAGAGAGAGCTTCCTTAGAACTGAAGCTTGAACAACTAAGAGAGCACATGGCAGATTAAGTGCTAAATTGAGAGCACATGGCAGATTAAGTGCTAAATTGTTTGTTGAAATAATATAAATGCAATCTGTTAGACATTTTACCTCAGACAGTTCAGTCCCATAAGAAATGTGGGAAAATAAATTATTTGACTGAAATCAAAATGTCACTTAACTAAAAGACTGTGTCATTCAACATATTATGAAATGCACTTCCATGAAATTGTACCCTGCAGAGCCAGGAAATCTAGTCAGGAGCCAGCGGCAATTACAGCTTAGTAAAATGTAAAAGCAAATACTAAACAGATGATGAAATGAAAAATTAGTAGTATAGTTTTCTCTGAGCAAGGTGATAAAATGTAGAAAACAGAGAAGACAGATCTTGTTGTTTCAAAAATGACCATGTATTTTGTATTTCTGTGATAGTTTTGCATATTTAACTCAATTTGAGTCTGACTATTACTAAGCTAAGAGTTATGGTACATATACATATATTGCTTCCCCCCTGCCATAGTGTTATCTTAAATGCATCTGAGCTCCTGATTCGCTAGACACAAATAACACTTTAGGTCAATGTCTTGAAAGTCTGTTTTCAGTTCAGGAATGCTTGGTGTAAGCCTTAAAATCATAGAAGTGCAATGCAGCTTTCCTACATTGAAACTGTTCCGAAATCGTGTGTTGCCTGTTGATCTTGAAATCTTCACTAATAGGAAAATAATATATTTTGACTTAATTGTTTGGATGTGCTGAAAATTAAGATACAGTACGTCATAATGTTTGTTATGTTATGATTAAGGTGAAGTATATAAAAAGGGAAATGTTAATTCATTGAAAACTTTATTTTTTATCTTTTCACCATGTGATAAACAATTGACTTGTTTTTAATGTTACATAAATATGTTTCAAATATAAGTTTTGACTGCACTATGTCTCCTTCAAATGTGTAAATTTGTATACACTCTTACAGTTTGATTATTCATTATGATTTCCTGCATCATTCCAAATTGCAGTGGGCATTTCAAACCAGTTAATAGCCTTGCTGCAGTTGTTTATTTCCATATTGCCATATTTAGTTAGTACATAAACACCTACATATTTATGAAACTGAAATTTCAACTGCTAGTCAATACTAGAGTACTTCTTTGGAATAAATGAAATGGTAAAAATGTTTCCATTAGCTTGCGTGATTTTTCCTATTAGTAGTAGTGCCTTGAGTTTCAATTTGAAACTTAAATCAAAAGTTTTAATGTTTTAATGATAAGAATCATATCTGATGGTACAAATACAAACAAAAAACACAAGCTCTTAGTAGCATAGTCAGATTCTTTTTTTATTTTGAGGGTGGGGGTTGGAGTGCATGGGGGACCAACATGTTTGTTGCTGCTACTGCTCATTGTTAAGAATTATATATATCACTTAGACATAAAGAAGGATTATATGCATATATTATTTTGTATGTTTCTGTCGTGCATTTGTAGATCAGCCAGACTGCCCTGCTGAAGCACTGGCACTTTCTCCACCAGAGTTAGATGTAAACAATGAGCATGTCATAGGTATGGAACACTTAACTATTGTACTAACTTACATTAGACTTACCTGATCACACAAATGTTGAAATTAATGATGTTCAACTCAAGCATGTTCTTTTTATCTCCAAAAACAATTCTGGTTTACTCGTATAAGTTCATGTGAACTGATTGCCTGTATTTCTCTTGTGATGTCGTCGTTTAGTTCTTGTAATGTGTACAGATTTCATTTATATACTTCATTCTTTAATGTTCTCCATAAATAAAAACTGCATGAACATAGGTCAGGGGAACTAGGTGGCCATAATCCTTGACTAATTACACTAACCAACATAAAATTTATCTCCACAAAGATAATATGTCTTTTAGTTCATTTTTGTATGTAGATTCTGAAAATGATGCTTATAATGGCACATCAAGTCACAATTTTTAGATATACATTACCAAAAACAAGTTTGCATACCAGCCGGTAACACGCGTGTCATAGGTTGCCGAAACTTTCCTACATGATTTCTTACACAGGTACTTACAAAATGTAAAGATGAAAACATGCTGTACAATTTATCCAGGCCTCTACTTCAAAAGATTGTGACTTTCAATCAAAAATTTTGAAAGTGAAGGACGTTTTGTGGAGCGATTTGGCGCTTAAATTTGTCAAAAGAAGAATCTGAATTTCTAGGTTCCAGGCTGCAAACAATGGAAATTACTTGCATCTGGTACAAAAATTACCAAGTTTCGAAATAGACCTCAGAAATTTGGAAAATATTGTGACATTGTGGGTTCGTAGAATTAAAAGTCCAGTTTGCAGAAATTCCAAAATGTTCATTATTTTCATAGAAACACACTTTGGTCAGCCCTTACAGTAGCAGAATTACGTAACACACAATTACAATCTGCAAGGTCATTGACCACAAACAAAAGAGTTCACTTTCAAAACACAGCTGTATGCAGACGATTCTCAGGTTCCATGTCGACTCTGCCCTTAAGACTGTCCACTGAACTAATCGCGGCTTCCTTTTATACGTCCATTAATATTTGTAGACATTTCTGGAATGTTCTGTAACAAACAAGAAATCAAACTTTCCAGTCAGCTTATCTGTCTCTTAATCTGTTTCGGCAAGCTTTTATCTCCGCGTTGCACTCTCTGTCCCTTTGTGCACCCGACCACAACGGTGCTTGCGACAATGTTGTTTAATGTAAGAGAATGTAAGTTTCTGTATAGACATCAGTGGTTTAATGAGTTTGCTACATGAGCTAACGAGTGAGCATAACCCAGATGATTGGCAATTGTTTATTGATTGATCAAAGTTCAGCTTAAAGGCTGTGCTACTTCATAATGTTAATGAACTTCCATCTTTTCCAGTTTTCCATTCTGTAGGTCTTAAAGAAAGTTATGAAAGTATGGCCAAGATTGTACGAGGGGCAATCACATATAAACAGGCCTTTCGTTCCAGAAAATTTATTCATGAAGAATAATTGAAATTAACATTTTCATACTTTTCTACATATTCACCCATCTTTTCTATGCATTTGTTCCAATGGACAGGCAGTTTTTTAATGCTAGTTTCAATGAAAGTACAAAGATGGGTGTGGAGCCAGTTGCGCACAAAGTCTTACACCTCCTCATTGGTTGTGAAACAATGTCCTCCAAGAGCTTCTTTGAGTGGACTAAACATGAAGTCACATGGTGAGAGTTCTGTGCTGTAGGGTGGATGTGGAAGTGCAGTTCAGTGCATTTCGGCCAATTTTTGCTGAATTGCTGCTGCAGTGTGTGGTCTGGCATTATCCTGCAAAATCAACACATTTCTGATTGGGCTACTGCGACGTTTTGACCGAAAAGCAACTCGAACTTGACTGAGAAGGTCACAGTAGTACGCAGCATTAAAGGTCCATCGTCATCCTTGTTGATCAAGGAAGTCAATGAGGACACCTTTTGACTCCCAGAACAATGTGGCCAAAACTTTCTCTGCTGACAGTCATGACTTGCCTTTCACCAGCGGTTGCTCTCCACTCCTCCTCCACTCCAGACTGGCCCTCTTTGATATGGGTATGTAATGATGTACCCATGTCTCATCACAATTGATGATTCTGCCCAGAAAAGCGTCACCTTACTCTTTATAGTGCATGAGAAGCGTGCGACACATTTGAACTTGCACTGCTTTGTTCTGCAGTGAGATACCGTGGAACCCAATGAGCTGACACTTTTCTCAATTTGAGCTCCCTTCGAATGATTGATTGGACACTCCCGTAGCTTATGAGAAGTTGTCGACAAATCTCAAGCATTGTGATGTGGCAATCCTCTTCATTGATGTCTTGAACAGCTTGGATGTTTTCTGGATTGATGCTGGTGCATGGGCGGTGAGGGTGGGCCAAGTTTTCATCACGTTCACGTCCTTCATTAAACTCATGGCACCAATGTTTAATTCAGGACCATGAAAGGGTTCTTTCCCCAAACTGTGGGAGTAACCAACGGCAAATTTCAACTGCACCGACATTTTCATTGACAAGAAACTTGATTATTACTTGTTACGCAACAGCTGGATGCACCTCTCTCTCAGATATCTCGGCAGTAACTGAGGGACAGAGCCAAACGAGTTCCCAAGGCCACTGTCCCCCTTCCAGGGACCTCACTGCATGCGCTGTAAAAGCCTTAAACCCATACGGCACTCTATGCCTGCGCAGTAAACAAAGGCCTGTTAATATTTAATTGCCGCTCGTACATGTTTTAAAGTATGAGGTTCATTGTTGGAAATTATGTAGTGACCTTAAAGTAATTGGTTTGCTGCTTAGATTACAAGGGGGATTCACAAAATGTTGTGTTTTGTGTTTGTGGGACAGCTGTGATACGCAAAAGCATTATATAACAGTTGGGTAAGCAGCAGGAGTACATCCCATGGGAGAGTAATGTAAAAAAATGCCATTGGTTCAGTCTAATAAGATTCTTCTCCCTCCCTTACATATTATTGCGAGGAGGCATGGCCGGCACGCACAAAGGGACAGACAATGCAGCATGGAGATAAAAGCTTGCCGAAACGGAGGGGTAAGGAGATAGATGTCTGGAGGGGTTGCCTTTCTTCTGATGCTGTCTTGATTGTTAGAGAACATTCCACAAATTCCTGGAACAGTGAGTGTAGTTACAAAAAGAAGCTGAGTCTCGCCAGTAGGGGACAGTCGTAACTTGATAATTGTGTGCGGACAGCTGTGTTTTGAAAGTTTGTGTAAGGGTTGACTAAAGTGTGTTTCTATGGAAATAAAGAGCATTTTGGAATTTCTGCAAACTGGACTTTAAATCTTACAAACCCACAAAGTCACAATATAAAACTTGGGCTGATGAATTTTGTTAAGGCACTCCACAAGGGCGGTAGTGGTTTTCCATATTTGCAAGGCAAGTTCCCACAGTTAACTTATGCAAAATTGGAAGAGCGAATTTTTGTTGGACTTCAAATCCAAAAACTCATGAGGGCGAATGGTGGATTTAACAACTTGGCAATCAATTACAAGAGTTTCGCAAGGTTATGTTGCATGCGAAGGAAAAAGAACTATAAAACTTTGGTCTCAAATTTGTTGAAATGCTACAAAGGCATGGGTTGTAGAATGTCTTTGAAAATCTATTCCCTCCATTCACATTTAGACTTTTTTCCGGAAAATCAGTATGATGTTAGTAATGAACAAGGGGAACGGTTTTAACAGGACATTTCTGTCATGGATTGGGGGGATTCTTGTTGGTTTCTTGTGAGAGGAAAATAGACAGGAGTATAAGAGGCAATCACATGCTACCAAGCAGTTTTAAGCACAGTTACAGGTATGTCCCTTAGAATATAGTCCAAATATTATTGCATGCATGTAAAACAACATTTTGTATTAACCTTAATTCACCATAATGTATAATTTTAATGAATGGGGAGGGCCATAAAGTTCCCTATGCACTGTGACCATTTCTGATCAATTGTGCTTAACATATATCTTATCTGAAACCTCGTAGGTGAGAACCTTAATGTCTTCATATCTTGTTAACCTGACATGATAGGAGATTTCTGTTGTGTTTTTCAAAATCAGGACAACTTTTTCTTTAAGAATCACCTACTTTTATCGTGCAGGTATGAAAAAAGCTTTTTTGTTCAGTATTGTTATTTTGTTACCATACATGCTTTGCAATTCATGCATAGAATTTGCAGCAGTGTGCACAGTGGATAAAACTAGTTGCACAGCCTTCACTTCTTGTTAGTTGAGAAGAAAATTATTTAAAATATGCAGATCAATAGATACTGGGATACCGAAAATCCCCATATTATTCATGAAGTTTGTCAAAAAGTTGCGGTTTAGTGCACAGTGGATGCACATAGTATTATCAGTCCAGTATTTTATAACACAATAGTCATTCACACGTTTACGAAATTGTTATTTAAGTAATTTTTCTGCAGCTAACAAGAAATGAAGCACTGTGTGGCTAATTTCAGTAATATTCAGCTACAGCACACACTGCTGCAAATTCTATGCTTGAATTGCAAATATGTATGCTTACAGAATTAGTCCAGCATACGGCCAATCCGCTCCTGTGAACTATCTCATTCAATCTCAGAAACTATTTGTAGTTGGTTTATTAATACTCGTCACTTGTTTATATTTATGAGAGACTTGTTTCAAAGGCATTCACCTCCATTTTCAATCTCTTTCCAACTGGCATCTGTTGTCTGCTCTCTCTCTCTCTCTGGTGGTGGAACTATGAACTTCTTTGTCAAATTATCTACTGGTGGGATTTCAAAGTTCATTACGCGATCCTTTTCCATATGAATGTGTTCTCCCATGTTGTCAATTTATTTTGGTTTATCACTCCTTTTAATAATTTTGGATTTGGATCAATGTCATGATTTTCATTCCAAAAATGAAATGCTACTGCTGACTTATCTTCTTGTTTCAATCTGATGTTTCTAAAGTGCTCTTTGACTCTGGTTTTTAGATTTCTTTTAGTTTGACCTGTGTAGCATTTTTCACAATTCTTACAACTTATCTAGTATATTCCGGATCTGTTAACTGATGGGATTTCATCTTTTGTTTTTGAATTTAGCAATTTTAAAATTGAGTGTCTATTAGTAGGTGCCAAGGTGATATTTTGTTCCTTGAAGATCTTTTTAAATTTATTAAATATTTTTGGGTGATATGTGAATGAACTGAATATGCTGTTGCTTTCTTTTTCTTTTGTAAATGTGGTTGCTTCCTTAATGGTTTTCTTTAATTTTCTTCAACACCAAACCAATGGACAACTCTCTTTCTTGGATCTAAATATCATCAGGAATGGCACAAAAAATAAAATTTGGAATTTACAGGAAACCAACACATTCAGAAAATTACATAAAAAATAATAGCCACAACCCAATTACACATAAACATGCAATCATAAACAGCCTTACACACAGACTAGTCAACATACCCATGGAAAAAGAAGAATATTTCAAAGAACAAAAAACAATACTACACATAGCAGAAGAAAATGGATACAACAAAAGTTTGGTGTTGAAGAAAATTAGAAAAGCTAAACTAAAGAAAACCATTAAAGAAGCAACCACATTTACAAATGAAAAAAAAAAAAAAAGCAACAGCATATTCAGTTCATTCACATATCACCCAAAAACATTTGATAAATTTAAAAAGATCTTCAAAAATATCACCTTGGCACCTACTAATAGACACTCAATTTTAAAATTGCTAAATTCAAAAACAAAAGATGAAATCCCATCAGTTAACAGATCCGGAATATACCAGATAAGTCGTAAGAATTGTGAAAAATGCTACATAGGTCAAACTAAAAGAAATCTAAAAACCAGAGTCAAAGAGCACTTTAGAAACATCAGATTAAAACAAGAATATAAGTCAGCAGTAGCATTTCATTTTTGGAATGAAAATCATGACATTGATCCAAATCCAAAATTATTAAAACGGATGAGAAACCAAAATAAATTGACAATATGGGAGAACATATTCATATGGAAAAATAAGGACTGAGTAATGAACTTTGAAATCCCACCAGTAGATAATTTGACAAAGAAGTTCATAGTTCCACCACCAGAGAGAGAGCAGACAACAGATACCAGTTGGAAAGAGATTGAAAATGGAGGCAATGGCCTTTGAAACTAGTCTCTCATAAATATAAACAAGTAAGTGACGAGTATTAATAAACCAACTACAAATAGTTTCTGAGATTAATTTTGACGCCACTGTTACTAAATTCCTCCAAACACATATATCTTATTCAATTTTTTATGTACACCCTTTGACAAAAGAAATGAGCAGACTCTGAAAGAGTATATTTTTCTAAGTCCACATCGTTTCCACGGCTGATTTACAATGGTGCCACAGAACTTATCTTTTTAGCTTTGTCCTACTGAATCCTCTCAGGTACTAAATGTGCACTGATAGCTGAGTGGCTATAAGCTATGTAGACCTACAAAGTGTTGTTGCGAGCCCATTGTTGATCGAGGTAGCAAGGCATTCAAAGGGACGGGCAGTGCAGTGCAGAGATGAAAGCTTGCCGAAACGGCAGGGGGGGGGTGCAAGAGATGGATTTCTCAAGAGTTCTAGTTCTTTGTTCTAGACCATCTTGATTGTTTGAGAAATTTCCGGAATGTGAGTAATCTATAAAAAGGGAACCCGCCCGCCACAGTGGGTCAGTCGTTAATTGTACTCGCGTGCGTGAACAGTTGGTGAGCTGTGTCGATGACCTTTCAAGTTGTGTTGTGTATGTGACGTAATTCTGGACTGCTGTGTATGAAGCATGTTTCTACGGAAATAAAGTGCAGTTTTTGGTGTTTGTAATCTGGACTTTTGATTTCACGAACCCACAAAGTCACAGTATAAACACGATCTCCACCAGAACAAAAATCAGGCATATATAGGATAGATTGTGAAGACTGTGACAAATTTTATGTTGGTTTGACAAAGAGAAATTTTAAAACTAGATTAACAGAACACCGTAGGAACATAAAATATAAATAAACGGAGAAATTGGCAGTTGCTTTTCATTTCTGGAATGATAACCACTACATCAGAGAGGAGATCAAACTACTAAAACCATTGTCAACAAAACTTGAACTTACAACTTGGGAAAAAAATTTTATTATTAAAAACATTCCACATATTCTAAATTTTGATGTGCCATCAGTGAGTAGTCTACTGAACTTATGTCAAGAATCTTCCAAGAGAGGTAGCTAATTACAAGAGATCCAGACAACAACCAACTGTGATGAGTCCCTAATCAGCCGATGATGAAACTGCAACAGTCTCGAAAACGTTTCTTATTTTGTAAAAGGGCGTGAGTGAAAATACAAGTTTTAAAAGGTATGACTCAATTTTAGTCTTTATACATGAAATTAGCTTCACTGTTAACGCTTTTATTTATAACTATTTATACCTACAAAGGTTCGAATCCCAGACATTTTGATTTTTTTTTTTTAATTGTAGAAATACGAAATGTGCATTACACGCATTGTGATATAACTTCCAATTGCTAAGGTTTACTTGATTTTATGACATTTATGCTCACACACAAAAACTGAAACACTCTACTCTGTTTTTAAACTAACTGAAAGAAATGTTTTATTCCTATATGTAAAATCAAATAAAAATGGAAATTAACTTAGTATCGGGTGTGTAAACCTCCTGCTTCCATTGTCACAACCTAGGGTGGTGATGGAGGGTGGAGGGGTAGAGACAACTCTTAACTAAAGCTGATGCCCTTTTATTCGGGACTGTCCCATAGCCAGCAGTTACAAGGCACACCAACGTCTTGAAGAGACGTTAATCCACAGATGAATTATTAAACAATGTTCAAAATTAGCTTTACCCCATATGGAGCTTACCTTTCGGGATTGTGTGGTGTGATGGTCTTGAGGAGGCGCTTCCGACCAGGCTGATGGGCAGCGTGACAATCTCATCTGGTGATCAAAAGTAGCTCTCTTTGGTGAGGATCCAAGGTTTATTATATAGGCCGTTGGATCCTTACCAACATAGTGTTACTTATACCGAATATGGCGAGCCAACGCCCAGAGCTTAGGCTACATCAGCCAATTAGAAGTGAGTATTCAAATTGTTCTAGAATATCCAGACTGGTGCATGAGGGTCAGGGTGCAGAAAGAGAATTTAAATGTAAAATGTATAAGGGAGTCAAGCCCAAAGAAATAATCATCCGAAAATAAAGTTCTGAATTTTGATACGTTTCCCAGCCTTCCTCAACCATCCACGTGACACTATTACTACTCTCATTCTGCGGGATATGTATGAGTCCAAATGCCAAGAGAAATTTTCACGTGAGAATACCTTATAATTATACCTTATATTGTATGCCAACACCATTCATAACAGATGAGTGCACCCGAGTGTTTACACTACCAATATTAAGGCAATTTTCTACTAACATTGCATTTATTTTGAAAGAGACAAAATGGTACTTGCATTTTTGTAAATGAATGTGTTTAATATAATACATACCTTCTGCAAGAAAAGCATAAGGCATTGCTATTAAAGTAACAATAATAAAAAGAAACATGCACATCAAGGATTTGAACTCATGTTGGTCTACTTAAGAGACACATGTGCCTTACCATTGGGCTACCATACATACAGCCAAGCTACAAAACATCTCCATATCCGTTGCATAGCTTTAAAATGAAGCCGGAATGGTATTAAACCGTATATTGGAAAAATTAATTGTTCTTTCACACTAGCCATATGTAATACTACATATGGTAGGGATTAGTAGTAGGATTTGAATTCTAGGCTATGGCATTGAATTTTTCAGCCTAACTTTACCTTTCCAAAGCATATATTGTGAATGCAGCGTCATCGAATGCTTCTGGTGTTCTCCAAATCAAACTTTGTTGATGGTAGCTGCTCCTTTTTTTTTCTCCCGCTCTTAAGGCTGTATGGGAAATGTTAAAGAATAAAGTGTTTGCATCAGATCTGCATATGTTACCAGAATTGAAGGAAAACATCGTTAGAGAAATGCAGTCGGTAAGTCAACATGAACGTTTGCGAGTAAACCAGAATTGTTTTCGGAGATATAGGGAATGTGTTTACAAAGAAATGATTAATTTCCATCAATTAACTAAAATTTAAGATCAGTTTCAGCATGTTAGCCTAATATTAGTGCTCTGTACCCATAACTTGTCAGCTGTTTACATGTAATTCTGGTGGAGCGTATGCCAGTGCAGTTCTGGCCGATGTACAAATGCATGGTATATACCAAACTGCTTAATTTTCCTTAAATAGCTAAATCTTCAGATCAGTAGTTAATCTTCTGAAGTTATATTATTAATGATGCCTAAGCAATATAATATATATTTAAATGATAATATACTGAAACAGAATCAACTATCATAGGACTGCATATGCTTAGGACATGAAATATATATCATTATGTCTTTATGCCTAAGTAATGGAGAAGGAAATTAACTTTTCTCTCGTAGGTATGTTAAGCACTTTTTCAGAAAATGCATTTGAGATTAACTTTGTTATGAGAAGGGTTAGCAAGATAGTTCTTGATATAATAGAGAGATAAAATTACTTTCTGTTAGGTCTACCAATTATGGTGAAAGAGAATATTTCCTATAAAAGATAAATACTTCACACTAACAAAAGCAGAGACATTACATTGTTGTTTGTTACATTTCATTATTTTTTGTGATGTGACTGTTCATTATTGCATATAAAATTTTAAAATTAAGCATCTATAAATTATCTAATATTGATGCTAATCCAAAGTAATTATTTATCAATATTATATTAAACTGAACAAGTTTTTATTGTGTAAGTCATTACCTTTGTACATTTTATTCCAAACAGTTTTTGTGAAGATAAATATGTGACATGAAGAAGCTGCATGTTGTGGCAATGAAGAGAAAGAGTAAAAAAAAAAAAAGGAACAAACAAAAAACCAAAAAAATACAAAAAACAGATTTTTAATCATAGGATATAAATTATTTACTTAATCAAAATATGAATAGGTTTTGTTTGTGATAATATCAGTTACTTACAAAATATAAAAGGTTTTTTATGATAATTGTTTTTATATGCATTAAAAGGTTCACAAACATTTACATCCTCAACTTACCAGATCTTGTATGAAGTTTGAACTTATACTTTTTCTCCCACTCCTTTGGAGCTAAACAATGGGAGTGTGCATAATTTTTCAAAAATCAACCCAACCCCGTATTTAAAGCAGACATGCTGTAATGGTACTTTCAGTTCTGTGGTAACTAATTAGGTCTATGCATGTGCCATCACTAATACAGTAAGCAATAAGAAAATACTTCAAGTTTTTTGTGCAATATTAAAAAAAAAGAGAGAAAGATAATGAAATAAACCAAATGTATGTACACATAAATGTTAATATCTAAATGGATGCTTGATTTTATAGTGTGTTTTCACATAGAAGACACTGATGGTAGATTACTCTAAACTTTTGTAGAAATGTTGGGGGGATTACATTTAAAGGGGAGGCATCAGTGAAAAAATGACAAAAAGTACCATTTCCACATTTTTGTCCTTAAATTACATTGAAATATTGTAGTTTCATAGTCTACTGTCAGTTATGCCTTAGCACCATTTAAAGAGCCGCTACATCACAATTTAAATGTCTTATGTGCAGGTGGCATATCCAGGAATTTTCACGTTTAAATCATGCAGTTAGATTTCAGTTCTTTGTAGTAATGCACAGAGACATCTTCTGGATATTTGTGAAAGCTGCTGAACACTGCAAACTTCTGGTTTTCTTTTCTTTGTTAGGAATTACGAGCAAGTGTTTTTATTTTGATTTGTGAATGTAAATAGTGATTTTATTGTATCAAAATTTTACTTTATTGGATTACCACAGTGAAGCAAAACATAATTATATTATAGACGAGTCATATTTTTTATACATACTACTCGTCTGTAATTTAATGGTAAATATATTGGTTTTCATAGACATATGAGCTGTGGAATGCAGCTTATATTAAGATAAGTATAGTTTACAACAGGAATAAAGCTTCAATTAACATTATTTTGCTTAGCACAAAAGTGAATTGAGAACATCACTCACACTGTCTTTTCACAGGACATGTTTCAAGAGCTTTATATCTTATCAGCTGGAACTCTACTGGTGCAAATTGTAGTGGTTTCCTCTTTCTTCATATCGTTGATAGATGGCATGATGTACTTGTCAAAGATGTCTGGTGGTGGAGTTTCAAAATTCATGACTCTATGACTATTTTTGTTAATAAAGATTTTTTCCCATTAACAAAAATTGTCATAGTCATGAATTTTGAAACTCTACCACCGGACATCTTTGACAAGTACATCATGCCATCTATCGACAATATGGAGAAAGAGGAAGCCACTACAATTTGCGCTAGTCGAGTTCCAGTTGATGATGGGAGCAAAAGCTCTTGAAACATGTCCTGTGCACAAACAGTGTGAGTGAAGCAGTGTGTCAATATCTTCCCAATTCATTTTTGTGCTAAGTTGTGCTTCACTGTCTCTATGCTTCTTTCAATTTTATATTTTTTGTGGATTATTTTGCTTTCTTGCTGCACCAGTAAATAATTCATACCTTTATTTGAGATGTACTGTTTAGTACTAACATACTTTGGGAACATGTATTCCCATCTTCAGAACATGTCCAACTGATATGTGTTGTTGATTCTATTGTGGTGGTTGTCTATAATGGTGCCATCATGTGGCAGTGAAGTGTACTTCCAGAGGATACTTGGTGGCAGTAAATCAAAATTCCTTAACTGTCGTTCATGTTTCAAAATGAAGATCTTTCCCCATGTGTCCATTTCTGCTGTTACTAGTTATTAGTATCGACTCATCTAAGCAAATAACATCTCAACACATTACTATTTCTAGCTTCCTCCATATATAAATTCATACCTTGTTTAGGTGATTTAACATTCGGGTTATCTTAGTATTTTTAAAAGTTAAACATTTTTGGGTTTAATTTCTTAAATTTCTGTCTGTAGTGCTCCATAAAATTGTGTCAGAATAGGTAATCCAGATAAGAAAAAGAGAACAGAGAGATCTTTTGCAGCAAGATAAATATTAGGTGAAACTTTCAAAAATCTGAAACAAGCACAATACCTACGGTTTGATTCAGATGAAGTGGTTGCTCTCGAAATATGTACAGAAGATTGGACAAGTTCATCTTCTGTTATTAAGGGAGGAAACTTCCATTCTGATTGTGAGAGGCACATGGTAGGTAACATATCAAGGGGATCAGGTTTGTTCCTGTGTTATAAAATTAAAGTGGATGAACATTTCCTAATGTTACTTAGTGTTATTAATTGTGTATGTGTCTGTTTGAGTGTGTGTGAGAGAGAGATCTGTGCTGTAAAAAACATTTCATTCTTTATTTTCATATTTTATTAAAAAAATCTGCAGTGCTACAGTCTATATTAAAAACCTTGGGAAAAGTGTGGCTGAGGCTATATGTGTGTCAAGAAGAAGTGATAAACGAGTAATTAAGGAAACCAAGGATGTGCATTTCAGTTCTACTTCTTTTTCCACACCCTATAGAAAAGGGCCAGAAGATCGCCTTAGATAGTTTCATCGAATGGTCAATGAATTACACAAACTGAGAAAGAGACCTACTTTAAGGAAGGTGTATGCTAAGTCAAAATGTCCAGAAGAGTTGTAATGATAGACTGGCTTAGGTAAAACCTTCAAACAGAATCATTTCATGCCTTTTCTCAGTCCTGATATTTACATCTTAATTATTCCTTTAAAAATTATACATACCATCTACAAAATAGTCTTTTCCAGCAATACAATCATAATATTTTATGTCTACCTCCTTAACATTCTGAACTGATCCCCTTTGAACTTATTTGGGCCACTGCAAAAAACTGGGTGGCTGGCAGAAATGCTATATTCAGAATGAAGGATTTAATTCAGCTACAGGTAGACCACAAACAAAATGCAGTCGGTGTGCACATGCGTGAGGAGAGCCTTCTCACCATCCAAGCATCACGTGACTCCCACTCCTCCCTTTCTGCATACGACAGAGTGCAAACCTCACCAAATGTATGTATTTTAATGCTGTTTTGATTTTCAAAGTTAACAGAAAATAATTACCTCAGACATGACCTCACAATTGATCAACAAATAGGTAGAATCATAGTTTCTTTAAACCCTGAGGAACTAAGCAGTGATCCGGCAGAAAATGCAAAGAGTGAATGTAACAGTGAATGCAAAAGTGAGTGAAACAGATGAACAGAGCAGCCCACGCGATGGAGGAGAGGCAACCTAAAGTGACGATAGAGGGGGAAAGCTAGAGTTGGTAAGCCACGCCTCCAACTGCATTTTGTTCGTGGTCTAGTTATAGCTGATGACAAATTTGGCAGCATTTCAGCAGAAGATTGACAAGAATGATGCAGGCACATGAAAAAAATTGAAGCAGAATATATTCAGAAAGAAGGATTATTGGATGCAGGACAGGAAGTAGTAATTATTGGTTTGTCTCATAAATTCGTTTGATTCTTGTTACGTGTTTACGACAAAGAACGCCTGCACTGTATGCCCGTATCACAACTACGGCAACGAAGTTGCCTAATTATGTAGGGGTAACCTGTTTACATATGCAAGGTCATTGAAAGTAAACAAGGCAATGAAATTTTCAAAACAAACTTTATTTTGTGCAGTATGCACCATTATTATCAATAACATATCTCCATTTCTCAGGAAGCTTATCAATACCATTTTTCCAAAATCTTGCAGTTTTCTGGTTGACGAACTCTTCTACGGCGAGTCTGCAATCCTTCAAGGAAGTAAGGTGTTTGCCATTAAGGAAGTGTTGCAGGGATCGGAATAAATGATAGTCGGATGGGGCAATGTCTGGAGAATAAGGCGGGTGAGGTAACACATCCCAGTCAAAATCCCGTAATTTCTGACGAGTTACCATAGAAGTGTGTGGTTTGGCATTGTCTTGATGAAAGACGACTCCACCATTAGATGCTAACTCTGGCCTTTTCTCTTCTTGGGCAACCTTCAGACGATCCAACTGAGAACAGTATTTCTCTGAATTGATGGTCTCCCCAGGAGGAAGAAATTCGTAATAAATAATTCCTTTCCAGTCCCACCAAATGCACAGCATAATCTTCTCAGGATGAAGCCCTGGTTTAGGAATTGAGAGTGGTGGTTCCCCTTTCTTACGCCATGACTTTCTCTTTCGGATGTTGTTGTACACAATCCACTTTTCATCTCCTGTAACCAGCTGTTTCAGAAAAGGGGCAGTTTCATTGCGTCTTATCAATGCATCACAGATGGAAACGTGCTGAACTAAATTTTGTTCACTCAGTTTGTGCGGAACCCATACATCCCAAAGATTTGTGTAACCAAGTTTCTTTAGGTGCCTGGCTACAGTTGCATGAGATAAGTTTAGCTCCTGACCTACCTCCCGAGTTGTTATTCTGGGGTTGTTCGTAATCATGTCCTTTATCCTTTCCTCATCCGTAACCACAGGACGTCCAGAACGAGGTTTGTCTTTCACAGAGAAGTTCCCAGCTCGAAATCGAGTAAACCATTTTTGACATGCCCGATTCGTCACTGCATCTTCTCCGTAAACAGCACAAATTTTCCGTTGAGTTTGTGAGGCTGTTTTACCTTTACGGTAATAAAACAGCATTAAATGTCGAAAATGTTCCTTCTTGCCTTCCATATTAACATTCACAAGTTACAACTCCACACTGTTGCATCCACAAACTGGTACTGAAGTTTGGTTACCAATTCTTACATAAGTTGACCTATTTACCTTTGGCCGTGAGGTCGCTGTGGTTTGTGTTCATAGCATTCTTTTCAGTTATTGTATTTGTAAACAAACCCCATATTGTTAGGCAACTTCTTTGACGTAAAAGTAATGGGGGCATGCAGTGTTCTCAGGAGTTCTTAGTCGTAAACACGTAACAAGAAGCGAACAAATTTATGAGACAACCCGATACTTGGGACAGGATGGCGATGATTCTTCTACAGATTCTTCAAGTGGGAAGGATAAGCCCAGTTTGAGACAGAGGAACGAATAAGAGATAAAGTGGCCAGTTAAGTTGTCTAAAATACATTGTGGACTGCAATAGCACATAGTACATGACACCAGCCTCAAGGTTCGCGTGCAAGCAGATCTCAGCTTGCAGTAAGATAAGAGCTAACATCTTCCCCCACCATGTAATTTCCTACTCCTTCACAGCATATCGGATTGCCACCTCAATTGAATCAAACTGTACGTTAGTTACTAAAATTAGGCAAGTGAGTCAACCTTGTATATACTTTTCTCCACTTACAAGTTTTTTATGAAGACTAGTTTCTGGGGACTTCTCCCCTATCGTCAGCTCTGTGGTAGACTCTATGTACGTTAGTTATTGATAAATCCAAGTGGCAAGAAGTTAAAGGAACTTCTGCATTGACAATGACAATAAAATTAATATGGAGGTACCAAATACAGATTATGTACTTATTCACAGAGAAACCTAAAATAAGTAATTTATTAGTTTTGAATTTTGGATATGAGTTTTTTGAGACAAAATTTAATGAAACCATTGGGTTTGGAAATTGTGGTGGCTGCAGCTGTTAGTCAATTTAATATGGGCTATAAAGCTACTCTAATGTTAAGGGAAAAGTTGCAGCAAGTAATGTAAGCCCTGTAAGCAAGAAAATTGGTAGTGTTACGGATAGGTGAAAGCTAAAACATAGTGCCTAAAGTTCATTGATCACATAAAAGTCTGCAAGGAAATATTTGAAAGTTACCAAATTAAAATAACACAAAAATTAACTACCTGAGGGGCTTTATATAGTTCAGGAGGGTTTTAAAACAAAAACAGTAGGAAATTTGAAGATAACCTATGTTCAAGATGCCGGTCGTGAAAGCCCCAGTTTATATAGAAGGGAATTTGTTTATATTTAGACCTAACTAGATTTTTCTCCATGTTCAATTTGTAGCATTTAGCACTCAAAATACTCCAGACACTGAAGTTTTCCATGAATGGCTTTAAGTTTTGCAAATATGTATATTACTAGATAGATGTTCAATAAATGCTGGCATTATTAAATATTTGTATTGAAAACAGAAAATTGAGCAAAATTCAAGAAAACTTTATTATATTTGTTAAATATTCTCCTCCAGAAATACATAGGCAAATGTGTATATACAGTTTTGTAACTATTATCTAAAGGAACCGGAATCCAAAGTTTCAGTAACTTATAACAAAAATTGTTAAGAATGCAACATTTTTCTTAAAGCAAAGAAATTGCAACCAAAAATACTTTTTAAAGAAACAAACTATTTTAGATAGAAAAATCATTAGGAAACAGCTAACAGTAACTAAATTTAAGAGAGAGAAGGTAATAAGATAGTTGTAGAACCTACATATGATGCAGGGAAATTTAAAAGTGAACAAAGTAATGTAATAAATACGTAAAATATGAAGCTATTAACAGTGAAGCAAACAAATATATACAAATATAACAATTTGTAACTTAAAACTTCACTTATCTTATAAGAAATTATGACACTTTTCTTATAAATTGTTCGGGATCGCGATTTCATGGAAATTCTTCCACATAAGAAAAGTGTCATCATTTCTTATAAGATAAGTGAAGTTTTAAGTTACAAATTGTTATATTTGTATATAAAAGTAATGTAATTTCTATCTAAGACTTAAAATTCATTTTTCTCTGCTTTCAATTTTTCAATATTTTTATATGGTCAAAAGGCTCTGGAACTTGCAATTTTCAATGAATTTGTTTGAAATTTTGCATACATATTTCTAAATAAATGCTTAATAAAAGTTGGTGTTGTTTTAGTTATAATTTCATTAGTTAATACAGTAGAAGCCCAAAATAACATTGTTGGGGGACTTTACCTCCACATTATAACCTTATTGTGGTATAAAGAGATGTAAGACTAAAAGGGACAAAAGTCAATCCTATGCAGTTGGAGGAGGGAAATATACATGCAATAATAATTTACAGTAAAGGTTAAATTCTCTTATATAAGCTTAAGCAAATGTAAGGCTTGTGAGCAAGTTTATTTACATCCGTGCCTGGTGGCTGCAAAACCAAGCAAATGCTTGCCAGCTTCATGTGCTACTCAGATAACATACTCATCAATAAAGTGGTACAGTCCTTCCAGAAAAATGTCCTCACAATTTACCTGGCTTAATTAGTTGTGCAAACCTGTGCAAGCATAATTAAAGATATTGTAAATAAATTTATTCAAGTTCTTCAATACCAGATAGACTGTCTTCTGCACCAGGTATGTTTAGAATGAATGTCATACTTTTCTATAAGCGTTTTCTGTTTGTTTTAGTGTTTTTCAATTTAAAACTCGGTTCCCTTACTATTCTGTGTAAGAATGATTTACTGCCCTGAATGTTAATGCTTTCTCTTAATATAAATTATTTAGCTATTGTAGGAGCACCTTTTTCCTGAACATAAAAATGTTGAATCCTCCTTCTAATGATACATTTGTCAAAGTCATCTAGATCTATTACTCATTTCAGAATGCTGTGCTTTTTACCTCGGGATTCCAAAGATGTGCTCTGATTTTCATTTTGTTTGTTTTCTTTAACAATTCTTTTTACTGTTCTTACTGACCATCCTGTTTCATCTGATATGCACTTTAGCTTTTCAAATATTTTTGAAAAAAGTCATCGAATGTAACCAGTTCTTTGCTTTTATATAGTTTCTTTCTTCATGTTTGCTCATACATTAGAAACAATTTCTCGACTGTGACTGCGAAATGTTTTGGATCCTAATTTACAGTGTACACTGATAGCATAATCAATTTATGTAATGATCAATGTGTGACAAATTTGTTATACTTACGCCTTATCGAAAAGCAACTGTGAAATAGTAAAGACAGACAACATCACTACCCTTTCCTATCCACCTGCAGTGCGTGATTTCATTCAGCAGTGTACTTTGAAAGAGATAAGAGAGAGTACAGGACTTATAGTCAAGGTCAGGGGCCAAGAACAATGCTATCATTTCTTTCCTAGACAGCAGCAGTCAGTGTCAACTAACAGGGGTGGTGGCTGTACCATGGCTGAGTGGTTAGACTTCTCGACTCTCACCAAGGTGGCCCAGGTTCAATCCCAGGCAACCTCAAAGTGAGATTTGTGGTGGGTAACAAGGCACACATTTGGGGTGGGTTTTCTACACAATCTCCGGTTTCCCCCACCATCATTCCACTGCTGCTCCATCTTCATCTCATGTATCAGTGTCATCGCCTTTGATGCTGCATATAGTAAAAGCGGGCATTAAACATTACAAATTTCATTGGTGGTGAAAATTATAATGCAGAGACTCTGTTTGCGGAATATTTTTATCTTAGCTTTCTTTATAAAATAATTAACTACAATATTTTTTTTAGCAGGGACATAGTTTTACCTGTGTCAAATCTGAATATGCTGTACTTTGGGTTTCTACTGTATATTCAAACATATTTTTTTCTCCAAAGCTACTTAACATACACTAAAAAGTATACCAACTCTTATAACCGATATACATAGAAAGCTGAATCTAAAATTTAAAGTTTCTAAAAGAAAAACTGTATCACCTGAGTATATCATGCAAAAATCACACTGTAAAAAGACAGAAGGATGAAATTTGGACGTTTAACTAGTTTCCTTTCGACCCACTTAATGACAATATTTCACACAGCTCTGATGTCATCTTTTAGATTTTAGCAGTTTTCACATATGCCTCCTCTTTAAGTCCTCTGGTTACATAAGTGCAAATTTAGGCATAAAAGTACACTGTGATGTATTTATGAATAACAAAGTTCCCTGTCTGCCAGTATTTTAAGCATATTCAGTCTTGTTAAGTGAGCCCATATAATTGTGACAAGGACGTTTGGAAATGTTTTATACTTATTTTAAGTTCAATTTTTTACATGCAGTAGAGGTGATATGTGGCTCAACAAAGTATAATTTGCATCAGCATGTGTTCAGTAATGTGCTTACATTTATAAAGATCCTAGTTACAGCAAGTAAAAGTATCAATGTTTCCCCAACCTTACAGTGCCATGTTTGTTCACAAGTATTCCAAGGTGCTGGTATAATTTTTTTCTTTCTTTTTTTACTCAAAAAAGCACTTTGGAGTTATATTTACTTATGCAGCAGTATTTACATTGTCTCAGCCTCAGGCTTTGAAAATGTAGCAACAACTTCAGCATTATAATATTGTATAATGGATTAAAACTGATTGTGGCAATGTAATTATTGTAAAAATGCTGGAAAAAAAAATCAGAGTTATGAATGGTAGCATGCTGTTAAGTAATTTAAGCTCATCGTGATGGTGGTCCAGCATTACTTAAGTTCAAACTTGCTTAATATTGCATTTCACCTATAAGAGGCAAGAAATAAATGTGATAAACAAAGCTTTAAATTTTTTCTGGGTTTTTTACTTTAGGTAGTCTGTCACCCATCACTCCTTGAGATCAGCAGTCAAAAGTCATACTTAACCCTCGAGTAGTCGCATGGGCTACATATGTGGCCCAGCCATTTTGTTTTTCCAAGTGTGCATTTCCTTCTACTTTTATGGTGGTGTGGGTTTTGGTAGCTTCTTGATGCAATGTGTTCTAAACAGTCAGTTGGCTGTAATATATTTTAGCGAGACAGTACTTTTGTTTGAAAATAATGAGTCGGTAATTCAAACACTAACATCACTTAAATTATCCTTACTTGTACATGTTTCGGAGAACGGTTTGTCGCCATCGTCAGCAGTTATCCGATTGGTTGGATCTGTGGTTTCCTGAAGTGAGCTGGTTGTCTGTGGTGGGGTCTGTTGTCTGTGAGATGAACTTCCAAAGAGAGTTTTCAAGCGTCAATTCGAAATTTAAAGTATACTGTTTGTTTTTTATAGTTAGCAACTTTTCCCAAACATCGAGTTCGGCTGCATTCCTGGCTGGCTTTAATAGTTTTATATTTGGTACAATTTCAAATTTTACAATTGAAAACAAAAAATCAGGTATATACAAAATCAACTGCTCAGACTGCAATAAGTTCTACATAGAAAAAACCAAAAGAAGTTTACATATTACATTACAGGAACATATGAGATGTATGAAATACAAACAAATAAAAAAATCAGCAATAGCCCATCATTTCTGGTCTACCAATCATGAAATTGTACCAAATATAAAACTATTAAAGCCAGCCAGTAATGCAGCCAAACTCGATGTTTGGGAAAAGCTGCTAATTATAAAAAACAAACACTATACTTTAAATTTCGAATTGATGCCTGAAAACTTTTTTTCGAAGTTCATCTCACAGATAACAGATGCCTTCACAGACAACCAGCTCACTTCAGGAAACCACAGATCCAACCAGTCAGATAACTGCTGACGATGGGGACCAACCGTTCTCCGAAACATATCCAAAAAAGGATAATTTAACTGATGTTTGTATTTGAATTACTGACTCATTATTTTCAAATGTTAAATACATCACTGTTTCTAACCTTTTACTTCAAATAATAGTACTTTTGTTATTTGCGATTAAAGTCAGTTGCATACTGCTGTGCTACATATGTAGCCTGTGTGACCACTAATGTAACAGTTGTTGAAATGGCTACTAAGAGAAAAGTTTGTTGTGTGGGAGTTCCTGAGGACGATCTGCTAATTGCACAGTGGCTTAATGAAGCTCTAAATGAAAGTAGTGAAAGTGACATTGAACTTGACTACGATGAAGGAGAAGAGGATCATGTTTCCCACATATGCATTACTCAGATACAGAGGAAGCCAGTGACGAAAATGAATCAAGTGATGAAGCAACGGATGGTGAACCAAGTAATTATCATTATTATCTGGCTAAAGATAACTTTAAATGGAGAAAGGAACAACCCTCTCAAAATGTTAGGACAATTCGCACAGTATTGTTCTCCATCTTCCTGGATCGAAAGGCCAAGCTAAATCTATTGCATCTAAACTTAAGGCTTTAGAACCTTTTCTGGATACCAATAACTTAAAATTGATAACCACTTGCACAAACATTTATATAACTGAAATAAAAAAGCAATTTCAAAAAATGGAGTTGACATACTAGACCAACTTTGTGCCAAGTATGATGTTGGTCGTAACATAGGACGTTGGCCTATGGTCATATTCTTTGACTTACTCAACATCAGTGTGATCAATGCCATGTGTATTTTTCTGCAAATCAGAAGTATAAGAAAATCAAACAACTCTTGTTTTTCGAGACAATATTCTGGAAGCTCATAAAGCCTCAAATAGCAAGAAGAGCAGAAATGAACACTATATCAGTCTCACTAAGAATGTGTGCTAAGATTCTTCTCGGAATTGAAGACGTTCACAGAACACAAATCACACAGCTTCACACAAGGTGGAGGAAGTAAGAATAAATCTATCAGGAGGAGTTGCAGCATGTGTCAAAGAAAGATTTGCAATAATCATTCCACGGCGGTGTGTAAAGTGTGTCTACAAGAAGAATTGTAAACTAAGTAGTAATTTTGTGCTAGTGTCATATTTTGAGACTATTACTAGACATTCGTACGGTGATTGTTGAAGTAATGTAAACATTTAATACATTCTGTATCAGATATTGTTGTTTTCGCTGTTATTAACTATATTAATATGATTCAGGAATGTAAAGGAACACTATAAACGAGTTTACCATATAGATAGAGTCAACATGAAAAATTCAATGCCATGGCCGGGATTTGAACCACGGATCTTCTGGTTTTCATCCAGTCGCTCTAACCCATTGAGCTACCATGGCCAACGTGCCGTCCTGACATTAAATTCTCCATTTGACTTGTTTATTTCTCCAGTAGACCACTAAGGGATCTCGCATCTGAGATACACCGTTTGTAGCAACTTATATCGTAAGTACTTGAGTACCAGGCTTCATCATTTAACTCTTATTATTTTAGTTAATTGATGGAAATTAATCATTTCTTCACACTAGCCGTATATAGGCTAAGGTCTTTGATAGAGTCAACACAGAATTTTTCATGTTACCTACAAAAGTAAGGTAATAAAATTATAAGCATCCTCCCTGACCACTCGGCTGTCACAAAGGCGTTCCGGGTTCGATCCCAGGCGACCGCAAAGTGAGATTTGTGGTGGACAACGGAACTGGGAAGGGTTTTCTCCAGGATCTCCGGTTTCTCCCGCCATCTCATTCTGCCAGTGCTCATTTTCACCTCATGTATCATGCCGCATGTAGTAAAAGCGGGCATTAAACACTACACACACACCTTCCCGATTAATTACTACTTTGATATTTTGTTCACCAGTTTTGAATCTCATCAAAGGTTGAAGTCTGTGCACCTCCTCCAATGCCAGAGAGATCTTCAGATAAGGTAGCACTCCTACAAATTGTTAAACAGACTGCAGAAGATGAGGAATTTATCTTGGTCAGAGAAAAATCCCCCCCTCTCCGCTGGGAATCGAACCCGAGACCCCTAGCACGATAGGCAGGTGCTCTACCGACTGATCTACCGTGCCAGCTGAAAACGCATTATTTACAAACAATATACGATATGTGGAAACGTAGAGTCAGAATGACAAATTCAATGCCATAGCCGGGATTTGAACCACGGATCTTCTGGTTTCCGTCCAGCCGCACTACCATTGTGCTACTATGGCCAACGTGCCGATATGACGTTAAATTCTCCAACTGACTCGTATTTTCCCGGTAAACCACTTAGTAGTTCTCATAAACACATGAGACAACTACCTTAATGGCGACTTACTACATGTAAGTACTTTAAGGCCCGGGCTTTATAGTTAAGCACTATTAGGTCAATTATTGGAAATTAATTGTTCTTTCACACTGGCCGTGTGTAGGCTAAATTGTGGAAATGTAGAGTCAGAATGAAAAATTCAATGTCATAGCCGGGATTTGAACCACGGATCTTCTGGTTTCCTTCCAGCCGCACTGACATTTCCGTTTAGCCATAGGCTAAATTGTGGAAACGTAATTAATTTCCATTAATTAACCTAATAGTGGTTAACTATAAAGCCCGGGCCTTAAAATACTTACATGTAGTAAGTCGCCATTAAGGTAGTTGTCTCATGTGTTTATGAGAACTGCTAAGTGGTTTACCGGGAAAATACGAGTCATTTGGAGAATTTAATGTCATATCGGCACGTTGGCCATAATAGCACAATGGTAGTGCGGCTGGACGGAAACCAGAAGATCCGTGGTTCAAATCCCGGCTATGGCATTGAATTTTTCATTCTGACTCTACGTTTCCACAATTTAGCCTACACCCGGCCAGTGTGAAAGAACAATTAATTTCCAATATACGATATGATAGACTAGATTATTTTAGATAGCATTGTTCATCCATAAACGGGAGTTGTAATTTACAATATTTAACCATGCAGGGCTCGAATGTCGGACATGTTGAAGGCTGTGTTCTGTTGAAAATGAACTCTGTAGCTGTGCACTCTTGTATTTTGAGTGACGTACGTCTATTTCCAGTATTTTCGCAAGCCAACGCAATTTATATTACTTTCCTTTGCCGTTGTAGTGGCGTATACCATAGGCTGCGTAATATATGTAAGGATCTTAAGATACAATTTTCTCAGTAAAACAAGCAATTCTACAATATATTTTTCTAAGGTAATGAGAGTAAATGTCTGAACGTAGGAAAACAAAACTTTGCAATGGTCAAAACTAGTACTACACAACCTAGTGAAACTTGTTTAGGAGTACTTAATATTCTGTACGAATATATTGTTTACTTCGATGATTATTATTATCATCAGCATCATCGCAGTCGTCGCCATTGTTTAAGTGCATGATACGTTTGGAGCCTGGTTTCATCAGCACAGGCATAATATTACGCGTTAAGTGCTGTATCAGCACTTAAGAATCTTAAGTGGTTTCCAGGGTTTAAGGAGTCTGTCTCGAATAAATGCGTTATAGTAGACGAGTGCTTAATGCCTTTTAAGCAGTGAAGTAACGCCGTTATTTAAGAGTAATGTATATGTGTGTAAAAAAAAAAAAAAAAAAACCCAAAGCCCTTCGTCAGGCTCTTAATTCCAATCTGCATATTCTGACCATGAAATTACAAGATGAACTTCGGCACATCAAGTGCTTGCCGTTCAAGGTTAGGAGTAGGGAGCTATTTACTATATGGCATGAGGTACAATTTATAAACAAAGGAAAACGTCCTTTGTTTTTTATACATTATGCCTAAATATGCAGCTGGTACTTTCCTGGGGTATTGTGCACTTTGCAAGGGAAAAGAATTTGATGTAATGGTCCAGTAGTAACAACAGTTTGAGGTTATACGACACCATGGCGGGGAATCGAACCTAGTATTGACTTTTTGAAGTCTTATTCAGCTTTCCTACATACGATTAATGTACGAGAACACTTATTAAAACATCAGATCATTGCATTTCACCCATTTTCTTCGCTTTTGCAACATCAGATCTGCAATTAAGAAAACAAAGGAATAATGTAGTGTGTAGTCATTTATTTCTGCAGAATTACTTAAATATTTATCTTTCGTTGGCCCATGAATTAAATTCTTAATCTGATTGCAGAAAAATCATAATGGAAAACGTTCATTTTGATGAAAAAGAATGGTCCATTAAAAATATATTTCGATCTGAATCACATAATGTGAAGAGAAAGACCAAAGAAAGAGTTTAAAAAATGAACACTTTATATGGCACGAGTAATTTGTAACCTTCCATTTATTGCATTCTGGTTTCCGTCCAGCCGCACTATCATTGTGCTACTATGGCCAACGTGCCGATATGACATTAAATTCTCCAACTGACTCGTATTTTACCGGTAAACCATTTAGGAGTTCTCATAAACACATGAGACAACTACCTTAATGGCGACTTACTACATGTAAGTACTTTAAGGTCCGGGCTTTTTTATAGTAAACCACTATTAGGTTAATTAATGGAAATTAATTATTCTTTTCACACTGACCGTGTGTAGGCTAAATTGTGGAAACGTAGAGTCAGACTGAAAAATTCAATGCCATAGCCGGGATTTAAACCACGGATCTTCTGGTTTCCGTCCAGCCGCACTACCATTGTGCTACTATGGCCAACGTGCCGATATGACATTAAATTCTCCAACTGACTCGTATTTTCCCGGTAAACCACTTAGGAGTTCTCATAAACACATGAGACAACTACCTTAATGGCGACTTACTGCTTGTAAGTACTTTAAGGCCCGGGCTTTATAGTTCGGACCACTATTAGGTACAACTGACTCGTGTTTTTCCCGATAAACCACTAGGAGTTCTCATAAACACATGAGACAACTACCTTAATGGCGACTTACTATGCTGTAAGTACTTTAAGGCCCGGGCTTTATAGTTCGGACCACTATTAGGTTAATTAATGGAAATTAATTATTCTTTTCACACTGGCCGTGTGTAGGCTAAATTGTGGAAACGTAATTAATTGCCAGGGGATTGAACTACGTATCTAGTGGTTTCCGTCCAGTCACTCTTACCCATTGAGCTACCATGGCCAACGTGCCGTCCTGACATTAAATTTTCCATTTGACTCATATACTTCCCCGGTAGACCACTAGGGGCTCTCGCATCCGAGAAATGAGTCATTTCCATCAATTAACTAAAATAATAAGAGTTAAATGATGAAACCTGGGACTCAAGTACCTACGATAGTAAGTCGCCACAAACGGTGTATCTCAAATGCGAGAGCCCCTAGTGGTTTACCGGAGAAATAAGCGAGTCAAATGGAGAATATAATGTCAGGACGGCACGTTGGCCATGGTAGCTCAATGGGTTAGAGCGACTGGACGGAAACCAGGAGATCCGTGGTTCAAATCCCGGCCATGGCATTGAATTTTTCATGTTGACTCTATCTATCTTGGTATTCCATATTTCCCGACTATTCCACAATACGCTCCTCTCCTCTAAAAATACAAATTATATGATAAAGCGATCTATGTTAAATATATAGCTTTTCTATAGTATACTTTCTTATGGCTCCTTAGATGAATTCCTCAGAAATCATTTCAAATGAAGAGTTGATAAGGTACTCAACGATCATACGAGATGTGCATTTTATTCATGCCAATCTCTCAAAATTATATTTGGATCAAAATTTTTGGAAACCTCTTTTGAGAAAATAAGTGATCAAACGTTTGCCCTTGTAGAGAGTAATTTTATGTGGGAACAATTTCTTAAAATGTTCGTACCTTAGAAGTCACTGAATTCACATACGTAGTTTTGTATTTTGTATTTAGTTTTTTGTTTGTGATATATTATATTTTCTTTCTGCCACCCTCCATTCCATGTTTTAATAAAAAAGATTACTGTTTTTCTCTACCTACTATATATGAGCTACGGAGAGCCTGCCTTTGTAGCCTGGCGGTAGCGTGTCTGCTTCGCATTCAAGAGATCCCAAATTCGAATATCGGTCAGGTGAGTTATGGGATAAGGTTTTTTCTTCCGTGCAATGTACTGTCCAGCAATGCAAAGAAGGTCCCTAAAAGGAATGCGCTGCCTTACACAGTGGGACAAGGACAGAAAAAGTGTGGCAGAGAACGCCTGCTACAGAAGGAGCATAGCAGTTAAAACAACATGCGCCCTATTCACTCTGTACACTGAAACCGAGAAGGTTCATTTACAAAAGTAGAAGCCGTCAGAATGTTTTTAAATGGTCTGTAACTAAACTGATATGGGGTGTCATAACCCTGTCCAGTTAGGGTGTGGGAACCTTCGCTAAGCCCCCTGTGTCTCAGGCCTCCGAGACTTTCTGTCCTGTGGAGGACAGTACATAGACCTTGGGTTCATTTGAGCAACAGTTCACCATCTTCATTCATCCTTCGATATCTCTTAATGTTGCAGATTTTTAATGATAATAAAAATAATAATAATAATAATAATAATAATAATAATAATAATAATAATAATAATAATAATAATAATAATAATAATAATAATAATAATAATTAATAATAATAACAACAACAATAATAATAATAATAATTAATAATAATAATAATAATAATAATAATAATAATAATAATAATAATAATAATAATAATAATAATAATAATAATAATAATAATAATAATAATAATAATAATAATAATAATAATAATAATATCAATTAATAATAATTAATAATAGTAATAAATAATAATAATAATAATAATAATAATCATAATAATAATAATAATAATAATAATAATAATAACAATAATAATAATAATAATAATAATAATAATAATAATAATAATAATAATAATAATAATAATAATAATAATAATAATAATAATAATAATAATAATAATAATAATAATAATAATAATAATAATAATAATAATAATAATAATAATAATAATAATAATAATAATAATAATAATAATAATAATAATAATAATAATAATAATAATAATAATAATAATAATAATAATAATAATAATAATAATAATAATAATAATAATAATAATAATAATAATAATAATAATAATAATAATAATAATAATAATAATAATAATATAGTATATTATATATACTATATATATTATATTATATATACTATAAAGCCCGGGTTAAAGTACTTACAGCATAGTAAGTCGTCATTAAGGTAGTTGTCTCATGTGTTTATGAGAACTCCTAGTGGTTTACCGGGAAAAGCACGAGTCAGTTGTACATAATAGTGGTCCGAACTATAAAGCGCGGACCTTAAAGTACTTACAGCATAGTAAGTCGTCATTAAGGTAGTTGTCTCGTGTGTTTATGAGAACTCCTAGTGGTTTACCGGGAGAAACACGAGTCAGTTGTACCTAGTAGTGGTCCGCACTATAAAGCCCGGGCCTTAAAGTACTTACAGCATAGTAAGTCGTCATTAAGGTAGTTGTCTCATGTGTTTATGAGAACTCCTAGTGGTTTACCGGGAGAAACACGAGTCAATTGTACCTAGTAGTGGTCCGCACTATAAAGCCCAGGCCTTAAAGTACTTACAGCATAGTAAGTCGTCATTAAGGTAGTTGTCTCATGTGTTTATGAAAACTCCTAGTGGTTTACCGGAAAAAACACGAGTCAGTTGTACCTAGTAGTGGTCCGAACTATAAAGCCCGGGCCTTAAAGTACTTACAGCATAGTAAGTCGCCATTAAGGTAGTTGTCTCGTGTGTTTATGAGAAGTCCTAGTGGTTTACCGGGAAAAACATGAGTCAGTTGTACCTAATAGTGGTCCGAACTATAAAGCCCGGGCCTTAAAGTACTTACAGCATAGTAAGTCGTCATTAAGGTAGTTGTCTCATGTGTTTATGAGAACTCCTAGTGGTTTACCGGGAAAAACACGAGTCAGTTGTACCTAATAGTGGACCGAACTATAAAGCCCGGGCCTTAAAGTAGTTACAGCATAGTAAGTCGTCATTAAGGTAGTTGTCTCATGTGTTTATGAGAACTCCTAGTGGTTTACCGGGAGAAACACGAGTCAGTTGTACCTAATAGTGGTCCGAACTATAAAGCCCGGACCTTAAAGTACTTACAGCATAGTAAGTCGTCATTAAGGTAGTTGTCTCATGTGTTTATGAGAACTCCTAGTGGTTTACCGGGAAAAATACGAGTCAGTTGTACCTAATAGTGGTCCGAACTATAAAACCCAGGCCTTAAAGTACTTACAGCATAGTAAGTCGCCATTAAGGTAGTTGTCTCGTGTGTTTATGAGAACTCCTAGTGGTTTACCGGGAAAAAACACGAGTCAGTTGTACCTAATAGTGGTCCGAACTATAAAGCCCGGGCCTTAAAGTACTTACAGCATAGTAAGTCGCCATTAAGGTAGTTGTCTCGTGTGTTTATAAGAACTCCTAGTGGTTTACCGGGAAAAACACGAGTCAGTTGTACCTAATAGTGGTCCGAACTATAAAGCACAGGCCTTAAAGCACTTACAGCATAGTAAGTCGCCATTAAGGTAGTTGTCTCATGTGTTTATGAGAACTCCTAGTGGTTTACCGGGAGAAACACGAGTCAGTTGTACCTAATAGTGCTCTGAACTATAAAGCCCGGGCCTTAAAGTACTTACAGCATAGTAAGTCGCCATTAAGGTAGTTGTCTCGTGTGTTTGAGAACTCCTAGTGGTTTACCGGGAGAAACACGAGTCAGTTGTACCTAATAGTGCTCTGAACTATAAAGCCCGGGCCTTAAAGTACTTACAGCATAGTAAGTCGTCATTAAGGTAGTTGTCTCATGTGTTTATGAGAACTCGTAGTGGTTTACCGGGAAAAACACGAGTCAGTTGTACCTAATAGTGGTCCGAACTATAAAGCCCGGGCCTTAAAGTACTTACAGCATAGTAAGTCGCCATTAAGGTAGTTGTCTCGTGTGTTTATGAGAACTCCTAGTGGTTTACCGGGAAAAACACGAGTCAGTTGTACTTAATAGTGGTCCGAACTATAAAGCCTGGGCCTTAAAGTACTTACAGCATAGTAAGTCGTCAATAAGGTAGTTGTCTCATGTGTTTATGAGAACTCCTAGTGGTTTACCGGGAGAAACACGAGTCAGTTGTACCTAGTAGTGGTCCGAACTATAAAGCCCGGGCCTTAAAGTACTTACAGCATAGTAAGTCGTCATTAAGGTAGTTGTCTCATGTGTTTATGAGAACTCGTAGTGGTTTACCCGGAAAAACACGAGTCAGTTGTACCTAATAGTGGTCCGAACTATAAAGCCCGGGCCTTAAAGTACTTACAGCATAGTAAGTCGTCATTAAGGTAGTTGTCTCATGTGTTTATGAGAACTCGTAGTGGTTTACCCGGAAAAACACGAGTCAGTTGTACCTAATAGTGGTCCGAACTATAAAGTCCGGGCCTTAAAGTACTTACAGCATAGTAAGTCGTCATTAAGGTAGTTGTCTCATGTGTTTATGAGAACTCCTAGTGGTTTACCGGAAAAAACACGAGTCAGTTGTACCTAATAGTGGTCCGAACTATAAAGCCCAGGCCTTAAAGTACTTACAGCATAGTAAGTCGTCATTAAGGTAGTTGTCTTATGTGTTTATGAGAACTCCTAGTGGTTTATCGGGAGAGACACGAGTCAGTTGTACCTAATAGTGGTCCGAACTATAAAGCCCGGGCCTTAAAGTACCTACAGCATAGTAAGTCGCCATTAAGGTTGTTGTCTCATGTGTTTATGAGAACTCCTAGTGGTTTACCGGGAGAAACACGAGTCAGTTGTACCTAATAGTGCTCTGAACTTAAAGCCCGGGCCTTAAAGTACTTACAGCATAGTAAGTCGTCATTAAGGTACTTGTCTCATGTGTTTATGAGAACTCCTAGTGGTTTACCGGGAAAAACACGAGTCAGTTGTACCTAATAGTGGTCCGAACTATAAAGCCCTGGCCTTAAAGTAGTTACAGCATAGTAAGTCGCCATTAAGGTAGTTGTCTTATGTGTTTATGAGAACTCCTAGTGGTTTACCGGGAGAAACACGAGTCAGTTGTACCTAGGAGTGGTCCGCACTATAGAGCCCGGGCCTTAAAGTACTTACAGCATAGTAAGTCGTCATTAAGGTAGTTGTCTCATGTGTTTATGAGAACTCCTAGTAGTTTACCGGGAGAAACACGAGTCAGTTGTACCTAATAGTGGTCCGAACTATAAAGCCCGGGCCTTAAAGTACTTACAGCATAGTAAGTCGTCATTAAGGTAGTTGTCTCATGTGCTGATGAGAACTCCTATTGGTTTACCGGGAGAAACACGAGTCAGTTGTACCTAGTACTGGTCCGAACTATAAAGCCCGGGCCTTAAAGTACTTACAGCATAGTAAGTCGTCATTAAGGTAGTTGTCTCGTGTGTTTATGAGAACTCCTAGTGGTTTACCGGGAAAAACACGAGTCAGTTGTACCTAGTACTGGTCCGAACTATAAAGCCCGGGCCTTAAAGTACTTACAGCATAGTAAGTCGTCATTAAGGTAGTTGTCTCGTGTGTTTATGAGAACTCCTAGTGGTTTACCGGGAAAAACACGAGTCAGTTGTACCTAATAGTGGTCCGAACTATAAAGCCCGGGTCTTAAAGTACTTAGAGCATAGTAAGTCGTCATTAAGGTAGTTGTCTCGTGTGTTTATGAGAACTCCTAGTGGTTTACCGGGAAAAACACGAGTCAGTTGTACCTAATAGTGGTCCGAACTATAAAGCCCGGGTCTTAAAATACTTACAGCATAGTAAGTCGTCATTAAGGTAGTTGTCTCGTGTGTTTATGAGAACTCCTAGTGGTTTACCGGGAAAAACACGAGTCAGTTGTACCTAGTAGTGGTCCGAACTATAAAGCCCGGGCCTTAAAGTACTTACAGCATAGTAAGTCGCCATTAAGGTAGTTGTCTCATGTGTTTATGAGAACTCCTAGTGGTTTACTGGGAAAAACACATATCAGTTGTACCTAATAGTGGTCCGAACTATAAAGCCCGGGTCTTAAAGTACTTCCAGCATAGTAAGTCGTCATTAAGGTACTTGTCTCATGTGTTTATGAGAACTCGTAGTGGTTTACCGGGAAAAACACGAGTCAGTTGTACGTAATAGTGGTCCGAACTATAAAGCCCGGGTCTTAAAGTACTTCCAGCATAGTAAGTCGTCATTAAGGTAGTTGTCTTATGTGTTTATGAGAACTCCTAGTGGTTTACCGGGAGAAACACGAGTCAGTTGTACCTAATAGTGCTCCGAACTATAAAGCCCGGACCTTAAAGTACTTACAGCATAGTAAGTCGTCATTAAGGTAATTGTCTCATGTGTTTATGAGAACTCCTAGTGGTTTACCGGGAGAAACACGAGTCAGTTGTACCTAATAGTGCTGTGAACTTAAAGCCCGGGCCTTAAAGTACTTACAGCATAGTAAGTCACCATTAAGGTAGTTGTCTCATGTGTTTATGAGAACTCCTAGTGGTTTACCGGTAAAACACGAGTCAGTTGTACCTAATAGTGGTCCGAACTATAAAGCCTGGACCTTAAACTACTTACAGCATAGTAAGTCGTCATTAAGGTAGTTGTCTCATGTGTTTATGAGAACTCCTAGTGGTTTACCGGGAGAAACAGGAGTCAGTTGTACCTAATAGTGGTCCGAACTATTAAGCCCGGACCTTAAAGTACTTACAGCATAGTAAGTCGTCATTAAGGTAGTTGTCTCATGTGTTTATGAGAACTCCTAGTGGTTTACCGGGAAAAACACGAGTCAGTTGTACCTAGTAGTGGTCCGAACTATAAAGCCCAGGCCTTAAAGTACTTACAGCATAGTAAGTCGCCATTAAGGTAGTTGTCTCGTGTGTTTATGAGAACTCCTAGTGGTTTACCGGGAAAAACACGAGTCAGTTGTACCTAATAGTGGTCCGAACTATAAAGCCCGGGCCTTAAAGTACTTACAGCATAGTAAGTCGCCATTAAGGTAGTTGTCTCATGTGTTTATGAGAACTCCTAGTGGTTTACCGGGAGAAACACGAGTCAGTTGTACCTAATAGTGCTCTGAACTATAAAGCCCGGGCCTTAAAGTACTTACAGCATAGTAAGTCGTCATTAAGGTAGTTGTGTCATGTGTTTATGAGAACTCCTAGTGGTTTACTGGGAAAAACACATGTCAGTTGTACCTAATAGTGGTCCGAACTATAAAGCCCGGGTCTTAAAGTACTTCCAGCATAGTAAGTCGTCATTAAGGTACTTGTCTCATGTGTTTATGAGAACTCGTAGTGGTTTACCGGGAAAAACACGAGTCAGTTGTACGTAATAGTGGTCCGAACTATAAAGCCCGGGTCTTAAAGTACTTAGAGCATAGTAAGTCGTCATTAAGGTAGTTGTCTCGTGTGTTTATGAGAACTCCTAGTGGTTTACCGGGAAAAACACGAGTCAGTTGTACCTAATAGTGGTCCGAACTATAAAGCCCGGGTCTTAAAATACTTACAGCATAGTAAGTCGTCATTAAGGTAGTTGTCTCGTGTGTTTATGAGAACTCCTAGTGGTTTACCGGGAAAAACACGAGTCAGTTGTACCTAGTAGTGGTCCGAACTATAAAGCCCGGGCCTTAAAGTACTTACAGCATAGTAAGTCGCCATTAAGGTAGTTGTCTCATGTGTTTATGAGAACTCCTAGTGGTTTACTGGGAAAAACACATATCAGTTGTACCTAATAGTGGTCCGAACTATAAAGCCCGGGTCTTAAAGTACTTCCAGCATAGTAAGTCGTCATTAAGGTACTTGTCTCATGTGTTTATGAGAACTCGTAGTGGTTTACCGGGAAAAACACGAGTCAGTTGTACGTAATAGTGGTCCGAACTATAAAGCCCGGGTCTTAAAGTACTTCCAGCATAGTAAGTCGTCATTAAGGTAGTTGTCTTATGTGTTTATGAGAACTCCTAGTGGTTTACCGGGAGAAACACGAGTCAGTTGTACCTAATAGTGCTCCGAACTATAAAGCCCGGACCTTAAAGTACTTACAGCATAGTAAGTCGTCATTAAGGTAATTGTCTCATGTGTTTATGAGAACTCCTAGTGGTTTACCGGGAGAAACACGAGTCAGTTGTACCTAATAGTGCTGTGAACTTAAAGCCCGGGCCTTAAAGTACTTACAGCATAGTAAGTCACCATTAAGGTAGTTGTCTCATGTGTTTATGAGAACTCCTAGTGGTTTACCGGTAAAACACGAGTCAGTTGTACCTAATAGTGGTCCGAACTATAAAGCCTGGACCTTAAACTACTTACAGCATAGTAAGTCGTCATTAAGGTAGTTGTCTCATGTGTTTATGAGAACTCCTAGTGGTTTACCGGGAGAAACAGGAGTCAGTTGTACCTAATAGTGGTCCGAACTATTAAGCCCGGACCTTAAAGTACTTACAGCATAGTAAGTCGTCATTAAGGTAGTTGTCTCATGTGTTTATGAGAACTCCTAGTGGTTTACCGGGAAAAACACGAGTCAGTTGTACCTAGTAGTGGTCCGAACTATAAAGCCCAGGCCTTAAAGTACTTACAGCATAGTAAGTCGCCATTAAGGTAGTTGTCTCGTGTGTTTATGAGAACTCCTAGTGGTTTACCGGGAAAAACACGAGTCAGTTGTACCTAATAGTGGTCCGAACTATAAAGCCCGGGCCTTAAAGTACTTACAGCATAGTAAGTCGCCATTAAGGTAGTTGTCTCATGTGTTTATGAGAACTCCTAGTGGTTTACCGGGAGAAACACGAGTCAGTTGTACCTAATAGTGCTCTGAACTATAAAGCCCGGGCCTTAAAGTACTTACAGCATAGTAAGTCGTCATTAAGGTAGTTGTGTCATGTGTTTATGAGAACTCCTAGTGGTTTACTGGGAAAAACACATGTCAGTTGTACCTAATAGTGGTCCGAACTATAAAGCCCGGGTCTTAAAGTACTTCCAGCATAGTAAGTCGTCATTAAGGTACTTGTCTCATGTGTTTATGAGAACTCGTAGTGGTTTACCGGGAAAAACACGAGTCAGTTGTACGTAATAGTGGTCCGAACTATAAAGCCCGGGTCTTAAAGTACTTCCAGCATAGTAAGTCGTCATTAAGGTAGTTGTCTTATGTGTTTATGAGAACTCCTAGTGGTTTACCGGGAGAAACACGAGTCAGTTGTACCTAATAGTGCTCCGAACTATAAAGCCCGGACCTTAAAGTACTTACAGCATAGTAAGTCGTCATTAAGGTAATTGTCTCATGTGTTTATGAGAACTCCTAGTGGTTTACCGGGAGAAACACGAGTCAGTTGTACCTAATAGTGCTAGGAACTTAAAGCCCGGGCCTTAAAGTACTTACAGCATAGTAAGTCGTCATTAAGGTACTTGTCTCATGTGTTTATGAGAACTCGTAGTGGTTTACCGGGAAAAACGCGAGTCAGTTGTACCTAATAGTGGTCCGAACTATAAAGCCCGGGTCTTAAAGTACTTCCAGCATAGTCAGTCGTCATTAAGGTAGTTGTCTGATGTGTTTATGAGAACTCCTAGTGGTTTACCGGGAGAGACACGAGTCAGTTGTACCTAATAGTGCTCCGAACTATAAAGCCCGGGCCTTAAAGTACTTACAGCATAGTAAGTCGCCATTAAGGTAGTTGTCTCATGTGTTTATGAGAACTCCTAGTGGTTTACCGGGAGAAACACGAGTCAGTTGTACCTAATAGTGGTCCGAACTATAAAGCTCGGGCCTTAAAGTACTTACAGCATAGTAAGTCGCCATTAGGGTAGTTGTCTCATGTGTTTATGAGAACTCCTAGTGGTTTACCGGGAGAAACACGAGTCAGTTGTACCTAATAGTGGTCCGAACTATAAAGCCCGGGCCTTAAAGTACTTACAGCATAGTAAGTCGCCATTAAGGTAGTTGTCTCATGTGTTTATGAGAACTCCTAGTGGTTTACCGGGAGAAACACGAGTCAGTTGTACCTAATAGTGGTCCGAACTATAAAGCCCGGGCCTTAAAGTACTTACAGCATAGTAAGTCGTCATTAAGGTAGTTGTCTTATGTGTTTATGAGAACTCCTAGTGGTTTACCGGGAAAACACGAGTCAGTTGTACCTAATAGTGGTCCGAACTATAAAGCTCGGGCCTTAAAGTACTTACAGCATAGTAAGTCGTCATTAAGATAGTTGTCTTATGTGTTTATGAGAACTCCTAGTGGTTTACCGGGAAAACACGAGTCAGTTGGAGAATTTAATGTCATATCGGCACGTTGGCTATAGTAGCTCAATGGTAGAGCGGCTGGACGGAAACCAGAAGATCCGTGGTTCAAATCCCGGCTATGGCATTGAATTTTTCATTCTGACTCCACGTTTCCACAATTTAGCCTACACACGGCCAGTGTGAAAGAACAATTAATTTCCAATAATTAATTTGTCTTGAAGAAGCTTTACGTGCCATAAATGTGGGACACGGCACCACCGGCTTTAATTCTCTTTCGGATAATCCGTGTTGAGTTTTACGCCCGAAAAATTCCATCGCTTTCTGCCGGTTTTGAGTCCGTGATCTCGGGAACCAGAGGCTAGTACGGAGGACGAAAAGCAAAATAACAAAACAAACTAAAATAGTCAAAGATATACATCCCTTGACTCCCCCGCCCCCCCCCCCAACCCAAAAAAAAAAGGACTGAGCAGACTGGAAGCGTATATTTTTTCAAGTTCACATCGTGTCCATGGCCGGTTTACAATGTTGTCACGGAAAGCGCTTCTTTAGCTTCATCCTACTAAATTCTCTCATAAATGCGTCTCAGTTACTAAACGTGTACTGATAGCCGAGCGGTTATAGACAAGTACTGTCCACAACACAAAGTAAGTCCCCGAAAGGAATGCGTCACCCTTGCACAGTGGGATGAGGACAGCGAATGTATGACAGAGAACACATGCTACACAAGGAGTAGAACCGTTTAAACAACATGTGGCTTATTCCCTCTGTACACTAAAACCGAGAAGATTCATTCACAAAATTAGAAGCCGTCAGAATGTTTCTGAATGGTCTGTAACTGAACTGACATAGGGTGTCATAAACCTATCGAATGTAACAATTGCTTTGGTTTAGGCCCCGAGAGTTGAAAAATATTGTCGCTAGCCCATTGATGATCGAGGCGGCGCCGGTCACTAGTTCAAAGGGACGGGCAGTGCAGCGTGTAGATAAAAGCTCACCGAAACAGCGGGGGGAGGAGATGGATTTCTCGAGAGTTCGTCTTTGTTCTTGATTGTTGGAGAACATTCCGGAATGTGAGTAATCTATAAAATACGGAGCCCGCATGCCAAGATAAGTCAATTGTTAATTGAACTCGCGGGCATGAACAGCTGGTGAGATGTGTCGATGACCTTGAAAGTTACATTGTGTATGTGACGTAATTCTGGACTGCTGTGTACGAAGTGTGTTTCTACGGAAATAAAGTGCAAATTTTGGTGTTTGTAGCCTGGACGTTTGATTTCACAAACCCACAAAGTCACAGTATTTAAATATCGATATGGACATATTAAAATGAATAAGAAAGGAAATTGTTAAAATTCAGTAGCTCATGAGATGACGCAACATCTAAGTGATAGGATGTGAACGTTTTAGGATTGGTAGTTTTAAAAATAAGTTTATGTAATGTGTGACGTGGACCAGTAAAAATTAAGTTTGATTGGTAGTGATGGCAACGAGTGAAGGAAAAATCAATAATTTTGGTAAAACAACTGCAAAAGAAAACGTCTTTCGATTGCGTGACGTCGAAGAGAACAAACGTGTTTTAGATTGTGGAATATCGAACTGTAAAGTGTTGTATAAAAATGGCATAAGGTATCGCAGTTTATACATTAAACAAAATTTACCTATTTCTGAGCGTATTTCGCTTGCGACCACGCTTGAAAAAAGAGTTCTCTTGTAACAACTGAAACAGATCCGGGGATTCCTTTTTAGATACATCGATACATCTGAGTGCCAGATCTGAACCAGAGACTCAGATCGGGAAGACCTAGCAGGTCGTGGCTTCATCGTCACCATCCAGAAAGGCAGCAGACATACCACGACCCTCGCAGCAACGTGGGACCACATCTTACACGTATAGTGACCGCGCTTAAAGCATCCCCAGGCGGTTCGCTTTATACGGAAAACAAACATCTTAGGATATACTTACCGGCGAAGAAGTAAGTAAGTAAGTAAGTAAGTAAGTAAGTAAGTAAGTAAGTAAGTAAGTAAGTAAGTAAGTAAGTAAGAGAGGTGAAGAATGTTAGGCACGTGTTTACAGCTGAGAATACCCAGGGTTGCAGTTGTTTAAAATAACATTTAGAAGAAAAATTAATAATAAATAAAGCTGAATTCATTGTAAGAAATAGTCATTGATCTTTTCAAATCAAATCTAAATGCTTAATGTATCCTATAATAATACATAATGTTACAAACCTTCATAACATAACTGAAAAGAGATATATTACCTATATGCTGTTGTGGTATTAGTACTTATATTACCTACAAGAACTAAATGCTTATTGTGACTTTGTGTGTTCGTAGAATTAAAAGTCTAAGCTGCGGAAATTCAAAACGTTCTTTATTTTCGTAAAAACACACTCTGCTCAATTCTTACAGTAGCAGAATTACGTCACATACACAATTACAATCTACCAAGGTCGTTGACCACAAACGAAAGCGCTCACTTTCATCACACACTAGCTTCAAATTACGACTCTGTTTACTACTGTCCCTTGGCGAGTCGCAACTCATGTTACTAGATATTTCTGGAACAAACAAGAAATCGAATGTTCTGTAAAACAATCAAGATGTCACTAGAATGTTCCATTTATCTCTTTATTTGTTTGGCATGCCTTTTATCTCCGTGCTATGTTTATCTCCACCCGGCACCATCTGTCCCTTATCGCTCCGAGCCGAGGTATCGTAAATAATGGGTTCGCTACAGTATCTTTAGCATAATATCCAAGGAAAGCTTAGTAAAACATCATTACAATTTTAAAAGGGTTAAATTGCATCAGTGTGCATGAATTTGCGAGGGAATTAATTTTTTAATTATCCAAATACAACTTCGGTGTTATTATCTGTTCCCTTTGACTATTATTATTATTGTTTAAAGCGTAATTTGACATATTGTCAACTTGTTAAATGACAGAAGGTTATCTGACCAGATCGGTTACCGGCACGTGACAGATGTTTGTAAGAACGGCCCTAAGAGAATTATTGTTTTAATGAAACTCCTGTAGAGTTTCTGAATTTTTCATAGTATTTGAAATATGTTAAAACATGCCTGGATGCGTGTTATTGATACGCTGTTGAAATCTACGATGTATGTCGGTATGGACAACATAAGACTGAAAAAATAACAAATGAGTGTGGGGGTAAGTTCGGATTGAGCCGACTTCACAAGAATGAGCGTCACATATTCCGGCGTGACGGAATTCACTACCCACAAAAAGCGCTAAACGCGCCTAAAGAAGTTTTCACTTCAAAAAGAAACATGAACATTAAGAATTCGAACTCATATTGGTCTACTTACGACACACGTGCATTTTAAGCTCGGCTACCATGCACATGGCCAAGCCGCAAAGCATCTCCCTCTGTATGCATAGCTTAGAGTGGTATCAAAGCGTATCAATTGTTCTTTAACACTAACCACGCATAGGCCAAAGTATGCAAAAGTAGAGACAACTGAAAAATCCAAAGCCTTAGCCGGGATTTGAATATATCCAAAGCGTATATGGTGAACACAGCGTCATCAAATGCTTCCGATGTTTTTCAAATCGAACTTTGTTTCTGGTAGCTGTTCTCCCCTAAAGCCGTATACTGAATAGCACGTTAGCTTACAGAATAGTACTAGTTACCTAATTTAATATTATGTGTGATTGATCATCGTTCTTCAACAGGAAGTTGTCATCTTAGTGATGCTATAAAGTCAACAGAAAAGGCAATTGACTCCACTTACTCCAGGTGATGATGTCATCTGCCACTGAGAGTGTATTCTTCAAGTGGTTATGCATAATTTGCATTTTAAATAACATTACAGTCATTCGGGTATCAAAATACCTTGTCATTCCACTTCAAATAAGCCTGATGCCGCCTATATATAAAGCCTTCAATTATTAATACTTGGCAGTTGTTAAAAAGTCACCTATAACAATGGAGTCTAAAATACAGTGCGTTGCTTTAATGCTCATTGTTTTAACAGCATTTACAGAAGCAGCGCCAGCAAGATTACGTAAGTAGCAATTCACCCCAAAATTCGATTGTTAAATACAATGACTATGAGGTTAACAATCTACATTTATTGTACAAATCGATTGGTAAATTCTAGAGGTTTTAGAAAGGCGTCAGATACCTATACAGAATGGACCTTAAGCTCACTGTGTCATATTCAAGGAGAATACCAAGAAATTCTGTTCTTTTATTAGTGTTCTGCTAAAGTACATAGTTCTTTTGCAGTGCTTGACTCAAGTATTAATATATGAACACGAAATTCAACATTAAAGACCAATAAGATAAGCAACTGGTGTCACGATCGCAAAGTACTTTATATTGAGGTTACGTTAATGAAACATTAGCTATGTATTGTACAGAACCAATAAAATTGCTAAAATTAATTATATTTCTTGGGAAACTAGCCAAATGTTATTTAAAGTAAGTGTTAAAATACAGCGACCATGTGTATTATTTCCAGGCTGTTTTGCCGTGGTCTGTCTGTCTGTCTGTCTGTCTGTCTGAGGATGTCTACCGCAGTTGTGCACGAAACATTTGGACGTTCTTGCGCTAACAGACCACGGCAAAACAGCCCAGAAATAATAGATTGTAATATTATCATTTATGTCCATCAAAACTTGTAAACCTAATTCACAATAATTTAATTATAAATTCTCTGAGGGCGTACATTACCCAAAAAGGTTATCAGTTCGAGCACTTACATCGTTACAGTAGTCGTGTTCCAGGAATAGAGAAAGGATCATTTCAGCGCCACAAAACATAACAATTTGAAGCATAATAATTCTATGTCTGCAAAATTGTTAACTTCCATGTTAAGCTCTGATACTGTAATTTCCATGTTTTCTGTGTTCAAATGTGTATAAATGATCCTTATTTCAGTTGCACCTACCTATAGGTGTGTTTAAACAACTACCTACTTGTAGTTCACCAATAAAGAAACCAAATAATACCATAAAATATAAATGAAACGATTAAAAATAAAAATAATAACAGTTTTCAGAATAATTGCAAATTGTGAGTATTACACGGTAAAAAAAGTTAGTATACTTATACAGAGGTCGTTTTTTGTCCATTACTTTAAAGGTTCATTGTCCAAGATGCCGTGTCGGGTATTATGGAATACCAGTTATTTCTTAATACTCGACGTACAAGTATAATGTTCCATATAACAGTACAAAGTATGCTGAATAAAAATGAATTAAAAATGAGTTTTGAGTATAACAGTAGTAGCTAAACAATTATTATTATTAACTATATAAATATAAATAGAGCCTAATTTAAATCCAAAGTGTATTTTTTTAAATAATTAAATTAATTTAAATGCAAACGAAACCTAGTTCTTCTGCTATTCTAGATTTCATCTAGACTTTGTCTAGCCCTAAAAATTTTGTTTATAAATGTGTTGTCTATTTTAAACCAATTTTACCAATTTAAACCAATTAATTTTAAATGTCTAAATTTTAGTAATAATTGGAGAACTGGAATATTCTTACAACCTTCTATGAAATTAATTGAGCAACATTAAAAAGTTCTTAAATAACATTTAATATACCTAAGTAAAATAAAAAAATGCTTTAAAACTGCAGTTCAATTTATTTAATTCAGACAACTACAGAACATTACTCCTAAAGGAAGTACTTCATATAACACCAACAATATCATTAAAGTGTACTTTGTTAATTTCAAATTGTTTATGTCACTGACTTCAAATCTACTGTCTCAGCAAGTTAATTTAAAACTTTAGAGCCGCCATCTTCCACGAAACATTTGGACTAGTTTACACAAGGAAGAGATAGTAACAAATGGTGGAAATAGTTGAATTAAGGGAAATTTGTGAATTCGAAAACCAACAAAATTTCATTTAAAAGTTGTTGCAGTTTAGTACTTTTATAAGTTGAAAATATCAAAATCTTTGGAAGATAATGTTAGTAAGAAGTATTTGGCAGTAAGTACGCTAAGGTCTTTCCACATCAACAGCAACAGCCATAACATGCTATACTGAGTACATACGTCATCAGACCGAGGCGGAGAATGATGGACTTTATCGGACGTATGCCCGAATTCACCAGCAGATGTTAAAATCGATTTTAACAAATGTAACGTAGCATTTATCACAGCGCTAACAAAGCTGTTAAATTTCTTGCATTTCACCAACCTGTTGTCTGAAAATGTTAACAAACATGTGTAAATGCCAAGAGACTTGTAAATGTTACAGCTATAGAAGGCTATAGAAGAGTCGATTGTTTTCTGAACGTACTGCGATGCGCTTTTGTTTTCATTTTCGTCTACACACAGTTGAAAAAATGGCGGGTGAATAAAATCGTAAACAAAGGCCGTGAGACAAATTTCTCATCGATGGAGAAAGAATTGTAAATTGAATTGGTGACGAAGTATAAGGATATCGTGGAAAATAAGAGGACGGATGCGGTGAATCTGAAATAGAAAGATGACACGTGGGAAAAGATTGGAAACGAATTTAATTCAAATACGTGAGTCACTAGTACAAGCACCAAACAACTTCGTCAGTATTACGTAAATTAAAAACGAGGTGACAAGAAGGACAAGTGACGAGAGATTTGAACGTTTCAAGACGGCAGATGGACAGCGTATTATCCAAATAATTCAGTGAATTATAAAATCGCAAAGTTATTAATACTTGAAGCAAAGGCGAGATCGTCATATTCCTTTCGATGCATGTTCTAACCTCTCTTGTACTTCCGTAGTAACCTTCATAGCAACTTGTTTCGACAGCCTATACCTCCGTACAAAATTTTCTTCTGATAGCTCCTCAAAATCATTTCTCCTCATAGATCGTACTCCATTAAGAATGCCATTTAGACGGTCTTAAATATAGCAAATCAACAACAACAGCTGCGTTTACGCCGGCCATCTTGAGTATATGCAATTATTAAGGACTTAACAACAGAAATTTGTCTTGTTAGTTTAACAAGAGATTTAACACTAGTGTTAAGCTAAAACTTGTTGGTGAAATGCAATTTTTGTTATAACTATTGCTAAACTCGTGTTAAGTCTTAACATCTGTTGGTGAAATCGGGCGGTAGGGAAGTAAAGCCAGTGGTCCCGTGTCGAAAACTGAAGCCTTGAAGCTTTTTCAGCAAAATTAAGCGGTCTTAACGCCCAATCCAGAACGGTACGCTGAGAACCACAGCGTCCGTAAATAAAAGCTCCTTTAGAACAAACACATAAACACTCTACCATGTAACTAACATTTTACCATTGCAAGTAAGCATAGAGTTGTCCTAAATAATATATCTCCGCAAAATAAAAACTAATCTTCTAAAGTCTAATCTAACATTTGAAAGCTCCTCACACGTATATATAATACAAGAAATAAAGGAAACTTAACAAAACCAACAGTGAACCCATCTACTTATGGTCTGAACATCTTAACCGTTATCAACTTATATAATGCGCTGCCACTGGAACTGAAAGGCTGCAGGAACATAAAAGGTTTTAAAAGGAAAGTTGCTGAAAATTTACTGAAGGCATATTTTGATAGCTGATAAAGTGTCACACATTTATTTATTTGATTAGCTCAACTGGTTAAAAATTAATATGGATTTAATGTCTCATAGACTATGTAGTTTTTTTTCTGTAATGTTCTTTGCTATTATTATTTTTTGAGTTATTGTGAATGTTTGCATCTTTGTTTCCTATATGTTATTTTTGTATGGTAATTCATTTCTACTATAAAATGTAATATAAGTATTGTTAAGGGCTGTTTGCCATCATTTTGTATATTTTTGTACTGTTCCCTGGCATGAGCTATGGCTCTGGGAACCTTTTCAGATAACAATAAATGAATGAATAAAGAAATAAATAGCGTTACCAGATGGCATGTTACCACGGCTGATAGCTACTCATGGGCTTTCATGGACCTAAAATTGTTCTCGAGAGCCCCGAAATAATGCAAACTGAGTTATGGTAGCATACGTGCCTAATGAAACTTATAGAAATGGAAGATAGTGCCCAATAATTATCTAAATGGTGAAGAAACATTAATACCTTGAAGAGAAGTCTGAACACCACTGGCTAATTGCCACATACTAGCATCACTTTAGGAAGAAACGTCACTGAATTGGTTTGCCGTAACAAAGAATTTGGAACGGACTGCCATCGAAAACAGGGGGGACAAATTACATGGAATGCCCAAGCTTTGGAAAACGAATGCTATATTCTCATGTTTGTTGACTCGATACAATTGCCAATTCCTGCGCATAAAAGCCAGGAATTCAACTGACAGGTTTCCTTCGGGTTATTGACGTCACTGCATTGTTTGGTGGTGATCAAAATTGGACAGCTTTGCAGAAAAAGAAGCTATGGGAGTTCATAGATTTTTCCACTGCCTGGTTTATTTCTTCTTCCGTCCGCTGTTTTAATCACAGCTAACTTCTAAACGTCAGCCCACCGTATTGAAGTCAAAACTCCGAGTTTGTCTCATTTGTGACGCTAGTGGCTTCAATGGTGCCCTTTCTGGTATTTTAAGGGACCCTCTTGTGTCGTTTGAGCATCATTTCCCTTTTCTTCTACCCTACATCATTGTGAGTGATATACGAGGGTGTCTGAAAAGTTTCCGACCTCAAAATGAAGATGGCAGCACTCGTAAATAAAAGCTAGTAAGTTTCGTTGTGTTTCTGTTGACAGTTACTCACCAAAGTTTCAGCTATTTAGTACGTTCAGTTGTTATGTAACAGTCGTTTGAGTGAGTTGATGTGAGTGTTTTTATAAAAATGGACAAAATGGAGCAAATGCGGCACCCAAAGTGCGGACAGCTTTCTCATGTCTAAATATTGATTTAATATATGAAAAACACGTTCTTTTGACATGTTCATAGCCTACCCTATCTTTCGATCAACCATGCCCATCCGCCTCAAACTACGGACGTACCGTGCAATCATCCTGTATGGATGCGAGGTCTGGGGTTCGGTGGCTCATACCACCCTCCGCAGACTGCAAGCTTTAAGGATGATCTACGGTACCGACCACAGGTTCCCATCTCACTTCCTGCTCACCCGGTCTGGCATACCATACGTCGAAGACGTCGTGCGTGAACGAACACGCACGTTGTATGCCAAGATCACTCCCCACCTCAACCAGCTGGTAAATTCACTGGGTCAATACGACCACCGTCTCCCCAGGAGACGGAGGAGCTATCGCCTACCCAAGGACGCCCTTGGGTGGTAGAGTCTGCCTCTCCTCCTGCCCCTACCAATCACAGCCAGGTCACCTCGCGCCTTGGCCGCGGCTGGCAGGTTAACACCTGCAGTCGTGCCCTGGGACGCGCGCACGACCTGGACTTATTAAACCTCAACACCTTAATTCCCCTCTGGTGTCTCGCTACTGGTTCCACCACTGCTTGACGGATCGCTAGCGACCGCACAAAGCAAGGTGGAACGGGCACTGTCCCCCCCCCCCCCCCGCAAGGGGGAATATCCCGGTACCAGAAGCATCAGTAGAGGCCAACTGCGCCGTCTTACACAAGCTTGCGCATAAACATATATCTACAATACCGCACGGGTAAATCCGCACAGCGGATAGGTACCGTGGCGTGTAACCCTCCGCCCGGGAGAACCCGGGCGACCTGCATCTACTCTTGGCTTGACATGTTCATAGCCTCTGCTATCTCTCTCACTTTGATTCGGCGGTCGTCTAGCACCATTTGGTGAACTTTGGCGATGTTTTCGTCGGTAGTTACAGTTTTTGGACGTCCCGAACGTGATCGTCTTCCAAGCTCTTACAGCCACGTTTAAATCAAGCTGCCCAAAATTACACTGTGGTAAATGATGGTGCAGAGTCCGCATACACAGAATACAACTCATCTTTGATTTGCGTAGGCGTATTGCCTTTCAAAAATAAATATTTATTGACAGCTCGATACTCAATTTTGTCCATTTTCATAAAAACATTCACATCAACTCACTCAAACGACTGTTGCGTAACAACTGAACGTCCAAAATGGCTGAAACTTTGGTGAGTAACCGTCAACAGATGAACAACGAAATTCAATACCTTTTATGTACGAGTGCTGTCATCTTCATGTTGAGGTCGGAAACTTTTCAGACCACCCTCGTACATGTATCATATAGTTCCACCTGTTTTGCTCCCAATTAATTCAAAACCCATTATGTCCAAAGAATGATTACATGTTATTTATAAATGTAATAAATGCTGTTTATTGTATAGCTAATACATGTATGGAGAATTTATATCCAAATATAGAGATTAAAAAAATTCCGGTTTGTAAACTACAAGGGAAGGAGTACGAAAGCTACTCAAATACCTCTTCTGGAAGGAATGTTCAGCAGCCTTTGCTGAAACGGTCTAGATCAGGGGAAGACAGGTAGTGGCAGTGTGACATCAGCTCCATCAGGTCTAACCGCCAAATGTGTTCCTGAACGAAAAGCAGGTTAGCGTGTGACGTCACCGAGCTGATTTCTGCTGCCCAAGAGGAAGGAAACAGTTTGATGTGTTGGGGTTCCGTCAGCGTAGGAAAGACAGGAAGCGTATTGGGTATTAACAATATGTACAACTTACATCTTGAGTGTTGTAATATTAATGCTGACTGCTTTAATTACACAATTTGTCACAGTTTATAAACAATATATAAAAATATATAAAACTTCAACTCGTAGTGTATCCGAAGGTCAGGCATATTATAAAGTAAATAAGATAAAACATTTTCTCTGCAAATTAGAGGAGACCCATTCAGAACAAAATTACATGGACATTTTCTGATACTTTCTGTTTCAATTTTCTTTAACTAGTTTATCAATGTCAGGATGTAATGTTTGGGAAATTTGTAATCGAAGGCTGCATGTCAGATTGCGATACGACAAGGTACTTCGGGGTTTGGACTTAGCTAATTTCATAACAGAAAAAAAAATTGTTGGCACACATATGTTGAACCAAACATACACAATGTCCGTGCGGTAAGTGAATACAACCTCGAAAATCTGGTTTGGGGGACATTCTTGTAAAAATCAGCCAGGTCTTTCTTGTGTGTATATTTGTCCTTCAATAAATAGTCATATTATAAATTTAACAGTTCCATTAGGTATGTGGCAGCTACATTGTTGTCATCAAGTGTGCTACACCTGACTGAACCCTCAGATTCTGTACCCACAGCGCCATTAATATAGGCAACTTGTACTACAGCCTCTTGCATGACGTCACACGCACTGCAGGCCTCGCTCCCAGCTGAATTACGCCACAACTCTCGAAACTGTCTTCATCTGCTCTAGATAGGTCTGAAATTCTAAAATGTATTTTATCAGCGTTAAATCACCTGTAGATTTAAGAAACTCTTATTTTATTTTTGTTCAATTTCCATATATCATGATTATATTTACAATGTAGATAATCTGTTGTAGATGCTCATTCATGTATCTAAAATTTGACAAAATTTCCTGCATTAAGTCTCACCAGTTTCTTTGGACACCGAATCCCTACATGGACAATCAGAAAAGGTTAAAAGTGGAACAAATACCTAAACATATAGGTACCTGAAGCGTTGTTATTGAATTTGTTTTGAAAGTTAATTAAGAGCAAAATATGATTTATTTATTTCAATAATTGTAAATTATAATTGCTTATGAATCGAAAGCAATTAACAGAGATTTTCGACACAAACCCTAGTACCATTACTCATTTGGCAGTTAGATCAGACTTACTTGACATTACATATGGAGTGCCGCAAGGCTCAATTCTTGGCCCATTTCTATTCATCTTGTATATAACTGACTTTGTAAATAACATCAAGAAACAGTTAAACACAGATTTAAACACAGATAAGACAGTTTGTCTTAAATTTAGTATTACTGACAGAGGAAACAATGAAAGTATTCCTGAAGTAAAATTAAATAATAAATTAATTTCATACAAAAGTGAAACAAACTATTCAGGATAACTTAAAATGGAAAACTCATACAAATCATGTACTAACCAAATTAAGCAGGAATATATATGCTCTAAGAATATTAAGTCAAAATGTCAGCCTTCGTGTACTTTTAATGTCCTATTATGCACATATACATTCTATAATTAAATACAGAATAATATTTTGGGGAAATTCACCAGAAGCCAAAGATATATTTGTTAAACAAAAACAAGCCATTTGAACTATAGGTAATGAAGCCACTGTTCAAAAAGATTTGCATACTTCCTTTGGCATGTGTTTATATACTGGAGACAGCTTTATTTTTAAAAAGAAATAGATTTAACTTTCAAAACAACGGAAGTGTTCATATGCATTGCACGAGGCATAATAAGACGTAACCTCAATCAGAACAACAATGTTTAAGAATGGAGTACTGCATTCCTGTACAATAGTTTATAATTCCCTTCCTAATGACATCAAAAGCATAGATAACTACAACGTGTTTAAAACTAGAACAAGGACTTTCTTGCAGGAGCACTGCTTTTACACAGTAAAGGAATATCTGCAATTTAACAAATCCAGATAATCATAAGACATGAATTTACTTAGCATGTTCATTTCTCTCATTTATACTTTTATCCAATTTGTGGTAAATTATAATTGAATGTAGGTTAGGTATATTTGATATTTAACTTTGTAATATTAAGTGTAAATCTACTGGCATATCCTATATCAAGGTACTATGTACAGGTGTGATTTTAAAGGATGAATAAATTTGAATTGAATTGAAACCTCTTTGTTTGCAGCAAGCTCATTCCAGTTATGCAAGAGGACAGAGAAAGATATAAATTCCTGCCTGATGAGTGCACTGACACATGCCATTCCCAAAACAGTTACAGGTAAGTATTAACATGTATTTTTGCACTTTCACTTGACTACGTTTATGTTTGTATCTCACCCACCGAATCAACATGTTCTTTACTCCCAATTTGGTAACCTCTCTAAACCAGCTTTTCTCCGATGTAAATTTAGAGAAAATTATGATATGACATAGATACAAAATCAGAGACATGCTCAATTTCTTCTCGGGCAACAAGCCAGGTGAAAAGACGATTAGAAATCAAAGTTTCGGGAATGTGCATCTCTCCCATCATCAGGATATTTATTAAATGTTATAAAAATGTAACACTGGATATAACACAAATATAAACAAAGACAAAACACTATCAAAATTCGCATTACTGAACAAAAGACTGTTTTCAGTAAATTAAATGCCAGGTCAGGAGATGGTGTGAGTATAGAAAATTAATTGAGACAAAGAAACATAACTACTTAACTTGATTATTAAGCTGTATAGATCTATGCTTCTTAAGTCGACGGATTTCCATTTTAAGGCCGGTATCTAAGAGGAGCTGAACTGAAATCCAGTATCACGATTAAGCGTGCTCCCTTCAGAGGAAATCACCAAGGCCTCCTTCAATTCTCCGCTCCCATTAACTGTTGCATTTTGCCAAGATGGTTGTTATCAAAACAATGCTCTGCCAGCCCAGACTTCTCAGGTTGCATTAAACGAATGCTCCGTTCATGTTCAATTACTCTAGTAGCGATGGTCCTTCCGGTTTGTAGACTTAAGAAGCAAAGAGCTATACAGCTTGATAATCAAGTTAAGTAGATACGTTTCTTTGATCCAATTAATTTTCTATACACACACCATCTCCTGACCTTGCATTTATATATATATATATATATATATATATATATATATATATATATATATATATATATATTGTTAATTGGCATATACAAATAGTTTTCACTGTTTGTTCTCTCATTCCGAAAGCAAGCTGCATGACAAACGAACTTCAAACACCTTGTCCATTAGATTAACTTTTAGTTTAATTGCTAATATTAACTTAGTTGTCAGTTAAGCAATAATCATATAAACTTGCTACTTTCAGTGACCTTGATTTACACATTTTACAGGTGTAAAGAGTCTGGGAGTTCTGCCGATAGATCCACTCCAGGTTTCAGTGCTGGATATTGATCAAGGAGAAGGACCTGTCAGTGTAAAACTTAATTTTCGAAATCAGCTGATTGGTGGGTTAAGGGAGCTGAAAATTGAATCTGTAACGTAAGTTGAAAAATCTTAAGCATCTTTCAAAACTTGGTTCTATAATTTTGCATATAACTATTAGATATCTATCTGAAACATAATAAGGTAATATCTTAAAGAATAATTTTAATTGCTATATGGCAAAGCGTGGAAGCGTATTGGAAAGAACGTGAAACTGCCGAATTGTTACGTGAGCCTATCACACACACATGGCAAGAGAGTGTACGTACATAAAGTCTGTTTAGTTAACGCATGTGCAGTTTGGCTGCCTCCTTTGACGAACCCTTATAATCGTTTTACAACACCGGCCCTACTTCTCCTAGTCCTTTCTGCAAGGTTGCCACCTTTCTTGATACATCATGGATATCGTACAAGGTTTTGTATAAATAATTTTATGTCCATTACTGCGAAACCTCCTTAGTTTTGATATATATATATATATATATATACAAGGGGCGTCCAGAACGTAAGTACTGTTTCAATTTATCTCTGCTGCTGCGCTGCGATCGCAGTTCCGCACATGTGCGGTAGATGCTCTGTATCAAGGAGAAGAAACGTGCGCCATTGTGAGATCCCTGTCAGCCACGTATGCTTTGTTGTGCTTGTTTACAATGTTGGTGTTGATTGAAAATCCTGCTGCTTGTGAAATCGTATCTGTGATTCGTTTTTTGAATGCTAGGAAAGTGAAACCAATTGAAATTTATCAGAAAATTTGCTATGTTTACGGATAAAATGCGATGAGTGATACAATGGTGAGAAGATGGACCCGACAGTTCAATGAAGGACGTAGTGAAGTGCACGATGAAGAACGAAGTGGGCGTCCATCTTTGGTTACAGAAGAACTGGTTCACGCGATTCATGACAAGATCCAGGAAAACTGCAAGTTTACAATTAGTGCTGTCGCTATGGAATTTCCCCAAATCTCACGATCACTAGTTCATGAAATTGTTACTGAAAAACTGAAATTTCGTAAAATTTGATCACGTTGGGTGTCCAAGATTCTTACTGAGCAACTCAAAACAAAACGGATGGGTAGTGACATTTTCAGATCTTCATGCAGGATTATGTATACAGATCCCACGGAAATGTCAATTTTAGAGGCAATGTCTGCAGCATTCAATCGACGATCCTCCAAAACAAAGTTCTCCACTCACTGAATCATGTTGTCAGACCGGCTGGTGCGAGGTCATGACTGTCTTGGGTTGTTGTCACACGATGTTCTGGTTTTTCCGGGGTTTCCCTTATCCTGATAGACGAATGTCGGGTAACTGTAAGCTCCATGGACTCTGGGCCCATTTGAGCATCATTTCATCCATTCCATTCATCGTCCGATATGACTTAAAAAAGTTAAAGGACGTAAATTACTAAAAAAAAAAAAAAAACACACGATGTTCTGCCTTCATTGAACTGTCGCACCCAGGAATGTACATTAGACACATCTGTGGTACCATCATCACATGCCTCACTCTACTGGCAATGAATTTCAATAGGTGTCAGACCACGGAAATGGAGAAAACGAATGATTACACGCTGTTCTTGCAATGAAAACATTGCCATTTTAAGTATCAAAAATAGTCATAACTCTCGTCGCTGCCACTAGAGTTCTATTCACTATAAAGTGCTGCCATCTCTGTCTCGCATTCACAAAGAGTCCACGTGTATTTAAAAAAAACAGAAGTTCATATCTGGTCCCAGTCCTGAAAAAAAAATAGATGTTATAACTTCAAAGCACCTTGTATAAGAATTTGTATGTTACAAATTATGGTTCTATCACTAAATGATAGGATACAGCTAGTTCAATGCTATTATGAAAGCATTAAGAGCTTTTCTCAGATTCTAAGAAAATTTAAGGTAGCTACAAAATAGGAATGAATATAAGGCGGGGCTAGGCGTGGCTGTTCTATCGCTACTAGCCAATGCGGTGCGTGCAAAGTTGTACAGTTAAGCATGCATACTGGCTCGCTTTGCCAAACCATATGGCTAATTTCTTTGCATGCTTCAAAGATACTAATTACAGAATTATTTTGTTTTTCCCATGTTACAGAGATATTTTTTCTGAGGATTACTCTCCAAACCCCATGTTTGTAGCACATCTGGTTGCACAGATATGGGAAGATAAGGCATCTGACTAGAAAGAAAATAATCATTAACTGTCAGTGAAGAAAAGCAAACACGTGCTATGCTGCAGTTGCATTCAGTAAAGTGGTGATGTTGTAAGAGGCACACCTGCTTTTCGCAGTTAGTAAATATACCGCTTATCAAGCCTAGTACTGGTGCACCTAGTAGTAACTGCAAACCAATGCATAAGAGTTTACATAAGCAGGTTAGAAATATTCTTGTTAATGTGTATTCCTTTTTCAAACAGTTAAAGGCATTTTCGAAAGTACAAATTTCGCTCAGAGTCGAGATTTAATGTTACAAGCTTGTCATATGAGTATTCATTCTGTGATGAACATTGTTAAAGTAGGCAAACAGTTTACCAAATTAGGAGAGTTTCCATATTTAGATCTCTAGGGAAACATCGAGCTACCAACTTAGACAATTTCCAAAAATGTGCGTTACATAGAACAATTTATGATTTATATGAGAAGGGTGAATATCCAACTGCCAAAAGGCTGACCAATTTAATGAGGGGGGAAATAGAATATACAGATTCTTTATCTTCTATGCATAATATTCTGAAATCTTTTAGGTTAAAAATTTCTGCTTGAAAGAAGCGATATTGTTGCTGCAAGACTAAAATTTCTGCACACAATGCACAACATTAGTACATGAGATTCATGGTGTAAAAATGCTTCATAAATACACATTCATATCTTCTGTATTTATTAATTTCTTTTTTTTTTTTTTTGGTAATTTACATCCTCCAATGTTAAGTCATATCACACGATGAATAGAATGGGTGAAATGATGCTCAAATGAGCCCAGGGTCCATAGAGCTTAGAGTTACCTGACATTCGTCTTTCAGGATAAGGGAAAACCCAGGAGAAAACCTTATCCAGGTAACTCACCCTGACCAAGATTCAAACCCAGGACCTCTTGAATGTGAGGCAGACATGCTACCACCATGCTACCGAGGCGGGCATTAAGTATCTTAATGAAACAAAAATTGGTTTAAAGTCCATTACAGGCAGTATACAAATATGGCATTATTAAAGTAGAAACTATATTCACAAATCGTTGAAATGTCACTATTTTGTTTCACTGTAGCAAACATCTTATTTCGTAAAATGCATCTAATTTGAATAATTTTGTTTTGGGTGCATATGAACAGTAGATGTAAGCAAACTGTTCTCCAGTTCAAGGTTTGAAGGTTCAGATTATGCGATAATCATTGTATATGTTCTCACACACATACTGAAATATTAAGCAAACTTCTCTGTCAGCATCTGTATGATACTTGCTAGGTTGAGACAAAGAGAAATATATCTTCCATCTCTGTCGCCCGCTTGCCGTGGAACTGGCAATGCCAAGACAGTATGATAACCATATTGGCTCAACCCATGTTCATTATTATTTTGTAGCTACTGTAGAACCCTTAACAACTTAAGAGCAGGACCAGGTTGCATCCATAATTATAGGGATTTAATCAGGACATTTGCCAGTACTGGTTCTGTTGCTGCTGATAAGAAAATTTGGAAGGTCGAAAGTAATCAATGATGTAAATGTTGCTTAGGTGCTTTATGCGAATAATCAGTAGATAAAAGTAATAATTATGGAATTATTGGTGATCACCGGTATTGAGGCAACTTCAGATGAGTAATGCCACATTTCAGCCTCTATCCATGTAAACTGAAACCAACATTTGCACTCAAAGTGACAAGTGGAACACACATGATTTTGCTATGTTTGTTCCAGTAGAGACTCAGATGATGATGATGATGATGATAATAATCAGGTAGTAGGTATTGGTTTCTTGTCTGATGCTGTATATTCTCTTATGCACATTTAGGGCAAATGTGGATCCAAACAACTACAAGCTTGTAATAACAGGGTCAGCACCGAAGATATCACTTATAGGCGATTACACCATTGATGGTAAAGTACTGGTTCTTCCTATAACTGGAACTGGAAAGAATGAGCTCATTTTAGGTAAGTTGAGAAACAATTTATGTAATTGCCTTCTGCTGAGGCTTATTACAATCTAAATTGTACAGAATTAAAGGTACCACTAATTCATTTTCATTACTGACGTATGAGCTCCAGAATACAATACCTTATCAAAGTGTTGAAGTTTTCGCTAAATCGTCCTATCTGAAAGACGGTGAAATGTGATGAAAGCATTTGCATACAGTATAATAATAGTAGTTACTGAAATCAGACTTTTTATAATTATGTGATATGATGTGATCGATCATAATATACTACTGAGAAAGTTAGAGGCATATGGTATAAGAGGAATAGCCAATAATTGGTTTAAATCATATCTGTCACAACGATCACAAATAGTAGAAATTAGTAACTTCAATAAAGAACATCTCAGTATAGAAAGATGTCAATCGACGCAGAAGAAGTTAGGTCAGGGGGTACCGCAAGGATCTATATTGGGGCCACTTCTTTTCTTGCTGTACATAAATGATCCCCCAATATGTGTCCAGGAGTCTGAAGTGGTGTGGTTTGCAGATGATATGAGTCTGCTAATAAAGACAAGCAAGGAAACAGATCTGCAAGAAAAAATAAATGATAATATAGAGAAATTGGCATCCTGGTTTGAGGCAAATAGAATGCTATTAAATACAGATAAAACCGTTGCTGTGAACTTTCATTTAAGTCATCATAGGAATATGGTAAAGCCACAAATAAAGTTTGACAATGAGATAGTATAGTACCAAGATCAAACTAAATTCTTGGGGATAATTATTACAGAAGATCTAAAATGTGGGGGGTGCATATAAATATGCTAAAAAGAAAAATCAGTGTGGTATGCTACATATTGAATACACTGAAAAGGGGGACTAGTACAATCTGTTAGCTTAATGTGAAACAAACACGCCGTAGTGGTTTCATTGTTGATACTCCTGGTTCCCGCCTGTGAGAACCAGGCAAGTTCAGACATGTTCAGTATCGCCTACCGCTGCAATGGAGGTAACAGGCGAGGAACAATATGCGACTTAGAAGTTCTGCTTTCATAATAATAATAATAATAATAATAATAATAATAATAATAATAATAATAATAATAATAATAATAATAATAATAATAATAATAATAATAATAATAATAATAATAACAATAACAATAACAATAACAATAACAATAAAAATAATAATAATAATAATAATAATAATAATAATAATAATAATAATAATAATAATAATAATAATAATAATAATAATAATAATAATAATAATAATAATAATAATAATAATAATAATAATAATAATAATAATAATAATAATAATAATAATAATAATAATAATAATAATAATAATAATAATAATAATAATAATAATAATAATAATAATAATAATAATAATAATAATAATAATAATAATAATAATAATAATAATAATAATAATAATAATAATAATAATAATAATAATAATAATAATAATAATAATCATTTATTTTCATCCATAATAACACTTACATGTTGTTGGATACGTCAAAAGTCAAAATAAACAGTTGTATACATTTAATTACAATTCGTCCAGTCTATACAAGCATTTTTGTATTAGAAACTTGTTTAGTTCATTTTTAAATAATTTACCTTTTTTTGTTTTTATTGAATTTGGTAGTTTATTAAATAATAATTTTCCCATTATTGGGGGATCTTTATCTGTTGACTTCTTATTTAAAGTTATTCTGTGGTAATTATTTTGTGTCCTTGTTTCGTGTTTGTGACAGTATAGAGATACTACTGTTAGGATTTTGTTTTCTACAAAAACATTTCTACATGATTCTCTTATATTTACCTTATATATACATCTTATACATTTCTTCTGCAAAACTAGCAATCTGTTCATGTTAGTCATACAAGTGCTGCCCTATATCTCAACTGCATATTGTAGATGTGAATGTTTTATTCCATAATAAGTTAGTTTCAGATATTCAGAATTTAGGTATTTTGCTAGGTTACTTAATAAATAAAGATTTGTACTTATCTTTTTACATATGTAGTCGATATGGTGTCTGAAGGTTAGGTTTTCATCAATAATCACTCCTAAGAATTTTATCTTATCTAATTGCTCGATTTTTTCACCATTTGTATTTATATTGATAGGATTACTACTATACCTGTTATTGCGGTGTTGAAACATGACTGTTTTTGTTTTTTGAAGATTTACTTTCAAGCTATTGTTTGTAAGATAATTATAGATAATTTGCGTTTCTGTAGTTATTATTTTCTCCATTCCATTTACTTCCTTAGTACCAAATATCAATGAGGTGTCATCTCAACAGATCTTCAGTTGAGGCCTATACAATGTTACAGGAGGCCTATGGACACTTTGTTCTTCCCTACAGCACAGCTCGAAGGTGGTTTAAAATGTTTAAAGAGGGGAAACAATCAATTTCAAAGGAAGGTGGACCCGGTGCTCCAGTTACTGCTCTTACGGAAGAAAACATCAACACTGCTGCTGCCATTGTGAAATACTGAACATTTCATTGGGTGCCACCCACACGTTGGTGACAGTAACATTACACATTGAGACGTGTTAGTGAACCATGGGTTCCAAAACTGTTGATTCCTGAACAAAAGGACATTCGCATGCAGGTCTGCATGCAGTTAAAGTTGATGTTAGAGGAAGATCCAGAGTTTCTTTCAAATGTAATCACTGCTGATGAAACTTGGCTACATCATTTTAATCCTGAGAGCAAACAGCAAAGCTCAGTGTGGAAATCTCCTTCATCACCAACCCCCAAAAGGAAAAAGTGGTTGCTTCTGCTGGGAAAGTTATGGTCATCTCATTCTTTGATATTCATGGAATGGTTTATCAGCATGTTGTACCTGCACACACATCGGTAACTCCACAATACTACAGGGATGTCATGAAAACATTGCAAGTCCATATCAGGCGCAAAAGACCACATTTCCGTGAAGCAGGCTGGATGCTGCACCACGATAATGTGCGGCCGTATATTGCCAATGTTGTTGTTGAATATCTTGCAAAAATCAACGTGAAGTGCATCCCTCACCCTCCCTATAGTCCGGATTTAGCCCCATATGACCTTTTTCTATTCGTTAACTTGAAGAAATGCCTTTGTGGGAGGCAATGTCCATCATCAGAAGCAGTGGTGAAGACTCCGGAGGCGATTTTAAAGGATCTCTCAAAAAATGGTTTCCAGCATGTCTTTGAAGACTGACAGTCTTTGAAGACTTTGGGACAAGTGGATCACATTCAGGGGAGACTATTTTGAGAACAATCATCAAAATTATAAGCATGAGTAAAGGTACGTTGCCAAAAAAAGTTGTGATCATTCTTTATTGAACAGCCCTTATAGTAAGGGAGACAGGATGGGTCTGACACCAGCTACCCATGGCATGCCTAGCCATGTAACTAAGTCGCACCCTCATGTGTATATAATAAAATATTGAGAGATGGAATGTAAGATATTCAGGTCTCACATAAGCATGCCCATTAGTCCAGGATGTGATTTGCTTGCATGCTCCCGAGGCAAGGAAAAAGTACCAGGCAGCATGAAAATGTCTGCCATATTAGCTCCATGTTTACTATTGTTAAACTGCTTGAGAAACTATGCAGCCTCAATTCCAAAAACAGGTTTTGAAACTACAGAACCTCTCAAATAGTGAATTTTGCTTTAGAAAAGGATACTCCATATATTCACAACTTTTGAGTCTAGCAGATGATGCCACTGTACAAATTAACAATGGGGCTTCAACATTGGCATTATTTTTGGATATAAAGGTGGCTTTCAACCTCTGCTGGCACAATGGCCTCATTTATAACTGCACCGAGACTTTCCTTGCCTTAAAGAATATTTAGCTTTCATGTACAACTTTTTAGGAAATCAGCATTCCTATATCCATATGGGCGGTTCCTATTTCCGGTCGAGAGTCGTGCAGATTGCAATTATGACTCCTTTATTGTATATACTTTTCACAAAAGGAATCCCTGTGGATGGATGCCAGATGCAAAGTTGCCATATGTGCTGATGACACTGCAATTTACATTCACTATAAAAATGCTCATTTTGGCCCTGCAGTAATGCGACCACTTCCTTTCATGTCTTCATGATTGCAAAATTAAAATCAATGCAAACAAATTACAGCTAATCTACTTTCCAAAGTGGCATCATTCTCTGGTTGGTGGTCAAATATTGCAACTTCTGTCAATAAGTTAAATACCTTGGCATAACTTTGACGCACACAATGCTCAGTCTGCCCATCTAGAAGATACAGTCAACAATGGGCGGCAGTGACTAAATTTATGTGCCCTCACTTTTCGTAACAAACAAATGCACCTAAAATCCAGGATTAGTTTGTACAAATATTTAATTTTCTGTGCAGTTGTTTGGCCTGGGCCAGTGCCTCTATAACAACAATGAAACAACTCCAAACACTTCAAAATATTTCCCTCTGGAAATTATTATTCCTCTGTACTCCCTTACGCACCTCGAACACAAGCACACACCACGAGCCAGGAGGCAGTGTTGATACGAGTAGGGTCTACACAGGAAGCAATCGCTGACCTCCCGCTTGTACCAAAGAGTTACCGAGCTGTACCCAAAGGGCGCCCAGCGCCTCTGTGGGACTTTCCAGTAGGGCAAGACCTAAAGATTAACAAGCTCCCCCATGTGGTCCGAAAACACAAGACGGGTGGAAGTCAATATGTCACTTACGCCCGACAGGGGAAGGCTACCGATCAACCTTGGTAGGGCCGCCTGGTGATCTAGCACACCTTCTACTAGCTATGCAGGCTAGTACGTGGGAATATATGGCTTCCCTCAACCCCGTCCGGAGACGTGCCCAATCTCCCACCGGTATCGGCAACCACTGCCCGCTCGAGTCCAACCCAATCCGAACAACTCCCCTATAGGAGGGGCTCGGCAGTTCGGCCCAAGAGGGAGTGTTGAGAATAGTCTGCTCCATATGGGTGCTCATTAAGAGTTTTGAAATTCCAGCAATTTCCTATATCGGCCTGTGCACCCAGTACCCTGGCCAAAAGTCACATAAAACTCGCCACCTGCACTTTACAACCTGTGCACAGCCACGCTGTTAAACAGACTTTGCAAATAATGTATTTATATTGGGAGCATATATAGTGGAGTGTGTGATAGTCCGTGTGCTTGGGTACGACATACACGGTATGGCCAGGTGAGGGAGGGAGCACATGTAAGAGCATATTGTGAAAGACATATCATTAAAAAGCAATAATCTTTCACAGTAAGACATAATAATGTACTACAATATAAAACTATTGTTGATCACTTATAATACCTAAGCTTTATCTAAACACAAACAAGCTGGCTAAATGTAAGTAATGTAAGCTTTAGCCTGTAAGCCTGGTCTCTTCTTATCAGCATCAGGCCACACTTTTTATAATAAACATACCTGAGGGTGAAAACAATGCTGGTTCTCTAAAACTTAGATGATTCTCGAAAATTCACCTGGCTGTAGGCCTAGAACATTGTTATTCACAATTGACACACTTTTCTAAAGTCAATATAGGGCTATCCATAATTTTTCTTAAAGTTTGCATGTGTGCAGAATGGAAATTTGGTCAGTCACTGTCTACAGTGAAAATTATTTCAGCACATCTGAAAAAAAAAAAAAAATTGTTTTAAGAAAACTATTGTTAGAAAGGCTTGAATAATATTATTGTATGTATACTAAAGGAGTTTATTTCTTTTGTTTAGATGATGTATCTGCAAATGTTGAGATACGAGGACATTCAATACAGAAAGATGGTGAGGAGTATGTGGAAATCACAGACTTCATCCTTAATCTTGAGACAAAAAGGCTTCATTTGAAACTTGAAAATCTTTTCAATGGAGACAAGGCTCTAGGTGATAACATGAATGTATTCCTAAATGAAAACTGGGAACCAATACTTCATGAACTCTTGCCCAGTTTTGAAGCAGCACTTGGCGCTATTCTTAAAGAAATTAGTAACCGAGTTTATCTTAAGGTACCATATAAATACATTCATCCTTCAGAATAACTGAGCTATTAGTAACAGACTGCAAGATGGAAGAGATTTTAGGTAAAAGGAGATGATGAAATTGTTCTGGAAGGAAAATTACACCATGTATGAAATTTATTTTCTACAACACAAATAAAGCATGTAAATACATATTCCTGTCCCTGAAATACAAAAAACTAAACTATATAAACTATATAAACTGATAAACTATACAATCATATACTGTGTAATAAAATAAATAAAAAGAATGTCTTTATTATAATTTGTTTATTGTTTTATTTATTTATTTTAGAATAAATGTAGGTACAGTTAAGATTACCTTTGACAAGCTTCACTCTCTAAAAGATACACTAATTAAAATGGAAGTGCTTAGTAACATGTTCATATTTAATTAATAGACTAAAATGTATTGTTCCTGTGTGATTCAAGAAGCCAAAACTGAGACATTTCAATGCATTGGAAAATTTGATTAACTTGTGCTTTAATTTATTTTAAACTGATTTTAAACAAAACTGATTGATTGTTCATTTTTCTTGTCCAAATTGTATTTAATATATAAAAATCTCATTTTAAAATTTTAACTAGTTTTAAAATTTGCTCCTGTGACACAAAATCATGGCTTCCTGGTAAAGCTGATTTGACCTTGGCATATATTGGTATTCTAAATTTTGATGTCCATCAGTGAGTGGTCTACTGAACTTATGTAAAGAATCTTCCAAGAGTGGGAGCCAATTACTGGAGATCCAGACAACAACCAACTATAATGAGTCGCTAATCAGCTGATGATCAGATAGCAACAGTCTCGAAAACGTTCCTGATTTTGTAAAAGGATGTGAGTGAAGTTACAAGTTTTAAAAGGTATGACTCAATTTTAGCTTCACTGTTAACAACGCTTTTATTTATAACTATTCAAATCATAATTGAAGATTGAAAAAACAATGGAGGGACAACATATATCTGGAAAGTACCAGAAAAATAAGTAACAAAGTATTATGTAAAAAACTGAAGCTGCTGACAGTGAAGTAAACTAGGTTATCAATAATAACTAAACACTAGTAACACAACTTCACTTATCTTATTTAAATCCTGGGACCAGTTTCAAAGCAAGTGGTTGAGTTAGTGGGTGAGTGTAAAGCTGAGTGGCTGAGGATGAAGCAGATGTTTGCTTTGAAACCGGTCCCAGGATTTAAATAAGATAAGTGAAGTTGTGTTACTAGTGTTTAGTTATTATTGATAACAAAGTATTATTTTAAGACCTTATCATAAATAATCCCTAGGGTATATCCCCTCTTCAGGGGGCACCTTTATCGCTGGCTGCTGCGTCCTGCTGCCTCCAGCGAGAGCTGAAGGGAACCTGCACCCATTACGTCATCCTCACTTTCCAATCCAACCCCCACCCCCTATCCCTAACACTGCACTCGTAGCTTCTACCCTCAATCTCACAGAGGTGCTCAAGTGGCTGCAACAGCTGTTGCTGTCACATGGGCAAGGAAATCTGTGAGCTCTTGGTTAAGTTCTTTTCACACCCAAGTTCCGGCCGGCAAGATGCTGGTGCCAATGGAAGGATGAGTCGAAATAAGTCTCGTACGTCATTTTGATTCACATTTTAATGCGTGTGGCCTAATTGGGCTCTTTTTCTTTTTTAATTTACGTCCTCCAACGTTAAGTCATATCGGACGATGAATGAAATTGGTGAAATGATGCTCAAATGAGTCCAGGGTCCATAGAGCTTAGAGTTAACCGACATTCGCCTTTAAGGATAAGGGAAAACCTCAGAAAAAGCCTTATCCAGGTAACTCACCCTGACTGAGATTCGAACTCAGGACCTCTTAAACATGAGGTAGACACGCTACCATCTACGCTACTGAGGTGGGCGCCTGACTGGTTAGAGGAGCAGGCTATTGCACATTGCTCAAGCCCATGCCCTAGATGTCATCTTAGCAAAACGCATCTCCGACGAGACTCCCGGTTTTGAATCCCGGGTTATATCTGCCACCACACAGATCATCAATGAGGAATTGTGGGAAAGAACCCATCAATTAAGGACTGAACAGCAGATCAAGAAAAGGAAATGGCAGTGGATTAGACATACACTGTGAAGACCAGGTGACAGCATAGCAAATATAGCTTTTGATTGGAATCCCCAGGAATAGAGGAGGAGAGGAAGACCCAAGGTGACATGGAGGAAATCAGTGGATATAGAGAGCAAGCAGCTTGGGTACCCATGGGGAAAGATGAAATGCATGGCGCATTACAGAATCAGATGGCAAAAACCTGTCTCAGCCCAATGCTCAAGTCACACAGATCGTCAGCACCGTCCTGGTGGCGGAATTGTGGTACTGATGAGGCAGAATGTGGTCCACCGACCCATCCAGCTCCTACCTATACAGACTCCAGAAGCTACGGCTACTATTTTGGTCTTGGCGATTCAGAGGTTTTGGTACTATCCATGTACCCACCCCCCACCACATCGGCAGTTCATACCCAAAGATTATCTTTCCTTAACATCTTTTTTTGGCATTCTTATTAATGTTCAAAACGCACAGGGAACGCAAAAATGCAATCGTGCTTGAGACAACAGTGTAAAGAAAATAACAGTTTCAAATCGTTTAAGTTCAAACAGTGCCAAATTAAAAAAAGTTTTTGACTCCAGTTTGGACATCAACCCTAAATTGAAGTGTGTGTCATAGAAGAAAATGGGACTTCTCTCTGGTAAGCATTGCACAAGATCAGAACCATCACAGGAGGCAGTATGTGATCAGACTAGTGAACTAACGATACAATCTTTAAAGCACTGTCTGATCAGCTTGCAGAATGTGTTATTTGATATACGAGAAAGATTAAGATACTGTTCATATTTCACATTTAAGTGGAAAATATGGGAAGACCAGCTTAGCTTTCTGTCCAAGATCAATCCTGAACATTTTTGTACTCTGTATAAGAAAGAAGAGATGTGGAGAAACCCAAGATATTGTAGTTTGGTACCAGAAGTTCACGCAGATGATATTTACTAACACTCACAGCAGACGCTCCTGCAAAGATCTTTTTAGAAGATTGGCGATATTAACCCTTCCTTGAATGTATATATTCTCAATCCTAAAATTCTTTGTTTGCAATCGGGCCTTATTTATAACAAATAATGTAATTCACAGAATAAACACTAGACAAAAGTGCTAAACTTTCTTGCTTCCAGAAAGGTGTGCATTATGAAACCATCAAAATATTTGGTGCACTTCCTAATGATCTTAAAGACAATATTGATAATGTCGTTGCTTTTAAAAATGCTGCTAGAGAGTACCTATGCTCAAAATCATTTTATTCTGTACAAGAATATCTGAATGACAAATTATCCTGATAATGCTTATGTAGCTCTGTAAGTAGCATCTAATTGTACCAATGACAAATAATTGCCAATAAATCTTTGATTTAATGTATATTTAATTTTAATGTATATGTATTTAAGAAATGACAATAAATTATATCCATTGCAAAAACATTGAGACGTACTGTCAAAAGCCAAGTGAAAGTTTATTAAAAAAGTGTTTGATTTTGTATCATATTGTCGCAAATCCATTATTATGACTGGCAGCGTACGCACTAAAAGGGTTCGCGCGGAGCGATAACAGACAGATAGCACAGTGTGGAGCTAAAGAGCCTGCAAAAACAGATAAAGGCAGCCTGGAGATAAAAGACTTGCTAAAGTTAGAGTCTAGAACGTTTGTGTTTTATCTGGTGACGTGTTAGAAAACATTCTATAACAGTCTGGAATTCATGAATGGTTGTGTATAAAAAGAAGCTATGGCTAGTTTATCAGACAGTCTTAAACGGTGTTGTAATGAGAGTTGTTGTAAACAGAACTGAGTATCGCGTAATTGTGTATGTGACGTAAGTGTGCTACTGTGAGGATTGCCCAAAGTGTATTTCTATGGAAATAAAGAACATTTTGAATTTCTGTAACTTGCACTTTTAATTCTACGAACCCAGAAAGTTACAATATTTATAATTATCCCTGTTTTGTTTTCCATAATACTTTTCATATTGCCTGTATATAACATGTCTCTTATGTTAACTTTTCAAGTACTCCATCTTGCCACAATCAATCTCTACGCAGAGAAGAAACTTAGCTTATCAGTGTGTCAGGTAAAACTTACTGAAAGGAAACATTAGTTGGTGTAAAATATGTACAGTGGAATATAAATCAAGAACGGTTACATCTTCCAGCATAACTGGTGAGTAATTTAAAAAGTACTGTAGGATATTCACCTTATATACAAAAGTTTAATACTATACTGTAATTTATTATTACATGTATATTTCCCTCCCCAAACTGCGTGGGATTGATTTTTGTCCCTTCTAGTGTTACATCCCTATATTCCGCAATGAGGTAACAATGCAGGAGTAGAGGACATGTTATTTTGAGCTTCTACTGTATTTGCTTGTTACAGTACACATTTTCAGTAGTCAAAATGCTTCATTAGCATCAGATATGTATTTCAAATGCATTAAAAATGATGTACCAGTATCTGACTTGGCTGGCCCCATAGCTCACTCGGTAGACCACCTGCCTGCCGTGCTAGGGGTCCCAGGTTCGATTCCCGGCAGTGGGGGTGGGGATTTTTCAATAATTCCTCATCTTCCCCAGAGTCTGAAAGTATAAATGAGAGTGTGAATGTGTGCGTGATCTAATGATTAAAACCCAATGAATACGAGTTAACACCTTCGATATGTTCCAAACAAGAATGGCCGCCAATATGACAATTGCAGTTAAAGGCGGCGTATAAATGGAAAAAAAAATAATTTTGACTTATTAATCATCTTGCTAAGTAAGAAAACTAAGATATACATCGAGATTCAACTGTATTGGAACACCACAGTGAAGCGAAAAATTATTAATAATAAGATATACATGTTACAAGGTTTCCTTAGATACAACAGGATCCAATGTTTTCATGTTAAACTATAAGTTGCAGTTATTTGAAGCAAAAGGTTAGAAACAGTGATGTATTTAACATTTGAAAGTAATGAGCAAGCATCACTTACATTATCCTTACTTGGACATGTTTCAGAGAGCGGTTTGTCCCCATCGTCAGCAGTTATCCGATTGGTTGGATCTGTGGTTTCCTGAAGTGAGCTGGTTGTCTGTGGTGGCATCTGTTGTCTGTGAGATGAACTTCCAAAGAGAGTTTTCAGGTGGTAATTCAAAATTTAAAGTATAATGTTTTTTTTTTTTTTTTTTTTTTTAATAATTAGCAACTTTTCCCAAACATTGAGTTCGGCTGCATTACTGGCTGGCTTTAATAGTTTTATATTTGGTACAATTTCATGATTGGTAGACCAGAAATGGTGGGCTATTGCTGATTTTTCTATTTGTTTGTATTTCACATATCTCATATGTTCCTGTAATCTAATTTGTAAACTTATTTTGGTTTTTCCTATGTAGAACTTATTGCAGTCTGAGCAGTTGATTTTGTATATACCTAATTTCTTGTTTTCAATTGTAAAATTTGAAATTGTACCAAATATAAAACTATTAAAGCCAGCCAGGAATGCAGCTGAACTCGATGTTTGGGAAAAGTTGCTAATTATAAAAAACAAACAGTATATTTTAAATTTCGAATTGTCGCCTGAAAACTCTCTTTGGTTAACTTGTAGTAAGCGTCATGGAAATAGCGAAATAAACAGTGAAAAATTGGAAATGAAGGAACAAGAAACGGTGAAATGCAAGATCTATGATAATAGAAGCGGTGGAAATAAAGATATACACTTTAAAAGTCTACAAGCGCCAAGAATTAATATTCAAGATGAGTACGCGATTGAAGCATCGTCCGAAACACAAAGAACACGTGAATCCAAGGTGGTAGCGTCACTCCAAAAGATCATTGAAATGCTAAATAAGGACCTTAGATGTGCTCAAGAAGAAATACGAATACTCAAAAATGAAAAGGATGTGTTAAAAAATGAAAATGAAGAACTTCGGCAATTACTAAATGAAACTGATAGTTATGCGACAGTTGTGAAAAGGAAGGTGAACAAGAAACATGTGGTACAAGAAAATGGAAGGCATAAAAATGTGCCTACTCGAAATAGTTTTGGTACTCTAAGTGATACTAATGTTATAAGAACTGCTAATTTTAGTGGAAATAATATTCAAGAGTACGTCTGCTTGAAGAAACGAAAGGTGATGATGTCTGGCGACTCCATATTAAGGTTTGTGGGTAACGAGTGCCGCAAAAATGGCCACAACGTATATTGCTACCTGGGAATTTGTGTTAACGAACTTAAGCATGAAATAGAATCTTTAAAACTAAATGAAGTTAAACCTGATATAGTGGCTTTGCATGTTGGAACTAACAACATAAGAAGAAAGATGCAACCGGATTACATATGGGAGAAACCATGGAATTAGTGGACCACATAAAACAATGCAGTCCTCAAACAAAAATAATAATTAGTGGTGTATTGTACAGGCGTGATGTACACTGGAAATATGTCCAGAAAGTGAACAATGGACTAGACTGGTTGTGTCATACATGAAAATGTCTTATGCTAGATGGTAATTGTTGGCTGGAAGATAGGGACCTTGGCAGGGATGGAACACATCTAAACAGAAGAGGATCAGCAAAACTAGGCAGGCTGCTTTGTGATGCAATTAACACGTACAAGAAGGCAGATGTAAGTGAAGACTGCCCAAAGGTGCAACATGATGGTGAAGCTATGCAACAAGGTCTAGCAGGAGGTGAAAGACCAGCACTGGTTGAAGAATCCTGTAGTGTGGAGCAGAGGATCCTGAATCGGAAGGAAGAAGCTATTCAACAAGGAGCAGCAAGTGAAAAATCTACTATTGTTGAAGAAACACACAGTATGGAAAGTAGTGCCCATGAACTCTCAGACAATGGTGAAGGTAATTTTTTATAGCTGCAGATAATAAACTAGTAGTATTACATCTGAATGTACAGTATTTAAATAATAAGACAGATGCAATAGAATTTTTTTAATACAACATAGGGTTAGCATAGCTGTACTTTCTGAACATGCTTTTCATATAAATAATCTAGCCTTTAGAATTTTTAAATACTATACTCTGCAGAGTAACTTCTGTAGAGAAATACACAAAGGAGTTGGGGTAGCTATTTTTGTAAGGAACGATATTGTGACTTTGTGGGTTCGTGAAATGAAAAGTCCAATTTCACCACTCAAAAATGTTCTTTATTTCCACCGACTTACAGTTAAACACTTGCCAATTACACAAAATTACGTAATGCTCACAATTACGATTCACCAGTTCGTCCGTTATCGTTCCGATGCACGTACACGGCGCTACTTCACTAGCACGTCAAACACTAACTGACTCACTGTCTCTCTGAAACCCTTTTTATAAGAATGTCAGTGTTTTTCTAGAAGTCTCTAATCACCGAACGTTCCAGACCACCGGAGAAGGGGAGAGAAACATCGAAGGACCGGCGACACTACCGCAAATCACCCCTCAGTTAGTGACAGGAGACAGATGAGTGGGCGTGGTGTGGCCTCCGGCCCCTTCTCAGCTGTTGCTTGTGGTGCTTCCCGATAACTGGGTGACACTGCTCCCTCCTCAAAGCTGGTCGTCCCGAACAGCACCATCATAGCGGGCTAGACGATCCAGGTGTACCACCAACATCTTCCCTCGGGGAACCTTCTGGATGCGGTAGACCACGTCGTTAATCCTCTTCACCACCCGGTACGGTCCTTGCCATGGCTGCTGGAGCTTCGGGCACCGTCCCTTGGTCCGGGTAGGACGGTACAACCAGACTAGGTCACCTTGCTGGAACCCTTGGCTGTTGGCTTGCCTGTCATACCTGGTCTTCATGCGGTCGCTCGCCTTCTGGATGTTCTGGCGAGCCATCTCGTGCATGTCGTGGAGATGGTCCACCAAGTTCTCCACATACTCGGTCGCTGGCTGTTTCACTTCCGGAGGGCTTCCAAAAGCCAGGTCACAAGGGAGGCGTAACTCTCGGCCGAACATTAAGCTGGCTGGCGTCATCCCAGTTGTGTCGTGTGTAGACGAGCGATAGGCCAGCAAGAACAGTGGCACCTTGACGTCCCAGTCTCGCTGATGGCTGGCCACGACTTTCCTCAGGTGTTCCTCTAAGGTCTTGATGTACCTTTCGACCATGCCATCCGATTGGGGATGTAGAGGCGTAGTGCGAGTCTTGTTCACCCCAAGCCTTTGTAGTGCCTCCTTCATTAGGTTGGACTCAAAGTTGGTACCCTGGTCACTGTGTAGCTCTAACGGCACCCCAAATCGACAGAATACTTGCTCCACGAGGCAGTCTGTGACTGTCTTTGCCTCATTGGTTTGGGATGGCATACACCTCCGGCCACTTGGTGAAGTAGTCCACGACCACCATTAGGTACTTGTTGCCTCGGTCGGAAACTGGGAACGGTCCAGCAATGTCAACGGCGATCCGTTCGAATGGCGCTCCGACGTTGTACTGCTGCATGCGACCCCGGCTCCTAGTCTGAGGGCCACGACACGCCGCGCACACGTGACACTGACGGCACCATCTCTCAGCATCTGCTCGGAGTCTCAGCCAGTAGTAGCGCTGCCGTAGTTTGTCAATCGTTCGGTTCGCTCCCAGGTGTCCTCCCGAAGTACCGGCGTGTACTTCCTCCAGGACTTCCGGGACCTTACTCCGGGGAAGTACCAACTGCTCTCTCTGCGTCTTCCCATCGGGTGATTCCCATACCCGGAACAGCACGCCCTCTCTGATCTTCAACGAGTCCCATTGGGCCCAGTACGACTTGTAGGTGGCGCTCCTTGGTGCGATATCCTCCCAGGTTGGTCTTGTCCCTGCCTCCACTTCCTTCAAGAGTGGCCCCAAGTCTGCGTCCGCCAGCTGCTCCCTCCTCAGGCCTGCGCTATCCCAACCGTCCGCAGGCACTGCCACAACTACTCGGACTGCAGCGGCACGCTCCTTCTCTTCCACTCTTGTGCACTGGCCGCACTCTTCTGGACAGGGTCTTCGGGACATGGCGTCTGCGTTACCGTGGCTCTTCCCTCTACGATGTTCCGAGGTGAAGTCGTACTCCTGCAGCCTCTGGACCCAACGTGCTGTCTGGCCTTCCAGGTTCTTAAAGCTCAATAGCCAGGTTAGGGCGGAATGGTCAGTCCTCAGGTGGAATGGCTGACCGTACAGGTACTTGTGGAAGTGCTCCAAGGTCTTTACTACCGCCAATAATTCTCGTCGGGTGACGCAGTAGTTCTTCTCTGCCTTGGATAGCGTCTTGCTGTAGTAGGCTATCACCCGCTCATGGCCGTCCTGGATCTGCGATAGGACACCTCCAATGCAATGGTCGCTAGCGTCGGTGTCCACAATGAAGGCGCCACCCGGTTGTGGGAAACCCAAAATTGGAGCACTGCACAGGGTCTCCTTCAGGTGCTGGAAAGCGTTTTCGGCGTCCTCCGTCCACACAAATGGCCGGTGTTCCTCTGTCAGGCGGGTGAGTGGTTTTGCGATGTTGGAGAACCCCTTTATGAAGCGGCGGTAATAACTGCACAGCCCCAGGAAACTGCGCAACTCTTTCCTATCCTTTGGGCGAGGCCAATCTCTCACAGCCTGTGTCTTCTCCGGGTCTGTGGCCACTCCGGTTGCTGAGACTATGTGGCCTAAGTAGTTCACTTTCTTGCGGAAGAGCTGGCACTTCTTCGCGTTCAGCTTCAAGTTGGTCGCCTGCAGTCTCTGTAGCACCTTACTCAGATTCTCGAGGTGATCTTCAAAAGTCTTCCCGACGATGATGATGTCGTCCAGGTATAGCAGGCAGGCATCGTAAGTCAGTCCTCTCATCACTGACTCCATGAGGCGTTGGAAGGTAGCTGGTGCGTTGCAGAGGCCAAAGGGCATAACCGTGAACTGCCAAAGACCTTGGCCCGTCGAGAATGCGGTCTTCTCCTTGTCTCTCGGGTCTAGAGCTACCTGCCAGTAGCCCGACTTCAGGTCCAGGGTCGAGAACCACTGTGCACCAGCTAGCGTGTCCAGGGTGTCGTCAATCCGGGGTAAGGGAAAGCAGTCCTTCCGGGTGACAGCGTTCAGCTTTCTGTAGTCTACGCAGAAGCGCAGCTCGCCGTTCTTCTTCGTCACCAAGACTACAGGGGAACACCAAGAGCTGTCGGACTCTTCAATCACTCCCCTGGATCTCATGTCCTCCAGCATGTCTCGTACCGCCCCTTGCTTCGCCAGCGGAACGCGTCTATGTGGTTGCCGAATAGGCCGGGCGTCTCCGGTGTCGATGCGGTGAAGCACTTTGTCCGTGCGGCCGTAGTCACTATCGCCTTGGCTGAAGACGCGCTCGTATCGCCCCAGTAGTTGTCGAACCTGCTCCAGCTGTTCTGCGGTCAGGTGGTCGGCCGCCCTCTCCAGTAAGCCTTCAAGCCGGGGCCCCAGGTGTTGCTTCGGCGCCGGCTCCTGTGTCTTGTCGATTGCTGTTACGCTCACTACGGGCTCGCACGTTCCCAACTCCGTCCCGGCCTGGACGTCGTGATCGGTGTCCGTTGGATTTAGCAGTCTCACTGGCACCTCCTCTCGGCACGGCAGCAATGCCCTGGCTACACACAGTCCGTGTACAGGCGTCTTCTGGTCCAGCATCATGTTCCTGGTTCTCTGGCCCTCAAGTCGCGCCGTCACCACCACCTCGCTCCTCGCGGGAACAACCACGTCTTCGTCCAAGACGACCCTGCACATTCCAAGGCGCTCTTCGGGTTGACGGAGTATAACCTCTTCTCCGTTAAGCCGCAGGACCTTCTTGCCGACGTCGACCGTCGCCTCATGGCTCCTGAGGGCATCCAGTCCCAGGATCACTTCCTCAGCCACCTTCGCGACGAACACCCACAGACGAACGGCACTCCGTCCCAAGTTCAGCTCCAGCAGGGCCTCCTTCTCCACAGGCAAGGTGTCACCCGATGCCGTGACAAGCTGGTATGGTCGGCTTGGCTTCCTTGTCGGCAAACCCTTCGCCACGTCAGGTCTGATGATGGTCACGGCCGCCCCGGTGTCCACCAGCACGCGGCACGGCTTTCCTCTTATCCAACCGTCCGCGATGAGGCTGTCATCCATACGCCGGCTGACGGCGCGCAGTGTCACTCGAGGGGATGGTGGTGATGGCGCCGACGTGCCCCTCTCCACGACGGCCCTTACTCGTTTTCCGGCTGCTCTTCCTGGCGTGGGCAGTCTCTCTGTAGGTGTCCGGGCTGTCCACACCCCCAACACAGGCCACTAGGTGTTCGCCGGCGTCCTTCAGCTGGTCTCCTGTCTCCGGCGTAGCGGACACTCCTCGTTCTCGACGTCGGAATAGATGTTACTTTGGCCGCCTCCATCCTTAATGCCGCTGTCAGCGCCTCGTGTATGGTTTTATATTCGCCGAGCATTAGGCGCTGACGAATCTCCGTGTCCCGTACCCCGTCGACAAAATTGTAGGCGGCTTCCCGGGATACGAACTCCAGTGGCAGGTCAACCAAGGCCTTGCTAGCCAGCTGCTCGATGGCTATGGCGAACTCCTGCAGCGTCTCCCCCGGCTGCTGCGCCCTTGCCTTTAGCTGGCTTCGGTATGCTGCGGCTAAGCGGTGGTTCCCGAAGCGATTCTCCAGGGCCTCCCAGATGTCCTTGGGCGCCGCCATCGTCTGCACCGCGTTTAGCACTTCCGCGGCCCGTCCCTGGAGGCTGGCTATTAACTGTGTGGCCTCCTCCTCCAGTGACCATCCGTTGTGCCTGGCCACTGTGTCGAACTGGCGGCGGAAGACCTCAAACGTTGACGCGCCGTCATACTTGGGAGGTTTGACGCGCGCAGATGTTGTGTCGCGTCCCGGCGCGTCGGCCTTCAAATCCTTCAGCTTCCTGCCGACGACGTCCTCCACCATGGCGTTCAGGGACTTCGCGCTGCTGTCGGCTTTCCCTTCCAGGTCGTTAACGCGGCTCGCCAGGTCCTCGACGCGCTCGTCCACTTGGCCCATCCGCTTGCCCAGCTCCGTCACGTCATCCCTCACGCCGGCCAACTGCTCTTGAAATTTGGCGGCGAGAGCCTCGTTCGCCACCTTCATTTCCGTGGTCAGTTCGGCCATCTTTGAGGTCATTGTCGTGGCCAAGTTGTTGTTAGCCGTTTCCGTCTTCGCTGTTAATTCGGCCTTCATTTCTTCCATCTTCCCGGTGATGTTGTCGTTGGCCGTCTTCATTTGTTTCAACTCGGCGGTGATGCTGTCGTTGGCCGTCTTCATTTGTTTCAACTCGGCGGTGAGGTTGTTATTTGTAGTCTCCAGCTTCGCGGCCAGGCTGTCATTTGCCGCTTCCGTTTTTGCAGCGAGGTTTTCATTTGCCGTCTTCATTTCTTTCAGTTCCGCTAAAATCTTTTCTAATGCTGCCTCCATTGTGTTATGTTCGGTGATGTTGTTTTCCCGCTTCCTGACACCAGTGTGACTTTGTGGGTTTGTGAAATGAAAAGTCCAATTTCACCACTCAAAAATGTTCTTTATTTCCACCGACTTACAGTTAAACACTTGCCAATTACACAAAATTACGTAATGCTCACAATTACGATTCACCAGTTCGTCCGTTATCGTTCCGATGCACGTACACGGCGCTACTTCACTAGCACGTCAAACACTAACTGACTCACTGTCTCTCTGAAACCCTTTTTATAAGAATGTCAGTGTTTTTCTAGAAGTCTCTAATCACCGAACGTTCCAGACCACCGGAGAAGGGGAGAGAAGCATCGAAGGACCGGCGACACTACCGCAATTCACCCCTCAGTTAGTGACAGGAGACAGATGAGTGGGCGTGGTGTGGCCTCCGGCCCCTTCTCAGCTGTTGCTTGTGGTGCTTCCCGATAACTGGGTGACAATATCTTAGATTTGTATAAAATATCTATAATCCCAGTTAATGCTACAGAAAAAATCTTTGAAGTTGCTGGAATAAAAGTCACCGGCCCTTTAAATCTCAAAATATTTGGATTTTATAGATCACCAAGTGAAATGGCCACCAGCTTTATTGACAGTTTAAGTGATCTCTTGGAACTTCATGATCATGGTACAAAGATTTTGTTAGCTGGGGATTTTAACATTAATCTAGACTTCAGCAACACAGATTACCTAAAATTACATGACATATTTAACGCTCATAATATAGTGGATCATATATTAAATCACACACGAGTTACACTAAAAACAGCTACCATTATAGATCATATTGCCAGTAACATGTCTGACGAAATAATAACTACTCAAGTTGTAAACATCTGATCATTTTGCTCAGCTTGCATCTATTAAAAGTGGCGGTATAAATAATAATAATAATGACAATGATAATAATAATAATAATAATAATAATAATAATAATAATAATAATAATAATAATAATAATAATAATAATAATAATAATGACAATGATAATGATAATAATAATAATAATAATAATAATAATAATAATAATAATAATAATAATAATAATAATAATAATAATAATAATAATAATAATAATAATAATAATAATAATAATAATAATAATAATAATAATAATAATAATAATAATAATAATAATAATAATAATAATAATAATAATAATAATAATAATAATAATAATAATAATAATAATAATAATAATAATAATAATAATAATAATAATAATAATAATAATAATAATAATAATAATAATAATAATAATAATAATAATAATAATAATAATAATAATAATAATAATAATAATAATAATGATAATGATAATGATGATAATGATGATAATGATGATAATAATGATAAAAATGATGATGATGATGATGATGATGATGATGATGATAATGATAATGATAATAATAATAATAATAATAATAATAATAATAATAATAATAATAATAATAATAATAATAATAATAATAATAATAATAATAATAATAATAATAATAATAATAATAATAATAATAATAATAATAATAATAATAATAATAATAATAATAATAATAATAATAATAATAATAATAATAATAATAATAATAATAATAATAATAATAATAATAATAATAATAATAATAATAATAATAATAATAATAATAATAATAATAATAATAATAATAATAATAATAATAATAATAATAATAATAATAATAATAATAATAATAATAATAATAATAATAATAATAATAATAATAATAATAATAATAATAATAATAATAATAATAATAATAATAATAATAATAATAACAACAACAACAATATTAACTGGGAATCTGTTTATTGTGAAAATGATATTAACAGTAAGTGGCAACTTTTTTATCAAATATTTAATCAACATTTTTATAATACATGTCCAATAGTTAAAAAAGTGATAAAATGTAAAAAAGCTCACTTCAGGAAACCATGGATCCCACCAGTCTGATAACTGCTAACGATGGGGACAAACCATTCTCCGAAACATGTCCAAGTAAGGATAATTTAAGTGATGTTTGTGTTTGATTTACCGACTCATTACTTTAAACACAAATTGCAGAATGAATAAAACTGAATTGGTAGGGGTGCCTGACTCACCTAAAGCAGTAAACAGACATTTGGTTCTAACCAAACACTTTGTAAAGTGACAGCTGCATTAAGTAAGGACACCTGTGATGCACAAATCGCAAAGTTGCTGTAATGAAATGCATACACAAACACAAAAGTTACCTGCATGGCCTCTATGATAGCACTGCAACTAATCCTTAACCTTTATTTAAATTTAGCACACATGAGAAAGCAAAGCAATGTATTAATAAAAGAGAAATAAAACATTATTAAGTTTAGGAATATGACTGAGTATAGAGAAATTACACTGCTAAACAGAAATCACTGTTCCATATTCCTTATTAATATTGGAATGTTTCTTAATACTTTACTGACCAGAATGCCTACGTAACTGGCAAACTTTACACTTTGAACAATAATAGTGTAAGCACTTTAAGAACAAGTCTCTACTCACCAAGGTAAAAAATATATTTAACATATTCTGATCAAATTATTGAATTATTAGAGCAACAGCACATTATTCTCAATTAATAATTCGTAATATTTGAATATGATGATTTGTAAATAGTTAAAAAGAGTTTGTTTTCTGCTTTATATATACATATAATATATCTATTATTATCATTACTGATATGATCATCATCATACTTTTCTATTAATAGCATAGATGTATGCTGAAAAGAGACAAAAATTACAGTTCTATGTAGCACACATAAGCTGTAATGATTAATTCACTGTCTTTATGATAATTAATGCTGCAAAATACTCCAGTCAGGTTTTGGAATATCTTCTTTATGTACACGACGAACAGTAATCCTCTCGTCTGATGCCTCATCAGCATTATAAAAGACATGTAATTCTTTCATAGCTTTCTCCTCCAGCTGAAAACAGAAATATAACAACAAATATGAGTATATTAAAACAAACAATGCTATCTCAAAAACTATTTGTATTATGCTATCTTTTACTGAGCAAGAAATTACGAGGGCTGTTCAATAAAGAATGATAATAATTTTTTTACGGTCATAATTTTTCACACTAAAATTAAATCTTATAATATTCTGTTAGCATAATGTGAAACAAACACGCCGTAGTAGTTTTATTGCTGGTACTCCTGGTTCCCACCTGTGAGAACCAGGCAAGTTCAGACATGTTCAATATCGCCTACTGCTGCACTGGAGGTTAACATGCAAGGAACAATATGCGGCTTTGAAATTCTGCTTTCGTCTCAACAAATGTTCAGTTGAGGTCTATAAAATGTTACAGGAGGCCTATGGAGAGTCTGTTCTTCCCTACAGCACAGCTCGAAGGTGGTTTAAAATGTTTAAAGAGGAGAGACAATCAATTTCAAAGGAACGTGGACCTGGTGCTACAGTAACTGCTTTTGCAGAAGAAAACATCAACACTGCTGCTGCCATTGTGAGAAAGGATCGACGAATTACCTTAAGATCACTTTCTGAAATACTGAACATTTCATCGGGTGCCATTCACATGTTGGTGACAGAAACATTACACATGAGACGTGTTTGTGCGCGATGGGTTCCAAGACTGTTGATTCCCAAACAAAAGGACATTCGCATGCAGGCTGCTTGCAGTTAAAGTTGATGTTAGAGGAAGATCTGGAGTTTCTTTCAAACGTAATCACTGTTGATGAAACTTGGCTACATCATTTTGATCCTGAGAGCAAACAGCAAAGCTCAGTGTGGAAATCTCCTTCATCACCAACCCCCAAAAAAGCAAAATTGGTTGCTTCTGCTGGGAAAGTTATGGTCATCTCATTCTTTGATATTCATGGAATGGTTTATCAGCATGTTGTACCTGCAAACACATCAGTAACTGGACAATACTACAGGGATGTCCTGAAAACATCGCAAGTCCATATCAGGCACAAAAGACCACATTTCCTTGAAGCAGGCTGGATGCTGCACCACGATAATGTGCGGCCGCAAATTGCCAATGTTGTTGCTGAATATGTTGCAAAAATCAATGTGAAGTGCATCCCTCATCCTCCCTATATTCCGGATTTAGCTCCATGTGATTTTTTCTATTCCCTAACTTGAAGAAATGCCTTTGTGGGAGGCATTATCCATCATCAGTAGCAGTGGTGAAGGCTGTGGAAGCAATTTTGAAGGATCTGTCAAAAATTGGTTTCCAGCATGTCTTTAAAGACTGGCAGAAACACTGGGACAAGTGCATCACATTCAGGGGAGACTATTTTGAGAAGGACCATCAAAATTATGAGGATGAGTAAAGGTACGTTGTCAAAAAAAAATTTGATCATTCTTTATTGAACAACCCTCGTATTATCAATGACATTACTCCCTTCTGTTATTTGTTCACTTCACTCATTAAATTCTTGGGTTTGCAGGTTGATGCGAATCTTAATTGGAAAGCTCATTATAGAGCATATCATACCCAAGTTGAGAATGGCTACTTTTGCGCTTAGGTAGTTGGAACTCTTTTTGTCTAATTTAGACATTAAAACAGTTATACTCTGCATATTTTTGTTTAATAATGAAATATGGTTTGATATCCTGGCGTAACTCGGTGGAGAGTAAGCAAGTTTTTATATTACAGAAGAGAGCCATCAGAGTGATATGTGGCATCAACGTTACACTCCATGTAAGTGTCTGTTTCAAAGGCTGAATATTTTAACACTTCCTTGTGAATATATTTTTATGCTTAGGTGTTTCCGTATAAAAAATCAAGACTACTTTACACAAAACGTGAATATACATAGCATAAATACCATAAAATACATATATAAATTCCGAAATATTTAAAAATGGAGAAATGGATAGGTATAAGTCTGTTCTTAAAAACTATTACCAAGGCCTATTACTCAGTACAGGAATGTAATTACTCAGTAAGTGCTTTCTTGACATTAAATTCTCCATTTGACTCGTATATTTCCCCGGTAGACCACTAGGGGCTCTCGCATCCAAGATACACCATTTGTGGCGACTTACTATCGTAAGTACTTGAGTCCCAGGCTTCATCATTTAACTCTTATTATTGTAGTTAATTGATGGAAATTAATCATTTCTCCACACTAGCCGTATATAGGCTAAGATGTTTGATGGATAGAGTCAACATGAAAAATTCAATGCCATGGCCAGGATTTGAATCACGGATCTCCTGGTTTCCGTCCAGTCGCTCTTAACCTTTGAGCTACCATGGCCAACGTGCCGTATATAGGCTAAGGTTTTTTGATAGATAGAGTCGACATGGCATTGAATTTTTCATGGTGACTCTATCAAAATCCTTAGCCTATAAATGGCTAGTGTGAAGAAATGATTAATTTCCATCAATTAACTAAAATTAAAAAATCTAATTTATTGTTTTATTGGTGAAAGAGCTGTGATCTGTTTTACAACTCATCTATAATTTAATAATTATTTCGCTTCACTGTGGTGTTCCAATATAGTTAAATTTTGATAGTCTAAAACTAATTTTTAAGTATATCCTAATAAATATGGGAATGGGACAGTTATAACAGTGCTGAATGGTCTATGATATGTAAACTTCATAGAAACCTAGGCCCCTGAATATTCAATAAGTGGATGCTCAGCAAGCAAGAAGATAGGCAAGGGAAGAATAAAAATGATGGGATAATTTGTGCATACCCTCTATAAATAAGTTTAAGGCAGAGCTACAAAATTTCTTTAAAAAAAATCAGTTTTACTCAGTAAATGAATACTTAGAATACAATTCAGGTAAAGTATAAATTAATCAGTTTTAAGTGTAATACTAGAGTCAGTGTCTGCATAAACATTCATAACTGAGTTGATCTGATATTGTACTCAAGTATCTTAATGTTTTTCAAGTGTGAATAGTAATTTGTGTAAATTATCTGTAAACTTTAGATTGTAAATAGCTCACAGATAAATTGTAATAATGATGATGATGATGATGATGATGATAATGATAATAATAACAATAATAATAATAACAATAATAATAATAACAATAATAACATTAATAATAATAACAATAATAATAACAATAATAATAACAATAATAATAATGGTAATGGTAATGGTAATGGTAATGGTAATGGTAATGGTAATGGTAATGGTAATGGTAATGGTAATGGTAATGGTAATGGTAATGGTAATGGTAATGGTAATGGTAATGGTAATGGTAATGGTAATGGTAATGGTAATGGTAATGGTAATGGTAATGGTAATGGTAATGGTAATGGTAATGGTAATGGTCATGGTCATGGTCATGGTCATGGTCATGGTCATGGTCATGGTCATGGTCATGGTCATGGTCATGGTCATGGTCATGGTAATGGTAATGGTAATGGTAATGGTAATGGTAATGGTAATGGTAATGGTAATGGTAATGGTAATGGTAATGATAATGATAATGATAATGATAATGATAATGATAATGATAATGATAATGATAATGATAATGATAATGATAATGATAATGATAATGATAATGATAATGATAATGATAATGATAATGATAATGATAATGATAATGATAATGATAATGATAATGATAATAATAATAATAATAATAATAATAATAATAATAATAATAATAATAATAATAATAATAATAATAATAATAATAATAATAATAATAATAATAATAATAATAATAATACTCTAACTATATTGACAATGCCTATAATTCTGTATGAATTCTTGTGGCTAATAGAGATTGTATTGTATTGTATTGTAATGACATGTGTAAGAGGAAATGACACAGGAAAGAGAAGTAACAAATATTCTGTAATTGACAATAATGGCAGGGTAAAAAAGAACATTCCAATTGACCAGATATATTATTATTACAAAGCCATTCATATACACCATCCTCTTCTACAACTGAAACAATAATCAGCTTAAAATAAAAGTGAATCGAGAAGATATTGACACATTGCTTCACTAACACTGTTTTTTCACAGAACATGTTTCAAGAGCTGTTGCTCCCATCATCAGCTGAGTCTCGACTAGTGCAGGTTGTAGTAGTGTCCTTTTTCTCCATATCGTCGATAGATGGCCTGATATATTGTCAAAGATGTCGGGTGGTGGAGTTTCAGAGTTCATAATTCTATGATGGTTTTTGTTAATGAAGACCTTTTCCCATACGGAAAGATCTATGGGATGATTAACTTGTTTTATTAAAATTGTCTCCAAATTAATGTCATATCTGGTATTCAAAACATGAAAAGCCACTGCTGATCAGACATGACATTAATTTGGAGACAACTTTAATAAAACAATAGATGGAGGCAACATGAAAAATTCAATGCCATGGCCGGGATTTGAACCATGGATCGCCTGGTTTCCGTACAGTCGCTCTAACCCATTGAGTTACCATGGCCAACTTGCCATCATGACATTAAATTCCCCATTTGACTCATATATTTCCCCGGTAAACCACTAGGGGCTCTTGCATTCGAGATACACCATTTGTGGCGAAAGCCCCTAGTGGTTTACCGGGGAAATATACAAGTCAAATGGAGAATTTAATGTCATGATGGCAAGTTGGCCATGGTAACTCAATGGGTTAGAGCGACTGTACGGAAATCAAGAGATCCGTGGTTCAAATCCCGGCCATGGCATTGAATTTTTCATGCTGACTATCAAAAACCTTAGCCTGTATACGGGTAGTGTGAAGAAATGATTAATTTCCATCAATGAACTTTAATGAAACAGGTTAATCATCCAATAGATCTTTCTGTATGAGAAAAAATATTCATTAACAAAAACAGTCATAGAATTATGAACTTCAAAACTCCACCACTTTGACAAATATATCAGGCCATCTATAGACTATACGGAGAAAAAGGAAACCATACAACCTGCACTAGTCGAGACTCAGCTGATGATGGGAGCAACAGCTCTTGAAACATGTCCTGTGAAAAAACAGTATTAGTGAAGCAATGTGTCAATATCTTCTCAATTCATTTTTATTTTAACTCGTGCTTCACTGTTTCTATGCTTCTTTCAATTTTTATAGTTTGATTAGTAACATGCAGTGGATATATTGTATGTCTTGAATAGAATATATGGTAAACTGTTGTTGTTTTCAATTGCTAGGCTTTGGCAATGAAGCCATTAGCCCTCTTGCTCTCCAATATTTCTCATATATGGTAAACTGGATGAATCGAAAGTTAACACAGCGGTTTGATTGTAAACTTGTAATGTTACCAATTATTGATTTTGTCTGCAGATGCAATGTAGTACTAACTGACACTGTAAGAAGATCATCCTTTATTTAAATATACTTATTCAAACAACTACAAAGTTAATTTCATTTAATCATACCTAGAAATGAAGAAACCTATCTGCACTATTAAACTACTTAATGAATAAAATATTGTATGTAATATTATGAAACAAAACATTTGGTCAGAAATAGTCAAGAAAAGTTCATTGATACCTGAGTAACTTCAAGAGGTTTGTCTCGCATCTTGAATAAATTTTCTCTTTGTCTCCTTTGATCTGCAATTATTTTGGAGAAGGTAATTTCTACTTCATTTTTTTCAACTCCTGTGGTTCCTGATTCGCGCGTCCATACATTTGATGAGGTTCTTGGTGAGTAGCTAGCTGAATGATTTACTCTTGATATTGAAGATGGTCCAGGATCTGATGACCTATCCTGATTATCAAAAGAATTAACTGAGGGTTGTGTTCCTCTGTAATGTTTAAATCCTGTTGGTATGTTAATTGGAGATGTTGCTCCTTTTTTCACAGTTTCTACTGTAGGTAAAACACCCCATACTGTTGGGAGTGCCTGTTCTTCACTTGTTCCTACAACTGCTCGCATACTCTCACCGTCATCAGTAATAGCCAACTTTTTTCGCTGTTTCTGGGAAAGCTTAACAGGCCTCCTGCAACAAATTAATCAAATATGGTTAGTATATTATTAACAAACACCTTGCTCACTATTCTCAAAATTAAACAGCAAAAGGAAGTGTGAACCAGTGTATAAAGTCAAGAATATATATATATCGTTTGGTAAGTCTGGTAAATTTCCCTGAAGGGATGGAAATTTTTTGTTGCAACTTTGAGGGTGATAAGCTTGATTATTCAAAAGCTTGTACAGAAATTTTGAATGAGCTACAATATATAATTCATTATATCGAGATTTAACTGTATTGGAACACCACAGTGAAGCGAAATAATTATTAATTTTTAGATGAGTCGTATTTATTACACATCTGCTTCACTTTCATACCTATTTTGAGGACATGTTTCGCAAATCATCGTTTGCATCTTCTGCTCTTATGCGACTAAAGCTTGATCCAGTGGTGTGGGTAATTCTGGAGTTGCTGCTGCCATCTGTTGATTTAGTGATGAACTTAAATGTAGGATTCTCTTCTGGCAGGATTTCAAAGTTCATTAGTTGGTTTTTATGTTTTTCTATGTATATTCTCTCCCATATGACGAGTTCACTATGTTTTTGTACGTATTTTAGTAATTCTGTGCTATCTTCAATTTCATGATTTTCAGACTAGAAATGAGCTGCTATTGCGGACTTATCAATATTTTTGTATCTTAAGTGCCTGAAGTGTTCTTTCTTTCTAGTGCCTATGTTTTTTTTTGTCCTCCCTATGAAAATTTTTTCACAGTCTTTACACTTAATCTTGTAAATGCCTGACTTTTCCTCTGGTTTTATCTTATCAGTATTATTACTGTGAAGTAGGTTTTTAATGTTGTAATTGTTTTTTGGTGCCAATGTTATATTGTATTAAAACAAATCACAGCTCTCACACCAATAAAACAAGAAATTAGATTTGCTAAATTTACTTACCACCCCTGGGCCACAAAAAAGTTCCAAAAAATATTCAAGAAATACAATATAACATTGGCACCAAAAAACAATTACAACATTAAAAACCTAAAAATTAATAATTATTTCACTGTGGTGTTCCAATGCAGTTAAATCTCGATATATTAAAAACCTACTTCACAGTAATAATACTGATAAGATAAAACCAGAGGAAAAGTCAGGTATTTACAAGATTAAGTGTAAAGACTGTGAAAAAATTTACATAGGGAGGACAAAAAGAAACATAGGCACTAGAAAGAAAGAACACTTCAGGCACTTAAGGTACAAAAATATTGATAAGTCCGCAATAGCAGCTCATTTCTGGTCTGAAAATCATGAAATTGAAGATAGCACAGAATTACTAAAATACGTACAAAAACATAGTGAACTCGTCATATGGGAGAGAATATACATAGAAAAACATAAAAACCAACTACTGAACTTTGAAATCCCGCCAGAAGAGAATCCCACATTTAAGTTCATCACTAAATCAACAGATGGCAGCAGCAACTCCAGAATTATCCACACCACTGGATCAAGCTTTAGTCGCATAAGAGCAGAAGATGCAAACGATGATTTGCGAAACATGTCCTCAAAATAGGTACGAAAGTGAAGCAGATGTGTAATAAATACGACTCTTCTAAAAATTAATAAATATAATTCATTGTTGACAGCCATCTGAACTGGTCAGTGTGATAGCTGCAAAAATTTGACCAGGCGATAACTTAGCCTGCTCAAACCATGTTCATTTGCACACGGACTGCATCACCTATGTCTGGGGCATTTTTGCAGAGGTTGGCTACAAGTTTTACATATCTTTCTCATGTTGGTTGCAAAATGAGAACTGGCTGGTCATCTGCTTACACATGTGTATACGTGCATCTTTGGACTTAGAAAATATTCTTGCATCGCACAAAAGGAAGTTCCTCCAATTCCTGTTTACTTGCAAGGAATTATGGTCTGGCCTGCAGTAGTGCCACATATATTATTAATATTTTACACAAATTTCACAGATTTTACACCTTCTTTCATATAAATTCTATTATAGTCATGGTTTGCTCTGCAGAAGTTAGTTTATGCTTAATATTTTACGCACAAGAATCTCAATCAATCTTCATATGTGTGGAATAAGAGAAAATACAGAAGATAAACAGAAGGGCATGATTGTTTCCCTGTTATAGTTAGTTTAGTGATATAATTATATAAATTCTTAACTTACTGTTTGCTGTGTATTGGTGGAGAAGAAGAAGACAGATGTCTGGTGTACATTGGCGGGGATGGTGAAGGGCTTTTAAGTTCAGGAAATTTATGGAGATCTTCAATATTAATGCAAGCATAGGTTGTAGTATCATAGATAGTTTGCTGCTCCTTTAACTGTGTAGTTAGCTTAATATAACATACTGGTGTAGCTTCAATGTCACTTGATCTTGCAGCTGATGCTAACTTAAGGCGAGCTTCCAAGATATTGTGCTGCTGTTCAGAGAGTCCTTTTGGCATCAACTCCAGATACCTATGTGAAGAAGAAATGTCCTCACTCGTGTCAGAAGTTTCTATTGTTGTACTGCTAACTGGATCTTGCTCATATTCATTCACATCCAGTGCATCATTGAGTGTTTTTTTATTTATGTTTTTTTCTGAACTGGGCTTTCTATTTGATTTCCTTTTATTTGTTACAGTTCCCTTCTTAGGCAGTAAGCCATCTAGAAAGAGATTAAAACATTTACAATATAAACACACCACTAAATATACTGGTCGCCAATCTAGAAAGTGATTGATATGGGGAGAGAGGCAACATTGCCACTTATTGCTACCGCATGGAGAGCACATTAGGAGAGCATTATCAGAAGAGCAACAAGCAGCAAGGTATTATGTTTACTGCAACGTTAGCAGAAGATAAGATATGCATACTCTACTTGCTCATCTGCACGTCATGCTAAACCCTTGTTAGAATTTTGGCAATAAGGGTTTAGCATCTATTATGTGTTTCAAATGGGAAGGTGTTTGTCCTTGAGCGCTACTAGGTGAGCAACCAATCGAAGTAGTGCGGTGTTGTCGTATTGCATTCCCCCTAAGTGGTGTGTGACGAGCGGCAAACTAATCAATCTCTAATAAATACTATTCTCTGTAAATTAATACTATTGTAATAAATACTATTCTCTGTAAATTTTTTCACAGTCTTTACATAGGGAGAACAAAAAGAAACATAGGCACTAGAAAGAAAGAACACTTCAGGCACTTAAGATACAAAAATATTGATAAGTCCGCAATAGCAGCTCATTTCTGGTCTGAAAATCATGAAATTGAAGATAGCACAGAATTACTAAAATACGTACAAAAACATAGTGAACTCGTCATATGGGAGAGAATATACATAGAAAAACATAAAAACCAACTAATGAACTTTGAAATCCCGCCAGAAGAGAATCCCACATTTAAGTTCATCACTAAATCAACAGATGGCAGCAGCAACTCCAGAATTACCCACACCCACCACACCACTGGATCAAGCTTTAGTCACATAAGAGCAGAAGATGCAAACGATGATTTGCGAAACATGTCCTCAAAATAGGTACGAAAGTGAAGCAGATGTGTAATAAATATGACTCATCTAAAAATTAATAATTATTTCGCTTCACTGTGGTGTTCCAATACAGTTAAATCTCGAGATAGAGAGTAATGTGTTTAACATAACCGTAAAGACCCCATAGTTTTAGCTCCAATAGTTTTCCTAATACAAATAAATAAAGTAGATACCATTATATTATAACAATGCATTGCGATGTAAGCACTGTAATGAATATCATTGTTGGTTGGCATGTATGCATGATCGTATATTTTAAATTACTCAGAACTGAAACGTAAACATTTGACATGATGTGGTGAAAGAAATATGTACTTTGAATAAGCCAAGGTGTTTGTTAAACTCGATGAGAGGAAACAATACACTTCCTGCTGGTCTGGCAGAACGTGTCTGGTCACATTATATCTTTGTTTATGAATGGTTCGTAATCTCTATTAGTTCAAAGCAGCATTATTCAGTTACTCTTCCATGAAAAAGTGTATCAGCTGAATCAAAGAGAGGCGATCCACCTCCCCTCCCCCCTTACTACTGCTAGAACATTCCAATGGCTCAAATTATGTTGCAAACAGAAATAATATTTTTAAACTAACTGACATTGAACGACTTATTCACAAAGAAATTAACAAGGAACACAACAAGACTGGGAAAACTGCGTGAGACATCAGATAACCTACAACAAGACGACTTTTGGAAAGAAATAGCATGAAACGATATTTTGGAACCAATCACCATAAATTTGCAGTACTCAGAAGATGAAGACAATGACAATGACGAATTATCTCTTAACATAAGTAACATTCACAGCTATACGGATGCACCGCTGGTATTTTCTTTGGATTAGAAAAATAAGTAATTCATAAACTATAACTTTAAATTAATATTTAAACCATTTGCATAATATATGAATATTCATGTTGCAAGTGTGATTTCAGCAACTGCATTATTATAAAATTTTGGAAAATTCAGTTTGCGTTCCCTTATGTCCAGCGTGAAGAACACTCGTAAGTGTGCGAGAGAGAGAGAGAGAGAGAGAGATAAAAAGAGTGGAGATAATGGGGTGGCAATGGTGAAGGCTCTAATGCATCCGATTCGCTACAGGTGAGAAATCTTCCCATTTGAAATTCATAATAATGTCATTGATTTTAACTAGTCCAAATCGTTGCTATGACAACTGTTATTATGTACCCATTTCCCTCCCATTTATTTAAAGCGTTCCTCCACATGGTTAGTAAACATCAATCACTTTCTAGATTTGCAACCAGTATAGTGCAAATGTAAAAAAAATGTTTAACTCAGTTGAAATCTTTTCTGGAATACAAGTATCCACTATTTCCACTTCCTTTCTTGTATTTGAAAGTTAACAGTTGATTAATTTCTTCTTTATATTCATATTTTACTTACATTCCCAATTGTCCTCTGGCTCATCAATAATTGATAGGGCGACTTGAAAAGTTTCACCAACAGTCTCCACCAGATCTTCAGCTGGAGCAGTTGAACTAGGTGTAATTATGCGATAACTCATTGTGCGGATGTTTTTTATATAGTGTGTGCTTAACTCCTTCAGCAAACTATTGCTGACAACAACCAGTGACCTAGTACAAAATATAAGATAATTCTTTATTACTCACAATGTTGTTGATAGTCCATTTTTTTGCTTAAAACTTTAACCAATCCTATCAAATTTGCGCTAAATGACAATCATAATCAATACTTTACTACAGGAGGAGACTCAGAAAACAACATTAAATGTACAGATACAGATTGAAAATAAAATATGAATAATATGGAAACTATTCTGTGTAGAAATCAATCTTCCTCCTTCAGCATCTTTAGAATGAGTGAGTGTTTCACCCCAAATGATACCTTCAGGACATTGAAATACACAGCAGTTGTAATTGTTTCTTTCTTTATATTTCATTCTCTTAACTACTGTCATTAAGTGTACAGATTACACTGTATTTGATTCATCAATAATTTTCTACAGAACTTAAACTAGAAATATACAGAATGTCCATAAAGTCTTTCCAACATTACAACTTCCTATTAACTGAAAACTATTAACATCTTCGCAAAAGTTAAAGTCATATGGAGGCGGACCATACTGCAGACTCCAGCCAATCCTAAGCTTGCCTCTCCTACCAGCGCTGCTGAATGTGGTACACACATCTCACGCGCCTGAACTGAGAACATTATATTAATTAATTACGCTTGGATATATGTTCGAAAAATGACAGATGCCAATCTTACAATAAGAAAGATCTTTATTTTCTGATCATGACCATAAAAAAATCCTGTCTCTACAATACTTAGAACATGAGCAATGCACATTTTATTGTTCACATAGTTATGGCTAAATGTTAAGGATAAATATTTGAAAATTACAGATGCCCATCTTATAATAAGAAAGAATTTTATTTTCTGATCATGACCGTACAAAAATCCTGTCTCTAGGATACATATACCATGAGCGATGCATGTTTTATCTTCACATGGTTATGGTTATCCAACATCCATCCATTCAACACAGATAAGCCTGAAAAACAACACCATTCTCTCCTCACAGTATCTCAAGCGTAAATAAATAATGTGCCTGCTATGAAAACAGAAGTCACGCAGTTTGAAACCGAGTTAATTTTCAGTTCGTTTTCAGAGTAGAGGTGTTGTTTTGTTAAAGTGAATGGCATCGTTAAGTCGTGTGTTGAACTTGAGCTGAAATATTGTTAATATTATATTAAATTATTATTATACACATATCTTTTCTCCAGTGTTTGTGATCCGAGTGCATGAACATGTCCCTCAAAGTTGGGACAAGTGATTTTTCGATCAAAAAACGTGAAGTGATTCATTCTCAGAGCAGAAAAATTATATTTAATGTGAACAAGTTTTTACAAAGGCTCTCCAATCCAGAATATAGGGTAACTGTACATTTTTCAAAAACCCAGCAATTAACTCTGTAACCTTGTGGTGTAGGTACTGTGTACACAATGTCACGAATTTGTAGTGAAGCAGCTTCATTCTTATAAAAAGGGAGCGTGCTTGTGTTTCAATCTCCAGGAAAGATTCATGAAGTTGGAAGGCGAGTTACTGGATTGGAAACCACGCTTGCTGTTCCACTGCTGTGACGTGTGTCAGGGTAAGATTTTAATGTTTTAGGAATATTTAATGTGTTATTTAATTACGGGAAGAATAGCCAAAACCTTTGCTGGCAGGTAAAACTGCTCTTATGTACAGAACCTCTGTGGTACATGTACTACTCTTGGCAACAGCGCTCCGCTTGAGCATTGGCCAGCGTTCATATGCCTGTAACTTTTGCAAGCGGTATAGCTAGAGTTGTGTGGTTTGTGGCAGATGAAAGACAAACTCTCAAATTTGTATTACACACTATCAGTACAGTACTTCGTGATCTCCTACATAACTGACTACATCTAGGTTTATTCCTTTTTGAAAATTACTGATTTGTTTGAATGTCCTCAGGTTCCCACCATTTATAAAAGAATTCATAGCAGATTTAATCTCAAAACAAGCATGCATTAAAAAGCAATCTGATCTAAGAGATAATAGTACCTGTGATTTGTGGACATTACATTATTCTATGAATACTACACTGTTAGAATTTCACATGAACATTGGTAAATACAAAGAAAGGAAGTTCTTAAAATACATTATGCATCTGGACTACACTAGTTTAAGGTTTGGGCCTATTGATCAGAAATGAAACAGCATAATAGATAAAAGTACTATAATTTTGAGTTGAACTAGTACTCAATGCTCCATAAATTGTTAATAGTTACCTAGAACGTGTTTCGTTAGGAACTTCCTAACATCATCAGCTGCTGTCGATGTTAGGAAGGTCCTAATGAAACACGTTCTAGGTAAATATTAACAATATATGGAGCATTGAGTATTAGTTTGACTCAAAATTATATTAATTTTGTGCTTTGTTGTATCATAGTCCTTACACATTGGAAGATAAAAGTACATATGGTTTAAATGCAGCTGCCTATATAGTATACAGTGTACACTGACCTGGTCTCCAAAACTGCAGCCATATTATAAGTAATAAACTCCATACAAAAAAGCTTCAAGTTGTTTGCTCCATATATTTCGGATAGCTGCAAGAGCCTTCCTACATTATGAAGAGTCACAAGATTGGCTAGTGCAAACTCGGCAATGTTTTTCAGTCTGTTTAGGCATATCTGATCTGCTAAAGCCAAAATATTAGCAACAAACTCTGCATCTGTAGAAGTCATCACTTCCTTACTATCATCTTCATATAAAAAATCCAGAAGGACCTCCAAGATGGCTGAAGAAATAGGAAGTTGTACTGTCTTCTCAATATTTGTTGTACCACTTGCCTGTAAGGTATTCCCCACCATATGATTTTCACATATTACTTATATTGTACTTCAGCAAGCAAATATATGCACTCATCAAAAAAACAATAGGAGTGACTGCAAACAGCACAAGAAAAATAATGAAACTGACTGGAACAAAACGAATAAAAGCACTGAGGCGCAGGATGATGCCAAAGCTACAATGCATTCAGAAAAATCACAAATTATTGTATCTAATGCAACTTACATGTTAGGCACATGGATGATTCTATAGTGCATCTCATGCTTAGAAGACAGTACAGGTCTTATGGGGCACCCTATTGCCACATGTACCTTATGTACAGTCACAACTTAGTCTCGGCAGTGACCGGTCTGCCGGTTTGATATTGTATTGTGAATGATACATCATTAATATTGTCACAAAGCCGTTATCTATGATAGCGCGGCTAGTGTACACAAAGAGCCGGCAAATAACAATAGCGCTGATAAATAACAGACGGATAGTGTATCACGGAGATAAAGGACTTGCCGGCACAGATAGGATTTCATGTTTGGAAGGTTCTAGTGATATCTTGATTGACAGAGAAAATTTGTTTTCTTATTTGTTCCAGAAACCTCTTGAATTTATCAATGAGGTATTTAAGAGAGCAACGACTTGCCAAGAGTCAGTCGCGAGTAGTAGTAAACAGCTGTGAAGTGTGTAACAAGAGTGTTGTAAACAGAGGTAATCAGAATGTTTGTTGTGATCATCGACCTTGGTAGACTGTGTGTTTATGTGATGTAATGTTGTTACGTGAGAATTGAACAGTGTATTTCTACGCAAATAAAGAACATTTAGAATTTCTGCAATTGGACATTTAATTCTACAAACCCACAAAGTCACAATGTCACAGTGTCTACACTGCTATTAAATTCTATTTTAAGAGATTCAATTTTTTAATTTTTACTCCTCCTTTTACTTGTTACTTTAGTAGTTCAAAACAAGATTTTGGACACAAAAATCTATATTACAACAAAACAAATGGAGGCATGCAATGATAAAAGCTTTAAATGTGCTTTAAATATGTTGGTTACTTTTATACTTTTTCTCTGTCATCTGCTGAGGGTGCAATTCCTTCCTTTTCATCGTCCATTAGCCTTGACAACAAATCTGATATCTTCTCTTTCTATTAGTACACACTTGTTATCCCTTCTTTCATATTCGAACCCCAAAATGTGTAGGAAATGATTCAAAGTGGCCCTTGAGAAATTAGATAGGGTGTTATCACTGTTGAGAGGGTACGCCTTGTTGGAAGAGAATAAGCGTGGAGTTAGTTTCACAAACTTTATTAGGAGGGTTCTGGGTTCGTAACTAGCTCAGAATATGTGCATGGATCTCTTATCTCGGGAGTGGTACACACCAGACTGTTTTTTTTCCCTCTCCTTTTTTTGTTATTGCCTTTTCTTCTTGTTCGGGGTTTCACACACTCGCACATTTGTCTACACACATTGCTAAGTTTTACATCACCTTCCTAACACCACTGCTTCTGTCGAAGTCCAGACCAAGAGTGCCCCATTGACTTATATCCTGGTTTTCCAGTTAGCACTACCCATTCTCTCTTGAGGGTGATGACCAACCTTCCTTACCTGTCTTTGTTTAGTTCATTTTCACTAAGAATTACCCTTACACTTAACGGTGCTTCTTCCTGTCTGTCTAAACTAGGAGAGTTCTGCTTCACTGTTTACCCTTGCCAAAACTAGATTCAGTGTGGGTAGAATGTTTTCAAGCAGCAAAGAATGAACAATATGCTGCACTATGCTTTGCACAATTCCATCATATTGCATTAACTTAGCGTTCTTTTGTTTCCCCGTTCTTTTTTATGGAGTTCATAGGGGACCTTTCATTCATTCCTTTTTTATTTTATATACTAATGTTTCTGAACACCCAGTAGCCTTAGCTGTTTCTTTCATCGCCTTACTGATACCAATTTTACTTAAAAAATAACATAAGACATTCAATACTAATGTGCAGTCCTTACTTCTTAGTTTACCAATATCTCATTTCTTCTTAGCTTCCCCTTACATAGCTATAAGTATTTACAAAACTCTTAAAACAGCTTCATGTAACACTTCACTATCTTTCACATACTATAAACATAGTCATAGGAGCTCTTCTTGCAAACGTGTTAATTTTGATTGCACCACATTAGATGGGTGGTGCCTGCCTTGCCTCGCGCGTGTCGCCATTTCTTTGAATAGATGAATGCCTTTTGTTTATTTGACACTTATGACGAATGCAAGAAGTTAAAGGATTATGAGTTCTTTTAAAAATTGCCTTCAACCCTCCTTTACATTTCTCTCACTTGTCCCCCAATGTACACCCCATAACAAAAAAGTTTCTCGCTGTCTACATTTTCTAGTGTGCATATATACAATTTTCCAAAATTTCTTAATGTAAAAAATTATAACACTCATCTGATTTAAGATGCAGAATTCAAACTTAGCAGGTAGGAGCACAGTAGTCTTCTCTACCAAAGAAAAAATTGTTGTAGTAGTATAGCGGTAAGCTTTATTTGTCCTCCCTATTGGCACCAAAAAACAATTACAACATTAAAAACCTACTTCACAGTAATAATACTGATAAGATAAAACCAGAGGAAAAGTCAGGCATTTACAAGATTAAGTGTAAAGACTGTGAAAAAATTTACATAGGGAGGACAAAAAGAAACATAGGCACTAGAAAGAAAGAACACTTCAGGCACTTAAGATACAAAAATATTGATAAGTCCGCAATAGCAGCTCATTTCTGGTCTGAAAATCATGAAATTGAAGATAGCACCGAATTACTAAAATATGTACAAAAACATAGTGAACTCGTCATATGGGAGAGAATATACATAGAAAAACATAAAAACCAATTAATGAACTTTGAAATCCCGCCAGAAGAGAATTCCACATTTAAGTTCATCACTAAATCAACAGATGGCAGCAGCAACTCCAGAATTACCCACACCACTGGATCAAGCTTTAGTCGCATAAGAGCCGAAGATGCAAACGATGATTTTTGTATTTGTATTTGTATTTATTTCATCCTTTGGAACATAATACATATGTTATAGGACATGTCAGTTCAAGATACAAAGATAAATATAAAAAGTTACATAAGACTAAAAACTGTAACAGATACAGGATCCAACGAAAGTCTAAAATAGAAAAGCAAATAAATATAAACTATATAAAGACCATAGAGAAATGCTATATAAAAGTAATTGTTCACAAATGTGGAGTTTACTCTAATTCATGATTTAATTCAATTAAATTCAATTTATTTTGTCCTTTGGATTGATATCAGACACATCATAGTATAAAAATTACATTAATGGCCACTGTCATTATTTACAATCACTTAAAACTAATTAACATTTAAAAACTCATTTACAGAATAAAATGAATGTTGCAGTAAAAAGAGTTTTACTCCCTTTTTAAAATGTATAAGGCTGTTCATTTGTTTAATATTTTCTGGTAGCCTGTTGTATAATCTTATACCTTTATTGATAGCACTAGACCTGAAGATTTCCATTCTACAACTTTGAATGTGAAAGTCATCTTTCTTACGTGTATTGTATTTGTGAATATTGGCATTTTTGTAATTTTGTATTTGTAGTTTATTTTGTTTTACATGGATCACTAATTCCAAAATATACACACATGCTAGAGGTAATATTTGATGTTTTTTTTTTTTAATAATGGCCTGCAAGATGTTCTGTTATCCACCCCACTTAGTATCCTTATCACTCTTTTTTGAAGTTTAAAGACTCTATCTGCCTTTTCCCCCCCAGAACACTACCCCATATTGTAACTGACTGTGAAAGTAACCATAATTTATATTTCTCAATGCTGCTAAATTTATTAAGCTTTTCAAATGTTTAAGCAAATAACAAATGGAACTCAGTTTATTTATTAAATGTTGAATATGTGTGGTCCATTTCATGTTCTCATTCATATGTAATCCCAAAAATTTTTGTTTCATTATTGTAGCTGATGGCTGTTTTATCAAATACTATTGGAGGTTTGACCACATTTCTATTTTGGCAAGTATGGAATGAAATGGCAATAGTCTTATCCTTATTTATAATTAGTTCATTTGCCTGAAACCATATGTGTAGTTTACATAGAGTATCATTGATTTGCGAAACATGTCCTCAAAATAGGTGCATAAGCAGATGTGTAATAAATACGCCAAACATTTCTATAACTCAAACGATTAAGTCAAAAGCTAGAACATTCAATAGGAAGTTCAACCCTGACATGCACAAGAAGCACGACTGGTTATGTGGATGTGAAGGTAATAACTCTTTATACTGTTTTCCATGCCTGCTCCTTGGAGGAGATGATTCCTGGGTGAAGCAAGGAATGAAAGACATACAACACATGCACGACCGTGTTAAAAAGCATGAGTCCTCTTCGTCTCATATAAAAAACACATTAAGTTTAGCAATGTATGGCAATATTAATATTACTGCACAAATGGACAGTGTATACAGAAGGAACATACAGCTGCATAACGATAAAGTTACGCAGAATAGATATGTTTTAAATATCATAAAGTGTATACGGTTTTGCGGCTCATTTGAGCTGGCTTTAGTAGGTCATGATGAATCTGATACATCACAAAACCCTGGTATCTTTCGAGGCCTAACAGATTTCAGCACTGATTTCGATAGTGTCCTGAAGGGCCATATGGAAAAAGCAACTGTTTTTAAGGGCACTTCAAAAACTATACAAAACGAAATTCTTCAGTGTATGTTAAAGGTATGCCATGAGGAAATAATGAAGGCGATTAAGGATACAGAATTCCTTGCTGTCATAGCAGATGAAACTACTGATGTTTCCTCAGTGTATCAGATGGTTATTATCTACAGATATCTTGTGAATGACAAACCCGTAAAACGATTTTGGAGTTTTGTTCGACCTGCTGGTCATGATGCAGACTCTCTTGCCACAGTCACTAAATCTGAACTAGATCTGCAACTGTCAGGGTGCCCGAATAAACTTATAGCACGGACCTATGATGGTGCATCCGTCGTGGGAGGTAGGAAACACGGTGTTCAGGCAATTGTGAAAGAGAAGTATCCTTGTGCCTCTTATATACACTGCCATGTACATCAACTTAATTTAATAATGCTGAATGCAGCCTCAATAAGCACCAGTGTGAGGATATTTTTTGCCAATTTACAAGGAATATGCACATTTTTTTCAAATTCTCCTCAAAGAACAGCTGTGCTTGATGAAGTTGTGCAGAAACGATTACCACGTTCTGTTCCGACACAATGGAATTTTCATTCATGGACCGTCAATACCATTTTCAAACACAGGGAGAATTTAATTAAATGCATGGAGGTCATTCAGAAGAGAGCTCTGTTAAACAACAACGCCACACTTGTTCAGGCTTCTAGGTTTATGGCCACTTTGAAAGATGATAATTTTGTATTCTCGCTATCTTTCTTCCACAAGATCATGCCCCATGTGGACATTCTGTACAATCAGTTGCAGAAACGAGACTGCAATGCAACATTTGCCCTCGCCCAGCTAAACGCATTTGAAAGGGAAGTGCAAAAACTAAGAAATAGCACGGATGTTGAGGAGCACAAAGAAACTGCAATTAAGAGGAGAAGAATAGAAGATCATGATGTGAAAAGAAGAGAAGCTCTTGAAGTCTGTGCCATTATTCTTAGAGAAGCAAAGGACAGATTTAGCTTCACGGGGCATCTGGTAGCCTCGACTTTATTTCATCAGGAAAATTTCTCCGACTATGATAAGACATTTCCAGAGGATTCCTTTAGAGAAACAATAAGGTTCTATCCTTTTATCATTGGAACAAAAATTCGTACAGAACTGACTGTAATTTACAGTCGAGAGGAATTTCGTGGAATGTCCGGCACTTTGTGCTTGATGGACTTCATTAAGGAAAACAATTTATGTGCTACATTCAGCGAATGCGTCAAACTCCTGCGAGTGTTGTTAACTATGATAATGTCTACCGCTGAAGCAGAACGCTGTTTCTCAACTTTAAAAAGAGTAAAAACTTTCCTTAGGAACACAATGCCACAGGACCGATTGTCGGCATTAGCAATGCTTTCAATTGAGAGGGAGTTTGTTATGAAGATCAGCGACTTCAACGCAAAAGTGGCCGCGCCGTGGCTCAGTGGTTAGACTGCTTGGCTCTCACCAAGGCGGCCCAGGTTCGATCTCAGGCGACCACAAAGTGAGAATTGTGGTGGACAACAAGGCGCTGGTTCAAGAGGTCCCGAGTTCGAATCTCGGTTAGGGTGAGTTACCTGGATAAGGTTTTTTCCGGGGTTTTCCCTTATCCTGAAAGACGAATGTCAGGTAACTCTAAGCTCTATGGACCCTGGGCTCATTTGAGCATCATTTCATCCATTCCATTCATCGTCCGATATGACTTAACGTTGGAGGACGTAAATTACAAAAAAAAAAAAAAAAAAAAAAAAAAAAAAAAAAAAAAAAAAAAAAAAACAAGGCGCTGGGGCGGGTTTTCTCCAGGATCTCCGGTTTCCCCCGCCATCTCATTCCACCGGTGCTCCATCTTCATCTCATATATCATCAGTGTCATCGCCTGCGGTGCCGTATGTAGTAAAAGCAGGCGTTAAACACTACACACACACACAACGCAAAAGTTATCGATAGATTCGCCAGGTCTAAGGAGAGGAGAGCAGAGTTCCTGTATAGATAGGTGAGTCACTACTACTCTGTATTTTATTTTTCAATTGTGCACCACCAATTATTTAATCCACCAGCCACCACTGGTGCTAACCCTGTGTAATGGGTATTTGGGAAGGAAAAAGGAAGAGCAGTAGAAAAGATTTTCTTCTGTGGTGATACTATTTGTTGAGGCATATTGGCAATGCAGTGTCCAGTAATGCCGAAGCAACCCGGATGTTCATGAGTGATTATTCTGTAGTACTAAGGGTAGCTGTAACAACCTACTGTGGCAGTGATCAATACATTATCTTTGGTGTGAAGCATGAGAATGTGCCACAAACTTAGTAAACAATCACTAATTAATAGCAATGATAACTAATATATTCAGTGTTTATTTTGTAGTTTAGTACAGCTTTTTTACATTGCTTACATTAAAAGACTAGTATGATGAAAGCATAAAAGATAACCACAGTACAACAAATGGAGACGAGTAAAACAAAATAAAATTCTATTTAGGCTGACCTGCAATACCTGTGATTTTGCACTTTGGTGTCAATTCTCAGTGAGATTATATTAGCTTGTTTTCAAAATAATTATACATCAGCAGAAAAATTAATTTATATTTGATAGAAAAGAAAGAAAGAAAGAGAAAGATGAAAAGAAAGAAAGAGACAGAAAGAAGAAAAGAAAGAAAGAGAAGGATGGAGAGAAAGAAAGAGACAGAAAGAAGAAAAGAAAGAAAGAATGAAAGAAAGAAGGAAGGAAAGAAAGAAAGAAAGAAAGAAAGAAAGAAAGAAGAAAAGAAAGAAGGAAGGAAGGGAAGAAGGAAAGAAGGAAAGTAGGAAGGAAGGATGGAAGGAAGGAGAAAGATGGAAGGAGAGAAAGAAAGAAGGAAAGAAGGAAACAAGGAAACAAGAAAAGAAAGAAGAAAAGAAAGAAGGAAAGAAGGAAAGAAAGTAGGAAAGAAGGAAAGATAGAAAGAAGGAAGGAAAGAAAGAAAGGAAAGAGGGAAGGGAGGGAGGAAAGATAGAAGGAAGGAAGAAAGGAAGGAAGAAAGGAAGGAAAGAAGAGAGAGAGAGAGAGAGAGAGAGAGAGAGAGAGAGAGAGAGAGAGAGAGAGAGAGAGAGAGAGAGAGAGAGAGAGAGAGAGAGAGAGAGAGAGAGAGAGAGAAATAAGAAACCTTTTATATTAAACTCCTACAACTTATCTTTTTAAAATTATAATCATTAAGGATAACAAAAAATAAATAACATATTTTTCATTACTAAGTGAAAGAGAATAAAAATGTAGGAATTGTGCAGTAAATAGTGACATTCTGGTTACAGACTACTAACCTCTGCCCATGAACCACAGAGCATATTGTAAAAATACTGGCATCGAGCACACAGAATGCACTTATGTGCTCGTATTTCTATGCCATCCATTCCACAAAGCCTTAAATCATATAGTTCTGGTAATTCTGAGCGTCTGAAAATTGGAAGCTTCTCTGGCATATCACCTTCCACGTTTGAGATAATATAACCATTTTCATATCTGTAACATGTACATTCAATATTCATTAAGAAATTATAATTGTATTTTTTTTTATTCCGCCTATATGGTGTAGTGGTAGTGTGTCTATCTCAAATTCAAGAGATTCTGAGTTCGAATCTTAGTCAGGGTAAATTTCTGGAAAAGGTTTCCTCTAGGGTTTTCCCTTTTTCTGAAAGATGAACATCTGGTAACTCTAAGCTCTATGGATGCTGGACTCACTTGAGCATCATTTCACCCATTTCATTCATCATTAGATATCACATTAACATAACCCATGGCGTAACAGCCCAAAGCTGGACTTAGCTTGCCAACCCAACTGCTTGCCTCACGGCCACATACGCAAGGTAAAGGTGGACGATCATCCAACTGATACAGGGAGGAGATTTGGTCAGCATCGCGGCACCCTCAGCCAGAAAGTTGGCTTTCTAAACCAAGGTTCGCTACCTAGTGTAGCTCCTTAATTTCCTCACGATGCTGAGTGGGTACCTAGGAGTCAAAATCTGCACCCCCAGGGGTAGAATCAATCCCGGGCGCACTCTGTGACAAAGAACCAAAGCAGAATGCTCTAGCCCACTACGCCACGGTGCAGGACATGACTTACATTGGAGGATGTTACATAAAAAAAAAAATATCCTTTTCTTTTAAGAAGCAGGGATCCACGTAGGGAACATAGTGTCACCCAATTAGTGGAAAGCACAACCAACGACAGCTGAGTAAGGGGCCAGAGGCAGCCAAGCCACACCCTCCCATTAATCTCAGTCACTAACTGAGGGGTTGATTAGGGGAGTGTCACTTGTCGCTGGCCGCCTCTTTCCTCTTCCCCTGTCGTCTGGAATCTTTGCGGTAATTCACTGTAACCAGAGACTTCTAGAAAACAGTGATATCCCTATAAAAAGGGCTGCAGTGAGTGAATTGAGTCAGTCAGTGCTTGACGAGCTAGTGAATGGACGAGAAGACTGTGTGCATGCATCGGAACAGTAACGGACGAACTGGTGAATTGTAATTGTATGCATTACGTAATTCTGTGTAAATGGCAAGTGTTCAACTGTAAGTCGGTGGAAATAAAGAACATTGTTGAGTTTGTGTAATTGGACTTTTCATTTCACGAACCCACAAAGTCACACTGGTGTCAGGAAGCAGGATGACAACATCACCGAACATTACAACCATGGACGCGGCATTGGAAAAGATTTTGGAGAAGATGATGGAAATGAAGGCCGAATTGACCTCGGAAATGAAACCGGCAAATAATAGCCTGACCGCAGAACAGCTGGAGAAAGTTCGGCAACTGCTGAGGCGATACCAGAGCGTCTTCAGCCAAGGCGACAGTGACTACGGCCGCACGGACAAAGTGCTTCACCGCATCGACACCGGGGACGCCCGGTCTATTCGGCAACCACATAGACGCGTTCCGCTGGCGAAGCAAGGGGCGGTACAAGACATGCTGGAGGACATGAGATCCAGGGGAGTGATTGAAGAGTCCGACAGCCCTTGGTGTTCCCCTGTAGTCTTGGTGACAAAGAAGAACGGCGAGCTGCACTTCTGCGTAGACTAGAGAAAGTTGAACGCTCTCACCCGGAAGGACTGTTTCCCCTTACCCCGGATTGACGACACCCTGGACACGCTAGCTGGTGCACAGTGGTTCTCGACCCTGGACCTGAAGTCGGGCAACTGGCAGGTAGCTCTAGACCCAAGAGACAAGGAGAAGACCGCATTCTCGACAGGCCAAGGGCTCTGGCAGTTCACGGTTATGCCCTTTGGCCTCTGCAACGTACCAGCTACCTTCCAACGCCTCATGGAGTCAGTGCTGAGAGGACTGACTTACGACGCCTGCCTGCTATACCTGGACGACATCATCATCGTCGGTAAGACTTTTGAAGACCATCTCGAGAATCTGAGTAAGGTGCTACAGAGACTGCAGGCGACCAACTTGAAGCTGAACGCGAAGAAGTGCCAGCTCTTCCGCAAGGAAGTTAACTACTTGGGCCACATAGTCTCAGCAACCAGAGTGGCCACAGACCCGGAGAAGACACAGGCTGTGAGAGATTGACCTCGCCTAAAGGATAAGAAAGAGTTGCGCAGTTTCCTGGGGCTGTGCAGTTATTACTGCCGCTTCATAAAGGGGTTCTCCAACATCGCAAAATCCCTCACCCGCCTGACAGAGGAACACCGGCCTTATGTGTGGACGGACGATGCCGAAAACGCTTTCCAGCACCTAAAGGAGACCCTGTACAGTGCTCCAATTTTGGGTTTCCCACAACCGGGTGGCGCCTTCATTGTGGACACCGACGCTAGCGACCATTGCATTGGTGGTGTCCTATCGCAGATCCAGGACGGCCATGAGCGGGTGATAGCCTACTACAGCAAGACGTTATCCAAGGCAGAGAAAAACTGCTGCGTCACCCGACGAGAGCTACTGGCGGTAGTAAAGACCTTGGAGCACTTCTACAAGTACCTGTATGGTCAGCCATTTCACCTGAGGACTGACCATTCCGCCCTAACCTGGCTATTGAGCTTTAAGAACCTGGAAGGCCAGACAGCACGTTGGATCCAGAGGCTGAAGAAATACGACTTCACCTCGGAACATCGTAGAGGGAAGAGCCACGGTAACGCAGATGCCATGTCCCGAAGACTCTGTCCAGAAGAGTGCGGCCAGTGCACAAGAGTGGAAGGGAAGGAGCATGCCGCAGCAGTCCGAGTAGTTGTGGCAGTACCTGCGGACGGCTGGGATAGCACAGGCCTGAGGAGGGAGCAGCTGGCGGACGCAGACTTGGGGCCACTCTTGAGGGAAGTGGAGGCAGGGACGAGACCAACCTGGGAGGCCATTGCACTGAGGAGCACCACCTACAAGTCGTACTGGGCCCAATGGGACTCGTTGAAGACCAGAGAGGGCGTGCTGTTCCGGGTATGGGAATCACCCGATGGGAAGACACACAGAGAACAGTTGGTACTTCCCCTCAGTAAGGTCCCGGAAGTCTTGCAGGAAGTGCACGCCGGTACTTCGGGAGGACACCTGGGAGCGAACCAAACGATTAACAAACTACGGCAGCGCTACTACTGGCTGAGACTCCGAGCAGATGCTGAGAGATGGTGCCGTCAGTGTCACATGTGCGCGGCGTGTCACGGCCCCCAGACTAGGAGCCGGGGTCGCATGCAGCAGTACAACGTCGGAGTGCCATTCGAACGGATCGCCGCTAACATTGCTGGACCGTTCCCAGTTTCCGACCGAGGCAACAAGTACCTAATGGTGGTCGTGGACTACTTCAACAAGTGGCCGGAGGTGTATGCCATCCCAAACCAAGAGGCAAAGACAATCACAGACTGCCTAGTGGAGCAAGTGTTCTGTCGATTTGGGGTGCCGTTAGAGCTACACAGTGACCAGGGTACCAACTTTGAGTCCAACCTAATGAAGGAGGCACTACAAAGGCTTGGGGTGAACAAGACCCGCACGACGCCTCTACATCCCCAGTCGGATGGCATGGTCAAAAGATACATCAAGACCTTAGAGCAACACCTGAGGAAGGTCGTGGCCAGCCATCAGCGAGACTGGGATGTCAAGGTGCCATGGTTCTTGCTGGCCTACCGCTCGTCTACACACGACACAATGTGGACGACGGCAGCCAGCTTAATGTTTGGCCGAGAGTTACGCCTCCCTTGTGACCTGGCTTGTGGAAGCCCTCTGGAAGCGAAACAGCCAGCGACCGAGTATGTGGAGAACTTGGTGGATCATCTCCACGACATGCACGAGATGGCTCGCCAGAACATCCAGAAGGCGAGCGACTGCATGAAGACCAGGTATGACAGGCAAGCCAACAGCCAAGGGTTCCAGCAAGGTGATCTGGTCTGGTTGTACCGTCCTACCCGGACCAAGGGACGCTGCCCGAAGCTCCAGCAGCCATGGCAAGGACCGTACCGGGTGGTGAAGAGGATTAACGACGTGGTCTACCGCATCCAGAAGGTTCCCCGAGGGAAGATGTTGGTGGTACACCTGGATCGTATAGCCCGCTACGATGGTGCTGTTCGGGACGACAAGCTTTGAGGAGGGAGCAGTGTCACCCAATTAGCGGAAAGCACAACCAACAACAGCTGAGTAGGGGGCCAGAGGCAGCCAAGCCACACCCTCCCATTAATCTCAGTCACTAACTGAGGGGTTGATTAGGGGAGTGCCACTTGTCGCTGGCCGCCTCTTTCCCCTTCCCCTGTCCTCTGGAATTTTCGCGGTAATTCACTGTAACCAGAGACTTCTAGAAGACGGTGATATTCCTATAAAAAGGGCTGCAGTGAGTGAATTGAGTCAGTCAGTCAGTGCTTGACAAGCTAGTGAACAGACGAGAAGACTGTGTGCGTGCATCGGAACGGTAACAGACGAACTGGTGAATTGTAATTGTGTGCATTACGTAATTCTGTGTAATTAGGAAGTGTTCAACTGTAAGTTGGTGGAAATAAAGAACATTGTTGAGTTCGTGTAATTGGACTTTTCATTTCACGAACCCACAAAGTCACAATATGGATCTGCATTCCTTAAACAAAGGTTTCAATCAAATCCAATGGTTCCAATAAAATGAATCATTATGCTTTATTGGACGAATTTAGTAATAGTGAGATCAAAATTAACTGAGAAAACTATTTGTAGTCAGGTTTGAACACTTTGTCACTTACTTTTTTATATCATTGAGGGACTAGTTTCGGAAGCCGTTGTGTCCATTATCAACCTCAATCCAACTATTAATTAAAATGAACCATGTTCACAAATATATATGGCCTACAAGCCATAATAAATGAGCCTACCAGAGTTCAAAATAGTGCTAAAACTGCAATAGACCAAATAATCCTAAACACATATGCATTTCAGTATACTTCATAAGTGTATGAAACAGGCTTTTCAGATCATTTTGGGCAACTAGCTCTATTAGAATCCAAATTTGAGAAGATTAATGGAACTATAACTAATAAAAAAGTATTCAAAGCAGTTAGGGAAATCAATGATACAATTTAACTTTTTGTTGTCAGAGGAACGGTGGGATGGTGTGTACAAATTAAATGATGTAAACTGTGAATATGAGAAATTTTTAAAAACTATTACCCACTACCTTAATGTAGCTATTCCCCTTAAAGAAGTAAACATAAATAGTAGAAGAGCAAGTAAATATTGGATTACTCAAGGAATACTAAATTCAAGTAAGAGGCTTAGATTCTTAAATAAGTATGTTCAAGAGAATGTCACAGCTCATGATTTCAGGGTGTACCTGCAAAATATAAGAAAATATATAACAAAACCATTAAGCAAGCAAAAAGGTTATCAATAAACAAGCAAATATGTGAAACAACTAATAAATCCAAGTCTATTTGGCACATTATTAACAGAAAGACAGGCAAATATAATGAATTGCACAATATCAATTCAATTAAATACAATGGTGAACTAATTTCTGAAGCTAATAAACTTGTGAATTCTTTTAACACCTATTTTAATGAAATAAATAATTATTCTAAGCTTAGCCAAAAGAATAAAATAGAGGAATTTAAAAATTTACCATATTTTCTCTTTTCCTTATTTCTTTTGCCAACAGATATTAATGAAATTAAGTCAGTAATAAAGAGCCTTAAAAATAAAAAATATTGTGGGGTTGATCAGCTTTCTAGTCTTAAAATAAAGAAATGTGGTGTGCATATTAGCAAACCTTTAACTTATTTAATAAATCTTTCATTTAATATAGGAAAATTTCCAGACTGCTTAAAAATTTGAAAAATAAAACCACTATTTAAAAAAGGATCACGAAAAGAAATAGAAAATTACAGACCAATTTCTCTACTATCAACTTTTTCTAAAATTATCGAAAAAATAATGTTTAGAAGGTTAATGTCTTTCTTTAATAAACACAATTTAAGGGTAGACCAGAAAGGTAGATCGACTGATACTACTATTATGCAATTTCTAGAAGAAGTATACTACAACATGGATAGTAAAAATAAAATTTGTATTGTGCTATGTTTAGGTTTGTCTAAAGCTTTTGGCCTGGTCAATCATGCTATATTATTATCCTAATTAAATTCATATGGCATCAGAGGGACTGTAAACAACTGGTTTGCCTCATATTTAAAAGACAGGAAACAGATAGTGGAATTACAATTTTTAGATGCAAAGACTAATACACTTTATGATGAATATTCTGAAATAAATATTATAAAATGTGGGGTCCGTCAGGGTTCTATCTTGGGCCCCTTTCTATTTCTAATTTATATTAATGATATAACCCATAATGTAGATAAGGAAAATATTAAACTTACTATTTTTGCAGATGACACAAACATACTCATCACTAAATCCTTTCACGGAAGTGAAACACTGGTAATGATAAAGGTCATTTACTTCAAAATGTAAATGAAATTAATGAAACTATTATGCCATGGCTTGATCAAAACAGACTTATTTTAAACAAAGATAAAACAGTAGTAATAGGTTTTCGGCATAAAGTATATAGAAGTATTACCTTCCCTGACCTTAATTTGGATGGCATCAACATTTCATATGTAAAAGATACAAACATTTTAGGTTTGTGGTTAAATCAAAACTTGGATTGGACTGTACATATAGAAGATTTGATAAAAAGTTAAGTAAGCAGTGCTATGCTATAAAAACATTAAAAATGATAGCAGATTTAATAATAATGTTTAATTATGTTTATTGTCTATAGACTTCATACAAGTTTCAGACATTGTCAGATTCTACAATACAATGGGTATACATAAATTTGTTCATAGGTTACGTTAATATTACAAGATTAAACTAAATTGAATATATACATACATTTGTTAAATAATTATTCATTATAATTCATCAAACCTATATATACATTTCTGAATTAAATACGTTTTCAGTTCCTTTTTAAATTTTTTCCTTTGTGTTGTTTAACAGTTGTTGGCAGTTTGTTGTATAATATCTGTCCTTTTATTAATGGATCCTTGCAAGTTGGTTTGAGATTTACATAATCATAAAGTGTGCTGTTACTTGTGCCATTATTTTCCTTCTCAGTTGCAATTACAACTACCTTATATACATATAGTCCAACTACAGTAAGAATCTTATTATCTCTAAATACATTTCTACACGAATCAGTATTTGCTAATCTATAGATACAACGTAGACATGTCATAGGAAATATAAGGATAGATGAGTCCAAAATATAAAGTTTGTAACATATTTTTGTCTAAATACAATGATAATTGTCTTAAAGCATAGATATTTGAGCTAATTTTTTTACATACATAGTCAATATGAGGTTCCCAAGTTAACCTATAGTCTATGTGAATCCCTAGTAAGTTATGGTTATCAACTTTTTCAATTCTAGTGTTGTTAAAGCATACATCATCAGTTTCTACATTTGCTTTACGGTATTCAAATATGATAATTTTGCTTTTCTTAGAATTAACTTCTAAATTTATGCTACTTAGGTAGGTTGCTAGCTGTTTTACAGAGTGCGAAATTTCTGTTACCAACTGAGTACGAGATTTTTCACTGCAAATCATTGTGGTGTCATCTGCATACGATACTATAGCATTGGTAGTTATATTTGGTAAATTACTTACATATATTAGATACAAAATTGGACCCAGAACAGACCCTTGCGGTACTCCAGTTGTTACTACATTTTGTTCTGATACATACTTTACATCTTTTAAACCTATATCGAGATTCAACTGTATTGGAACACCACAGTGAAGCGAAAAATTATTAAATTTTAGATGAGTCGCATTTTTTACACATCTGCTTCACTTTCGTAAGTGAAGCAGATGTGTAAAAAATGCGACTCATCTAAAATTTAATAATCTTTTAAACCTATTTTATGGTTGATTTCTGTTGAACACTTTCTATTACTTAGATAAGACTTAATTATATTTAGCATTTTGCCTCTTATGCCATAAATTTCTAGTTTATTAAGCAGTATTTGATGTGAGACACAGTCAAATGCCTTTGAAAGATCAATGAATACTCCCACAGTGCTCAAACCTTTGTCTAGATTTTCCGAAACTTTGTGCATAAGATCAGCTACTGCTGTGGTTGTTGACATACCTTTTCGAAAACCATGCTGGTGGCAATTCAATACATCGTATCTACTAAGAAAGTCAACCAGTCTAACTAATAAAATCTTTTCAAAAACTTTTCCAATCACAGAAGTTAAGGTTATTGGCCTATAATTATCAACACTATTTCTATTACCCTTTTTATAGATAGATATTATGATTCCCAGTTTTAAGCAATTTGGAACTATTTCTTCATTTATTAAGCAGTTTATTAGGTGGGCTAAAATAGCCGCGAGCCCATTTTGACACTTTTTCAATATTCTAGTAGACATACCATCCCACCCTGAAGATGACTGTTCTTTAAAACTGCATATTATTTTTGTGATTTCGTCTACGTTTGTGTTATTTATGAAGATGGTATTAACGATAATATTCTGTATTTCTGTGTTATTGTGTGATATATCCTTCTCCTTACTTCCCAAGGTTGCAAAATAGTTGTTAAATAAGTTGCTTATTTTGTTTGGATCATCTACATGTTTACCTTCATGAAGCAATTTAATATTTTCACTGACATTGCTGTGTGTGGTGTTTCTATCCTTGACTAAATTCCATACTGCTTTGTTTATATTGCTGGAGTTATTTATCTCTTGTTTATAATGTTGCGATTTTAAATCAGTTAATGTCCTATGATACTCGCCCCTCAAAATCCAACCTCTGCGGTCCTCGTGCCGAGGGGTGGGCAACAGGAAGTAGGGGACTGACTGATGGGGTGATGTACGGTGGGGACTTGGTGTACCCCAAGACCACTACGGCTGCCGAGAAGGCCCATCAGTAACCCCGAAAACTGGCAGAAGAGGCTCTGGTATTTTTCCCCAGGGACCTACTACGGTAAGTACGGGATTGGCGATCCCGGGGTCCCTAGCCACTCACCCACATTTCATCCGCTTCACCTCCATCAACTGTGCCACGCTCTGCTACTGCTGATCAGTATGCATCACCTTCTTCCCCTTCTAGTTTTTTATTATAATTATTAGCACTTAAGGTCTTAGGTTTATAACTCCTGTCTCACCAGCAGGGATCTCTCCTATCTCCATGGTTCTGTCCCACGGTTTTCAGCGCGGCTTCTGACATGTGTGCTCTCCGGAGGTCTCAAAAGTGAAGGTTGAGCGGACCCTTCGCACTGCCCCTATGTGTAGCCTTAGGTGCGGAGCCCGTCCACACCGTCAAGTACACCCACGTAGCTCCTTGAGGGCCCGGTCTGTGTTAATCTCCCGACGGCCGTGTTGCCGTTGGGTTAGTATCACGGACCGGACGTGTTACCGCTGACGGAACCCCGGTGTAATCAACCACAAGTCCCCTGAATCCGCGTGTGCCTATTATACGTAGCGCGGCCTAAAGTGGGGAGCCACAGGCGGTTATTCCTGTGGTAGGGGAATAAAGCCGGGGTGTGCGTGGTGAACGGTTTACCCATACGGACAAGCAGTGGATTTTGAAGGGTAGCTTTTCTGAGGTACAAATGAGATCGGTCATGGGTGGGGTCCCCATGACGGCACAGACCGTGAAGATTCGGTGTCTTTCTTTCTTTAACCCCCGGATGGCAGGCTGACGCCGACGGTTCCGGATGGGGGTCAATATCATCATGTCTCCGCGCAAAACCTCCTTCATTGACCCTTACTTATTGATGACCTTGGCATGTGATGGCAAAACGTTTAAGGATATAAGCCCATTTTATATAAAGCGTGAGCTCGATAAGATCAGTGGCCCTGTCAAAAACGCTACGCGTCTCCGCGACGGCGACTTACTATTAGAGACCACAACTGCAGAGCAATCTAAGAAACTTCAAAAAGCGTCTTTGTTGGGCTCCTACCCGATCCGGGTAGCCCCACACAAAACCCTTAACACCTGTAGAGGAGTAGTCACCACCTCCAGCTTGGATGGTCTTGCGAATGAGGAAATAGTAAGTTGCCTCTCCAATCAACTCGTTTGTCAGGCGTACCGGCTAACTCGAAAACAAGATGGCAAGGAGTACCCACTACGTACGGTTTTTCTTACTTTCGCCGGGACTAAGCTACCCGAGTACATCTATTGCGGCTATGAACGTGCTAGCGTCCGCCAGTATGTCCCGAACCCCATGCGCTGTTTCCAATGTCAGCGGTTCGGACATACTAAGGTCACATGTACCAATCCTGCTCTTTGTGAGCAATGTGGCCTACCGAAATATGACGACCCTAACTGCGGTCGAACACCTTGTTGCGTGAACTGTGGTGGTAGCCATCCCTCCAGTTCGCGACAGTGCCCTAGATTCATGGACGAAAAAAGTATTCAGGAGCTACGTGTAAAGGAACGCCTGACTTTTCCAGAAGCACGGCGGCGCTTCGAACAACTGAAGCCTCCTAACACTACTACTGGATATGCATTAGCAGCTCGCCGTACTCCTAATACCACTGTTGCTGTTCAACACGTCCCTGTCGCCCACGCATCCACGCAGACTGACTTTTTAGCCGTTAAACCCACGTCTCAGACTGTTTGTATATCCACCAGCACTACCTCCGTTTCAGCCGTACAGACTCCAGCCACCAAGCCATCAGCGAATAACAACAATCCCGTGGTAAATGTGAAAAACCGATCCCGGCCAACTCATAGATCGCGAAGTCGCTCGCCCTCTATTAAATCCCGGTCTCGTTCTACGAGCCGTAGGAGTTCTGACTCCCGAACATCAGCGGAGTCACAGGAGGCTAACGATTTTCGAATCGTAGGGCCCAAATCGGCCAAGGTCAAGAAAAAGGTTAAAACGGCCCGCTAAAAACTCTTTATGGAAATAATCCAGTGGAATGTCAATGGTTTTCGAGCTCGTGCTCAAGACCTACAACATTTAGTTTCTCAACGGTCACCATCAATTATTTGTCTCCAGGAAACCCACTTACATCCCAATCACTCGTTACACCTTCACTCTTTCTCTGCATTTAGAAGCGACTCTCTTGCAGGTATGCGTGCAAGCGGTGGCGTTGCTACCTTAGTGGCGCCTAACATCTCAGCCGCCAACGTTCCTCTCACCACATCATTGCAAGCTGTGGCCGTTCGGATACAGCTGGAGAGCAACAGTTTTACCATCTGCAACATGTACCTGCCGCCGCTCAGTATAGTTCCAGAGCGTGATCTCCAAGCTCTATTGGCTCAGCTCCCCTCACCACTACTCCTTGTGGGAGATTTGAATGCCAAGCACACGCTCTGGGGATCAGACACTGATGACGCCCGTGGATGCCTCCTCGTAGACGTCTTCGATAAGTCTGACCTGCTTCTGCTAAATACTGGTGACCCCACATTCCTATCATCCGCTTATGGTACACATTCCGTACTAGACCTTTCTTTCTGCAGTCCGTCATTAGTACCACTACTTGAGTGGTCAGTACTTTCCGACCTCTTTGGCAGTGATCATTTCCCCATTAACATTCATTTTTCTGGCCGCCAATGTGTACCTTCTCGACATCCTCGCTGGATTATTTCCAAAGCTAACTGGGGAAAATTCCAATCCCTCATACACCTCATCGACGATAGTTTCGACACCATCGATGAAATGGTCGAATATTTTACTTGCTCGATCCTGCTCGCAGCAGAATCCAGCATTCCTCGAGGTTCACCTACACCACGTCATATCCCTGTACCGTGGTGGTCCGATGAATGCAGTTTGGCTGTCAAAGCACGCAAACGTGCTTTGCGCATTTTTCAGCGGCACCCGACGGAAGGGAACTTCGTCGCCTTCAAATGTTCTCGCGCTAGGGCACGCTTTATACTGCGCAACGCAAAGCATAAATCTTGGGAAGCCTATGTGTCTTCGGTTTCCCGGCGCAGCTCTACCCAACAAGTATGGTCAGCTGTTCGGCGGATGTATGGCAAGTATCGCCGGACGGTAATTCCCGGCCTTGCCATCAACGGTTCCATGTGCACCACCGAGCAGGACATAGCTGAAGCCCTAGCTACCACATTTGCTGCCACGAGCCAAACTGCCCGCTATGACGCTCTCTTCCTGCCTATTAAGGAAAAGGCGGAGCGGGTACCACTTAATTTTAATAGTGACTGCACCGAGCCATACAACCAACCTTTTACCGCAGCCGAGCTCGCCCATTCTCTGGCGTTAGCAAAGGATTCTTCTCCAGGTCCCGATGACGTACACCGACAGATGCTGCTACATCTTCCATCTGAGGCGCTATGTTTCCTTTTAAACATCTATAACCGCATTTGGCATGAGCGGGTTTTCCCTTCCTCCTGGCGAGAGGGTATTGTCATCCCTATCCCTCGACCCGGAAAGGACCGCACGCTACCATCTAGCTACCGCCCCATTTGCCTGACGAGTGTCATCTGTAAGACGTTGGAGCGAATGATAAACGCTCGGTTAAATTGGTGGCTAGAAAAACATAACCATCTGTCCAACTTGCAATGCGGTTTTCGTCGCCATCGCTCAAGTGTCGATAATCTAACACGCCTTGAGGGGTATATTTCCGATGCGTTTCTAATGAAACAGCACGCCGTGGGCGTGTTCCTCGACCTGGAGAAGGCCTATGACACCACATGGCGGTACGGCATACTCCGTAACCTACATGGTTACGGTATGCGTGGTCATCTACCCGAATTCCTATGCAACTTCTTAAAACTTCGCCGTTTTCGTGTGCGCATAGGAAACACGATATCCCGGGAGCGGATACAGGAGAACGGTGTACCTCAAGGGTCGATTTTGAGCGTTACCCTTTTTGCCGTAGCGATTAACGGCATCACTAGTGCCGTTCGAAGTGGAATTCCATCATCCCTCTATGTTGACGACTTCGCGCTTTATTATAGGTCAGTCAACATAGATCACATTGAGCGCCAACTGCAGCTGACCATCACCCAGCTAGCAGCTTGGGCGCTTCAAACCGGCTTCCGATTTTCAGCTGCGAAGTCACAGTGTATCCACTTTCACCGCCTACGAGGTATTCACCCACCTCCTGATCTTCATTTGAACGGCACACCCCTGCCATTTGTCTCGCACCTGAAGTTCTTGGGCCTCTACATAGACCGACAGCTCAACTGGGAGCACCACATTCGTCACCTTCGAGCCTCTTGCGATCGTTCTCTTCGGGTGCTGAAGGTATTATCTGGAGCATCTTGGGGGGGGGGGGCGATCGCACGGTAATGTTGAGGCTGTACCGCTCTCTTGTTCGGTCCAAGCTGGACTATGGCAGTTTTATTTATGGCGCAGCGACCGCCTCTTAACTTCGCCTTTTAGACACCGTGCATCATACTGGTATCCGCCTTGCCACAGGAGCTTTCCGCACCAGTCGAGTCGACTGCCTGTATGCAGACTCAGGCGAACCTCCACTCCATATTCGTCGCTCGCTGTTACTCTGCTCATACGTTTCGAAGTTGGCAAGTTATCCCAATCATCCTTGTTTTAAACCAGTTCTCTGTCCAGATTTAGTCCACCGTTATATGCGCCCTGGTTCTCGGACTCGCCCCGTGGGAATAAGATTTCGGGATCTACTACATTCGCATGGCCTCCGAATGCCTCGCGTGGAGAGGTCGTCCATCTGCCCCTATCCTGCATGGCAGCTCAATCGTGCGCGGTTCGATCTCGCTCTTTCAAAACACGCTAGACTCGCTACTCCACATTCGGTGTTCCAACAACTTTTTTCCGAATTACTGGGCCGTTACCCTAACTTGTTCCGGTCTTTACAGACGGTTCTCAGTTAGGTAACGCTACGGGTTGCGCGTTCTTCGTTAACGGTGAGGCTCACAAATTTCGACTTCTGGACTCAACTTCGGTCTTCTCAGCAGAGCTGTATGCAATATACTATTTGCTCCTTTTTATTTGCAAGTTAGCTCCTGGCTCTTTTATCGTCTGCACTGACTGTCTAAGTGCGCTTCAGGCCTTGCAACAGCACACTGCCGCTCACACACTGGTTTTAAAAATACAGACCCAGATCTCGCAAATGCTCAGTCGCGGATACAATTTTGTTTTTACTTGGACGCCAGGCCATGTTGGGATTTCCGGGAACGAGGAGGCGGACGCGGCTGCTAAGTCTGCTTGCCGTTTGCCCCGGAGTTTAACAACTATGGTGCCATTCCAGGACATGCAACGTTTTTTCCGTCGCCAACTACTATCTGCTTGGCAGCACTCCTGGACAGCTTTGGAAGGCACACAACTCCAGGAAATAAAGCAGAGCGTACAACCCTGGCTAACTTCCTGCAGGGATAACCGGCGAGCCGAGGTGATACTCACCTGGCTGAGAATTGGGCACACACGAGCAACTCATGGCCATCTGCTAAGAGGGGAACCGGCCCCTGTGTGTGCCTCGTGTTCAGTACGCCTCACTGTGTGGCATATATTAATCGATTGCCCGCAGTACGCCAGAGTTCGCCAGTCTTTGGGCTTGGGAGCTAACTTGTGCAGTATTTTAGGGGACGACCCAGTGGCCGTGGATAAGGCACTGCGGTTTGTTTTTAAAATCGGTTTTAATCAGCAAGTCTGACTTGTATTTTATATTTATTACTTCTAGAGTTTTAAAGTATTAGTCTTTAGATCGTTTTTAATGCCCTTTTAACAGTTGAGTGTTTTATTATATTTTACCTTTTTTAGCTTAATTTTTATAGCTTTTAGGTTTTAGTATTGACTTTGGGCCCAAATGACCTTGTTGTCGACAGGCCCTTAAACACCACACACTCACTCACCCCCTATGATACTCCTTTTTTAATTGTGTATATCGTTCCCTGTGCTGCTCAATTTTTGTCATCTTGTGTAATTCATAAGCATCTTTCATTTTATTTTGCAGGATGTAAATTTCATCAGGTAATTTTATTTTCCGTACAGCTCTCTTTTTGGTGGTCTTTCTTTTAATAGGGCAGATACTGTTAAAGTAAGCGATTAATGTTGTCATGAATATTTCCCATTTTTATTGCTACTTTGCTCTGCATACACTTTAGACCAAGTTTCCGTTTCTAGTATGCTATTAAGTTTACCTACATTCTCATCTGAGACATTTCTCAATTCAAAACTTATGTCCTCATTGTGAGCCACAATAGAATCATATACATCAATATATACAGCATGGTGGTCGGAAAGATGGAAATTATGTATCCCTACTGAATAGCAATCTAGCTTTATATTTGTGCATATGGGGTCAATAATAGTTGCTGATTGTGTGGCTACCCTTGTTGGTTCTGTTACTACATCATTTAGGTTATAGGATTTTATGATATCAATAAAACTACAGTAATCTCTATTAGTGCTATCTACGTTAATGTTAATATCACCTAAGATAGTCAGCTTTTTTTCTTTTGTCAATAATTTGTTAAGGACACCATCTAGATACTCTAGAAATTCAGAAACTGGAGTATTTGGTGACCTATATATACCAAAAATTATGTGGGCTTGCTTCTCATTATACACCTTAATTGCAGCCATTTCTATAATCTTTTCAACACTTAATTTCATAACCCATTCTAGAGCTTGGAATTTTACATTATTTTCAACATATATTGCTACGCCTCCACCCTTATGTTTTTGCCTACAATAGTTACTAGCCAGTTTAAACTTAGGAATTTTGTACAGATTTATATTACTATCCTGCAAACCATGTTCAGTGATTACACCTACTTGTGGTCTCATCTCATCTAATACTATTTTTAGTGCCTGCATTTTGTTACTTAGATACTGGGAATTTTGATGGAATATTCTAAATATTGTGTCTAAATGGGATCTTGTTTTCTCCAGTGTTGGGGGTTTTCCGACATTTGCAAATTGTTTTCCTTGAGAGCACATACATTACCCATAGAGTCAACAGGAAGAGCCTCCATTCTGTTATATATAGTGTCTATATCTTGCTTAACCATTTCAACTAAATGTCTTTTGCCTCTGGTATTCAGGTGAAGGCCATGAGTAGTATGCATATCCCTGTCTAAGTTGCTTACATCTGTGAGAGCCACATTTTCATTACTACTACAAAAAGATTTTATGAGCTTGTTGGTTTTACGTATTTCCTGATTTACACAAGATGTATACAATAAGTAATACCTGTGGGGAATATTTACTACTACAGTCTTGTCTTCCTTTGGTCCTGAGCATAACCATTTTGAAGTTCCTCTACTGCATGCTGTGCTTCATTTTTACACACGTCGTTTGCTCCTGCAATGAGTATGGTAATTTCTGGTTCATCAGTATCTTCTCTGGCAGTTTTTATCACATGTTGAAGTTTCGCGTTTGGTAGCATGTACCCAGTCACGTTGATACCGAAATTAAGATTTGCCAGAAGTAAAGAATCATGATGGATGTCTAAGGAATGTTGGTTCTTTGTTACGACAAGGGCAAGGCCAGTTGAGTTGGGGGGAAAGTTGTTATAACAAAAGCAATGTAAGAAACAGTGTCCTTAGCAGTTTTCTAAAGGGGCTCACTTGACTTATATGAATAGAGTATTCTTTGGATAATTCAGAATGGCATGACAAAACAGCCACAAAGAGATTTTTGGTTGAATGAAGAGGGCTTTCAGGAAGTGAAAGTGATACACTCACGCGCAGCTGTGGACAAGGGTCTTCGGCGTGGAGCCGAGGAGAGCTCTCCGTGGCATGAGGCCGATGAGAACAGTCTTCGGCATGAGGCCGATTAGAGCGGTTCGAGGCGTGAAGCCTATTAGGGCAGTCCTCTGGTTCTGTCTTGAATAATTGTCGGTTCATATATATATGAGGAACGAATAAAGTTTATCGAGTAATAAACATTCTGCCGTCAGTAACTCTAAACAGAGATTGGTAACCCTTCAGAAACATTATTGCTTCAACGTTCAGATTCAGTTCCATCTCCTTCAACATCGGCGCTAATCTTCGTGCATGGCTGTCTCCGTAGATTGCAATATGATTTCTCTTCCTTTTTTGTACAGTATTTACTTCATTACTCACATTTTCCTCATTGTCTTGTACTGTCAGTAAGCTGTAGGAATTCGATACCATTATAGTATTTCCACTCACTTGGGTGCTTTTAGCTGTCTTGTTTGGATATCGCCAATCATTATATTGTACTCCCTCTTGATTTTCTTTATGGTTTATTTTTAGCTCTTGGTTTTCTTTTCGTAATCTATCGATTTCTCTGTAAGCTAATTTCAATTCATTATGAATTGTCTCGATAATCTTCTGTAACGAGACTATTTGGTCCTTTTCCCGCGTCATACACTTTGCTCCACTGGGCGTGCGGCTGTTGTTCTTCAATATTTCGCTGTACGCCAGGATTTTTAAGCTTTTTAATTGATTCACACATTCACTTTCACTTGCACTACCTTTTTCATTCATTTCACGAGTATTTCTTAGGTTATAGTTACTTTTAACGTATTTTTTATGGAGTGAGAGCATAGCTCAACTTTAACGGCAGCTGAATGGCATATTTTGCATATTTTCATTCCCTTATGAATTATGGTATCATATTTTGGGGTAATTCAAATATGTCAGAAAAGGTTTTACGAATGCAAAAAAGAGCCATAAGAATAATAGTGAACCAACCTGCACATGTGAGCTGTAGAGTGTATTTTAAGGAACTGCCATGTTTCTACATATACAAAGTTCTTTTACATGTAAAAACTAGTTTAAGTTGCTTTAAAACATGCAGCGACACACCAGCATGATACAAGAAACAGTTCAAATCTACTACCACATTATACAAACATTCCTTCACTTATAGTGGTACCCAACTGTACAATAAGTTACCTCTTTATTTAAAACAGATTGATAACCAAAAGATTTTTAAATTGAAAATACACAAATTTTTAAGTGAAGCATGTTTTTATTCTATTCAAGAGTATTTGGAAAGTTAAGTTATATTATTATATTTTGGCATTTACTCTTATACATGTTTTTTTGTAATTTCTGAATTTAAATTTTGTACTTAAATTTTGTAAATATTTTTATTTTGACGTGTCCACAATCTTGTATGGAGATTTAAAGGATGAATAAATTGAACTGAATTGAATACTTTGCCCTCTGATACCTTCATGTTCCAAGGAAAAAGAACCTAAATCTATGGATGACAAAACTTTCGTACTTGCACATATAATCTGGAAAGTTCCTTACTACCTAAGGAGTCTGGTATAATTCCATTTTGTGCAAATGTAGTGGTCAATAACACCTCTGAGTTTTGATGTAATTAAACTTTTTGTGAAAATAATCATTTCTTCCACAGTAGCCGTGTGTAGGCTAAGGTTTGGATGAGTTGAGCCAGATTGAAAAATTCAATGCCATAGCCAGGATTTGAACCACGGATCTCTCAGTCTTCGTCCAGTTGCTCTAAACCACTGAGCTACTATGGCCAACATGCCGACATGACATTAAATTCAACCAATTGACTCATATGTTTCCCGGTAGACCACTAGGGGTTCTCATATGCTATGAGACACGCACCGTTTGTGGCGACTTACTATGCTGTAAGTACTTAAGTCCCAGGCTTCATAGTTAAACCACTGAGCTACTATGACCAACATGCCGACATGACAACTGACTCGTATGTTTCCCGGTAGATCACTAGGGGTTCTCATATGCTATGAGACACGCACCGTTTGTGGCGACTTACTATGTTGTAAGTACTTAAGTCCCAGGCTTCATAGTTAAACCACTGAGCTACTATGACCAACATGCCGACATGACAACTGACTCGTATGTTTCCCGGTAGACCACTAGGGGTTCTCATATGCTATGAGACACGCACCGTTTGTGGCGACTTACTATGCTGTAAGTACTTAAGTCCCAGGCTTCATAGTTAAACCACTGAGCTACTATGACCAACATGCCGACATGACAACTGACTCGTATGTTTCCCGGTAGACCACTGGGGGTTCTCATATGCTATGAGACAAGCACCGTTTGTGGCGACTTACTATGCTGTAAGTACTTAAGTCCCAGGCTTCATAGTTAAACCACTGAGCTACTATGACCAACATGCCAACATGACAACTGACTCGTATGTTTCCCGGTAGACCACTAGGGGTTCTCATATGCTATGAGACACGCACCGTTTGTGGCGACTTACTATGCTGTAAGTACTTAAGTCCCAGGCTTCATAGTTAAACCACTGAGCTACTACGACCAACATGCCGACATGACAACTGACTCGTATGTTTCCCGGTAGACCACTAGGGGTTCTCATATGCTATGAGACACGCACCGTTTGTGGCGACTTACTATGCTGTAAGTACTTAAGTCCCAGGCTTCATAGTTAAACCACTGAGCTACTATGACCAACATGCCGACATGACAACTGACTCGTATGTTTCCCGGTAGACCACTAGGGGTTCTCATATGCTATGAGACACACACCTCTTGTGGCGACTTACTATGCTGAAGTACTTAAGTCCCAGGCTTCATAGTTAAACCACTGTGTTTTAGGGAAATTGATGGAAATAATCATTTCTTCTACACTAGCCATGTGTAGGCTAAGGCTTGGATAAGTAGAGCCAGACTGAAAAATTCAGTGCCATAGCTGGGAGTCTCTAAGTTTACATTATAATAATCACTAATGAGAGATATCATTTTACCTTCCCTGAAAACCTATACCTGAAATGTAATAATGCATTAGCAAGATGAGCATTACCTGAATTTTTCAATTTCATTCAAAAAACTTGGCATTTCTAACTGCTTTGCTGCTTCTATTGCAATCTGCAGTGGATTTTTCTTCATCTTAGTGCTGTGCTTCTGTTCACCATGGATTCGTTTTTGTGGAGGTGACTGAGATATTCTGTTATCTAATGACTCAACATCATTATACAGCACAGCCTTTAACCTAAAAAGCAGAAAAAGCAAAAATAGTATAAAATATATTGAAATGCACATTTATACAAATGCATTTTTTTCTTATGAATCCCTATTCTAAAGGGTGAGGAATTGTATGAATACAAAATGATAACTGAAGACATGATTTCAAAGGATATCCAAACGATGGTTCGCAAAACATGTCCTCAATATAGGTACGTAAGTGAAGTTGATGTGTAATAAATACAACTCATCTATAATTTAATAAATATGTATTGTTCTAGTTATTCCAGTACTAATAAAAAATTTCAGTTCCCAACTCTACCGAGAACATCTACTTGCTAACTAAGTAATGATCAGAAAAGGAACATATTGTTCATTCCCATATAAAGGTCATCTTTTTAATTATTTTTTAAAAAAAAGTTGACTGACAAACATGCTGATAGTTTTCTGTTTCATCAATGATACATTAGTTTAATGTTACTTACCTTTCACAAAATTTTCCCTCCTTGATAAAAACGCTATCACTGGAATAAATGAAGCACAGTAACTCCTGGAATACAATTGGGTGTATGTTGCTTAATTTTATTTCAAGCACATTGTTCACATTATAAGAATGTTCCTCAATTTGTCTTTTTATGTAATCACTTTTACTGGCAGTAATAAATTTATGTGCTGGAAAACACACATTCCCAATCTGAAAATAAACATGAATGCTATCACATGTCTCAAACAATAAAATAAGGTGGAAACAGTAAACACCTTCTGTAGGCTCACAGGCATTTGTACTGCCATTACAAGGGATACTCATAAAGTTTTAATTATCACCTCAAAGAAATAAAGTTAAGTAATTAATTTTTTCAATGCTTCAAATATAGCTAGTGTTTATCTAGGACACCTTTCATTAGGACCTTTCTAATATCCTCAGCTAATGTTGACTATTGAATTTTGATTTGGTGAACTCCTTGGAGGTGATTTGTGATTCATTGCATCATAGTCCTTACTCTAGGAATTCATTTTTTGTTAGTTTGAAGGTACATGTTGAAGTTTGGGTACACATTTAAATCCATGTGCCATTACCATAGATACTCTAGAGGAACCAAAACAAAAATGGTGCAGCCCATTGATAAAGTGGAGTATCGTGCGTTAATTCATTTCGTGTAATTATGTAGAAAATGAAGCTAGTTACAGTGAAGCAATAAGCATTATACAAATATAACTATCTGTAACAAAAAACTTCACTTATCTTAAGAAAATGTATTCAATTTTTTCTTATTAGTTGAATTAGTTGAAATCGATTTCACAAACCCTTGCTCGCATCCTCAGTTAACACACTTCGTCGTCAAGGAAAGTTACTATGTTACTATGTTTTTTTCAGTATTACCAAAATCTGAAAACGAAATAAACTTAAGAACAGAATCAACTGCTGGTATTTCAAAATTCATTACGTGATGTTTATTTTTTAAAATAAATATATTTTCTCAAACCATTAAATCTATCAGAACATTTAATTGTTTTAATAATTTAACTTCAGGATTTATTTCATGGTTAAATGACCAAAAGTGATCTGCTACGGCCGATTTATCAGTTTGTTTACACTTAATGTTACGAAAATTTTCTTTTGTTCTGGTTTCCAAATTACATTTTGTCTTACCAATGTAAACCTGATCACAATCTCGATATTTTAATACTATATTTATTTTGAGGAACTAAAGTTATACCAAACTCTATAAAAACCTTTTGAAAATGTTTATTAACCCAAGGATTGTAAGTAAATTTTTTTAAATTATAATCGTCTTTTATTTTTTTAAGGTTAGAAATATCATTAACAGTTTTTTGATATTTAAATTTTTCAATTGTCTTTTGTATAAAGTCTTTATTAAAATTATTAATTAAAGCAGTAATAATAATATGTTTATATTGTGACTTTGTGGGTTTGTAGAATCAAAAGTCCAAATTGCCGAAATTCAAAGCGTTCTTTATTTCCGCTGAATTACACTTGGTACACTTGCAGCTCACAGCAGAATTACGTACCACACACAATTACAGTTCACCAGTTCATAGGTCTACTCGGCACCTTGCCGTAAACTCTGAATCAAACTGACTCTTGTTTGCATGCACTCCTATTCATACGCGACCAAGCTGATCTGGAAGCTTCTGCTCACGAGGCGAAGTCGACCCAGAGTTTCACGATCTTTCCAAGCGAGCGGGGAAGGGGAAACCAGTGATTTCTGTTTGCTTCCCTCCTCATGCCGTCTCTCCTCGACACGTCATTAGCGCTGCGCATTGGCGTAGGCATGGTTTTTACGCTATCATCTCCCTCACACCCACAGCAAGAGCCATTCCGTCACACGAATAGGTGTAACCTCGATGCCTTCTGCCCCTCTCCTTTGCCAGCTCTTTCTGCCAGCTGGTTGTATGTTCGTCGATCGGGTGACAATATTCTTTATTAAATTCATCTTTATTCAGGGGTATATTTATTAATCTATAAATCAAACTATTAAAAACAGCAAATTTATGTGAAAAAGGGTTAAAACTATTATTTTATTTTCTTATTTTTCTTTTTTTGTTTCGTTTTCAGATTTTGGTAATACTAAAAAAATATAGTAACATAGTAACTTCCTTGACGATGAAGTGTGTTGACTGAGGATGCGAGCAACTTAAGATAAGTGAAGTTTTTTTGTTACAAATAATTATATTTGTATAATCATTTCCTGTATTTGATGGGGAACAACACTGCAACAATCTGTGCTAAGTTGGTGTAAACGTACAGCAACAATGCACCATCATATGACATTGGTTATGCAGCGCAGATGCTTTCAGTATGGTCAAACAAGTCTGGATGATGAAAAACGAAGTGGTAGACCATCTCTCTTTGAAAAACTGGGAATTTCAAGGTGTGATGCTGATAGATTATGCTCAGAAGGGGGAAACCATCAGAGGAGCATACAGTCAAAATCTCCTGACAAGTTTATGGAAGGCTATAAGAACGAAGAGTCGCAAGAAGCTGTCCAAAGGGGTCTTTCTGCTTCATGATAATGCTCCAGCTCATTCTGCAAAGGACACAGTCACACATGCTGCTTCTTTAGGCTATCAAATTTTGCCTCAGCCATCATATTTCCCTGCTATGGCATCCAGTGACTTCTCCCCTTTCCTCGGATGAAGAAACCATTGCATGGCAGGCATTTCCGAATGACAACGAGGTGATTATGAGATAGAACATTTCCAGAACAGTCAAAACATTGACTTTTACAACCAAGGGCTCCGTCAAGTCATTCAGCATTGAGAAAAATGTGTCACGTTGAAGAGTGAATTTGTAAGGAAGGACTAATATCATCACCAAGTTTCACAGTTGCAGCTTCATATTTTTCAGGTGATAATTAAAACTTTATGACTATCCTTTGTAGTTGTGCTGGGCCTGTTACTCATGCTGTGCTTTTAGGGTTTTCAGCTATGCTGGTTTGCTTTTCTTATTCAGCATTTAAATTTTTTATTGCTATATGCAACAACCTTAATTTTATTTTACATCACATACTGAATTCAAAATGAGAAAATATTTTGCAATGCAGAAGTATAAAATAGCTAAAATTAAAGAACTTATGTTAATAATTTAACAAATGAGAATGTAGGAAAAATGTTTCATGGATTTTGCCAAGCAGAATACAGAATGTCGTCCTTCATCATCTAGGCGTACCACGCTAGCCTCTGGTTTCCGAGGTGACAAGTTCAAACCTGACGGAGGGCAATGGATTTTTACTGAGTGTAAAAGTCTTTGGCATGGTTTCCTCTGAAAGGGAAGTAAAGCCGTTGGTCCCATGTCATGGATTTGCGGTAAGTAAAAGAGCCTCAAGCCTGATAAAGAGGTCTCCAAGCAAATTTAAACAATCTTTCACTTAATTTTGTAGAATGGGAAGCTGAGAACCAAAACAGTTAAAGAATGTCCATAGATAAAACTCAATTTTAATTTCAGCATTAAGCGGGATTTTTAGATAAGAGATCAGGAACTTAGATCACTATTTCAGTAAAGTCAAGAAAAAAATGGAACTGGACTGTACAAAGGGAATCAGAATAAATAATAGTTTGTTATTAGCCATTAATACCTTAAATAGACATAAAAATGAATAAAATGTGCATAGAAGTAATTATGTATGATGGACTGAAAGCCTGTGCCAAATGCCTGTCGTACTCAAGTATCTATTTGCTCCATAAATAAATATAAGAATAATAAATATAACTAGTCAGAAGCCACTGTGGTTTCTTTGCTGTCGTTAACTGACAAACATTTTTCACAAAATAGTTTTGAATTATTTTTGGAACATAAGTGTGTTTTACATTTTAAACATATTGTGACTTTGTGGGTTCGTAGAATTAAATGCTTTGTTTGAAGAAATTTAAAGTCCTCTTTATTTCAGTAAAAACACACTTTTGTATACCCCTTAGAGGCTCTAAAAATGACATGTCATACACACAGTAGTCTCTCGTTGCTTCACCACAAACAAACGAAAGAATGCACTTGCGGTATACTTCAAAAGTCCACTACACACCTGCACACACACAATTAACAGTTCTCAAATTGCAACTGACACTACTTGTATCCACGGTGCTTTTATACCTCCAGTCACTGTTTCTAGAAATTAGTGGAACGCTCAGTAACAATCAAGACGGCATCAGAAAAGACGAAACTTTCAGACATCTATCTGTCTCTTTCTTTTTCTCTTTCGGCAAGCTTTTAGCTCCGCGCCGCACTATCTGTCTCTTTTGCACATGCCGTCAATGCCTTGCAACAATATACTTGGTGAACTTGTGGAATTGCTGCCATTTTTTCCTTTTCTTGTTGTAAGGTTCCAAATTAACTTTAGCATCATCTTGCTATGGTCCTTGGGGGTTGTATTTGACCAACACTGATTAATCAATGAAGAGAAAAAATAAGTAACATACTGAAGCACACACATATTTAACCGCTTTGCCGATGGCTATTTAAACCCTTTAGGGGCCCGAAACGGATACCCAATAAACAGAACAAGACATTTAAATTATTAAATGCTGTAAAAAATGCTTCATAAATACACATTCGTATTTTCCATATTTATTATGTTACTTAAACAAGACACTGGTTTAAAATCCATTAAAGGCAGTATACATGTATGGTAGCAATAAAGTAGAGACACTATTAATAAATTGTTGAAATTAACTAATTTGTTTCACTGTAGCAAAAGCTATTCTTTGCGTCGAACGCACCTAATATTTGAGTCATTTTGTTTTGCGTGCATACAAATGAATGTATATATGTATAGCTTTGTAAGCAACTTCTCCGGTTCAAGGTTTTAGGCTCTAGTTTATACCACCAAGCAATAATCATTGTATATGTTGTATGAAACACAGGCCGGAAAGAAACAAATCTCTCTGTCAGCACTTCTTGTTACAGTATTTCACAACTGAAGTTTATGCAGCTGTTTTCGCTCAGTATTGTAGTTATTTATATGTACTCACTGGGTGTTCAGAGAGATTTCTTACAGCAATTGAGAGCTAAATGAATGGCACATTTGAAATTGCTGAATTTCAGTGTTAACCATGTCTCATCCATAATGTAGCAAATAAATTAGATTTTGTAGGATGTGTAAAAACTTCTGATATCACTTTAGAAAATCTGTAAGACCTTTTGCTGTTTGACATGATTTTGATATTGAAGGCGATTATGAGAGAGGTGTTGAGGCTATACGTAGGTAGCAGTGAGGAAGAAAATCACCTGCTTCCTTCAGATGTTGGTGAAGAATCAACATTGTGCAGTGGTCAAAATAACTCAACACAAATAACATATAGGCAAATAGACATATAGACAAATATACATATTTTTTTAATGTACATTTAACTTCTGACATCCAACCCACTGACATTTTCACAAGAAAATATGTATTGTTGACTTAGTGTCTCTCATTGTTATGGAAACAAACATATATGCGAGTAGGATGAGGGAAGCTCTGACCTCTATAAACAATTTAGGACTAAGAGGAGAATTCAGAAGTGGACAGTGTACATGTTACTTGTAAACCTACATTAGACGTGTACTGGTCTACAGATGGCACGTTAGCTACTCCATTGTTTGGGGAAATGACAGGTCAAATATGGGTGGGGTGAATCAATTATTACAAGCTATCCCTCTTTACAAAAACCAGTTAAATGTTAAAAAATGTATTTTATACCAGCTAGATATAACCATACACAATTGTTTAGTGATTTGCAGACCTCTAAATTCATGAAAGACAATGACCTACCTGGACTTGGCGTTTCAATAGTTCGTAACTTAATTGAGTACTATAATATTTAGAAGCCTGTTCATATCAGGGGTAAGAAATCCACCACTTCAGCACCCCTCATACTTGAGAAAAACACTTTCCTAAAAGGATACCACCCACAACCAAAAACGTTGCGACCATCTCAAAGGTGTCTAGTGTGTCACGAAAAAGAAGTTTGCAAGGAAACCAATATTATTTGGTGTGAATCTGAAGATGTACCCTTGCGTGTTTATCCAGGGTCTGAGGTATACCATTCAAAAATAAACCTTTAAGGATTAGTTTTCATCCGTTATAGAACTAATTTAAATTGATTGTAAAATAGGAAGATTAAAATAATTGGCATTAAATGAGAGTTAAATGCATGTATGCGCAGGACGTCTATACATGTCCATATCGGTTTGGGGCATTTTAACTTGGACGTCATATGACGTTCATATCAGTGAAAGGGTTAGGGTATGAACTATCAAACTATCTGCATATAAAGTCCTGACACTGTGTGTGCATGTGCATGCATGTGTGTGTAAGACTACTGGGAATTATTATACAAAATACTTGGAAATGTTACGAGCAAATATAGAAAAACTTAATATTCCGCAAAATCAAATTTTTAGCCTAATAACTGGAGCTGTCAAAACTACCTCAGTACTTGCTCTACAAATTTTAACAAATAATCCTAGACTTGAACTTGACATTGAAAAAGCAGCTATCGTACAATATGAAAAATTAATCAGACTACCTTATAATGACTAGGAAAAAAGTAAATCAAAGTATACTTAAAAACTCAACAAAGTTTTCTTAATTAAGTCAAAGAAATCAAATGAATATTAAAACTTCCTTACTTAAAAGGAAACTTACAAACAAGTATCAACACTTTAGAACTGTTTGATATTGCACACCATCTACACTTAGCTATAGAAGTTATAAAATCTGAAACAAATGACACTAGAAATAATAAATTTAAGATATTGTGCCAATAAATGGCTACATAGATAGAGTTGACATGAATAACTCAATGCGATGGCCGGGAACCGAACCACGGATTCCCCGATTTCCATTCAGTCGTTCCCACCCACCAAGCTACCATGGCCGACATTAAACTCTCCAATTGACCCACATTCTCCCGGTAGACCACTAGGTGCTCTCGCATCCGAGATACACCGTTTCTGGCGACTTACTATCGTAAGTACTTGAGACCCAGGCTTCATCATTTAACTCTTATTATTTTAGTTAATTGATGGAAATTACTAATTTCTTCACACTAGCCATATATAGGCTAAGGTTTTTGATAGATAAAGTCGACATGAAAAATTCATGCCATGCCCAGGACCCGAACCACGGAGGGCCCCTAGTGGTTTGCTGGGAGCATGTGGGTCAGTTAGAGAGTTTAATGTCAGTCATGGTAGCTCGGTGGGTGGGAGCGACTGGATGGAAGCCGGGGGATCCGTGGTTCAGGTCCCGGCCATGGCGTGAGTTTTTCATGTCAACTCTATAAGATAAGATGCTTTATTGTTCAATTCAATTCAAATTTATTCATCCTTTAAAATCAAATCTGTACATAGTACTTTGATATAGGATACGTCAGTAAATTTAGACTTAATATTACAAAGTTAAACATCAAATATACCTAACCTACATTCATTTATAATGTAACACAAATTAGATATAATTAAAAATGAGAGAAATGAACACGCTAAGTAAATTCATGTCTTATGAGTATCTGGAATTGTTAAATTGCAGATATTCCTTTACTGTGTAAAAAGTGCTCCTGCAAGAAAGCCCTTGTTCTAGTTTTAAACACGTTGTAGTTATCTATGCTTCTGATGTCATTAGGAAGGGAATTATAAACTATTGTACAGGAATGCAGTACTCCATTCTTAAACATTGTAGTTCTGATTGAGGTTACGTCTTATTATGCCTCGTGTATGCATATGAACACTTCCGTTGTTGTGAAAGTTAAATCTATTTCATTTTAAAAATAAAGCTGTCTCCAGTATATAAACACATGCCAAAGGAAGTATGCAAAGCTTTTTGAACAGTGGCTTACATGAACATAGCATTTTTTCGTTGCCTATAATTCGAATGACTTGTTTTTGTTTAATAAATATGTCTTTGGCTTCTGGTGAATTTTCCCAAAATATTATTCCATATTTAATTATAGAATGTATATGTGCATTATAGGAGATTAAAAGTACACGAAGGCTGACATTTTGACTTAATATTCTTAGAGCATATATATTCCTGCTTAATTTGGTTAGTAGATGAGTTTTCCATTTTAAGTTATCCTGTATCCACAAGCCTAAAAAGTTTGTTTCACTTTTGTATGAAATTAATTTATTTGTGACATACACTTAAAAATAGTGAGTAAAAAACTCTGTAAAATGGTGATTCGTCAACAGTAGAAAATTTTAATTAACAATAATTACACAAAATAACAATAATACTAATACTAATACTATAAATACAAAATTTTACATATATGATATAGTATATACAGGTATTGTTATAATTATGACATGCCCTTGGAATAATATTGTTAGTTTTATTAGAGTTAAATAATTACAGAATGATTAAAATTTTATTATAATTCAATTTCATCATCCATATATTCAGTAATCGAGTAATACGTTTTGTCCATTAGTAGGTTTTTTATTGCTTTATTTCATTTCACAGATTCTTACAGGTAATTTATTATATAGAGAAAAATACAAAACTACCAAAAAACAATATTTTGACTACCTTGTCTTAACACAATGTCAGCATGGCTTTCGGAAAGGGAGTTGCACTACCTCGGCATTGACCAAATTCTTAGAGAATGTGTATAGGGCACTAGATAGGAAAGAGTGTCCTGTGGGTATTTTCCTTGATCTTACAAAGGCATTTGATCTTGTAGACCATAGCATTCTACTGGATAAGTTGCATGCAGTTGGTATTAGAGGAATATGTTACGAATGGTTCAGATCATATCTGGAACGTAGACATCAATTTGTACAGCTAGACTATGTAGATAAAAACTTAGGTGTAATTCAAAGTAAAACATCTTCAGAGAAAATAGTACAGCAAGGTGTGCCCCAGGGTTCAATATTGGGCCCATTTTTATTTCTCTTATATATTAATGATTTAGGTCTAGGTTTAAATAAAACGGGCGAGAACATCAATTTGACACTCTTTGCCGATGATACCAGCATATTAATGACTGGGAAAACCTCGAATGAGGTATTAAGCTATAATAATACTTTTAATACAAAAATTGTCAATTGGTTTTTAAAAAATAAGCTAAAAATAAATGAAGAAAAATCAGTAGCTATAGGCTTTCACCACAAACTAAATAACACTGCTCAATTCCCAAGTATATATTTAGGGAATAAATCACTACTCTATGAATCAAATACCAAATTTCTAGGAATATGGTTAGATGAACATTTAAAATGGGAAAAACAAATTCAGCAACTAGAATTGAAACTAAGCAGAATTACATTCGCTATTAAATCAATGAGGGAGTCTGTAAACACAAATGTGTTGAGAATTATTTATTTTGCTTATTTTCATTCTGTAATGTCTTACGGTATACTTAGCTGGGGAAATGCTAAAGATGTATCAAAAATATTTAGACTGCAGAAAAGGGCTATTCGTTATATAGTAAATATTCCTTTCACCACCAGCTGTAAACCATATTTTAAACTACTAAAAATACTTCCATTACCCTGTGTGTATATATATGAAGCTCTAGTTAGGACAAGAATTGTACTTGCTCAATTTGAAACAAATTCGCAGATACATGCACATAATACAAGAAGTAAATCAGATCTACGCATTATAAGCCACAATACAACTTTATTCACACATAGCTTCGAACATAAAGCAGTATTATTATATAACAAACTACCCGATGGCATTAAAAGTATAACATCGGAAAAAAGGTTTAAACTGACTGTAAAATCATTTTTAAGAGAAGGTTGCTATTATTCAGTGGAAGAATACTTAAAACATGATCAACATATCAATGCTTCCTAAAATGATGTTTGTGAATAAATACCTGTGCAACTTCGGAGGTGATACTTGTAATATTCAGAAAAGCTGTAAGGGATATCCTACTGAAAGTAATGTCACAGACAACAGATGAGTTTCTAAGAAGTAAAATTGAATAATAAAGTAAATATTGATTTTTTTCTTGGTAAAACTTATGTTTCTTACAGCCTAGTTCTTAAAAATGTAATACATTAAACTATTATGTGACCTAAGTTGCATTATTCTTAATTACTATTTGTATTATTATTCTGTTAATTACTACTGCATTACTTTAATCACTATTGTATTATATAACTACTATTGTATTATTTAATTACTATTGTATTATTCATAATTGTATTACTCATAAGAAATGTATTATTCTTATGGGTACAAATTTGACGAAGCCATGAATATTGTATATTCCTAAGGTGAATAAAACTATCTATCTATCTATCTATCTATCTTGATGTCTTAAGAGCAGATTCATATAAATATGGACTAAATAAATCTAGTAATATTTCAAAAACAGCATGGGGTTTCATAAATGAAAGCAGACGGAATTAGATAACTCCAAAAAATATTAACCTTAAATTAGATGGGGAAACAATTAACGATCCTGTATTAGTTATTGAACTTTTTAATGATTTCTTTCTAAATGTAGGTAGAAAATCTTTAACATGCAGGGATAGCATAAATCATGATATTGGCTCTAAAACAAGGTCATCCTTATTCTTGAGTCCGACATCAGAAAAGGAGATAATAGATATAATATCAGACTTAAAAAATAAATCATCACATGGGTGGGATGAAATAAGCCCCATAATTTTAAAGCATTGTAAATATGTCATAGCAAAGCCCATTTCGTATCTTATTAACAATTCAATACAGAAAGGTGAATTTCCTCACTGTCTCAAAACAAGCATAGTGCGGCCCATGTATAAAAAAGGAGATGAACATGATATAAACAACTATAGGCCCATTACATTAACCTTTGAAATAGCAAAAATATTTGAAAAGGTAATATTAAACAGACTTTTATCATTTCTGAAGAAAAAAAGCATAATTCAAGGTTTCCAGCATGGCTTCAGAAAAGGTCTGTCAACAATTACTGCTGTTGCAGAGTTTGTACACCAGGCTTCTATGAAGTTAGAGAATAATGAAAAGGTTGGAGCCTTATTTTTTGACTTAACAAAAGCATTTGATCGTGTCGATCATGATATTCTTATTAAAAAGTTGGACAATTATGGTATAAGAGGAATACCCAAGAGCTTAATTACTTCTTACTTGAAAGGTAGAACACAATACACACAAATTACCAAAATGCAAACTTTCAAAACATCTATTACTCCACTTGTAAGACTGTAAAATACGGGGTTCCTCAGGGTAGTGTTTTAGGACCAATTCTGTTCATTATGTATATAAATGATTTACCTACTACTCACAATGCAAGTATAATATCTTATGCAGTTGATACAACTGTCATCTGCTCTGATGTAAATAACAAGAATTTAATTCAGGATATGAGCTCTCTGGGAGAATGTTTGTTAAATTATTTTGACTAAAACAACCTCAAATGCAACATGGAAAAAACCACATCAATGAAAATTAGCCTTACAAATAAGACTCACTTTAACATCAATCTACAGATAGATAAATCTAGCGTAAAGGATGTAAGTGGCCATAAATTCCTAGAACTTTATATGAACAATAAATTGACATGGTGTAGTCACATTGATTATCTATGTAGAAAAATTAGTAAATCAATATTTCTAATTAGGCATTTTAAGCCAATCGGTGATACCAAACTACTAAAAAATATTTATTATGGTGTTATCTTCCCATACCTATCATATGGAATTGAAATATGGGGAAGTTGTCCAAGGGTATATCTGGACAGAGTATTCATTCTACAGAAAAGGTGTATTAGGATAATTTTTAACTTAAAAAATACTGATTCTTGTGTAGATATTTTCAAACAAAACAAAATGTTCACACTATACTCACTATATGTATATAAAGCAATTCTTTTTGTTGTAAGTAAGGTAAATTTGAAGACTGCTGATGTACACAATTATACCAGATGCAACAATGACTATTTTAGAGACTGTACTTCTAAACGATCTACTGATAGAGATGTTTTTATAATGGGACAGATTTTATTTAATAGACTGCCAACATCAATTAAAGCATTAAATGGTACGAAGCAATTTCAAAACAAATTAAAATACTTTTTAATGGATAAATGTTTGTACAAAGTTGATGATCTGTAAATATGTTTTTATACTGTTTATATTTTGCTCTATATCCTATAATTGTAAACTTTTAGATTGTAATTGGCAATGTCAGAAACTGCTTTGCAGTCAATTGACAAATAAATAAATATATTTTTATTCCTGCATATTGTGGGCTTTCTTCATACAGTGCTAATCTGTGCATGGGTGGTTTTAGACTATTTTTATTTCTCATTCCATGATTATGTTGCATTTGTGAATTATAAATTGTATCAAAATTTGAATGGCTGTATTTATTTGTTTCATAAAGGTATTGGGATGGTAAAGTTAACATATTCACATTTTTGAACAGGTTTCTGCACGAATCTTTTGGTCTTGATTGAGTCATTAAGCGAATTATCTTTTTTTTGACTTTTAAAGATCATTTCCCATCCGGTATAGTTCCCCCATAGTACTATTCCATATGTCATCAAAGAGTGGCAGTAACCTTGTTTCAAGGTTTGTTAATTTAGTTATGCAGCTCATATTGAAGGATGCACTGTTTAATCTTTTGGACAAATAACAGATGTGATCGTCCCATTTTAATGGTTGATTTAAAAAAATACCCAACATTTTTTAATTTTCTGTATGATTTATAGCATCAGTCTCACAATGCTTGAGTGCTGAGCTGCATAATGGATGTTTTGGAGGTGTTAAGTTTGAGGCCATTACTCGTGAACCACTTCTGTAAGTGAGTTATAGTTTCGCTTAAATTGGATTTTAACTCCTCTAGGTTGTGCCCATTGAGTAAAATGGAAGTGTCATCAGCATACATAATTGTTTTCCCTTTTATGCAGTTAGGTAAATCATTTGTGTAAATTATATACAGTAGGAGTCACAAGACACTACCTTGTGGGACTCCTGTTTTTATTTGTTCCCAATTTGATTCAACGGTTCCCTTTAAATTATTAATGATTGTTTTTTGTTTACGACAATTAAGATCTATCTATCAAAAACCTTAGCCTATATACAGCTAGTAAGAAGAAATGATTAATTTCCATCAATTAACTAAAAGAATGGCTACATTAAATTAAAAGGGAGTCGATTAATGACACTAAACAACACTTACTTTTAAATTTTTCCGGAACATGTTTCAGAGACTTTGCCTCTATCCTCAGCTGGCCATCGATTGATTCTCATTGGTGTAGTTGACGATATTTTGTCATAGGTCTCCTCTGGTGGCGGTTCAAGGAACTTGCTGAACAAATCTTTCTGGGGGATGTCGAAATTGAATACTTTGTTCCTATTTTTTGAAATGAAGATTTGTTCCCATGTGGATAGTTCTTGTTTTCCTGATGTATGTTTTAGTAGTTTTGGTTCTGGATTTATGTTGTGGTTTTTTTCCCAAAAATGTGTGGCAACTGCTGATTTTTCTAATTGTTTATATTTTATGTTTCTAAAGTGTTCCTTTGCTCTTGTTTCTAATTTTTCTTTTGGTTTTTCCAATATAAATTTGACTACAGTCACTGCATTCAATTTGATATATACCAGATTTTTTGTTACATGGAATGGCATCTTTGACCCAAAAACTCAAATAGTGTGATATTCTGTATAATCATAAAATATTGTCACCTAATTATCGGAAGGCCCGAACAGCTAGCAGCCGGGTAGGCGACAGGAGGCATTCAGACCATGCCTACCCATTTGTCTTGTAGTGCTAACGAGGGGGATGTTTGGAAAAACATCGCTAGCCATCTCTTTCCCCCTCCTTGACGTCTGGAACCTTCAGGCTGATTCACTGAACCGTGAGACTTCCAGAAACAGCGTTATTCCTATAAAAAGGAGCTGCAGTTGGCGAGTCAGTTCAGTTCAGTTCTTGGCGAGCAGCCGTAGGAGCGCCGTGCTAGTGGACGGACTGGAAGACTGTGTACGTGTATCAGAGGTGTTGTACGTAATTGTGAGTGTAGAGTGGACCTGTGACAGACAAACTGGTGAATTGTAATTGTGTGCGCTATGTAATTCTATGTAATCGGCAAGTGTTCCAACTGTAATTCAGTGGAAATAAAGAACATTTTGAGTTTGTACAATTGGACTTTTAATTTCACAAACCCACAAAGTCACAACTCGTGTCAGGAGTGGGATAACGGCCATGGAATCTGCATTGGAAAAGATTTTGGAGAAGATGATGGAAATGAAGGACGAACTGACCTCGGAAATGAAGACGGCGAATGATCACCTCGCTGAGAAGACGGAAGCTGCAAACAACAACCTGGCTACGACAATGACTGCAATGAACGACGAATTAACCACAGAAATGAGAAGAGCGAACGACAGTCTGGCCATGGAAATGAAGGTGGCGAACGAGGTTGTCGCCGCCAAATTTGAGGAACAGTTGGCCGGCGTGAAGGATGACGTCGCGAAGCTGGGCAAGCGGATGGGTCAAGTAGACGAGCGCCTTAATGATTTATAGGAAAAGGCCGACAGTAACGCCAAGTCCCTGAACGCCATGGTGGAAGATGTCGAAGACCTTGCTAACCGCTTAAACAACCTGGAAGGAAAGGCCGACAGCAGCGTCAAATCCCTGAATGCCATGGTGGAGGACGTCGTCGGCAGGAGGTTGAAGGATTTAAGGCCGACGCGCCGGGACGCGACACAACATCTGCGCGCGGCAAACCGCCTAAATACGACGGCGCGACAACTTTCGAAGTCTTCCGCCGCCAGTTCGACGCAGTGGCCAAGCACAACAAATGGTCACCAGAGGAAGAGGCCACGCAGTTAACAGCCAGCCTCCAGGGACGGGCCGCGGAAGTACTGAACGCAGTACAGATAACGGCGGCGCCCAAGGACATCTGGGAGGCCCTGGAGAATCGTTTTGGAAACCACCGCTTAGCCGCAGCGTACCGCAGCCAGCTAAAGGCAAGGTCACAGTAGCCATGGGAGACCCTGCAGGAGTTCACGCTGGCAGTTCAGCAACTAGCTAGCAAGGCCCCAGTCGACCTACCACCAGAGTTCGTATCCCGGGAAGCTGCATACACATTCGTTGACAGGGTATGAGACATGGGGATTCGTCAGCGCCTAATGCTCGGCGATTACAAAACCATCCACGAGGCGCTAACGGCAGCATTAAGGATGAAGGCGGCCAAGGTAACAGCTATCCCGACGTCGAGAACGAGGAGTGTCCGCTACACCGGAGACAGAAGACCAGCCGAGGTACGCCGGCGAAGACCTAGTGGCCTGTGTTGGGGATGTGGACAGCCGGGACACCTGGAGAGAGACTGCCCACACCAGGGAAAGCAGCCGGGAAACGAGTAAGGGCCGTCATGGCGAGGGGTACGTCGGCGCCATCACCACCATCCTCTCGAGTGAAACTGCGCGCCGTCAGCCGGCGGATGGATTACAGCCTCATCGCGGATGGTTGGGTGAGAGGGAAACCGTGCCGCGTGCTGGTGGATACCGGGGCAGCCGTGACCATCATCAGACCCGACATAGCCAAGGGTTTGCCATCCAGGAAGCCGAGCCAAACATACCAGCTGATGACGGCATCGGGCGACACCTTACCTGTGGAGAAGGAGGCTCTGCTGAAACTGACCTTGGGACGGAGTGCCGTGCGTCTGTGGGTGTTCGTCGCGAAGGTGGCTGAGGAGGTGATTCTGGGACTCGATGCCCTTAGGAGTCACGAGGCGACGGTCGACGTCGGCAGGAAGATCCTGCGGCTCAACGGAAAAGAGGTTATACTCCGTCAACCCGAAGAGCGCCTTGGAATCTGAAGGGTCGTCTTGAACGAGAACGTGGTTGTCCCCGCAAGGAGCGAGGTGGTGGTGACGGCGCGACTGGAAGGCCAGAGAACCAGGAACATGATGCTGGATCAGAAGACGCCTGTACACGGACTGTGTGTAGCCAGAGCATTGCTGCCGTGCCGAGAGGAGGTGCCAGTGAGACTGCTAAATCCAACGGACACCGATCACGACGTCCAGGCCGGGAGGGAGTTGGGAACGTGCGAGCCCGTGGTAAGCGTAACAGCAATCGACAAGACACAGGAGCCAGTGCCGACGCAACACCTGGGGCCCCGGCTAGAAGGCTTACTAGAGAGGGCGGCCGACCACCTGACCGCAGAACAGCTGGAGAAAGTTCGACAACTGCTGAGGCAATACCAGCACGTGTTCAGCCAAGGCGACAGCGACTACGGCCGTACGGACAAAGTGCTTCACCGCATCGACATCGGGGATGCCCGGCCTATTCGGCAAACACCTAGACGCGTTCCGCTGGCGAAGCAAGGGGGCGGTACGAGACATGCTGGAGGACATGAGATCCAGGGGAGTGATTGAAGAGTCTGACAGCCCTTGGTGTTCCCCTGTAGTCTTGGTGTCGAAGAACGGCGGACTACGCTTCTGCGTGGACTACAGGAAGCTGAACGCTGTCACCCGGAAGGTGAGCCCAGAGGTTCTACTCCCATTAGTCTTGAACCCGTAGGAACAAGACCCGGGCCTCTTTCAACCAGGGAGTTATCCGAGCTGTCCCAAAGGGCGCTCGGCGTCCTCCGTGGGGCTTTCCATAGGACAAGACCTGGGTTACTAACAATCCCCCCATCTGGTCCTGGGACACAAGACGGGATGGAAGTGGATACGCCACTTACGCACGCCAACACCAAAGGTGAAGACTACCGATATGACCTCGGTGGGGTCGCCTGGTGATCTAGCACACCTTCTACTAGCTTCGCAGGCTAGCACCCGGGAGAATTAATGGCTTACCTCAACCCCGTCCTTAGACGTACCCGATTCCCACGGGTATCGGGAACCACTGCCCCCTCGAGACCATCCCAATCCGAACAACTCCCGAAGGAGGGGCTCAGATGTTCTGCCCGAGGTTCCTCTAGTAACGTCAGAGGTACCACGAGTGCTAAGGGTCCGCAGCGTCCGCACCACGGCAGCTGAAGGGGACGGATCCCCTCCCCTATGGGAATGTTTCCCCTTACCCCGGATTGAGGACACCCTGGACACGCTAGCTGGTGCACAGTGGTTCTCGACCCTGGACCTGATGTCGGGCTACTGGCAGGTAGCTCTAGACCCGAGAGAAAAGGAGAAGACTGAAGACCATCTCGAGAATCTGAGTAAGGTGCTACAGAGACTGCAGGCGACCAACTTGAAACTGAATGTGAAGAAGTGCCAGCTCTTCCGCAAGGAAGTTAACTACTTGGGCCACATAGTCTCAGCAACCGGAGTGGCCACAGACCAGGAGAAGACACAGGCTATGAGAGATTGGCCTCGCCCAAGGGATAAGAAAGAGTTGCGCAGTTTCCGGGGCTGTGCAGTTATTACTGACGCTTCATAAAGGGGTTGTCCAACATCACCAAACCCCTCACCCGCCTGACAGAGGAACACCGGCTTTATGTGTGGACGGAGGACGCCAAAGACGCTTTCCAGCACCTGAAGAAGACCCTGTGCAGTGCTCCAATTTTGGGATTTCCACAACCGGGTGGCGCCTTCATTGTGGACACCGACGCCAGCGACCATTGCATTGGAGGTGTCCTATCGCAGATCCAGGACGACCATGAGCGGGTGATAGCCTACTACAGCAAGATGCTATCCAAGGCAGAGAACTACTGCGTCACCCGACGAGAATTACTGGAGGTAGTAAAGACCTTGGAGCACTTCCACAAGTACCTGTACGGTCAGCCATTTCACCTGAGGACTGACCATTCCGCCCTAACCTGGCTATTGAGCTTTAGGAACCTGGAAGTCCAGACAGCACGTTGGGTCCAGAGGCTGCAGGAGTACAACTTCACCTCGGAACATGGCAGAGGGAAGAGCCACGGTAACGCAGACGCTATGTCCCGAAGACCCTGTCCAGAAGATTGCGGCCAGTGCACAAGAGTGGAAGAGAAGGAGCGTGCCGCAGGAGTCCGAGTAGTCACGGCACTGCATGCGGATGGCTATGATAGTGCAGGCCTCAGGAGGGAGCAACTGGCGGACGCAGACTTGGGGCCACTCTTGAAAGAAGTGCAGGCAGGAACAAGACCAACCTGGGAGGACATCACACCGAGGAGCGCCACCTACAAGTCGTACTGGGCCCAATGGGACTCGTTGAAGACCAGAGAGGGCATGCTGTTCCGGGTATGGGAAACACCCGATGGGAAGACGCAGAGAGAACAGTTGGTACTTCCCCAGAGTAGGGTCCCAGAAGTCTTGGAGGACGGTACTTCAGGAGGACACCTGGGAGCGAACTGAACGATTGACAAACTACGGCAGCGCTACTACTGGCTGAGACTCCGAGCAGACGCTGAGAGATGGTGCCCTCAGTGTCACGTGTGCACAACAAGTCGCAGCCCCCAGACTAGGAGCCGGGGTCGCATGCAGCAGTACAACATCGGAGCGCCATTCGAATGGATCGCCGTTGACATAGCTGGACCGTTCCCATTGTCCGACCAAGGCAACCTACTGGTGGTCGTGGAATACTTCGCCAAGTGGCCGGAGGTGTATGCCATCCCGAACCAAGAGGCAAAGACAATCATGGACTGCCTCATGGAGCAAGTCTTCTGCCGATTTGGGGTGCCGTTGGAGCTGCACAGTGACCAGGGCACCAATTTTGAGTCCAACCTAATGAAGGAAGCGCTACAAAGGCTTGGGGTGAACAAGACCCGCACGATGCCTCTACATCCCTATTCGGATGGCATGGTCGAAAGGTACATCAAGACCTTAGAGGAACACCTGAGGAAGTTCGTGGCCAGCCATCAGCGAGACTGGGACGTCAAGGGGCCACGGTTCTTGCTGGCCTACCGCTCGTCAACACACGACACCACGGGGATGACACCAGCCAGCTTAATATTCGGCCGAGAGTTACGCCTCCCTTGTGATCTGGCTTTTGGAAGCCCTCCGGAAGTGAAACAGCCGGCGACCGAGTATGTGGAGAACCTGGTGAACCACCTCCATGACATGCACGAGATGGCTCGCCAGAACATCCAGAAGGTGAGCGACCGCATGAAGACCCTATATGACAGGCAAGCCAACAGCCAAGGGTTCCAGCAAGGTGACCTGGTCTGGTTGTACCGCCCTACCCGGACCAAGGGATGCTGCCCGAAGCTTCAGCAGCCATAGCAAGGACCATACCGGGTGGTGAAGAGGATTAATGACGTGGTCTACCGCATCCAGAAGGTTCCCCGAGGGAAGATGTTGGTGGTACACCTGGATCGCCTGACCCGCTAGATGGTGCTGTTCGGGACGACCAGCTTTGAGGAGGGAGCAGTGTCACCTAATTATCGGAAGGCCCGAACAGCTAGCAGCTGGGTAGGCAATAGGAGGCATTCAGACCACGCCTACCCATTTGTCTTGTAGCGCTAACGAGGGGGATGGTTGGAAAAACATCGCTAGCCATCTCTTTCCCCCTCCTTGACGTCTGGAACCTTCAGGATGATTCACTGAACTGCGAGACTTCCAGAAACAGCGATATTCCTATAAAAAGGGGCTGCAGTTGGCGAGTCAGTTCAGTTCAGTTCTTGGCGAGCAGCCGTAGGAGCGCCGTGCTAGTGGACGGACTGGAAGACTGTGTACGTGTATCAGAGGTGTTGTACGTAATTGTGAGTGCAGAGTGGACTTGTGACAGACAAACTGATGAATTGTAATTGTGTGCGCTACGTAATTCTATGTAATCGGCAAGTGTTCCAACTGTAATTCAGTGGAAATAAAGAACATTTTGAGTTTGTGCAATTGGACTTTTAATTTCACAAACCCACAAAGTCACAATATGAAGGGGTAGAGCCAGACTGAAAAATTCAATGCCATAGCCGGGATTTGAACCACCGATCTTCTGGTTTCCGTCCAGTCGATCTAACCATTTGAGCTACTATGGGCAACATGCCGACATGACATTAAATTCTCCAACTGACTCGTGTTTTTCCCGGTAAACCTCTAGGAGTTCTCATAAACATATGAGACAACTACCTTAATGGCGACTTACTATGCTGTAAGTACTTTAAGGCCCGGGCTTTATAGTTAACCAATATTAGGTCAATTAATGGAAATTAATTTTCTTTCACACTAGCCATGTGTAGGACACACTATGAAGAATGAATTTTTCAGTCTGGCTCTAACCTTTCATAGTGCGTCCTACACACGGCTAGTGTGAAAGATCAATTAATTTCCAATCATAAAATAGTTGAATAATTGAAATAAAAATTAATACTCCAATGGATAGCAGCACATTGTGGAATACATGGTAACGAACCAGCTAAATTTTTAGCCAAAAAAGGCAGTAAAATTAGGTCAAATTCATTTGAGCCACTAAGTTATCACTCTATCAAAAGAATAATTATATCAAAATGTAATCAAAAAATAAAAGAAGATAATATAAAAACCTTTTTAAACCACTTCCCAAACTGTAAAAACACTTAAACACCACTTACATTAAAAAATTAGGACATGTTTCAAGGACACCGAGTCCTCATCATCAGCTGATGTTCAACTAGTTCTTCAGGTGACCGCCTCCCTCTTCTGGCATTGTTCAATGAGTTGAATGACGTCATCTGCTGTCGGCATTTCAAAGTTCATGGCTCTATTTTTATTCTTCAAAATGTGTATATTTTCCCAAACTGTTAATTACCAATACTTTTTTGCCGGTACCAAAAGTTTTATGTCTTTGGAAATATTATGATTTTTTGACCAGAAATAATGGTCTATGGCGAATTTATCTGTCTGTTTGTATGCATCTCATGTGTTCTTTCATCCTTGTTTCCTGGTTTCCTTTTATTTTTCCAATATATATTTTGTGGCAACCCTCACATCTTACACTATAAATCCCGGATAGTTTGTTGGTTGGATTTGTGTTTTTGAGCGGGTGTTTTAGTATGTTTCTCATGTTATATTTGTTATGTGGTACTAGTTGTATGTGAAATTGAGATGCATAAAATACAAACAGACAGATAAATCAGCCATAGCCCCATCATTCCTGATCAAAAAATCATAATATTACCAAAGACAAAACTTTTGGTACCGGAAAAAGTATTGGGAATTAACAGTTTGGGAAAATATACACATTTTGAAAACCAAAAAGTGCCATAAACTTTGAAATACTGATAGTAGATGACGTCATGCAACTCATTGAACAGCGCCAGGAGAGGGAGGCGGTCACCTGAAGAACCAGTGGAACATCAGCTGAAGATGGGGGCACGGGGTCCTTGAAACATGTCCTAATTTCAAAAGTAAGTGGAGCTTAAGTGTTTTTACAGTTTGAGAAGTGGTTTAAAAAGGTTTTATTGATGAAGCTCCACTGTTTATAAATACTTCTATTTATAGTTTTATTAGAAGATATATTACAAATAAAAGGAAAGCTATGGAAACATTTATGTAAGAATTCCATTAATGGCGATGTTATATCAACCACAACGGAACTGACATATGGGGTCCCACAGGGATCAATCCTTGGTCCTCTTTTATTTATTTTATATACACACGATATAGCTGAATATGTACATTACAATACAAAATTAATACAATATGCAGACGACACCACTGTCATAGCCAGCAATACATCAAGCAAAATGCTAGAAGAAACCCTATATATAACAACTACAAAACTATTGCAGTACTTTTCTACATTAAACTTAAGTATAAATGCATCAAAATGTGAACTCATAACATTTGGCTTGAAGACACTGATACAATTAAATATTGACAACAACTTGATAAATAGTGTTGACAATGTACAACTACTTGGGGTCACACTGGACAAAAAATTATCTTTTACACCCCATGCTGACCAATTAGCATTAAAACTAAGTAAAAATTTATTTCTTTTAAAGTGTCTAAAGAACTATGTCCCAGAAGCAACTATTAGAATGATTTATTTCTCCCTCATTCAGTCACACATCTCATATGGTCTGGAGATCTGGGGCATTACTTCGAATTTAAATTTACACAAAATTTTTACTTTACAGAAAAGAGCAATTAGATATATATCTAATTTAAAAACTAAAGAATCATGTAGGGAAGCCTTTCGTCAGCAAAAAATAATGATGCTGACAAGCCTGTACATCTACAAAACAATTTTATATATGATAAAATACATCCCATTGCAAACAAATTCGGATATTCATAACCACAACACAAGAAACAAGAATAATTTCGCTACTATGATGTATAGACTCCACCTGTGTGACAAGTTGCCTAGTTACATGGGAGCCAAGCTATATAACAAACTCCCAGCATAAGTTAAAGTGTCTAGTAACTTAACAAAATTCAAATTTTTCTTAAATCATATTTAATTAATAATGTTTTTTATTCACTTGATAAATTTCTAAACTAAGACTACAACTTCAGAATTTATCATTTGAGTGCTAGTTTCTTATTTTACAATACTTATAAAACCTGGACATTGTATTAGGTGTACAAGACATCATACATTTAGAATAACATCACCTAAGTTTTAGTTTCTTCTAATATCTGTATATATATATATATATATCAAAATATCCAGCAACTTTAATTGTATATAATTGACGACTTGCCTGTTTTCAACAATACTTGTAAAACATAAGGTCATAATAAAGTATTATTATTATTAATTATTATCATCATCATCACCACCACCACCACCACCACCACCACCACCACCACCACCACCACCACCACCACCACCACCATCATCATCATCATCATCATCATCATCATCATCATCATCATCATCATCATCATCATCATCATCATCATCATCATCATCATCATCATCATCATCATCATCATCATCATCATCATCATCATCATCATCATCATCATCATCATCATCATCATCATCATCATCATCATCATCATCATCATCATCATCATCATCATCATCATCATCATCATCATCATCATCATCATCATCATCATCATCATCATCATCATCATCATCATCATCATCATCATCATCATCATCATCATCATCATCATCATCATCATCATCATCATCATCATCATCATCATCATCATCATCATCACCACCACCATCATCATTATTACTATTATTACTATTATTACTATTTATTATTACTATTAGTACTATTTATTATTACTATTTATTATTACTATTATTACTATTATCATTATCATTATTATGTCTAGAATCAATAAGTACTAAGAAAATCCTCTGTAGCAACCTTTAGACTTCTAACAGAACATGACTGTCTCAATAAACATTTATTCATGATTGGTATAGTGAGATCTGTGTCCTTTCTGTACACTTAAAGAAGGTATGGATGGAAACTACCTACTCCGCTACCCAACCTTTAGTCAATGTACCAACATAACATTAAAATATTGGAGTACAAGAGAGAAAAGGCTACATTTCCAAGTGCTTAACATTAGATACCAACCTACCATAATTGAAATGAAATTAAATAGTGTTAAAATGCTCTCTGTGAAGCATGCATACCTAGAAACACTGTTTTTATGCAAATAATAGTTCCAAAATACAATACTGGCACATACCTGAAATACCACATCATGATGAAAATCATCTTCACTTGTCTCTTCCAGGAAAGTTTTCATTTCCTGTATCATTTCTGACTTTGAAATCTTGGGTACGGAAGCCACAGATGCAGTAGGACTAGTCTGAAATACAAGAATATATTGTAATCTTTATTTAGTATAACATACTTCCAACAATTTTGTGAAATATAGAGAACAAGTTATTCCAGCAAAATGGTTAGCCCAAAATATCATCTTTTGAATTATTGAGGTTTTTTTGACTGAGTTTTTTAGTTATACAGATAGAATCAACGTCAAAAATTCAATGCCATGGCCAGGATTTGAACCACGGATCTCCTGGTTTCGGTCCAGTCGCTCTTACCCATTGAGCTACCATGGCCAACGTGCTATCCTGACATTAAATTCTCCATTAGACTCTTACATTTCCCCGGTAGACCACTAAGAGCTCTCGCATCCGAGATACACCGTTTTTGGCAACTTACTATCGTAAGTACTTGAGTCCCAGGGTTCATCAGTTAACTCTTATTATTTTAGTTAATTGATGAAAATTAATAATTTCTTCAGACTAGCTGTATGTATGGTGTATCTTATTAATGGATAAGGTTGTATTAGGCTATGGAGAGGATTCAGCACAGAGTTTCAGTCCTGGTCTACTATACCTATGCCGCAAGTGAGGCATCCCTGGGAGGAAGGATGAGGTGAGAGAAGACAGTGGGCAGCTGTTCCCAAGAATCATGACAGTGCAGATGGCAGAATCCCTACAATTGACCAGTTGGAAACTCCCCAGCAAGCCAGTACAGCAGGAATTCCATCCACCTGAAATGGCCCGGAAACTGGAGACCATACAACTGAAGGAGGACGTGTTTACCAAGAGCATACCACTGTGCTATGCAGTGCCAATACTTTTATGTTGAAAGATACCACCAGATGAGAGATGATAAAAAATGATAATGGAGTTTTTTTTTTTTTTTTTTTTGTAATTTCAAATCATATCAGATGATGAATGAATTGGGTGAAATGATGCGCAAATGAGTCCGGTGCCATGGAGCTTAGAGCTACCCGACATTTGTCTTTCAGAATAAGAGAAAACCCCGGAAAAAACCTTATCCAGGAAACTCACCCTGACCGAGATTCAAACTTGGGACCTTTTGAACGTGAGGCAGACACGCTACCATCTACGCTACCATGGTGGGCTGATAATGGAGATGAAATGGAGGGACAGAAAATTTGAGGGATGTAATTAGCCTACCCAGCATTCGCCTAGCGACCCCGGAAAACCCTCGAAAAAAGTCCATGCCAGGTAGGCCAGCCACATGAACCGAACCCGGACCTCCCGAATGTGGGTCACAGACAAAACCACCTGAGCCATCCCTCTCAGTCTACCTTATTAATACTTATCACTGATACTATATGTATTCTAGGCTTTTGAAAACCAGTTATAAGACTGACCTGTAAGACTGCAAAATTTCTGCCTTTAGGATCACAACATACAGCAACTGCCCTATAGATGTTAGGAATCCTTTTCAATTTCATCTTAATGATTTTAGGTAGAGATGCATGAACTTTAAGGTCTCCTTCAAATGCTTCATGTTCACAAGTTGATAGTAAAACTCTCCCATTGATAGTGGCAGCAAATGATGTTATGCTTATTGCTCTGCCCAAAGAATGGGTACACCTGTGCAAATATAAATCACACATTACATTCATACATTCAAATTATTTACTATAGATACAAGGAGTAGAAAGTGCATGTTATGTTATATCAACTTTGCTCCTCATGAAAAGCACATGTAGAAATAATTTCTAAACAAAGTAAGAAAATAATAAACTTTATGTTTCAATATATAGAATGAAAAGAAGTATTTCAGAAAGTGGAGTGCCATTGTTACTAAAATTAGGCAAGTGAGTCAACCTTGTATATACTTTTCTCCACTTACAAATTATTTGATGAAGACTAGTTTCTGGGAACTTCTCCCCTATCGTCAGTTCTGTGGTTGACTGATGATGCATCCGGTGTCTGCATCTGGCTTGGTGTCGTGCTGCCATCTAATGTCCTGATGACGTCATCAAACTTACCTACTGTTAAGTAGGTTTTTAATGTTGTAATTGTTTTTTTTTTTTTTTTTTTTGGTGCCAATGTTATATTGTATTTCTTGAATATTTTTTGAAACTTTTTGTGGCCCAGGGGTGCTAAGTAAATTTAGCAAATCTTATTTCTTGTTTTATTGGTGAAAGAGCTGTGATCTGTTTTAATCTTTTTTGAAGTTTGAATGATTTTAGTTTTTTTATCTACAAGGCTTTTTCAATATCCATTTTTAGTTGCAGTTTTTAAGATTTTATGGTATTCTTTTTGATATACTTGCTGGCTGAGGGATAGGTTAACTAATCTGTTGATGGTGGCATGTTTGTGTGGAATTGGGTTGAAACTATTTGCTTTGATGTAATTATCTGTGTGTGTTGCTTTTCTATGAATACTAAATTCCAGTTTTTCATTGTTTTTTTGTGATTTTAAGGTCCAAAAAAGGTAGAGTACAGTCCTCTTCAGTTTCTACTGTGAATTGTATGGTGGGTTCTTGAAGGTTGAGTAGTTTCAAAGCATCATCTATTTGTTTGTGGTGCACTATTGCAAAAATGTCATCTACATATCTGTACCATGTTTTAAAAATGTGAGGAAGGCTTAGTTATATGTGTTTCGAAAAAGCTCATGTATAAATTGGCCAAAAATGGTAATAGCGGGCTTCCCATAGCCAGTCCTGAAATTTGTTTGTAATACTTTCCATCGAAAACAAAATAATTTTGGTGTATACATATTTCAGTCATTGCCTATTATTCTTCTATTGTATTGGCATCTAGGTTAATAAAAGTTAGCCGTTTCTTAAGTTGAATCAAAAGTTTGTCTATAAAGGAGGTTATATAAACAGTCAAGGAAATATTTTTATATGTGGAAGAAGCTAGAAACAGTAACATGTTAAGATGTAATTTACTTAAAATGAGTCGGCACTAGTAATACTAACATCACTTTTTTTAATCTCTGTTAACATATTTCGGGAACTCTTGTTCCTATCTTCAGAACATGTGTGACTGAACCATGTTGTTTCTGTTATGCTATAATGGCAGCATCATGTATTGGTGAAATGTACTTGGCCTGCCTTGGTAGCGTAAATGGTAGCGTGTCTGCCTCATGTTGAAGAGGTCCCGATTTTGGATCTCGGTCAGGGTGAGTTACCTGGATAAGGTTTTCTCCAGGGTTTTCCCTTATCCTGAAAAGACAAATGTCGAGTAGCTCTAAGCTCCATGGACCCTGGACTCATTTGAGCATCATTTCACCAATTTCATTCACCGTCTGATATGACTTATTGTTGGAGGACGTAAATTACAACAACAAAAAATGTACTTCCAGAGGGTACTTTGTGATGGTATATCAAAATTAATAACTGTTGTTTGTGTTTCAAAATGAAGATCTTTGCCCATGTGTCCAATTCTGCTGCATGACTGGTCAGATTGATTAGTGTAATATTGAGTTTGATGATATGGTTGGTCATCCAGAAATTGTGTAAAACTGCAGATTTATGCACATGCTTGTATTTTACAAAACTTATGAGATGCTTAAAATACAAACAAATGGATAAATCTACAGTTTCACATCATTTCTGGATGACCAACCACAACATCAAACATTACACTGATCAAACCAACCAGTCATACAGGCAAGCTGTTTATCTCTCTGCAGCGCACTATCATAAATAATGGGTTTGCAACAATATCTTTGTTTGACTACAATATAATATACAATGGAAGTCTGCACTCTCTTCTCCACACAATGGACATTTATCTAGCTCCATCTCTTGACCTATACCTTTCTGTCCCATTTAAGTAGCCTGGCCTGCTCTCTCCATATCTTTGTTTGACTACAATATAATATACAATGGAAGTCTGCACTCTCTTCTCCACACAATGGACATTTATCTAGCTACCTCTCTTGATCCTGTTAAGTTTCTCACTCCAGTTCTCTCCCAAGCAAAACCTTCTCACCCTAACTTATTACATATGTCTATATATCCTTCCCTCCCCCAGGTTGTTGTTATTTCTCTATGTAACCTCAGAGAGCTTTTGTCGCTTGTACTGGCAAAAATGTCTTGTCTGTCAATATCTTCTAATCTTAACTTCTTTCCAGAAGCCTCTATACCCATACTCTGCATTTATCCAAGAATGACCCATACCAATCTGCTTCAACACGTCATTCATTTTATGTGCCCAACACCCTCCCCAGTTATTTCTCCTTTGAATATGAAAACGTTCTTTAATTACGAGGGCTATCCAGAAAGTAGATTACGTTTTGGAATAAAAAGTAAACAAAGTATAGGAAACAAATTTTATTATATACAGATGAAAGCCACACTCAAATACTACTTTTCGACATAGTCATCATTCAAATTAAGGCATTTATCGTAGCGATGTACGAGCTTGGAAATTCCTTCGTCGAAAAATTCGGCCGCCTGCGCCTTCAACCACTTCGTTACCTCTTCTTGCAGCTGTGCGTCGTCATCAAAACGCTGCATAGCCAGCCACTTCTTCATTGCTGGGAATAGGTGGAAGTCGCTCGGTGCCAGGTCGGGACTGTACGGCGGATGAGGAAACAACTCCCACTTAAAAGATTCAAGAACTTCACGAGTGACATTTGCCGTGTGGGGCCGGGCGTTGTCGTGAATCAACAAGATCTTAGAGCTCAACATTCCTCTGCGCTTGTTTTGAATGGCTCTTCTGAGTTTTTGGAGAGTTTGGCAATACCTTTGAGAGTTTATTGTAGTGCCTCTTTCCAGGAAGTCCACCAAAATCACACCTTTTCTGTCCCAAAAAACAGTCGCCATCATCTTCCTTGCCGACATTGTTTGCATGCATTTCTTGGGTTTTTGGGGAGAACTTGTGTGCCCCCACTGCATTGATTGCAATTTCGTTTCACAGTTCACGTGTTTCACCCATGTTTCGTCACCAGTAACGATGCGATCGAGTAAAGAGTCACCATCCTTATGGTAAACGTCCAAAAAGTTCAACGCTGCAGCCATTCGCTGATTTTTGTGGTCCTCTGTCAAGATTTTTGGAATCCATCTTGCACAAAACTTGTGGTAACCAAGCTTTTCGCTGATGATTTCGTGCAACAAACTTCGCGAAATTTGTGGAAAACTCAAAGAAAGTTCCGTTATTGTGAACCTTCGATTTTCACGGACTTTAGCATCGACTTTTCCGACAAGTTCGGCAGTCACTATGCTGGGTCTCCCACTTCGATCTTCGTCGTGAACATTGGTTCGGCCATTTTTAAATCTGATGACCCACTGACGCACTCCACCTTCAGTGATAATGTTGTCCCCATACACTTCACAAAGCTGCCGATAGATTTCTATCGGTTTACAGTTTTTTGCAGTCAGAAAACTTATTACTGCACGCACCTCGCAGCTCGCGGGATTTTCAATTAACGCAGACATTTCAAACCGTCACAGTATCTGAATGGAGCACAGCACGAACCTCTCACTAGCACGGCTAGATGCCGACTGAGCTGCGCAACGCTCTGACCCCAAGATGGCCGCGCTAGCCCGGCCCCTAGCGGAAACAGACGAAAACGTAATCTACTTTCTGGATAGCCCTCGTATATTGCCATCTTCCAAGTAAGTGAGTCTGTATAAACTCTAAATATTACGTTATCATATTGTTGCTACCTGAACTATCTGGAGAGGGATGTGCTAATGATTGTACAAATACTGAGAAATCTGTCACAGTCCTCCTTCACTGAATAGTTAAGCATAACAGACAGCATTATCTAAACTCACACAAACGTGGTGGCTTATTTCCTATAGTCACCACGGCTTTTAAAACAAGAATAATACTAGACCTTAAAATGAGAGTGAAAGTGATTTATGCTAGAGTAGCTACAAAATAAGAATGAACATGGGTTGAGCCAATACAGTTATTCTACTGTCTCAGCATTACCAGTTCCATGGCTAGCAGGTAACAAAGATGGAAGATATATCTGTCTTTGTCTCAACCTAGCAAGTATCATACAAAAGCTGACAGAAGTTCGCTTAATATTTCAGCATTTGTGTGAGAACATAAACAATGATTATCGCATAATCTGAACCTTAAAACCTTGAACTGGAGAACAGTTTGCTTACATAGTTATCTTTCATATGTACACAAAACAAAATGATTCAAATTAGATGCATTCTACGAAAGAAGGTGTTTGCCTCAGTGAAACAAAATAGCAACATTTCAACGACTTGTGAACATAGTTTCTATTTTAATGATGTCAGTATGTGTGCTTAACTATACAACATTGCATGCACTGCATTGGCTAGTAGCAACAGAACAGCCACGCCTATCCCCGCCTTATGTTCATTCCTATTTTGTAGCTACTTTAGTGTAAAGCAGATCTTGAAGGTGTTTAACGAAGCAACACAGCAAAAAACTATCCTTAACAAAAAATGTTTAAAATTACTTTACCTATCAGCTCCCAAAGTTTGTTGGTCTAATTTTGGGACACCCTGCATATGTGTATGTTATTCTTTAGTGTTGGCCTCATGTAGAACAAATATCAAGTTCAATCTATAACTTTGTTTATAACTTAGCACAAATAATCAAGTAAATATATAAATATGTTGTGTGTTTGGAGGAATTTAGTAACAGTGACGTCAAAATTAATATAAAAATTATTTGTGGTTGGTTTATTGACACTCGTCACTTACTTTTTCATATATTTATGAGAGACTAGGTCACTTACTTTTTCATATATTTATGAGAGACTAAAGAAAACCATTAAGGAAGCAACCACATTTATTAAAGAAAAAGAAAGCAACAGCATATTCAGTTCATTCACATATCATCCAAAAACATTTAATAAATTTAAAAAGATATTCAAGGAACAAAATATCATCTTGGCACCTACTAATAGATACTCAATTTTAAAATTACTAAATTCAAAAACAAAAGATGAAATTCCTTCAGGTAACAAATCTGGAATATACCAAATAAATTGCAAGAATTGTGAAAAATGCTACATAGGTCAAACAAAAAGAAATTTAAAAACCAGAGTCAAAGAACACTTTAGAAACATCAGATTGAAACAAGAAGACAAGTCAGCAGTAGCATTTCATTTTTGGAATGAAAACCATGACATTGATCCAAATCCAAAATTATTAAAAGGAGTGATAAACCAAAATAGATTGACAACATGGGAGAACATATTCATCTGGAAAAATAAGGATCGCGTAATGAACTTTGAAATCCCGCCAGCAGATAATTTGACAAAAAAGTTCATAGTTCCACCACCAGAGAGAGCAGATAACAACAGTTGCCAGTTGGGAAGAGATTGAAAATGGAGGCCGGGGCCTTTGAAACTAGTCTCTCATAAATATATGAAAAAGTAAGTGACGAGTGTCAATAAACCAACCACAAATAATTTTTATATATAAATATGTATTTCAGAAAGTGGAGTGCCATTGTTATTAAAATTAGGCAAATGAGTCAACCTTGTATATTGGAGAAAAAATGTATACAAGGTTGACTCATTTGCCTAATTTTAATATAAATATGTGTATATTTTTTAGCATACCATATAACTTTATTCAAGCTTACCTACTTATTTCTGTGACTACCCCATCTTCCCAGTAATGCAAATCCCCTTTGTCATCCAAGATAAGCAATCGAGGATGATTTACTTCTCTCTTCAAGGAACTCTGCTTTAGATCTTTTGTAATGATGATCTCATCTAAGTTTCCACCCATCACATGAAGTTGTGTTACAGCAGTATGCCTAAAGGACAAAGGAACATGGATAATGCTAAAACTTTTATTATAAGTTAATTGATGGAAATTAATCATTTATTCACACAAACCATACATAGGCTAAGGTTTTTAACATAGGGTTAACTTGAAAAATTCAATGCCATGGCTGGGATTTTAACCACGGATCTCCTGGTTTCTGTCCAGTCGCTCTTACCCATTGAGCTATCATGGCCAACGTGCTGACCTGACATTAAATTCTACAATTGACTCATATTTTCCTGGTAAACCACTAGGGGCTCTCGTATTCAAGATACACTGTTTGTGGCGACTTACTATTGTACTTGAGTCCCAGGCTTCATCATTAAACTCTTATTATTTAAGTTAATTGATGGAAATTAATCATTTCTTCACACTAGCCATATATAGAATAAGTTTTTTTAGATAATAATAATAATAATAATAATAATAATAATAATAATAATAATAATAATAATAATAATAATAATAATAATAATAATAATAATAATAATAATAATAATAATAATAATAATAATAATAATAATAATAATAATAATAATAATAATAATAATAATAATAATAATAATAATAATAATAATAATAATAATAATAATAATTAATAATAACAATATAAATAACAATAATAATAATAATAATAATAATAATAATAATAATAATAATAATAATAATAATAATAATAATAATAATAATAATAATAATTAATAATTAATAAATAACAATAACAATAATAATAATAATAATAATAATAATAATAATAATAATAATAATAATAATAATAATAATAATAATAATAATAATAATAATAATAATAATAATAATAATAATAATAATAATACTAATAATAATAATACTAATAATACTAATACTAATAATACTAATACTAATAATACTAACACTAATAATAATAACACTAATAATAATAACAATAATAATAATAATAATAATAATAATAATAATAATAATAATAATAATAATAATAATAATAATAATAATAATAATAATAATAATAATAATAATAATAATAATAATAATAATAATAATAATAATAATAATAATAATAATAATAATAATAATAATAATAATAATAATAATAATAATAATAATAATAATAATAATAATAATAATAATAATAATAATAATAATAATAATAATAATAATAATAATAATAATAATAATAATAATAATAATAATAATAATAATACTTTATTATCACCTTATGTTTTACAAGCATTGTTGAAAACAGGCAAGTCATCAATTATATACAATTAAAGTTGCTGGATATTTTTATATATATACACAGATATTAGAAGAAACTAAAACTTAGGTGATGTTATTCTAAATGTATAATGTCTTGCACACCTAATACAATGTCTAGGTATTAGTCATAAGTACTGTAAAATAAGAAACTAGCACTCAAACGATAAATTCTGAAGTTGTAGTCTTAGTTTAGAAATTTATCAAGTGAATAAAAAACATTATTAATTAAATATGATTTCAAGAAAAATTTGAGTCAACCTGAAAAATTCAATGCCATGGATGGGATTTGAACCACGAATCTCCTGTTTTCTGTCCATGGTCAATGAATGCTGCAAATGAAAGAAAGGGGGGGGGGGGGAAATCTCAGAAATGGTGGTTGGTGGAGAGAAAAAAAAAAGAAATGAAATTGCATTATGTCGGATACAGAGTGAAACAAGTGTGCCAATCGAGGTAATCAAGAAAAAGAGTGAAACAAGTGTGGAGATTCAAGAGGTTAGAAAGGGGCGAGAATTAGGCAGGAGATATCGAGATGTAGGAGCATATTAGTAAGGCAAAAATATGGCTATTATGGGTAAATTGTGGCAAAGAAAAAATAGATTGGGTCCTTGAGATATATAGGAAAAGATATGAGCAAATGTGATGCGGCTGTGCCAATTGTAGAAAGGGAAGAGAGATTAGAATGTGGTTGTGGGAAGCTGATATGAGGATTTGAGAATGTGTGATGAAGTGATAAGTTAGCTGAAAGGATTGAAAAAAGCTGCTAGTGACGTTAAATAATTTGTAATAGGGAAAGGGGATGAAAATGGTGTGATTGCAAGTGAGAAATATTGAAAAGTGAGGTTAAGTGAATACAGACAGTAAAACAATAGTAATATGAAGCTGCAAAAAGATTATAATAATAATTTACATGGATAAACAAAAATTTGGCAAATACAAAAAACTAGCGCAGAATAGAAAAGTAAATGAAAAGCAATGACTATTGAAAGGGGCAAACACGTGTAAACTACTGTATTGAAGGGCTGCCCTGTTAGCAAAGGGGCCAGTGTTCAGTTCACGGGAAGCCCAAGATTATATATATATATAAATGGAAACTATAATACAATCTTAAAAAGTCCGGGACTTAGTGCTTACAATTGTACGATGCCACTGAGGTATGTGATCTCAAATTTGAGAATTCCTCATGTTTCACCAGGAAAATGTGAATCAGTTGGAGAATTTAATGTTGTACCAACATGTTGCCAAGGTAGAATAACTGCATAGAGCGGAAAATCCATGATTCAAATCCCAGTTATGGCACTGAATTTTTCAGTTCTGATTCTACCTTTTAAATTATCTGCTTTAACATTAAGTATAATTAATCAGGGCTACAATATATTGGTATCCACAATTTGTTAACTTTGTTAGCTGAATATACATAGCTATTGTAAGTTTAGTATGACATTTACAGCTAAGATAAATTTTGGAATGGCCTGATATCAAAATCTTAATTTGAAGCTGCTCCTTTGTGAGAGCTGAATTTGATGTTTATCAGGGCATCACTTAAAGTTTGGCTAGAGTGAAGCAAAAACTCAACTAAGAATAGTTTGTTAATTTTTTGTGAATGTTTAAAACTTGCCTCTATTGTTATCATACAGCAATATGATCAACTGAATGCTATGATAGTATAGATGAATCCAAAATTACTTGTAATTAGTAATTAAACATGTGGGGAACCTGAAAAAAAAGATCCTTAGAGCAAATTTGTACTAACCATGAAGTCAACACTAAGTTGCAAGTTGGAATACAAACAGATTATCCAATTATTAATTTAAAGATGAGTCGTATTTATTACACATCTTGATACATTAAATCTAGAAACATTATCCAATCTTGTAATACTCAACATTATTCTTTGTAAAAAAATTACAAAGATATGCTATAGCTCAAAACATAACCCATAAATTAGGTTTATTCATATGTCTTACCAAAGCCTTTGATAGTGTAAATCACGAGTTACTAAGTAGCAAACTTGAAAGCTATGGTCTATGCAGTGTTGCTAAAAAGTGGATTACTTCCTATTTGTCAAACCAAAAGCAGTATGTAGAAATATCCTCCATTAGGTCCAAAGAACAAGTAATTACCTGTGAAGTACCACAAGGCACAATCATGGGGCCTCTGCTGTTCCTGTTATTCATCAATGATCTTCCAAAGACTCTTGATCCATGTCACATGGTACTATTTGCTGATGAAACCTACCTACTTTTCTTACACAATAACCTGATACAACTAAATGATCAGGTAAGCACCACGATCTGTAAACTCTAAAATAGGCTAAATTCCAACCAACTATCCCTAAATTCCCATAAAACTTTGTTCATAAATTTTAGTGTCACATCTGTTAATGCAACATCCAGTATTTCAATTTACAATAATCCTATTTGCGAAGTAAATAATACAAAACTGCTAGATGTTTATGATTGATTCAAAGCTAAAATGGAAGGATCATACAACTTGAAAAACTATGTAAATTAATATATCGAAATTTAACTGTACTGGAACACCACAGTGAAGCGAAATAATTATTAAATTATAGTTGAGTCGTATTTATTACACATCAGCTTCACCTATGTCCCTATATTGAGGACACGTTTCACGAACTATCATTTGCATCATCGGCTCTAATGTGACTAAAGCTTGATCCAGTGGTGTGGGTAGTTCTGGAGTTGCTGCTGCCATCTGTTGATTTTGTGATTAATTTAAATGTGGGGTTGTCTTCTAGCGGGAGTTCGAAGTTCATTAGTTGGTTTTTATGTTTTTCTATGTATATCCTCTCCCATATGACGAGTTCACTATGTTTTTGTACATATTTTAGTAATTTGGTGCTACCCTTAATTTCATGATTTTCAGACCAGAAATGAGCTGCTATTGCACACTTATCAATATTTCTGTATCTTAAGTGAAGCTGATGTGTAATAAATACTACTCATCTATAATTTAATATGTAAATTAATGTGTGTTTGGAGGAATTTAGTAACAGTGAAGTCAAAATTAATATAAAAATTATTTGTGGTTGGTTTATTGACACTCGTCACTTTTTTCATATATTTATGAGAGACTAGTTTCAAAGGCCCTGGCCTCCATTTTCAATCTTTATATTAATTTTGACGTCACTGTTACTAAATTCCTCCAAACACACATCAAGTATAGGTTAACGGGAAGAGATTGAAAATGGAGGCCAGGGCCTTTGAAACTAGTCTCTCATAAATATATGAAAAAGTAAGTGACGAGTGTCAATAAACCAACCACAAATAATTTTTATATGTAAATTAATATTCGCTTTTAGATAATCACAAATACGGCATTAAAAACTATATATTGTGGCTATGTACAGTCAATTCTCACCTATTCCATAACATTCTGGGGTTCTACCAACAACAATTTACAAATAAAAAGAAAATAATTTGAATTACAGATAGACAGATAATTTATTCATCTTGTAAATCATGTACTATGATATGAGACAGGTCAAATTGTGAATTTACAAGGCAATTAACTATACTTGTAAATTAACAAGTCACACCCTATAAGGACAAGTTAGTGTTTGTACAAAATAATGTTCTATAAAGTTATCTCAAGAATTTTATAATATTGTGACTTTGTGGGTTCGTGAAATGAAAAGTCCAATTGCACCACTCAAAAATGTTCTTTATTTCCACCGACTTACAGTTAAACACTTGCCAATTACACAGAATTACGCAATGCACACAATTACGATTCACCAGTTCGTACGTTACAATTCCACTTGCACTCGCGATTACCTGAACTCTTCCGACGCATGTACGCAGTCCGTCCCCTCACTGGGCGCTCCTCACAGCTGTTCGCCAAACACTGACTGACTTCCAGCCCGAAGTGTTGCTTATATAGGGTCAGCTGGCCAATCTAGAAGTTTCTGGTTTCAGTGAATCACCGCGAAAATTCCAGAGGACAGGGGAAGGGGAAAGAGGCAGCCAGCGACAAGTGACATTTCTCTAATCAACCTCTCAGTTAGTGACAGTGACTAATGGGAGGGTGTGGCTTGGCTGCCTCTGGCCCCTTCTCAGCTGTCGTAGGTTGTGCTTTACGCTAATTGGGTGACACTGCTCCCTCCTCAAGGCTGGTCGTCCCGAACAGCACCATCGTAGCGGGCTAGACGATCCAGGTGTACCATCAACATCTTCCCTCGGGGAACCTTCTGGATGCGGTAGACCACGTCGTTAATCCTCTTCACCACCCGGTACGGTCCTTGTCATGGCTGCTGGAGCTTCTGGCAGCGTCCCTTGGTCCAGGTAGGACGGTACAACCAGACCAGGTCACCTTGCTGAAACCCTTGGCTGTTGGCTTGCCTGTCATATCTGGTCTTCATGCGGTCGCTCGCCTTCTGGATGTTCTGGCGAGCCATCTCGTGCATGTCGTGGAGATGGTCCACCAAGTTCTCCACATACTCGGTCGCTGGCTATTTCGCTTCCGGAGGGCTTCCAAACCCTGGTCACAAGGGAGGCGTAACTCTCGGCCGAACATTAAGCTGGCTGGCGTCATCCCAGTTGTGTCGTGTGTAGACGAGTGGTAGGCCAGCAAGAACAGTGGCACCTTGACGTCCCAGTCTCGCTGATGGCTGGCCACGACCTTCCTCAGGTGTTGCTCTAAGGTCTTGATGTATCTTTCGACCATGCCATCCGACTGGGGATGTAGAGGCGTCGTGCGGGTCTTGTTCACACCAAGCCTTTGTAGTGCCTCCTTCATTAGGTTGGACTCAAAGTTGGTACCCTGGTCACTGTGTAGCTCTAACGGCACCCCAAATCGACAGAACACTTGCTCCACGAGGCAGTCTGTGATTGCCTTTGCATCTTGGTTTGGGATGGCATACACCCCCGGCCACTTGGTGAAGTAGTCCACGACCACCATTAGGTACTTGTTGCCTCGGTCGGAAACTGGGAACGGTCCAGCAATGTCAACGGCGATCCGTTCGAATGGCGCTCCGACGTTGTACTGCTGCATGTGACCCCAGCTCCTAGTCTGGGGGCCACGACTCGCCGCGCACACGTGACACTGATGGTACCATCTCTCAGCATCTGCTCGGAGTCTCAGCCAGTAGTAGCGCTGCCGTAGTTTTTCAATCGTTCGGTTCGCTCCCAGGTGTCCTCCCGAAGTACCGGCGTGCACTTCCTCCAAGACTTCCGGGACCTTACTCCGGGGAAGTACCAACTGTTCTCTCTACGTCTTCCCATCGGGTGACTCCCATACCCGGAACAGCACACCCTCTCTGGTCTTCAACGAGTCTCATTGGGCCCAGTACGACTTGTAGGTGGCGCTCCTCGGTGCGATGTCCTCCCAGGTTGGTCTCGTCCCTGCCTCCACTTCCATCAAGAGTGGCCCCGAGTCTGCATCCGCCAACTGCTCCCTCCTGAGGCCTGCGCTATCCCAGCCGTTCGCAGGCACTGCCACAACTACTCGGACTGCTGCGGCACGCTCCTTCTGTTCCACTCTTGTGCACTGACCGCACTCTCCTGGACAGGGTCTTCGGGACATGGCATCTGCGTGGCGTGGCTCTTCCCTCTACGATGTTCCGAGGTGAAGTCGTACTCCTGCAGCCTCTGGACCCAACGTGCTGTCTGGCCTTCCAGGTTCTTAAAGCTCAATAGCCAGGTTAGGGCGGAATGGTCAGTCCTCAGGTGGAATGGCTGACCGTACAGGTACTTGTGGAAGTGCTCCAATGTCTTTACTACCGCCAGTAACTCCCGTCGGGTGACGCAGTAGTTCTTCTCTGCCTTGGATAGCGTCTTGCTGTAATAGGCTATCACCCGCTCATGGCCATCCTGGATCTGTGATAGGACACCTCCAATGCAATGGTCGCTGGCGTCGGTGTCCACAATGAAGGCGCCACCCGGTTGTGGGAAACCCAAAATTGGAGCACTGCACAGGGTCTCCTTTAGGTGCTGGAAAGCGTTTTCTGCGTCCTCCGTCCACACATAAGGCTGGTGTTCCTCTGTCAGGCGGGTGAGGGGTTTTGCGATGTTGGAGAACCCCTTTATGAAGCGCCTGTAATAACTGCACAGCCCCAGGAAACTGCGCAATTCTTTCTCATCCTTTGGGCGAGGCCAATCACTCACAGCCTTTGTCTTCTCCGGGTCTGTGGCCACTCCGGTTGCTGAGACTATGTGGCCCAAGTAGTTAACTTCCTTGCGGAAGAGCTGGCACTTCTTCGCGTTCAGCTTCAAGTTGGTCGCCTGCAGTCTCTGTAGCACCTTACTCAGATTCTTGAGGTGATCTTCAAAAGTCTTCCCGACGATGATGATGTCGTCCAGGTATAGCAGGCAGGCATCGTAAGTCAGCCCTCTCATCACTGACTCCATGAGGCGTTGGAAGGTAGCTGGTGCGTTGCAGAGGCCAAAGGGCATAACCGTGAACTGCCAAAGACCTTGGCCCGTCGAGAATGCGGTCTTCTCCTTGTCTCTCGGGTCTAGAGCTACCTGCCAGTAGCCCGACTTCAGGTCCATGGTCGAGAACCACTGTGCACCAGCTAGCGTGTCCAGGGTGTCGTCAATCCGGGGTAAGGGAAAACAGTCCTTCCGGGTGACGGCGTTCAACTTTCTGTAGTCTACGCAGAAGCGCAGCTCGCCGTTCTTCTTTGTCACCAAGACTACAGGGGAACACCAAGGGCTGTCAGACTCTTCAATCACTCCCCTGGATCTCATGTCCTCCAGCATGTCTCGTACCGCCCCTTGCTTCGCCAGCGGAACGCGTCTATGTGGTTGCCGAATAGGCCGGGCGTCCCCGGTGTCGATGCGGTGAAGCACTTTGTCCGTGCGGCCGTAGTCACTACCACCTTGGCTGAAGACGCGCTGATACCGCCTTAGCAGTTGTCGAACCTTCTCCAGCTGTTCTGTGGTCAGGTGGTCGGCCGCCCTCTCCACCAAGCTTTCTAGCCGGGGCCCCAGGTGTTGCTTCAGCGCCGGCACCTGGGTCTCGTCGATAGCTGTTACGCTCACCACGGGCTCGCACATTCCCAACTCCGTCCCGGCCTGGACGTCGTGATCGGCGTCCGTAGGATTTAGCAGTCTCACGGGCACCTCCTCTCGGCACGGCAGCAATGCCCTGGCTACACACAGTCCGTTTACAGGCGTCTTCTGGTCCAGCATCATGTTCCTGGTTCTCTGGCCCTCCAGTCGCGCCGTCACCACCACCTCGCTCCTCGCGGGGACAACCACATCTTCGTCCAAGACGACCCTGCACATTCCGAGGCGCTCTTCGGGTTGACGGAGTATAACCTCTTCTCCGTTAAGCCGCAGGACCTTCTTGCCGACGTCGACCGTCGCCTCATGGCTCCTGAGGGCATCCAGTCCCAGGATCACCTCCTCAGCCACCTTCGCGACGAACACCCACAGACGCACGGCACTCCGTCCCAAGTTCAGCTCCAGCAGGGCCTCCTTCTCCACAGGCAAGGTGTCGCCCGATGCCGTGACAAGCTGGTATGGCCGGCTTGGCTTCCTTGCCGGCAAACCCTTCGCCACGTCAGGTCTGATGATAGTCACGGCCGCCCCGGTGTCTACCAGCACGCGGCACGGCTTCCCTCTTACCCAACCGTCCGCGATGAGGCTGTCATCCATACGCCGGCTGACGGCGCGCAGTGTCACTCGAGGGGATGGTGGTGATGGCGCCGACGTGCCCCTCTCCACGACGGCCCTTACTCGTTTTCCGGCTGCTCTTCCTGGTGTGGGCAGTCTCTCTGCAGGTGTCCGGGCTGTCCACACCCCCAACACAGGCCACTAGGTGTTCGCCGGCGTCCCTCAGCTGGTCTTCTGTCTCCGGCGTAGCGGACACTCCTCGTTCTCGACGTCGGGATGGATGTTATTTTGGCCGCCTCCATCCTTAATGCCGCTGTCAGCGCCTCGTGGATGGTTTTATATTCCCCGAGCATTAGGCACTGACGAATCTCCGTGTCCCGTACTCCGTCGACAAAATTGTAGGCGGCTTCCCGGGATACGAACTCCAGTGGCAGGTCAACCAAGGCCTTGCTAGCCAGCTGCTCGATCGCAATGGCGAACTCCTGCAGCGTCTCCCCCGGCTGCTGTGACCTTGCCTTTAGCTGGCTGCGGTATGCTGCGGCTAAGCGGTGGTTCCCGAAGCGATCCTCCAGGGCTTCCCAGATGTCCTTGGGCGCCGCCGTCGTCTGCACCGCGTTTAGGACTTCCGCGGCTCTTCCCTGGAGGCTGGCTATTAACTGTGTGGCCTCCTCCTCCAGCGACCATCCGTTGTGCCTGGCCACTGTGTCGAACTGGCGGCGGAAGACCTCAAACGTTGACGCGCCGTCATACTTGGGAGGTTTGACGCGAGCAGATGTTGTGTCGCGTCCCGGCGCGTCGGCCTTTAAATCCTTCAGCTTCCTGCCGACGACGTCCTCCACCATGGCGTTCAGGGACTTCACGCTGCTGTCGGCTTTTCCTTCCAGCTCATTAACGCGGCTCGCCAGGTCTTCGACGCGCTCGCCTAACTCTGTGACGTCCTCTTTTACGCCGGCCAACTGTTCTTCAAACTTTGCGGCGAGAGCCTCGTTCGCCGCCTTCATTTCCGTGGCCAGACTGCCGTTCGCTGCTCTCATTTCTGTGGTTAACTCGGCCTTCATTTCTTCCATCTTCTCGGTGATGTTGTCGTTGGCCGTCTTCATTTGTTTCAGTTCCGCGGTGATGTTGTCGTTGGCCGTCTTCATTTGTTTCAGTTCTGCGGTGATGTTGTCGTTGGCCGTCTTCATTTGTTTCAGTTCCGCGGTGATGTTGTCGTTGGCCGTCTTCATTTGTTTCAACTCGGCGGTGAGGTTGTTGTTTGCCGCTTCTGTTTTTGCAGCGAGGTTTTCATTTGCCGTCTTCATTTCTTTCAGTTCCGCTAAAATCTTTTCTAATGCTGCCTCCATTGTGTTATGTCGCACTTCTGACACCAATTGTGACTTTGTGGGTTCGTGAAATGAAAAGTCCAATTACACAAACTCAACAATGTTCTTTATTTCCACCGACTTACAGTTGAACACTTGCCAATTACACAAAATTACGTGCTGCACACAATTACAATTCACCAGTTCATCCGTTACAATTTCACTTGCTAAGACGTGTTGCTTATATAGGGTCTGCTTGCCGATCTAGAAGGTTCTTGATTAGATTGAATGTCCCGAGTTTCCAGAACCTAGGAGAAGGGTAAAGAGACGGCTCAGGGGCCCGACATCCCTCTCCTAACCATCCCTTCAGTTAGTGACAGGAGACAAATGAGTGGGCGTGGCGCGGCCTCCGGTCCCTTCTCAGCTGTTGTTTGTGGTGCTTCTCGATAATTGGGTGACAATATCCATCTTTCTAGTAAAAGAACTTCAAAAAATTTAAAATCCATAGACCATCAGGGCATAAAATTATATAACAAACTAAGTAGGGGATTAACTGAATGCAATAATATAGGAAGAAAATCAAAACTATGCTAATGAAGCACAAATACTCTGTAAATGAGGTATTAGTGCGCATTTCCTCCTAATGTGATAAATTTAGACAGATTTTAAATGGATTAAATTGATTGTAAAGTGAGTGAGTGTGTGGTGTTTTAGGGCCCGCCGACAACAAGGTCATTTGGGCCCGTTGATTGTAAATAATGCATAAATAAACAGATATATTTAAATGATACTCAACCACATGGTTACATTGCAAAACTTACTCTCAATCTGTTTGTAGTTTCTTGTAAATAGTATACATATATCATTTTCTTGCTCTTTCTTTCTTGATGAAATAAAAAATTGGTGAATAAATTGCTTACTTACTTACTTACTTATCTTAGGTTAAATTGATGAAGAAATTGTTAAAAAGATGCACAAAGAATCGTGGCTAAAAAGGAGGAATGAAGGAAATAAATATACAAACAGCAAAAGAAACAATGAAAAGTAGTCTAAGGGCTTAATTTGCCTATCATGTTAATATATTTTACTGAAAGGATAAAATAAAGATAAAATCAGCCAAAAATAAGAAACTGACTTACCTAGTTGCTATTCTGCGACACTCATATTCATGAAGAAGATATATTACTGTTTCAGGAAGATTTGTATTGCGATATAATGCAACAGCAATGGCACCATTACTGGCTGTCACTTTTGAAAATTCTCCCTTCCCTCGGAGTGATACAACCTATGCCAAAGAATGTATGCTATTAGGGCAATTAGGCAAGAAATGGCTCAAAACATACTTGTTCTAAGCAGTTCTTAGCTCTACATACTGTATTGGAACACCACAGTGAAGCGAAATAATTATTAATTTTTAGATGAGTCGTATTTATTACACATCTGCTTCACTTTCGTACCTATTTGACATGTTTCGCAAATCATCATTTGCATCTTCGGCTCTTATGCGACTAAAGCTTGATCCAGTGGTGTGGGTAATTCTGGAGTTGCTGCTGCCATCTGTTGATTTAGTGATGAACTTAAATGTGGGATTCTCTTCTGGCGGGATTTCAAAGTTCATTAGTTGGTTTTTATGTTTTTCTATGTATATTCTCTCCCATATGACGAGTTCACTATGTTTTAGTACGCATTTTAGTAATTCTGTGCTATCTTCAATTTCATGATTTTCAGACCAGAAATGAGCTGCTATTGCGGACTTATCAATATTTTTGTATCTTAAGTGCCTGAAGTGTTCTTTCTTTCTAGTGCCTATGTTTCTTTTTGTCCTCCCTATGTACATTTTTTCACAGTCTTTACACTTAATCTTGTAAATGCCTGACTTTTCCTCTGGTTTTATCTTATCAGTATTATTACTGTGAAGTAGGTTTTTAATGTTGTAATTGTTTTTTGGTGCCAATGTTATATTGTATTTCTTGAATATTTTTTGGAACTTTTTTGTGGCCCAGGGGTGGTAAGTAAATTTAGCAAATCTAATTTCTTGTTTTATTGGTGTGAGAGCTGTGATCTGTTTTAATCTCTTTTGAAGTTTGAATGATTTTAGTTTTTTATCTACAAGGTTTTTTCCATATCCATTTTTAATTGCAGTTTTTAAGATTTGATGGTATTCGTTTTGATATTCTTGCTGGCTGAGGGGTAGATTTACTAATCTGTGTGTGAGACTGTTAGATGGAATGGCATCTTTGATGTTTGAGCAAATTAGGTTTTTTAAGGAGAAATGGTTGACTGGTGCTAGTTGAATGTTTTGTTTTTTGAAGACTTTTTTGAATTTAACATCTAACAAAAAATCTGGTATATATCAAATTGAATGCAGTGACTGTAGTCAAATTTTTATTGGAAAAACCAAAAGAAATTTAGAAACAAGAGCAAAGGAACACTTTAGAAACATAAAATATAAACAATTAGAAAAATCAGCAGTTGCCATGCATTTTTGGGAAAAAAACCACAACATAAATCCAGAACCAAAACTACTAAAACATACATCAGAAAAACAAGAACTATCCACATGGGAACAAATCTTCATTTCAAAAAATAGGAACAAAGTATTCAATTTCGACATCCCCCAGAAAGATTTGTTCAACAAGTTCCTTGAACCGACACCAGAGGAGACCGGTGACAACATATTGTCAACTACACCAATGAGAACCAGTCGATGGCCGGCTGAGGATAGAGGCAAAGTCTCTGAAACATGTTCCGGAAAAATTTAAAAGTAAGTGTTGTTTAGTGTCATTAATCGACTCCCTTTAAAATTAAATTTAACAAACAGTATACTTTCAAATGTTAAATACATCACTGTTTCTAACCTTTTGCTTCAAATAATAAATAGTATACTTTAAATTTCGAATTGGTGCCCGAAAACTCTCTTTGGAAGTTCATCTCACAGATAACAGATGCCACCACAGACAACCAGCTCACTTTAGGAAACCACAGATCCAACCAATTGGATAACTGCTGACGATGGGGACAAACCATTCTCCAAAACATCTCCAAGTAAGGATAATTTAAGTGATGTTGTGTTTGAATTACCGACTCATTACTTTTAAACCATAACTTTCCTCAACATCCACTCACAAAGCTCACTGAGTGACTGCTAATTATTTGATACAAATAAAATGAAGTGGCAGCTTGCTTTCTGGTCAGCATTTATTTAAATATTTGCTTACAGGTTTACTGACAGGTTGAAAATGAAGCAGATGTTGCTTTGAAACCGGTCCCAAGGATTGTGAATAAGATAAGCAAATAGTGAAGTTGTGTTATTCTTAATACTTAGTTTACTTCACTGTCAGCAGCTTCAGTTTTTTACATAATTCAATCCTTCTGTCTGTCAAAAGCAGACAGCTGCTTTGGGACCCAGCATGCAGTCACTTTTCAGAACAACAAATGATCATGAATTATTGTGTTTACGGTTCCTAACATCAGATTACATACCCTTGCAATGTCACGACAGGTTATGCGATGATTGTCCAGGATCAGCTGCACCATGCATGGAATGCACTCAGGAATGACTTACTCTGGACTGTGATCCCCCATGACCAGGATCATCAGTGATTGAGATACGGTCATCTTTGAAACGCTTACGCCATTCAAATGTCTTACTGCGACTGAGTGTAGTTTAGTCTTTTGAAGATTCGTTCAAATTTTCTAAAAGCCCATGGATGGTAGGTGAATTTTCTATATTGCCAGTTTGTATTTTTAAGCAGTGTGAGAGTGGTATTTTTTTATATTATCTTGAGATTTTCCTTTCTTTTCACCATGTTCCTTATGATGGCTGGGTTGAATCCATTTAATACTGCTATCTCTTTTATGCAATATTGTTCTTTCAAAAACTCCTCCTTACTCAGTGGGATGTTGTATAGCCAGTGAATTAGACTTCTAAAGGCAGCTAGTTGATGTGGAACTGGGTTGTATTTATTTTTCTTTATGTAATTATATATGTGTGTGGGCTTCCTGTATATTCCAAAATCTACACCATGACGATTTCTAGTTATCTTGAGCTCCAAAAATATAATATTTATAACCAGACTATATTTGGATTGTGCCAAATAAACACTTTTCGTCAAGTCCAGAGAATACAGCAGACCTGAATCCCCAAATCAAAATCAGACTGTGTCTTCACAAATGTTTAATGATTTAAACAGGAAGACAATAAAAATGCTTGCTAGTATTATATATAAACTACAATACTTGGTAACCAACTTCACCTATCTGTTTAAAAATTATTGAATTCTCTGGGACCGGTTTCATCACATCTTCAGCCGGCAGACTGTCAGTAGCTTCAGTTTATTTAACAAAATGCTTGCTAGTGAAGAAGATCCTTCCTAGGTTGCAGGTTACTTCTAATTACTCTCCAAAACAAGAGTTTGAACATATTTTAACCACCATTTTCTCAGTATTTTTAAAACATATTTCTGTTTTCCTAAAAGTTACCCCAAATACAGAAAATAAAATTACTCATGCTGAAGGCAGAGGTATGCCCGTGGTTTTCAGTGAAATGGAGTTTTAAGAATTTTTACAAAAAGAGAGATGAGATTCAATCTAACGTATAACTTTAATTTTGTACTTATTGAGCCCATAATTATTTTAATCATTTCATTAATCTTTTTATTTGCTATAACATGTTTAACCCTTAAATTAAAGATAAGGCAGTATATAAGTGAACAAGCATACAGAGCAGCCCTGATGAAGACTGCCATACCTAGAACTTACACCATATTGTTACTAAGAACACACCTCCTTCCCAGAAATCAAATGATTGATACAAAGATAACACAGATTACTAAATCCCAAATACAGGATTACCTCTCGTGGTATTATAATTGCTGGATCAGAAGATTTTCTGTGTCCTAATTGCCCAGCATTTGTTCCAAACGTTAAGAGTGCATTTTTCCCCCAAATCACAGAGTGATACTGGCCAGCACATACACCAAGAACATCATTTCCGACACTTTTTAGTGACTGTGGTGGCAATGATTTGGGTGAGAGGACGTAACATGGCGGTGGAGACAGTCCAAGTTGATGGTGATCATTCATGCCGCACACCCAAACCTAAAAAGAACAAATAAAATACATATAGTCAAGAAACTCGGTATGATCCCATCCAGTTTCTCATAAACAGCTCCTTTGTAACAGAAACTCAGATTACAAAATTTTTGGGAATATGGATTGACTGCAATCTAATATAAAGCAATTAAGTGAAAAGCTAAGTCGACTGTGCTACGCATTCCAAATTCTAACAAAGGTACTAAACATTGAGGTATTAAAAACAATATATTTTGGATATGTACAACCTATAATTGAATTGTTTATTTCAGAAACCACCTAAGAGACAAAATATCAAAAAATATCGAGATTCAACTGTATTGGAACACCACAGTGAAGCGAAAGTGAAGCAGATGTGTAAAAAATGCGACTCATCTAAAATTTAATAATAAAAAAATATGTTTTTGGTGGTACTGTACAATTTAAAGGTAAATAGATATTTTAGTGCAGAAATAACCAATGTTTCATATCAGAAATGCTATTTTCAGCTTTCAAAATAATCCATTTATTTCAGAAAGAACCCAAGCACCATTGCTTAGGTTCTTTCTGCAGTAAATTTCACTCGTAACAGTTGGCAGACTTGATGATATCACGTGTTTTGTCACTCGCTGTGACAATAACTCACAACTACCCTGTACATGGCCACTCATTTTCCCCATGTGACAGATTTTGGAAGCATAAAGCGTCTCTTGAGAAAGATGGACAGGATTTATACTCCTGATGAATATGCAGAGCTCATGCTAAACGCTAGTAAGTCTGGCTGATTTACTGTATATCACCTTACATCAGACGATGTTCTCAGTTTCAAAAAGTGGTGGCCCAAATCATATAAGAAAATGCCAAATTCGGACGAAACATCAGGCAGGAAAGTACCCAAAGAAAATAAACAGCCATTCAAAGTGTCCAAGTACAAGCAATTTCTCTACAACAAGGATACTCTGGGAAAAGTGGTCGCAAGCGAATTCATTGGAGGAATAACAACATCTACCTTCACATTGCTAAAAACTGCCAACAGAGATAGCTTATTCTTTGGGAAAGATATGTTTACTTTTATTTTACCAAGGTTATTTTAAACGTTCATATTTTACTTTTAGCTAAACATTTTTGTAGACTGTAACAAATTTTAAAATTTATCAGGTTTTGTACCGTGAGATTTTTTGTTTTAGGTCCCAATCAACAAAACAAAAAGATAGACAATATAAAAAAGTTGATGGAATACATTGTTGGATATGAAGCCTTCTATGACACTATCATCCAATGACCAACAACTGACAAGGAGTTGCCAGAAGACTTGCCAGAAGCTGAGTAAGTGAATAATGCCAGATCTCTGTATATAGACATACTGTAGCATGTAGTCTACTTGTATTTTTCGATTTAGGCCTAATAAAAACACTCTTTTTATACAAAGTATAAACTTGAAAGAAGCATAGGGACAGTGAAGCACAAATTAGTACAAAAGTGAATCAAGAAGATATTGACACATTGTTTCACTCACACTGTTTATTCACAGGACATGTTTCAAGAGCTCTTGCTCCTATCATCAGCTGATAATCGAGTATCAGCTGATGAGAGGAGCAAGAGCTCTTGAAACATGTCCTGTGAATAAACAGTGAGAGTGAAGCAATGTGTCAATATCTTCTCAATTCACTTTGTACTCTTTTTATACTTAAGTGTGTCTGTTACTTACCTTTGATACCAAAACAGGTAAAAAATAATGGTTTGACTTCATTTCAATAATAATTTTTAAAAATTCACTTTGGATACACCCATTTATTGCAGAAACCACCTAAGTGCAATTTTTAAAAACAATTATGACTCGAAAACTTAAAGGAAAAAAAAAAATATTTCAATAGCATGTTTTGATTTGGTAAAAAAATATTTGAAGGAGACTAGTTTTCTGAAAGTTGAAAAAGCGCACTTAGGTGGTTTCTGAAATAAACAATTTAATTACATATGGAATTATTCTGTGGGGGTCAACATCCAAGTCCTCGTGTATATATAAGATGCAAAAAAGAATATTAAAAATAAGAATGTTAAGAACAGAAAGCAAGCCAATATTTCAAGAATTTCACATCTTACCTGTTCAATGTATTTATATTTATGAAGTAGTTTCTACATAGGAATAGATCACAATTTACAAGTAATTCAGATTGTCACACATACAATACAAGGAACAGTAAAACTATACATTTAAATCATCATTGCCTCACTTTGGGTCTAGATTTCATCTCTCACAAAGGAATCATTCTATATACTAAACTCCCAGCTAAGCTAAAAAGTCTAAATAATACAAAGCCGTAAAAAATATTCTACTAAAAATAATGCCACAGGCAACAGATGAGTTTCTAAGAAGTAAAATTAAATAATAAAGTAAATATTGATTTTTTTTTGGGGGGGGGGGGGGGAGTTATAATGTCTCTTACAGTCTAGTTCTTAAAAAAATGTAATGCATTAAAAACTATGTGACCTAAAGGTATAAACTTGAAAGAAGCGCAGGGACAGTGAAGCACAAATTAGTACAAAATTGAATTGAGAATATATTGACACATTGCTTCACTCACACTGTTTATTCACAGGACATGTTTCAAGAGCTCTTGCTCCTATCCTCAGCTGATACTCGACTAGTGCAAGTTGTAGTGGTTTCTTCTTTCTCCGTATTGTCAATAGATGGCGTGATGTACTTGTCAAAGATGTCCGGTGGTGGAGTTTCAAAATTCATGACTCTATGACGATTTTTGTTAATGAAGATTTTTTCCCATACGGAAAGGTCTATGGGGTGATTAACGTATTTTATTAGAGATGTTTCCAAATTGATGTCATGTCTAGTATTCAAAAAATGAAAAGCCACTGCTGATTTTTCTGTTTCACCATTTTTAATGTTTCTCATATGTTCTTTAGTTCTGATGTTAATATTTCTTTTTGTTTTTCCTATATAAATTTTAGGGCAAGTTTCACATTTGATCTCATAGATTCCTGGTTTTTCTTTGGTAGTGATTGAATTTTTGGGAGGGCCTATTGATGTTTCCATCAATTTGGAAACATCTCTAATAAAATGCGTTAATCACCCCATAGACCTTTCCGTATGGGAAAAAATCTTCATTAACAAAAATTGTCATAGAGTCATGAATTTTGAAACTCCACCACCGGACATCTTTGACAAGTACATCACGCCATCTATTGACAATACGGAGAAAGAAGAAACCACTACAACTTGCACTAGTCGAGTATCAGCTGAGGATAGGAGCAAGAGCTCTTGAAACATGTCCTGTGAATAAACAGTGTGAGTGAAGCAATGTGTCAATATATTCTCGATTCAATTTTGTACTATGTGACCTAAGTTGCATTATTCTTAATTACTATTTGTATTATTATTATTATTCTGTTAATTACTACTGCATTACCTTAATCATTATTGTATTATTTAATTACTATTGTATTATTCATAATTGTATTACTCATAAGAATTGTATTATTCTTATGGGTACAAATTTGACGAAGGCATGAATATTGTATATTCCTACGGTGAATAAAAACTTACTTACTATTCTCCTTAGACAATATTCTATTTAGCATGAGTGCTATACACACATAGCCTAGAAAGGTATACAATAGAACTTCATTTACCCGGATCAACCAGGGCCAATCCGAGTTAATGAAAATCCGTGATATCCAGAGAATGATGGAAAATGATAAAAGAAAATATGTAAAACATTACAGAAACTACCTTAACGGAATTTAGAAATTACTACTGGCACAAGTCACCCAAAAACATATATGGTATACATACTGCAATAGCCTATGTTTTTGTACTGTACACAATATAGCTACAAATTAGTCTGCAGTCAAAAAAGGCAGTGAGCTTCTGCTGTCTAAGTCTACTGTATCGCTTACAATCAGTGTGATCTCGTATTTGCTTTAACATTAGACATTCCTTTGCCAATGTTTCAGCTTCACTCTTGAAATAAAGTATCAATTTCTCTAATACAAAAGTGAATCGAGAATATATTGACACATTGCCTCACTCACACTGTTTATTCACAGGTCATGTTTCAAGAGCTCTCGCTCCTATCATCAGCTGATACTCGACTAGTGTAAGTTGTAGTGGTTCCTTCTTTCTCCATATTGTCAATAGATGGCGTGATGTACTTGTCAAAGATGTCCGGTGGTGGAGTTTCAAAATTCATGACTCTATGACGATTTTTGTTGATGAAGATATTTTCCCATACGGAAAGGTCTATGGGGTGATTGACATATTTTATTAGAGATGTTTCCAAGTTGATGTCATGTCTAGTATTCAAAAAATGAAAAGCCACTGCTGATTTTTCTGTTTCACCATTTTTAATGTTTCTTAGATGTTCTTTAGTTCTGATGTTAATATTTCTTTTTGTTTTTTCTATATAAATTTTAGGGCAAGTTTCACATTTGATCTCATAGATTCCTGGTTTTTCTTTGGTAGTGATTGAATTTTTGGGAGGGCCTTTTAACAAATTTCTGATATTAAACCTATTTTGAGGTGCAAGAGTTATGTTGTGTTTTGAGAAGATTTTTTGGAATTTGTTATAGGCTGATGGGTGGAAGGTGAATTTTTTAAAAAGTTTTTTCTCTTTTTCTCCTGTAGGTTCTAGGGTGGTGGTTTCTTTTATTTTCTTAGCTTTGTTGAGTCTGTTAACTGTTTTTTCTACTAAATTTGGGTTGAAACCGTTGGATATAGCTACTTTTTTTATGTGTAGGTATTCTTCTTGATAATCTTCTCTGTTTAGTGGAAAGTTGATCATCCGAAAGATTAAACTGTTGAAAATGGCATGTTGGTGTTGTTTTGGGTTGAAACTGTTGTTCTTGATGTAATTATCTGTGTGTGTCGGTTTCCTGTAGATACCAAAGGTGAGTTTGTTGTTCATTTTCTTGATCTTGATGTCCAGAAAGGGGAGCACACCATCCTCTTCTGTTTCCAATGTAAATTTTATAGCTGGATTTTGTATATTCAAAAGCTTAAGACTATCTTGTATGAGTTTTTTAGGTACTATTGCAAAAATGTCGTCAACATAGCAATACCAAACTTTGAAATAATTTGGAAAAGTTTTTGTGATATGTGTTTCAAAAGCACTCATAAATAAATATGCCAAGAAGGGAGACAATGGGTTGCCCATAGCTAGGCCTGTTTTTTGTTTGTAGATCTGTCCATTAAAGCTGTAAGTTGTAAAAGTTCTTCTATTTCTTCAGATGTTATTTGTAATGATTCCAGCCATTTTTTGAGAAGTGGAATAAGCTCATTGGAAGGTATACTTGGATATAAAGAAATGACGTCAAAGGAAACTAAAGCATCTGTAGAATTGATCTTTGTGTCCTTCAGGAGATTTAACAATTCAAACGAGTTTTTGATACTTAAATTTTCAAATTTTGTGAAGGATCTGAAGATATGAACCAGCCATTTTGATAGTTGGTAAGTGGGTGCATCAATGTTATTAATTATTGGTCTGAGGGTAATTTCAGGTTTATGTAAAACCACTACAACTTGCACTAGTCGAGTATCAGCTGATGATAGGAGCAAGAGCTCTTGAAACATGTCCTGTGAATAAACAGTGTGAGTGAAGCAATGTGTCAATATCTTCTCGATTCACTTTTGTATTAATTTGTGCTTCACTGTCCCTACGCTTCTTCCAACTTTATACTTTGGGATCAATTTCTCTGTTTGCTACTCTTCTTCCACACTTATTTTTTCTTCTTTAATTTTATTTTGTGGCAAGTCACACACACCAGACCACAACTTTTTCCATGACTTTACCAAAGTTTCTCTTCCAACCTGGTCTCAAGCAGGTGGGTTAAGAATTCACAAGAGAAATTGAGTATTGAGTAATATATTAATTAAATTTAAAGGGAGTCGATTAATGACACTAAACAATAACAAATTAATGACACAAATTTTCCTGGAGCGTGTTTCAGAGACTATTTGCCTCCATTGTCAACAGGACATCGGTTGCTGAGAATAGCAATTTATCATCTGTAAAACAAGTCTAAACAACATAATTCTGGGTTGAAGAGGTCCAGGTTAAAAGGTTTTATTGTACTTCCGAATTTGCACTGATACACAATATGTTTTAGAGTAAACACATTTTGATATGTAAGAAATATGTAGATTTTGTAAGATATGTAGATATGTAAGAAATATGTAGATTTTGTAACTATTTTATTTTATGTTCAAAGTGTGATATTTTTAAATACCACATAACTACCACCATTGTTAAGATACTTATGATATTGAACAGCAAACTTATGTATTCCATCGTCATAAAAGGTTGTCGCCTAACTATACAGCCACGGCAAATGTCCGTTTTGAGGCTATCATCTCAAGTGCTGACCACTTAACACTGGCTGAAACTTGAGACAAAGCCTCTGATAACAATTATTGTTAACTTTTTGCACCAAATTGTCAGTGATCACTGAGGGTGGCCCACTCTGTGCCTTGTGAAAAACATTCTTACCCTTTGCATACCACTGCAGCACTCATTATGTTTTGTCCATACATTTCACAAAGTTGACGGTAAATGTCAATTGCTTTCAGGTCTTTAGCACTGAGAAAATGAATAACACAGTTGGTGGAATTCTCAATCAGATACCAAATGCAAACACAATCAATTGTTGCCGCAATGGTATATTAGGCTTATCAACAGATACAGGTACACAGTGCATATGCATGGGACACCGACTTCAGCACTACAAAATCAGATTTTCAAAATGCTACTTACTTAAAAAACATGCCTTGTACTTCATGTGTTCTAACTAGACTTCGTATTTTAGGTAAAAACCTTTTTTAATCCTTAAACGATAACTTTATAAAGACTTGCAAATACACATTTCATACGAAACCATATCTAAAATTACAGTTTTAATAGTACCTAAACATGCCTATTTTGACAATGAAGCCTAATTTTACCTATTATGCACGTTTAATCGCTGTTAGATTAAAACATTCATTCTTTTTCCAAAAATCTATCTATTCTTTTTCCAAAACTATATGTGTTGAATTCCAAAACGTATTTTGTGTGTATTAGTTTTTAACTAGACTATACATGTAACTTTCATGGTCAGTCTGAGGGTTGCCCTTATATGACCTTGGGAGCGGTGGCTGTAGTGCACAATAACTGAGTCTGTTCCTGGAAAAACAGAAAGTGCATTTTCCCACCCTCCTACTTGGTGCATTTTCAGTCAGTCACATCTTCCTTCTCCCTGCAAATTTTACATTCTATCTTAACTGTTTGAAGTGTATGTTTAGTGAGAGTGCAATGCCGAAAATTAAAATTTCAAAGGCTTCCCAGATATGTCAGTGGCTTCAAGAATTTTCAGACTTCACCACGGATGGACAAACAATATTCTGTCAAGCGTGTAGCAAACAGGTGAGCAAATTAAATGTACACATTATATATATTTTTTCTTATGTATGTTTGGAGGAATTTAGTAGCAATGACGAACTTCAAAATCCCACCAGTAGATAATTTGACAAAGAAGTTCATAGTTCCACCACCAGAGAGAGTAGAGCATACGACAACAGATGCTAGTTGGAGAGAGGTTGAAAATGGAGGCAATGGTCTTTGAAACTAGTCCTTCGATAATATAAAAAAAGTAAGTGACGAGTGTCAATAAACCGACTACAAATAGATTTACGATAGTTTTTCTTCTTCAAAATTTATATTGAGTGACTGTTTGCTAAATAAATTGGCAAAGTGTTATTTATACAAATATAACTATTTGTAACAAAAAAACTTCACTTATCTTAAGAAAAATGATGTAGATTTTTCTTCTTAGTTGAATTAGTTGAAGTTGAAATGGATTTCATGAACCATTGTTTGCGTTGTCAGTCAGAGAAAACAAATTTGTCATTAAGGAAGTTACTATGTTCTTATGTTTTTTCAGTATTACCAAAATCTGAAAACGAAACAAACTTAGGAACAGAATCAACTGCTGGTATTTCAAAATTCATTATGCATTGTTTAAATGTAAATAAATATATTTTCTCAAAACATTAAATCTATCAGGACATTTAATTGTTTTAATAATTTAACTTCATGATTTATACTATGATTAAATGACCAAAAATGATCTGCTACAGCCAATTTATCAGTTAAAAAAAAAAAAATAAAAAAAAAATAAATAAAATAAGAAATAAACATCGAGTAATGAATTTTGAAATACCAGCAGTTGATTCGTTCTTAAGTTTGTTTTGTTTTCAGATTTTGGTAATACTGAAAAAACATAACACCATAGTAACTTCCTTAAGAATGAATGCGTTTTCTCTGACTGACAACGTAAACACAGGTTTGTGAAATCGATTTCAACTTCAACTAATTTAACTAATAAGAAAAATTGACATCGTTTTTCTTAAGGTAAGTGAAGTTTTTGTAACAAATAGTTATATTTGTGTAATACTTAATTGCTTCACTGTAACTGACTTCATTTTCTACATAATTATAGTGTTATTTTCTTGCATGATTTATTGGAACAAAATTTCTCATTTAAATATCAGTATGATATGCTTTGGCACAGGCGTGTTGAAGACACTGTTTCTGAAAATTACATTTTCAATTTACATAACTAAAGTTTGCTGGAAATTCAAAATCTTCAGTAATACAATAAAATTACAATTAGTAAAAGATACAGATTTACTTACCTACCACACTTTCGTTTTTTCTCTGTGCACAGGTAACCGGCGACAAAAACTCGCACTTAACTCGATATTTACAAGGAGCTGCACATCAGATTAACACTGAATGGAAAAGATAACTGAAACAGTCTCTGCTAACCCAGACAGTAAACCATTCTTCAAACAAAAATGAATTTCATGCTGATCTATGCCAAGCAATCGTTGCAGCAAATATTCCACTTAATGCACTGGAAAATCAACATTTCAAAGGCTTCTTAGAAAAATACTGCCACAGAAATACTTCCTCAGAACCCACCATAAGGAAAAATTATGTTGATGATACATAAGTAGAGGCTTTGAGAAGAATTCACTTGAACATAGGCGAGTCATATATGACTGGCTATCAGTAGATGAAACTACGGACAGTATGTGGTGCTACATAGCACATTTAATTGTTGGGAAGTTGAATTCTGATACACCCACAGTACCACATTTAATCTGTTGCAGACAACTGGCCAGAACCAACTTTCAGATGATAGCAAAATTGGTTAATGATGGTCTCAAGCTATGTATCCAGTCTTGATGAGAATAAAATAATACTAATATACATTGACGCAGCAGCACACATGATTACTGCAGTGCAGTTGCTTTACGTTTTTTACCCTTCTGTCATGCACATTACTTGCCTTGCACATGGTGTTAACCGTGTCACAGAGCACATCAGACAACAGTACCCAAATGTCAACAAACTGATTTCATCAAGGTCCCAACAGGGTACAGATATTCCGTGAGAAACTGTCCAAAATTTCTCTGCCTACCGAAGCTGTACTTACCTGCTGGAGGACATGGCTCAAAGCTGCAGAATACTACAACGACCTCTTTAGTGAAGTGAAAGACATTGTTTCAAGTCTAGAAGACAAGTTTGCATGCATTGTGTCTGCAAAGAAAATGATGGAAGATTCTGATATTCAGAGGGATCTGGTATTTTTAAAGTCGCACTTCACCCTTCTTCTGCATGCTATTGCATCATTTGAAGCAGCAGGAATACCTCTGTATGAACAAATGCAAATATTTAATGCTATACAAGAAAGGATCAAAATTGCTCGTGGTTCTGTTGAAGATAAAGTAGGGGATAAACTGGAGGAAGTTCTGCAGAGGAATGTATGACTGAAAGACCTGCATAGTGCTTCAGGAAAAAGTACAGATGTACAATGTAACTTTCCTGTCCATCTAGTGTCGAAGTTGAAATACCCACTGTTACTTCAGTAGATGTGGAGAATGCATTTTCAGCTTACAAATTAGTATATACAAATATAACAATTTGTAACTTAAAACTTCACTTATCTTATAAGAAATGATGACACTTTTTTATAATAATAAAAAATCTGGTATTTATCAATTTAATTAATTCGATTGTGATCGGGTTTATATTGGAAAGGCAAATGTAATTTAGAAACCAGAATGAAAGAACATTTTCGAAACATTAAGTACAAACAGATTGATAAATCGGCCGTAGCAGATCATTTTTGGTCATTTAGCCATGAAATAAATCCAGAAGTTAAATTATTAAGACAATTAAATGGTCCAATAGATTTAATGGTTTGGGAAAATATAATTATTTTAAAAAACAGACATTGTGTAATGAATTTTGAAATACTGGGGCCGATTCTGTTTTTAAATTTGTTTTATTTTCAGATTTTGGTAGTACTAACAAGAACATATTAACATCTAGTGTTTGTAACGATGACGGCACTTTTGTTGGTTCCGGCTGAGGATGTGGAAGAATTTTCATGAAATCGCGATCCCGAACAATTTATAAGAAAAGTGTCATCATTTCTTATAAGATAAGTAAAGTTTCAAGTAACAAATTGTTATATTTGTATATATTTGTTTGCTTCACTGTTAATAGCTTCATATTTTACGTATTTACAAATTAGTGTTGAGTAACAGACAGCATTGCTTGTTGGTTGAAAATCTAGAAAAAATATTAGTGATTTATTGTGAAGCTAATAATTACAGACATAAATGGACAAAGATTTGTAAAGTCTGTCTAGTCAATGCGTGTGCAGTTCTGACTCAAAGGAAACTGACCCTACGCCCAATAATGACCGTCAAAAATCTATCTCCACACTTCAGAAATGGAACACTGTCATTGAGGGCCAACAGCAACCCTGATTTTCTGGAAATGACAGTCGCATGTCTACTCCAGTGGAGTCTCAGTTGCCAAAGTGCCAACTTCCAGTTGATCTGTTTCATTACGTGCAGAAATTTGTTGTGTGTCACGATGTGGAGACCGTGGGAGGGAAATGCAGTGGTAAATGCAAATGAAGTAGTAGATAACTTTCAGTCAAATGAAAATAATCAAAGTGAAGACAATAGTGTGAATGAATTGGAAAGTGTTGCTAGGCCGAGTTATGTTAGTGGAGAAGCTTCAAAAAACAAAGTTATAACAGGAACTCTTTCTAAGAAAATTCAAGCGCTTGTTTTGAGCACATAAATATGTGGTGAAAAATAATCTTGATAAGGGGTCATGCAATGAATCTGATAAATTCTGGGTATTCACAGAAATACTCTAAGAAAAATTGTGACGAAAGGATTACCAAAGATGCCGATCAAGTGTGAAAACAAAAGGAAACGTTTCTCTAAAATAGACAATTTCACATGCGATTTAATTTGCCGAGAAATTTATAGATTCTATGCAAAAGGGAGAGCGCCCATCTTAGACGAATTGGTTGCACATTTGCAAGAAATTTGTGATTTTCCTTATGGGCACAGCACTTTATGCGGCCTCCTAAAGGAGCTGGGTTTCAAATACTGCCCTTTGAATAAGATAAGGGTTATTATGGAATCCAGTAGAATTGTAGCTTGGCGATATATATTTGTCAAAACTAAGGAAGTTTCACAGTAATGGACATGAGATAATTTATTTAGACGAAATCTCGTACAATAACCATGACGTATTGAGAAAGCTGCAAACCTTGCAGAACGGACTGGGAGAAGAAAGACCGGGGATATAAAATGATTATAAGGTTACTAAAATTAGGCAAGTGAGTCAACCTTGTATATACTTTTCTCCACTTACAAGTTTTTTATGAAGACTAGTTTCTGGGGACTTCTGCCCTATCGTCAGTTATGTGGTTGACTGATGATGCATCCGATGTCTGCATCTGGCTTGGTGTCGTGCTGCCATCTAATGTCCTGGTAAGTTTGATGATGTCATCTACCGCGGGAATTTCAAAATTCATCAACAGGTCCTGTTTTTTCGTAATAAATATGTTTTCCCAAATCTGTAGTTCCAGAGGTTTCTTTGCCTGTTTGATCAGTTCTATTTCTTGTTTTATGTTGTGATTATCAGACCAAAAGTGATGTGCTACGGCCGACTTGTCCATTTGTTTAAATTTAATATTTCTGAAGTGTTCTTTCATTCTTGTTCCTAGATTCCTTTTGGTCTTACCAATGTATATCTTGTCACAATCCTGGCAACTCATTTGGTAAATGCCTGATAATTGAGTTTTCGGTGTGCTATTTTTTAGAGGGTGGTTTAGTAAGTTGCAAATGTTGTGTTTGTTTTGAGGGGCTAATTTTATGTTGAAGCTCTTAAATATCTTTTCAAATTTTTTGAAGTATTTTGGATGAAATGTAAATTTTCCATATCTGGTGTTTGGGGTTTCTAGTTTTTTTAACGTAGTAATGTCCCTTAAGTTTTTGTTTCTTTTGTGTCTGTAGATCAGTTTTTTGATGAAATTTGTGTTATAGTTGTTCAGTTCGGCAACCTGGTATATGTGAGCGTACTCCTGTTCATATTCTGTTTTTGTTAGCGGAATGTTGATTAATCAGTGAACTAAACTATGGAATACTGCATATTGATGTTGTACTGAGTTGAATGGGTTGCATTTAATGTAATTGTCAACATGTGTTGCTTTTCGGTATATTCCAAATTGTAATCCTGTTGGTGTTCTAATGATTTTCAAATCTAGAAAAGGTAGCCATTCATCCTGCACTTCTTCAATGGTGAAAACTATGGATTTTTCTTGTAGGTTTAGCAACTTTATAGCATCCTCGGTTAGTCTTCTAGGGACTATAGCAAACACATCGTCGACATATCTATGCCAACATTTGAAAATATGTGGAAAGGCTTTAGTAATGTGTGTTTCCAAATTGCTCATGAACAGATTAGCTAGTAATGGTGAAAGAGGGTTACCCATGGCCAAGCCTGCTGTTTGTTGGAAGATCTTGCTGGAGAACGTGAAGCTGTTTTGTTCAATACATAGGGTGGTTAATTTGATGTATTCCTCTATTTTATCATCTGCAACGTTGCTTTTGGATAACCAGCCTTTCATCAATTTTGGAATTTTTTCTACTGGTATGCTCGTGAATAGAGAGAGATCTGATATCAAAGGACACCATCACCTCTTCAGTTTTTATAATTGTGTTTTCAATTTTCTTTACTAAATCAAATGAATTCTTTATGCTTAGAGATTCAAACTTTTCAAACTTGTCAAATTCTTCCACCAACCATTTTGCCAGTTTGTAAGTCAGGGCATCTATATTGTTAATAATGGGTCGCGTGCTGTTGTCTGTCTTGTGAATCTTAGGTAGGCAGTATAATTTTGGCAAATTAGGGTTGTTTATAATTATGCTATTTTTCATCTTATGTGGCACTATGGTATTTTCTTTAATTGCCTTTTTGGTGGTTTCTATGTATTTCTTTAATGGGTTTTTGGTTAGGGTTGTATATTTTGGATTTTGTAGTAGATGTTCACTCGCTGGTTGTAATCATTTCGGTCCATAATGACTACCTTGTTTCCTTTGTCTGCTTTCAGATATAAAACTGGTTTTTGGTTCAATGTTTGAATAACTATAAAGAAACTATTCAAACATTGAACCAAAAACCAGTTTTTTATCTGAAAGTAGACAAAGGAAATACGGTAGTCATTATGGACCGAAATGATTACAACCAGCGAGTGAACATCTACTACAAAATCCAAAATATACAACCCTAACCAAAAACCCATTAAAGAAATACATAGAAACCACCAAAAAGGCAATTAAAGAAAATACCATAGTGCCACATAAGATGAAAAATAGCATAATTATAAACAACCCTAATTTGCCAAAATTATACTGCCTACCTAAGATTCACAAGACAGACAACAGCACGCGACCCATTATTAACAATATAGATGCCCTGACTTACAAACTGGCAAAATGGTTGGTGGAAGAATTTGACAAGTTTGAAAAGTTTGAATCTCTAAGCATAAAGAATTCATTTGATTTAGTAAAGAAAATTGAAAACACAATTATAAAAACTGAAGAGGTGATGGTGTCCTTTGATATCAGATCTCTCTCTATTCACGAGCATACCAGTAGAAAAAATTCCAAAATTGATGAAAGGCTGGTTATCCAAAAGCAACGTTGCAGATGATAAAATAGAGGAATACATCAAATTAACCACCCTATGTATTGAACAAAACAGCTTCACGTTCTCCAGCAAGATCTTCCAACAAACAGCAGGCTTGGCCATGGGTAACCCTCTTTCACCATTACTAGTTAATCTGTTCATGAGCAATTTGGAAACACACATTACTAAAGCCTTTCCACATATTTTCAAATGTTGGCATAGATATGTCGACGATGTGTTTGCTATAGTCCCTAGAAGGCTAACCGAGGATGCTATAAAGTTGCTAAACCTACAAGAAAAATCCATAGTTTTCACCATTGAAGAAGTGCAGGATGAATGGCTACCTTTTCTAGATTTGAAAATCATTAGAACACCAACAGGATTACAATTTGGAATATACCGAAAAGCAACACATGTTGACAATTACATTAAATGCAACCCATTCAACCCAGTACAACATCAATATGCAGTATTCCATAGTTTAGTTCACTGATTAATCAACATTCCGCTAACAAAAACAGAATATGAACAGGAGTACGCTCACATATACCAGGTTGCCGAACTGAACAACTATAACACAAATTTCATCAAAAAACTGATCTACAGACACAAAAGAAACAAAAACTTAAGGGACATTACTACGTTAAAAAAACTAGAAACCCCAAACACCAGATATGGAAAATTTACATTTCATCCAAAATACTTCAAAAAATTTGAAAAGATATTTAAGAGCCTCAACATAAAATTAGCCCCTCAAAACAAACACAACATCCGCAACTTACTAAACCACCCTCTAAAAAATAGCACACCGAAAACTCAATTATCAGGCATTTACCAACTGAGTTGCCAGGATTGTGACAAGATATACATTGGTAAGACCAAAAGGAATCTAGGAACAAGAATGAAAGAACACTTCAGAAATATTAAATTCAAACAAATGGACAAGTCGGCCGTAGCACATCACTTTTGGTCTGAGAATCACAACATAAAACAAGAAATAGAACTGATCAAACAGGCAAAGAAACCTCTGGAACTACAGATTTGGGAAAACATATTTATTATGAAAAAACAGGACCTGTTGATGAATTTTGAAATTCCCGCGGTAGATGACGTCATCAAACTTACCAGGACATTAGATGGCAGCACGACACCAAGCCAGATGCAGACATCGGATGCATCATCAGTCAACCACATAACTGACGATAGGGGAGAAGTCCCCAGAAACTAGTCTTCATAAAAAACTTGTAAGTGGAGAAAAGTATATACAAGGTTGACTCACTTCCCTAATTTTAGTAACAATGGCACTCCACTTTCTGAAATACTTCTTTTTATTCTATATGATTATAAGGGTTCGTCAAAGGAGGCGGCCGAACTGTACACGCATTAACTAAACGGACTTTAAACATTGTTAACTTTATATCGAGGTTTAACTGTATTGGAACACCACAGTGAAGCGAAATAATTATTAATTTATAGATGAGTCATATTTATTACACATCTACTTCACTTACGCACCTATTTTGAGGACATGTTTCGCAAATCATCATTTGCATCTTCGGCTCTTATGCGACTAAAGCTTGATCCAGTGGTGTGGGTAATTCTGGAGTTGCAGCTGCCATCTGTTGATTTAGTGATGAACTTAAATGTGGGATTCTCTTCTGGCGGGATTTCAAAGTTCATTAGTTGGTTTTTATGTTTTTCTATGTATATTCTCTCCCATATGACGAGTTCACTATGTTTTTGTACGTATTTTAGTGAAGCAGATGTGTAATACATATGACTCATCAATAAATTAATTAATTGTTAACTTTGTTTGACTTGTTTGTGTATTTAATTTTTATGTTCGAAACTTTTTTTTCACATTTAATTGCTTAAATTCAGGTATAATTACCTATAATTAGATATTTGTCTTTTTTTTTTTTTTTTTTTTGTAACTTACATCTTCCAACGTTAAGTCATATTGGACGGTGAATGGAATGGGTGAAATGATGCTCAAATGAGTCCAGGGTCCATGGAGCTTAGAGTTACCCGACATTTGTCTTGAAGGATAAGGGAAAACCCCGGAAAAACCTTATCCAGGTAACTCACCCTGACCGAGATTCACACTCGGGACCTCTTGAACATGAGGCAGACATGCTTCCGTCTAAGCTACCAAGGCAGGCATATATATATATATATATTTTTTTTTTTGTCCTTGGAATTCTAGTAGTAGTGGATGTATCGGAGAGGGAGCATTTTAAATGATTAATTTCTAAAAGCAGAATTCCCGATTTAAAACATGTTTTTAAAGAATATTATTTGTAAAGCATATCTTTTGGTTTTTAGAGACTATTTCTTACATTATAAAACCTATTTTAGGCAACTAAAGTTACATTTTAATGACCTGAAAATTTGATGGTACTGTTCATCAGAGAAACTTCTTTGGAATAGAAGGAGAGGGTGCTAGCAATAACTGTTATGTGAGTAACATGAACTAACACTTGCAACAATGAAAAACATGACCTGTGACTTCATCAATCACCTCAATCATAATAGACATTGTAGGTGGATAAGTGGATAAGTAGGCGAGTGCAAGAAAACACAAACAGAATAAATCCACAGAAGGAGAAAAGAGATGACTTGGGAATAAAAGACAAAAAATGGATCACCTTACCCTACAACAGAGGTGTAACAGACCAGATCTCAGATGTCCTGAAATGCCACAGATCAACAAAAAAGATCAGATCACCTCTCCGATCAACTAAGGACAGCGGCAACCCACTCCTAAACCCAGGAGTATACAGAATCAGATGCGACTGTGGAAACGCCTACATTGGTCAAACTGGCAGTTCAATCATAACACGCAGGAAAGAGCATATACACAGCCTAAAACTAAACCAAGCAGATAAATCAGCATTAGCAGAACACGTGATCTCAACTGGCCACCACATCGATTTCGACAATACAGAACTTCTAGCCACCTGCAGTAACTTCTCCCAGAGGATGACAAGAGAAAGCATAGAAATTTTCAAGGAAAAAAACATCAACAGAGATAACGGATAGCAACTCCTGCTCGTAAGCACAGTTATTGGTCAAAGGTCAGCCAGTGAGAGACAAGGGGCAGAGCCATGAGACCATCTAGATTCTGACAGCTCACATAAACAGTCTCTACCATTTAATAGAAACAAATCAAGTCCAGAAGACTTTAAACAACAAGGAAACAAATAACAAGTAAAAAGGCTACAGAACTCACCTAGAAAGCCACCAGTAATCAGTGACACTGCCACCAACTCGAACAGGTGGACAGGCAGCCAACCCAGTACTAAGGGTGACTAAGGGTGACCTACTACTACAGGATGAGCGAAACATCGGCAAGTATAAGCAAAATGATGTGACTTTCACTGGAAGCTAAGGATACATATCAAGATATTGTACGTATTGCTTTCACATTAAATGCACATTTAAATTAATTTATATTTTATATGTAAAACGTTTGCTAATGCTTCTTGCACTATCAACTGCTAAGGATAGGATAGCATAGAATCTTACGGAGGGGAATGGATACGTCGACCAGACTTGACCTATTATGCTTATACCCCAAGTGGGGCATATCCGGAAGGAAGAGGTGAGAGGAGACAGAGGGTATCCGACCCACAATTGCACAGGGCAGGGTACCTACAACTAAGGCCGCGCCGTGGCTCAGTGGTTAGACTGCTTGGCTCTCATCAAGGCGGCCCGGGTTCGATCCCAGGTGACCACAAAGTGAGATTTGTGGTGGACAACATGGCGCTGGGGCAGGTTTTCTCCGGGATCTCCGGTTTCCCCCGCCATCTCATTCCACCGGTGCTCCATCTTCATCTCATGTATCATCAGTGTCATCGCCTGTGGTGCCGTATGTAGTAAAAGCGGGCGTCAAACACTACACATTTCATTTCATTTACAACTAACTAGTAGGAAACACTCCGGCAGACCAGTACAACCAGCATCCCACCCACCATATTCCTACATATCATCCTGCCATGCAATACCAAGACTCCAGCTGACACGTCTACCCTTAAAGAGACCACCAGATGAGAAATGATGTGAAATGATAATAGAAATGAAATGGAGGGACAGGAAATTCGAGGGATGAAATTAACCTACCCAGCATTCGCCTGGCGATCAGGGAAAATCTCAAAAAATCACATGAGCCATGTAGGCCAACTATTTACAGACTTTTACAGGTGAACATTTCACATGCAGTAGGTAAATGTGTTATTGGGTTCTACTGATACAAAGATTTCATCAGAAATGCATGTTTTGAGGCTCCTTGAATAAAAATAATTTAGTTTAGAAAACAAAACTCGTGTTTACAAAACACAAGTCAAGTGGGGAATTTAATGTCATGTTGGCACGTTGGCCATAGTAGCTCAATGGTTTAGAGCGGCTGGATGGAGACCAGAAGATCCGTGGTTCAAATCCCGGCTATGGCATTGAATTTTTCACTCTGGCTGTAGCTTTTCATAGTGCATCCTACACACGGCTAGTGTAAAGGAACAATTAATTTCCATTAATTGTACTTAATAGTGGTCCGAACTATAAAGCCCGGGCCTTAAAGTACTTACAGCATAGTAAGTCGCCATTAAGGTAGTTGTCTCATGTGTTTATGAGAACTCCTAAAGGTTTACCAGGAAAAATACGAGTCAGTTGGAGAATTTAATGTCATTTTGCCACATTGGCCATAGTAGCTCAATGGTTTAGAGTGGCTGGACGGAGACCAGAAGATCTGTGGTTCAAATCCCAGCTATGGCATTGGATTTTTTCAGTCTGGCTCTACCCTTTCATTCCATTTAATATTAATAGGTTTGGTAATGGTTGCTGGTCCAAGTAACTAACTCTGCTTACAGGAATGTTTCATGCCATAATACATCATTATATCACATTTAAACTTAAATTATAAGGCTGAAGTCAAGCATCTTTCAAACATCATTTCCATATGCTTCATAGGAAAATATTTTGTAAATAAGTATTCTGTGAATTTGCCACCAACAATAGGATGTGAAATTTGACAGGAAAATGTAAAGAATAACACACGTTTGACACTTCAATTTATTCCTTCTACTGTCCATACAGTACAAAATTTGACATATTTAAGTAATTAACATGAATAATGATATACCATTTATTTATTTATTTTTATTTATTTCTATTTCATCCTTCTGACTTACATCAAGTATAGGACATGTCAAATTTATTACAAAATTGAAATACAAAGTATACTTATTACAAAATTGAAATACAAAGTATAATTATTACAAAATTGAAATACAAAGTATACTTATTACAAAATTGAAATACAAAGTATAATTATTACAAAATTGAAATACAAAATACAATTATTAGAATTGAAATACAAAATACAATTATTAGATAGACGTGATCAAGGCAATAGCAACAAAGGAAGTGAAAACATACATCTACACACACGACATGGTTATGACTTCGAGATCAATAGACAGCCTCCAGACTACAATAAACAGGTTAGCAGAAATCAACGAACTGATACTCAACCGAGAAAAGACAGTATGATGACATTCAAGAGAGGGGGAAGACATGCGGTAGGAGGCATCATAAAGATAAAGGACGAACCACTGACAGTTGTAAATAAATTCAAATACCTGGAGATAAAACTACAGACACGAGGAACTACATTTACAGAGCACATAAAGGACAAAGCAGCAACAGCAGTGAAAGCCATGTCCTCAACAAAATATCTGTAAAGATGGCAATGAAATTGTTCAAAGCAAAAATAGCACCGATAGTAACATATGGACTACAACTGATATGGGAGCACCTGACAAACAGAAACCTGGAGACTATAGAGAAAGTGAAGACAATATATATGAAAAAAATGTTGTGTATATCCAAGTACACAGCTTCAAGACTAACATACGAAATGTGCAGAGAGACAATGTGGATAGAAGATCTCAGACTACAAATGCTACTTCCGGTAACAGAGGCGTACAATGAAATTGTAAACGAACATCGAATGAAGAAAACAGAAGTCTGGGAAGATTTCTACAGCACAAACACAATGACCAAGGAAGACTGGAAGGGCCCAAAGTACAAACTAAGACATTTTGTAACAAGATACGCAGCACATGGTTTCCACTATTTGATTTGTAAGGAGAAAAGACACCATGACCCGGGCAAGGAGTGCGTGTGCAACAGATATCATGTGGAGGTGTGCGAGAGGAGAACAGTGTCATTGAAAAACTTTTGTTGTGGTGAAAATAGAGAGTGATAGTGAACTGAAACATCAAAAGTTGAACATTCAACTAAAGCGGATCAAAAAGACATGGTTAAATGTATAATTATTCATGTAAACATGTATTAATGCACATTGTGCGAATTTTAAATATTATTATAAATACAATTATTACAACTGAAATACAAAATAAAATTATTACAAATTATATGTCTATGTACATAAATTATACACCAAAGTAAATCATAAACAACGTTCAGGCTACTACGAATATACTGATTTGACTATATAGTTTCATTAAAACTTATGTGACCTAAGTTGTATTATTCTTAATTATTATTTGTATTATTATTCTGTTAATTACTACTGCATTACTTTAATTACTATTGTATTATTTAACCACTATTGTACTATTTAATTATTATTGTATTATTTAATTGCTATCCTATTCTTGGGTGCTGAGCGCCCTTAAACACAATCATCATCATCATCATCGTCAACATCATCATCATCATCATCATCATCGCTATCCCATTCATAATTATATTACTCAAAAGAATTGTATTATTCTTATGAGTACAAATTTGACAGAGCCTTAAATATTGTATATTCCTATGGTGAATAAAACTTACCTACTTACCTACTCCTTTACCAAAGTATGGCAGAAGTCATAATATTCTGCAACTGAATAAAATAGCTTTACTAGCAGAAATGTATGTAGCTCTTTCATAAATATGAGTTTGAAATATCTCTAAAATTTTTGAGTTTGATTTATGAGTCACTATGTTTACACTCAAACTTTACTTACTTGTTGTTGTATTAATTGAAACATTTTCAAGATCATTCGATCTCATCCTCAGCTGTTTGGTGACTAAATGAACATTCCTCTTCTTCCACTACTATGGAGTTCCGATCCCTCTGCCATCTGGTGTTAGGGGCACAAAGTTTTAATACTTCATTTAATGCCGGAATTTCAAAATTTATAACTTTATCCCGGTTTTTGGTTATGAATATTGTCACTTTGTGGGTTTGTGAAATGAAAAGTCCAATTACACAAACTCAACAATGTTCTTTATTTCCACCGACTTACAGTTGAACACTTGCCAATTACACAGAATTACGTAATGCACACAATTACAATTCACCAGTTTGTCCGTTGCACGTACACAGTCTTCTCGTCCGTTCACTAGCTCGTCAAGCACTGACTGACTCAATTCACTCACTGCAGCCCTTTTTATAGGAATATCGCCATTTTCTCGAAGCCTCTATTTTCCGTGAATCACTGCGAAGGTTCCAGATGGCAGTGGAAGGGGGAAGAGGCGGCCAGCAACAAGTGACACTTCCTTAATCATCCCCTCAGTTAGTGACAGAGACTAATGGGTGGGTGTGGCTTGGATGCCTCTGGCCCCTTACTCAGCTGTCGTTGGTTGTGCTTTCCGCTAATTGGGTGACAATATTTTTTCCCAAATATCCAATTCTATGGGTGTACTTAAAGATTTTAACAGTTTAATGTTGTGGTTTTCTGTCCAGAAATAGTGTGACACTGCAGATTTTACTCTTTGTTTCAACTTTATGTTCCTCTGGTGTTCTTTTTGCCTAGTTAACAAGTTTCTCTTAGTGTTTCCTATGTAGCTTTTTTCACAGGTTTCACAAACACTAAACAACAGATCATTAGAAAGTATCGGAAAAGACATGTATAACAGATTGCCAGGTAAAATAATGAATACTAAACTATGTAATATTAAGAATATAAAAAGGTATTTGTCAGAACAAGCTTTTTATAGTGTGGAAGAGAACAAAGCAAAAAATGGAAAATAAACAATGTACATTTTAGTTTCTAAGCAGTGCATATAGTAGACTTTTGGTTGTATTTTTATGTTTTCTTATAATGTAAAATGACGTATCCTCTGTATGAAATATAGGGGAGAGATAAATTGAAATTTATCTGATAAATTGTGAAACCTGTGAAAAAAGCTACATAGGAAAAACTAAGAGAAACTTGTTAACCAGGCAAAAAGAACACCAGAGGAACATAAAGTTGAAACAAAGAGAAAAATCTGCAGTGTCACACCATTTTTGGACAGAAAACCACAACATTAAACTGTTAAAATCTTTAAGTACACCCATAGAATTGGATATTTGGGAAAAAATATTCATAACCAAAAACCAGGATAAAGTTATAAAATTTGAAATTCCAGCATTAAATGAAGTATTAAAACTTAGTGCCCCTAACACCAGATGGCAGAGGGATCGGAACTCCATAGTAGTGGAAGAAGAGGAATGTTCATTTAGTCACCAAACAGCTGAGGATGAGATCGAATGATCTTGAAAACGTTTCAATTAATACAACAAGTAAGTGAAGTTTGAGTGTAAACATAGTGACTCATAAATCAAACTCAAAAATGAAGAATACTTCACTGTTAATAATGCTTCTGCTTTTAATATTTATCTCTAAAATGTTTAGGAAGACAGTTACAGTACGGCCGTTGTATCTCCGGCTCTGATGTTTTGCAATTGCAAGAGGTGGAGGGGGAAGGTTAATGGTACCAAAATACAGTAATGAGCAATTGAAAACATATCCTCAAAATTATCTTTAGAATGAAAATATAGTACTATATTAGCTTTAAAACACTGAAATCCAACTTGCAATTTCATTAGCATGCAAGATATTCATTACAACACCACTCTATTCGAATATTTCATTCACACCTTTCACGCAGACTACCTGCTTCTGTTGGTAGTACTGGGAGTCTCTACATCCGGTGTTGTGGTCAGGAAGTTAAATCTGTCTGTTAGCGCCAATCAGCATTGTCGCTGCTAGGCGTGGCTTCTGAACCCAACACCGTGTTGCCAGGTTAAATCTGTTTGGACCACGAGGCTTTAGCTGCTTGCGCTGGTGAACTTTCTTTGCTATTTTGTGCATGCATGAATTCCAATTTTTAATGTTCGTAAGTCCTATTAGATGATGACGATGACGATATATATAAGGGCGCTCAACTACGGCAGTCATCAGCGCCCTTTAAAAAACTAGTCATGGCAAAAGCCAGATACAAAGCTTTCTAAAAACTATACAAGTGTAACAAAACCTATTAAAAATACACGTACATAAAAAACATCAATCAAAACCTACTAAAAATTTTGTTCACTAAATCCTAAACTCTAAACTAGACAAGAATCTAAAAACCTCCATGGGTCTCCACGCACGGCCTACACGTGGGTGGGCCTGTTGACCCTCTCCCTCAACCACGAAGAGGACCCCACACGAGGGAGACTGTTGGCTCGGGACACCGGGTGCGCCAAACCCGTACCTACCGAAGTAGGCCCCTGGGGGGTAAGTCCTATTATTATTGCTATTATAATAATATGGCTACTGGTTTGTGAAATATGCATATGCGTGAAATATTTAAAATACGTATGTTCCTCTGCTTGAAATTCCAGCTAAAGAACTGGCAACAGCCTGCTTCCCCCTCTCAAGAAATGTCAGAGCCAGAGAATGAGCGGCCGAACTGTATACAGTTTTAGTCCATTATATTTGGGGCATTTTTCAAATATCTTAGTTTTATGAAAACTGGCAACTTGTTTCTTCCTCTTATCTCATAAGGATGAATATCTGCATTAGTCATGGATTTATTTGAAGTAGTTTTCATGTAAATTAAAATATATATATATACATACATGGGAGTGGTAAAATATTTAAATTCTTAAATAGCGGCCTATAGCTTTCTCTTAGTGGGGCATTTGTGATGATTCTTACAGCTCTCTTTTGTAGTTTAAATATCTTTATACTCTTTGTGGAGTTCCCCCATATTGCAATTCCTTTCTTGGAAGTATTGAAAACAGTGTTATGATAAATTAACTTTAAAGAGAGTCGATTAGTGACACTAAACAACACTTTTAAATTTTTCCGGAACATGTTTCAGAGGCTTTGCCTCTATCTTCAGCCGGCCATCGACTCCCCCATACTGTTACGCCATACAACAGGTGACAATGAAAGTTTACAACAAAACTTCTGCAAACATTATATACAACACTGTACCACTGCTACACAAGCCAACACCTGTTTTGCCATTCATTAGATTGTTATCAGTAATATAACAAATGCCATTAGCAACAGTGTCATATCCCGAAACACTTTCACTCTGTGCTACAACTTGAAGCATCAGCACTGGACACCCAGTTCTACACCCATTATCGTCACAATCACAGGAAGACTTTAACTCCAGTTTCCCATTGTACAGTTCCTAGAAGTAAATAAAAGTACATTGAAATATATAGAAGCATTTATATGCAACTAGAATAGCTACAAAACAGGAATGAACATGACCTTAGCCAATACATTGATGTGCTCCCTTGTCATTGCCAGTTCCACAGCGAGCAGGCGACAGAGATGGGAGATATATCTGTCTTTGTTCGAGGTCTTCTTGGGAAACAAGCCAGGTGAAAAGATGATTAGAAGTGGACATTTCAGGAGCGTAAATCTCTCCCGTCATCAGGATATTTAAAAACTGCTATAACCACAAATGTATAACTAGATAGGAGAAACTTTCTTTTGTGCAACGCGAGAATATTTTCTAAGTACAAAGGTGCACATACACGCATGTGCAAGCAGATGACCAGTCGTTTATCACGTTGCAGCCAACATGAGAAAGATATGTAAAACTTGTAGCCAACCTCTGCAAAAATGTCCCAGACATAGATGACGCAGTCCGTGTGCAAAGGAACATGGTGTGAGCAGGCTAAGTTATCGCCCAGTCAAATTTTGTTACTCATGCACTGCTTTGCACATAAACAATCCTACAACGCGACGATAATGGAGTGCTCCGTAGGAAATAATTGTATGAGCTCACGGACTGTATTGGACTGGTTCGGCTACTGTCGCAAAGTGTGCATGATGTCAAATGATACCAAGTATACTGCAAAGGGGGAAATTGGTGGTCCCGGCCACGTTCAAATCGACGAATGCAAAACAGGACGACGCAAGTTTCATCGTGGGCACGTTGTAGAGGGCAACTGGATCTTGGGAATGACCAACGTGGAAACGAATGAGGTGCGGATGACGATATGCCCCAACAACAGGAGGGATGCAAATACGCTCTACAGTCTAATTGCAGCACCCATGAGTAACAAGATTTGACTGGGCGATAACTTAGCCTGCTGAATCCATTTTAGTGTTTAGTTAGCTATGTGGTGCATTTTAGGTACTACTTTAGGTTAGTCTGCTAGATAGTTTAGGGACAAGTAAGACTGTTGGAAGCACTGCGTTCAGTGGAAAAACAAGCATAGTTTGGCTGCACTGAATTCTTCAATATGGCTACATTACGCAGTAATTAAATAAACAAACAATTAATAATGTTAAAAGAACGCTCTTCAACATGAAATTGCACTCAAAAGTAAACAAATTATATTAAAAATCATGGTTGTACGTAGAAACATCAAAAAGTGTGAAGGACTTTGGAAAAAATTGCCACATCGCATATTAGAAAGAAGAGCCACTGGATATAACACAAATATCAACAAAGACAAAACACTACCAATATTTGCATTACTGAACAAAAGACTGCTTTCAGTAAATAAAATGCGGAGATGGCAAGAGTAAAGAAAATTAATTGGGTCAAAGAAACATAACTACTTAACTTGATTATCAAGCTGTATTGATCTGTGCTTCTTAAGCTGAAGGATTTCCATTTTTAAGGCCGCTTTCTACAAGCAGCGGAACTGAAATCCAGAATCCCAATTAAGCATGATCCTCTCAGAGGAAATGAAGAATAGCACGCTTAATCGTGATGCTGGATTTCAGTTCAGCTCCTCCTTTATTTGGATGAAACCTAGATTAATCAAATTCACTGCAGGAAGAGTTATGTTTGAACAGTTTGTGTTCTCTGGCTTTTGAGCTATTCTTTATATAGAATTTAAGTATATGTTTGTATCATCAGAATGATAACAGAGCTCAGTTTACGAGCTAGGCAGTTTCAGAGAGACAAAGACAGGTATATCTTCCATCTCTGTCACCCACTGGCTGTGGAACTGGCACTGCCAAGGGAGCACCATCACTAATTTACTATAGTTCCTGAAAGATATGTAGATGATGCTTTAAAACTTCTAAATTTGCAGGATAAAGCTATAAAATTCACATTAGAAATTGAAAATAATGGTTACCTCCCCTTCCTGGATCTAAAGATAATAAAAAATAACAATAAATTAAACTTTGGCATTTATAGGAAATCAACTCACATTGATAACTATATAAAAATTAAAAGTTTCAACCCTTTGACACACAAATTTGCTGTTTTTAATAGTTTAATTTACAGGTTGATAAACATAACCTCTAAACAAGGAAGAATTTAATACAGAATATAAACACATTATTAACACTGCTTTAATTAATGGTATTAAGCAAGATTTTATACACAAAAGGTTAGAAAAATTTAAATATAAAAAAATGGAAATGATGTTTCCACTCTTAAAAAAGTAAACAATGATTATATTTTCAAATAAAAAATTCCAAAAAATTTTCAAAGAAGTTGGTATAATATTGGTACCTCAAAATAAATACAGCATAAAAAATTTACTACAATTTTCTAAAAAAGACATTTCAGACAGCAAAAAATCTGGTATTTATCAAATTAACTGTTTAGAATGAGATAAGATTTATATTGGTAGGACCAAACGTAATTTAGAAACCAGAGCAAAGGAACGTTTCAGAAATATTAAATATAAACAGACAGATAAATAGGCAGTGGTTGATCATTTTTGGTCATCTAAATATGAAATGAACCCGGAAGTTAAATTATTAAACAATTGAACGAACCGAAAGATTTAATGGTTTGGGAGAAAATATTTATTTTGAAAAATAAAGATCTCGTGATTTTTGATATCCCACAATTTTGATATCCCACAAGTAGATGTCATCAATAAACGGCAATAAGGTAGGGAGCTATTCTTCAAATTCCAGAAGTTGTCAAAGTCAGCCAGGCAGTGTGTCAGTGTTACCATGTCAGGCTGACAGGTTGAAAATGAAGTAAAATTTGCTTCGAAACCGGTCCCACAGGATTGTGAATAAGATAAGTAATAGTGAAGTAGTGTTAGTTATTCTTAATAATTGGTGAAGATGTTTTACTTGGCTGGAGAAATTCAAATATAAACTTGAATAATATTAAACAGTTTACCTCAGGAATTGCATATGAAGGAGATGTTACCATTTCATAATTCTGTAACCTACACATTAGCCTGCTGTTTTTTTGTTGTTTGTTTGTTTATCTTTTTTTTATAGCAGAATCATTACAAAATAAGCCATATTCACAATACTGTACCCGTTGGCAATAAGAGTATCAACCTAACAAGGGAACTATCATGTACTTACACCACAATGCACTTGAAAATTGATGGTATAATGCCTGCTGTATATAAACCATGTGTACCAAAAATCTGTTGTGGACTAGAACCGCAACACCCAAGACTGAAGCCTAGAAAGTGCTGCATACCACTTGCAAGTAGCTACTGGACATCCCTCATCAGTTCTGTTTCAGCACTCCTTACATATCCCATGTGTGGGCCACTACCTGTCAGGGGTAAACAATCCCTCATGTACAATGCAGTGTTACTACAGTCATATTTTTAAAAGATATGTGAAGGTCATCAAGCAAGGGATGCGAAGGGTAAGAGGGGAAGGTCGTTGCTATGGTAACGTAAACAAAGGTTGCCAGATTGATTACACAGGTGAATGACATACTCAGATAGCTCGAACAGTTGTTTATGTTTCGAGTGTTGAGAGGATAAAGAAAGGACATCTGCATTACTTTCTGTCTGATGTTGGGCAACATTGCGGAACCTCATGTGGAGAAACAGATGACCTTCATGTATCTTCTTTTAAAAATCAGACTGTATGCCTATATGTTCCTGTATTCTGGACTCATTTTCGGGTACTTTCAGATATACTACGCACCCAATTTTTGGCACACAGGTCTCACATAGAGAAGATGATGCCATCAAACTCTCAAGTGAATACAGGAATGAGCATAGTGATAGTTCCCTTGTAACGGAGAACATGAAATTGCTTACTTTGGGGTTTAGCTACACAGATCCTACAACTATTGTCTGTCATCGCTTTGCAGTTGCAACTTTACACTGCTCTAACAAAAAATATAACTCATCACAGCTTTGCAACTTAGGCCTTAAATCACTTATTAACTTATCGAGATTCAACTGTATTGGAACACCACAGTGAAGCGAAAAATTATTAAATTTTAGATGAGTCGCGTTTTTTACACATCTGCTTCACTTTCGTACTAAGTACGAAAGTGAAGCAGATGTGTAAAAAACGCGACTCATCTAAAATTTAATACTTATTAACTTGTTAGGATGTCAGTGTTTGTTAAGACTAAGTTTAACAAAGGTCACCAGGGAGTCAAAACTACTTAAAAACGAAGGAGCTACTTGAAGCAATTTTGTGTGGCTTTCCATTAGGGCAATACAAAGCCTCCTCTTTCGAGTGGAAGTGAATACACCACTTACATGCCTCAACACATCCATAAAGACTACCAATAACCTTGGTCAGGCTACCAGTGATGTAGCATACCAGCATAGGGCATCTCTCAACTCTGTCTGGGTGGCAAAGCCAGCCAAACATACCCATGATGTCAGTATAGATAAACCGTGAACAAACTGGTTTTGATGTGCGCAAGCGTAAGCAGAGCCTTCTTTCTTCCCCAACCACACAAACTTCACATGACTTAATCGGAAAAACTATTTGTAGTCATAATAATAACATAACATAATATAATAACATGGTAACCAGAATCCTTGACAACGGATTGTGTTGGACTGACGATGCAAGCAATTTGTTTGTGAAATCGATCTCAATTAAAAAAGAAAAATTAACATCATTTTCTTAAGATAAGTGAAGTTTTTGTTACAAATACTTATGTTTGTGTAATATTTGTAGTTGATTTATTGACACTTTGACACTTACATTTTTCTATTATCCAGGGGCTAGTTTTGGCCTTTGCCTCCATTTTGAACCTCTCTCCAACTAGCATCTGTTGGCGTCTGCTCTCCTCTCTCTGGTGGTGGAACTATGAACTTCTTTGTCAAATTATCTACTGGTGAGATTTTGAAGTTCATTACGCAGTACTTATTTTTCCATATGAATATGTTCTCCCATGTTGTCAATTTATTTTGGTTTATCACTCCTTTTAATAATTTTGTATTTGGATCAATGTTACAATTTTCATTCCCAACAGATGCTAGTTGGAGAGGGGTTGAAAATGGAGGCAAAGGCTTCTGAAACTAGTCGCTCGATAATATAAAAACTTAAGTGACAAAGTGACAATACACCGACTACAAATAGTTCTTCTATTTAATTTTGTCGTCACTGTTGCTAAATTCCTACAATCACACATCACATGACTTGATCTCCTCTGTTAATGCTCGACAGAGGGCAAACCACCATAATGAAACATGTGTGTTATCTGAATTCTGTTTTGCTTTTCATTGTGTATTTAAGTGGCAATAAACTGAATTACAGCCTTCAAAGTCTTTTTGTATTTCTGGTAGGCCACTCGTAGGTCAGGCTTGTGAATTAGTATATAATGTTACCCAATATTTCAGAAGAAAATGCAGACTGGATCCAACAGTGAAAGCGAGAAAGAGTGACATAGTTAACAAATAGAGGCTGCACGATGGAGGAAACACAACCTAAAATGACAGTAGAGGGGAAAAGCTAGAGGGCTCCAGTTTTGCTAAGTCATGCCTTACAAGCTTTACTTTGTTCACAGTTTAATACTAGCTCTGCTGTTATGATATAGCAAGAAGTATAAGCATATGAGATAGCACATGGAGCAAGCGCTTGATTATATTCGGGCAAGCAAAAAAATATCTTCACCAAAATATTATGTACCTATTCAGAGATTTTCAGATTTTTATTAGCCATAAGAATTACATGAAATTCATGACATCATCAAATACAACACAAAAAATATGTCATATAATATATACCTTATAATCTCAATAATACAGTAATGCAACAAGCATGTTTTGCTTCCTCTGGCATAATACTTCTTAATACACGAAACACAATAACCACAAAAGAGAAAATCACCACGTATTTACATGATAACATCCTAAATAAATTTAATTACAACTCAATTTGCACAGTAGAAGAAAAACTTTAGGAAATTCTCCACAACAATATTATACTGAGTAAGCAAGATTTGGAAATTCCTGTGTAGTATATGGCATTTAATACACTACCACACAAAAGTTTTTGAACAACCTGTTTTTTATTTAATTAGAGTTAACATAAAAAATTCAATGCCATGGCCGGGATTTGAACCACGGATCTCCTGGTTTACGTCCAGTCGCTCTAACCCTTCAGCTATCATGGCCAACGTGCCATCCTGACATTAAATTCTCTATTTGACTCGTATATTTCCCCGGTAGACCACTAGGGGCTCTTGCATTTGAGATACACCGTTTGTGGTGACTTACTATTGTAAGTACTTGAATCCCAGGCTTCATCATTTAACTTTTATTATTTTAGTTAATTGATGGAAATTAATCATTTCTTCACACTCGCCGTATATAGCCTAAGATCTTTGAGGAGGCCTGCCTCAATTATTATTTGATGAGAGTCTACTAAGAAAATGAATGTTGTATAATTTAGGGACAAATAAGGCTGTTGGCAGCACTGCATTCAGTGGAGAAAAAAAGGATGGTTTGGCTGCATTGAATTCTTCAATATAGCTATGTATGCAGTAAGTACATCGGACTGTATCGGACAGGTTCGGCTACTCCCACGAAGTGTGCATGATGTCAAATAGTTAGTTAGTTTTTATTCATCCTTTTGATCATATTACATGATATAGGACACGTCAAGTACTTATAACTAAAAATTATACAATATACATATATACAACACAAGTTTGGAATGAAAATTCAACTGTATGTACAGTATAATAATAATAATTAATAATAATAATAATAATAATAATAATAATAATAATAATAATAATAATAATAATAATAATAATAATAATAATAATAATAATAATAATAATAATAATAGTTCACTTGTAGTTAACAAATTCTATGCAGTGCAGGTATTTGCTTCAGATAATTGGGTAATTTATTATAAAGCTGGAGGCCAGTATATACAAAACTTTTTTCAAAAGAACTAGTGCTATGTGTGATTACATGAAGGTTATCTTTTCTTCTGGTATCACGAGAATGTATCTGTGAGTTTGTTGTGTACACACTGAGATTATTTTTTATGTAGCATAATGTTTCATATATGTAAATACAGGGGAGGGGCAATATATTTAATTCCTTAAATAGTGGCCTACAACTGGTTCTTTTATTAACATGTATTATCCTAATTGCCTGTTTTTGCATTTTAAAAATAGATTTTGCTCCTGTTGAATTACCCCAAAATAATATTCCAAAGCTAAGAACAGATTGAAAATATGCATGATATAAAGATATGACTGATTTCAAGTCCATGATTTTTGAAATGACTGTGATGGCATAAGTTATTTTACTCAGTTTTTGAGATAGTTTTTTAATGTGAGCCGACCACTTTAAATTATTATCCACCCATACCCCTAGAAATTTTGTACTATCTGTGTATGAGATATATTTGCCCTGGAACTCTATAAAGGGATGACTGGCAAGTGTATTTTGTTAATGATGAAAAGCTATTGCTGTTGTTTTTTCTGTATTTATTAGTAATCTATTAATGTTGAACCAGTTTAGCAATTCAGACATTGTCTGTTCTATCTTAAATTTTAAGGATATCAAGTTGTAACCAGAAATATATAAGTTTGTATCATCAGCAAATAATGTTGCATAACTATTTTTTAAGGAACACTCTAGATCATTTATATATATCAGAAATAAAACAGGTCCAAGAATTGAACCTTGGGGGACACCATATTTTATTGCTGCCATAGATGATAAATATGTTGTAATTTCATTTGTATTTTACATGTGTATAAGTGATTTCTACCACCTGTTGTCGGGATGTTAAATATTCTTTAAACCATTTGTTCACTGTTCCACGTATACCGATAACAGCTAGTTTTTCCAATAAAATTTTGTGGTCTACTAAGTCGAATGCCTTTGACAAATCTAAAAATATACCAATATTTTCTTCTTTTTTATCCATAGATTCATATATACGTTTAACAAAATCTGCTATTGCAGTGTTTATTGACTTGTCTTTACGAAATATATGTTGTTTGTTTGTTATTATACTGTGTTTATCGAGGAATGATGTACATTACTTTTTCTATTAATTTTGAAAAAACGGATAGTAGTGATACAGGTCTATAGTTACCTACATCAAATTCTTCCCCCTTCTTAAAGAGAGTACACTGCAAGTACACCAAGTGTACACCAAGTGTACACCAAGTACACTGCAAGGGAGAAAATTGGCGGTCCTGGTCACGTCGTTCAAATCAACGAATGCAGAATAGCACAACGCAAGTTTCATCATGGGCATGACATGGAGGGAATGATCGACGTGGAAACAAATAAGGTGCGGATGACGATATGCCCCAACAACAGGAGGGATGCAAATACACTCTACAGTCTAATTGCAGCACCCACAATGAAACTTGAGTCGTCTTATTCTGTCTTTGTCAATTTGAACAATGTGGCTGGGACCGCCAATTTCCCCCTTGCAGTATACTTGGTGTCATGCACACTTCACAGCAGTAGCTGAACCAGTCCAATACAGTCCGTGAGCTCATACATGTATTTCCTAAGGAGCACTCCATTATCGTCGTGTCGTAGGATTGTTTATGTGCAAAGCAGTGCATGAGTGACCGGGCTCAAACATGTTTTGACGTTAAGGCACTTTATACAAGCATTCCAGTAGAAAAAATACCTACATTCCTCAAAAAATGGCTAACCCAGACTACAACGGACCCCAGAGAAATAGATGACATTATCAATCTTACAGATTTATGCATAAGGAATAATTACTTCATGTTTAACCAAAAATTCTACACACAATCAAAAGGATTAGCTATGGGGAGCCCACTTTCGCCTATTTTAGCAGACCTATACATGAGCTATTTTGAAACACACATAGTAAAGGCCTTCCCACAGATTTATAAATTTTGGCAGAGATATGTTGATGATGTTTTTGCTATCATTCCGGAAAAACTTAGAGAAGATTCTCTAAAATTACTAAACCTGCAAGATAATCACATCCAATTTACTATGGAAGTAGAAAGAGACAACACCCTACCCTTTTTGGACCTCAAGATAACTCAAGATAACTAGAAATCATCATAGATAATTACATAAAGAAAAATGAATACAACCCAGTTTCACATCAACTAGCTGCCTTTAGAAGTCTAATTCACCGGCTATACAACATCCCACTGAGTAAGGATGAATTTTTGAAAGAACAACAACACATAAAAGACATAGCGGTATTAAATGGATTCAACCCAGCCATCATAAGGAACATGATGAAGAGGAAACAAAAACTGAAGATAAGATAAAAAAATACCACTCTCACACCACTTAAAAACACAAATTGGCAATATAGAAAATTCACCTACCATCCATGGGCTTTTAGAAAATTTGAACGAATCTTCAAAAGACTAAACATAAAACTAGCACCCCAAAACAAATTCAGTCTGAGGAACTTGCTAAATAAACCACTGAAAAATACAATCCCCAACAATTTGAAATCAGGAATTTATCAGATTAATTGTGAAACCTGTGAAAAAGCTACATAGGAAAAACTAGAAAACCACAACATTGGCCACAACATTAAACTGTTAAAATCTTTAAGTACACCCATAGAATTGGATATTTGGGAAAAAATATTCATAAACAAAAACCGTGATAAAGTTATAAATTTTGAAATCCCGGCATTAAATGAAGTATTAAAACTTAGTGCCCCTAACACCAGATGGCAGAGTGATCGGAGCTCCGTAGTAGTGGAGGAAGAGGAGGGTTCATTTAGTCACCAAACAGCTGAGGATGAGATCGAATGATCTTGAAAACGTTTCAATTATACAACAAGTAAGTGAAGTTTGAGTGTAAACATAGTGACTCATAAATCAAACTCAAATATGTTAGTGTTTATTAATTTATAGATGAGTCGTATTCATTACACATCTACTTCACTTTCGTACCTATTTTGAGGACATGTTTTGCAAATCATCGTTTGCATCTTTGGCTCTTATGCGACTAAAGCTTGATCCAGTGGTGTGGGTAATTCTGGAGTTGCTGCTGCCATCTGTTGATTTAGTGATGAATTTAAATGTGGAATTCTCTTCTGGCGGGATTTCAAAGTTCATTAGTTGGTTTTTATGTTTTTCTATATATATTCTCTCCCATATGACGAGTTCACTATGTTTTTGTATGTATTTTAGTAATTCGGTGCTATCTTCAATTTCATGATTTTCAGACCAGAAATGAGCTGCTATTGATGAGCTCGATATGTTAGTGTTTAGTTAGCTATGTGGTGCAATTTAGGTACTATGTGCTAGTTTGTTAGATAGTGTAATTTCGAGATAAGTAAGACTGTTGGCAGCATTGCGTTCAGTGGAGAAACAAGCATAGTTTGGCTGCACTGAATTTTTCAATATGACTACGTTACGCAGTAAGTAAATAAAAAAACAATAACGTTAAAATAATGCCCTCCAACACAAAATTGCTTGTATATAAAAACATCAAAAAGTGTGAAGGAATTAGAAAACAATCGCTGCATCGCATATTAGAAAGAAGAGCCAAATATTGCAAACATTTTGGAATTTCAATTTCACAAAACATAAAATGAAGTTGCCAAATTCACTCAGAGGAGACAGTTGAAACAAATGCTTTTGAGTACGGCTGCCAGATTATGACATTAACCATGGCAGACTCTATACAGGCGGGAAGGTTGGTGAAGGGGGTATGGCGTAGAAAGGCCATCACGTTGCATGGAGTCCGTTGTGATAGCTCACTTCACAATGAGGTGTTGGTTACAGCAATAGTATTTCAACATCTACCAATGTACCTTGTGAATTTTATAGCAGTGTTTTCAGTTTTCTTGATGTGCCTACCTTCTACATTGATAATGAATCATTGAGCTTCTTCTTATACTTTGATAACAAAATATTATGCAGCACATGCATAATTTTGACTGTAATTTTACGCATGTCATTTCCACAGAGACATTTTTTCATTACATTGAATTTAGTTCTCCATTTTTACACACATTTTTTTATTGTCATTCTACAGAACAATATAAGTTGTTTGTCGCATTCTTGAAAGAATGCATGTTCATACCATTCAGATACAAGTACACTCATTACTCTAAATGCTATTTCCTCCACACTAATAACAAATGAAGTTGGAACCGACAATCCTCTATTGACAGCTTCCAAGTATTCATTGCCGACGATTTCCCTTTTAATTACTTCTGTGCAATGCTCACACATTATTTTTATGGCAGTTTTAAATGCTGCATAACCACAAACACTGTCATAACACAAGAGATAAAACAAAACTACATAGAACCCCATCCTATGTGCATAACCGATCTTTTTCCGTAAAATATCAAAGTGCACTATCCAGATCACAACCGATCCTCTCTGGTGTTCCACAAGGAAGTATTCTAGGCCCATTTCTTTATACAGTGTATACCTCAGACTTTCCTCAACATGCTCAACTAACAATTGCACATTTTGCTGATGTTACAATCCTTAGTAAAGGCAGTTGTGAATCAGCAGCTGAGAAACTAAATAATTTCTGCACTGGAATCACAAAATGGCATTCTAACTGGAGAGTGATGATGAATCCATAGAAATTGCAAATAGTATATTTTACATATAAAAAGCAGATAATATATTATCCCATAGTTCTTGCAGCGCTCAGTCAGTTCGTTACCTCGGCCTCATATTGGACAGTAAACTAACCTGGAATCTCCACATCACATATATTCTCTCAGGACTAAGACACCGAATACAACAAATCAAACATATAATACAGTCCAAATCGCCTATTGCATTGTTATATAAATGCATTCTATATAACTCACTGATTAAACCTATTTGGCAATATGGTTGTTCCATATGGGGCTCTGCTGCAGTGTCACAAGTAAAAAGAATCCAAGTAATCCAAAACAGATACCACAGACGGATCACAGGTGCGCCATGGTATGTTAGCAACACCACACTTCACAGAGACCTGAACATACCAGAAGTAATGGATGTCATCAGAACAAACTACACCAAACTACACCAAACTTTTGCCAATCATCCAAATCCACTGCTACAAGACTTTATCCTACACCCCCCTCCACAACCGCAAAATAGAAGACTAAAAAGAAATCGACACAATGACCTGCTCATTTAATATCATGTGTTTTTTATGTATGATAGTGTTCTTTATTTGTTTAGTGCTAGTGATGTAATATTACTCTTGCTCACAACTATAAGTACCATAATGTATTTGGATACAATAAAGTTTATCGACAAAAAAAAAAAAATTGTGACTTCGTGGGTTTGTGAAATTAAAAGTCCAGGGTAAAAGCACCAAAGATTGCACTTTATTTCCGTAGAAACACACTTCATACACAGCAGTCCAGAATTACGTCACATACACAATACAACTTGCAAGGTCATCGACCACAAACACAGCTGTTTACGCACACGAGCTCAATTACCAACTGACCGACTGAATACTGTGGCAGACAGGCTGCCTTTTTATAGATTATTCACATTCCAGAAATTTCTCAAACAATCGAGATGCAGTTAGAAAAAAGAACTAGAACTCTCAAGAAATCTGTCCCCTTTCTCCTGCCGTTTCGGCGAGCTTTCATCTACACACTGTACGCCCGTGCTTTGAACTAGTCACCGGCGCTGCCTCGATCAACAATGGGCTCCCAACACTGCTCCCTCCTCAAGGCTGGTCATCCTGAACAGCACCATTGTAGCGGACCAGACGATCCAGGTGTACCACCAACATCTTTCCTCGGGGCACCTTCTGGATGTGGTAGACCACGTCGTTAATCCTCTTTACCACCCGGTACGGTCCTTCACATGGCTGCTGAAGTTTCGGGCAGCGTTCCTTAGTCCGGGTAGGGCCGTACAACCAGACTAAGTCACCTTGCTGGAACCCTTGGCTGTTGGCTTGCCTGTCGTATCGGGTCTTCATGCGGTCACTCGCCTTCTGGATGTTCTGACAAGCCATCTCATGCATGTCATGGAGACGGTCCACTAGGTTCACCACATACTCGTGTGCTGGCTGTTTCGCCTCTGGGGGCTCCAAATGCCAGGTCACAAGGGAGGCGTAACTCTCGGCCAAACATTAAGCTGGCTGGCGTTATCCCAGTGGTGTCGTGTATCGACGAGCGGTAGGCCAGCAAGAACAGTGGCACCTTGACGTCTCAGTCTCAATGATGGCTGGCCACGACCTTCCTCAAATGTTCTTCTAGGGTCTTGATGTACCTCTCGACCATGCCGTCCGACTGCAGGTGTAGGGGTGCTGTGGGGGTCTTGTTCACCCCAAGTCTTTTCAGTGCCTCCTTTATCAGGTTAGACTTAAAATTGGTGCCCTGGTCACTGTGGAGCTTCAACTTTGAAATGTCTAACTCCTGACACCAATTGTGACTCTGTGGGTTCGTGAAATTAAAGTCCAGGTTACAAACACCAAAAATTGCACTTTATTTCCATAGAAACACACTTCGGACACAGCAGTCCAGAATTACGTCACATACACAATACAACTTGCAAGGTCATCGAGCCCAAACACAGCTGTTTACGCACGCGAGTTCAATTACCGACTGACTGACTACTGTGGCACGCGGGCTTCCTTTTTATAGATTACTCACATTCCAGAAATTTATCAAACAATTGAGACGCGGTTAGAACAAAGAACTAGAACTTTCGAGAAATCCATCCCCTTCCTCCCGCCGTTTCGGCGAGCTTTCATCTACACACTGCACGCCCGTGCCTTGAACTAGTCACCAGCACCTCCTCGATCAACAATAGGCTCGCGACAATATAACCCCACATAACAAAATATTGTTTGAAAATAGTTTCTATTATAGAGATATTAAATTTTACAACAAATATAAATTCCATTCCGTGCTTCAAAAAACATCTCAAGCAATTTTTAATTGAAAAATGGTATTACTCAACTGATGAGCTTTTGCATTAATGAAGCATTCTCTTGTATTTTTTAATTTATTAGTTTAATCTACATGTACAATATATTTTTAAGTAATTATTGTTTAACTCTTATAATATTATAATTAAATGTTTAAATATACTCGACAAATCCACAACATGTATATGTTAAATTGGATGAATAAAATGAACTGAACTGAACTAAAATGCCTGGTTAATCAATTTCTTGTACCATGTCACAGTCAATATCTCTAAAATAACCTACATACACGGTAATTTTGTCAACTTCTTTATTACTGACATTCATTTCTTCATTACTGGCATTAATTAAATCCAGGTCCAGAGTCAGCATACCACAGACCGTGGATTTTATTCCCAACATGTTTTCCTGCTCTAATTTCTTCTCAATTGTTATTTTGTTCTCTTCAGCAGCATTTTTACAAGCTTAAAGTTCAGTAATTAACTTTCTTCTTTTGATGTTGACAGCTCTTGGCAACGTTGGCACTATGGTCCTTATCAAAGCAAAGCTTTGCCAGTCCAACTTTTGGGAGACGAACATTGTGGCAAAATACAGCAGTTACTGGGAGTGGAGAGTTAAAGAGGTTTTGACCATTTCCTCTGAAAGGACCACACTTAATCGTGCTGGTTTTCAGTTCAATTCCTCTTGGAAACCGGCCTTAAAAATGGAAATCAAGTGGCTCAAGAAGCACAACTTTGTACAGCTTGAACGTCAAATTAAGTAGTCACATTTTCTATGACCTATTTAGTTTTCTATGCCTATGCCATCTCCTGACCCAGTATTTAACTTACTAGTCTTTTGTTCAGGGATTCAAGTATTGGTAGTGTTTTGTCATTAATTTTTTGTTATCTCAATTTGTGTTTACTAACTTTCTTTATTCATTCATATCCTGATGATGGGAGAGATGTACGCTCCTGAAACATCAGTGTGTGATCATCTTCTCAACTGGCTTGAAGTTCACAAACATCTGGAATATAGCTTAATATGTTATTGCTACAATAAATCTGTAAGCAGATGAGATCACCTGCAGTCGAAGATAGTCCATAGTCCATCTGACACAGCAACATGCTGTTAAATTTACTTGATTTTTACCTTATCTATTTGGATTGCAATGTCAGATATTCTTCACTCCTTTGGCACCATTTGATTCGCCAATTATGAAGTGTAAACAACAAAATTAATGGCATATTCCGCTTTGTCTCAGTGGATTACTATACCTGGAAAGTAAATTATGTGTCATATAACATGTGTATCACATTTCTATCAAGGCATAAAAAATACAAACAGCCTAATTTTTTTATATTCTTCAAAACAAATAATGTACCTTCAGATTCTGAGTTTCCATTTGGGATTTAAAACACAAAGCCCCAAAGAATATCAATCCTAGGTGTATCCAACTCTGCAAGGATAGCTGAAAATTAATACAATTATCATTAATCATGATAATACAAAATATTAAATATAACAATAACATATTAAACTGATCTGACCTCTATTCATTACTATGAGTTTTATTTAAATGAATATAATTACAATATTATACACAAATATATTCAAGAAGAAATAGCACAAATGTATAGTTTACCTTTCTAATTTGATCCGGGTGAAAATCCATCAGGAATTTTTTATATATGTACCAAAACCCAAAATGGTTTCTGGCATTCAATTTGTATTTCATTACTTGAAGAACTTGAACCAGATATTGCATTTTGCACTCCAGTGCACTAGTGCTCCTGTGGCAAATTAGTAGCTGGTTACATTACCCCTATCTAGGCTTCGCTCCTATGGTGCTGACTTGCTTCGTGAGAGCGCTTGTTTGTACCCCAACTTGTTCCGCCTGTGCAGCACCACTGCATTACAATATGAAAAGTAGCTATTTGCTGTGCCAAAAAGTGAGTGAAGCAGTTCCAGAGGATGGACTGCTGTCAGAGCAAATACTTTGAGAAACTGACAAAAACAATATGTCCCTATGAATATTAATTTTTTGTTATCTCAACACTTACTTAGTGAATCCTGAACAAATGCAAATGAAGAACACATCTGGCAAAACCTACGAATTTTAATAAAAAAGTTTTACTGAAGTAAATCATATTTAACACTATTATATAGGTTTGTATTTTCCTTTATTTAATGCTGTTACTTAATCAAGCTTTGGAAAAACTAAATACTTAATAACATTGCTCTGCAATTTAAAAAACTTTTTTTGATGTTTTGGTTCTGAATGTCATTTCCCACTAATTCTGGGACACTGATTTCAAATACGAGGGTGGGTCAAAAAGTAATGCCTCCTATTTTTTTTTCTCTCTTTTAATTGCCAAGAAAATTGAATCCAATTTACATACCTTGAAAACTACAATGAAGATTAATTTGCCACTATTCAATATAATCTCCATCCTTTTCCACAGTTTTGCTCCACCTTTTAACCAGGGCATGTATTCCAGTGTGGTAAAACACACGGTCTTGCTTCCTAAGCCATTGACGCACCAACGTTTTCACAGCCTCCTAATCTTCAAAATGAATCCCACGATGAGCTTCCTTTAGTGGCCCAAACAGATGGAAATCTGATGGTGCCAGGTCAGGGCTGTATGGGGGCTGAGGTAAGACTTGCTATCCCAATTTCTCAATTTCTACAATGGTGTAACGGCTGTTGTGTGGTCCTGCATCGTCATGCAAAAGAAAAACATCTGCCACAGTTTTTGTTGGGCAAACTCGGCGAAGACGTGGTTTCAGCTTTTTGAGAGTTCTGACGTATTGGACAGAATGTATTGTGCATCCCTGCTCCAAAAAATCAATTATAAGCACACCCTCTGCATCCCAAAACACTGTCACCACAACTTTCCCTGCTGACCGCCGAGTTTTGCATTTTTTTTTTTTTTCCCTTCGGTGACATGTGATGCCATTCCACTGTCTCTTTGATTCAGGTTCAAAAAAATGAACCCACGTTTCGTCTGCAGTAACAATTTTTTCCAGAAACTCCTCTCCTTCCAAATTGAAGCGCTGCAAGTGTTTGGAGGCTATTGTTTTCCTTGTTTCTTTGTTTTGGGCGGTTAACATTCTTGGTACCCAACGTGAACAAACTTTTGAGTAACCCAGTTGATGAATAATCATCATCCCACTGCCTTTACTGAGGGAGGTAATGTGACACAATTCACCTGTTTTTACCCGGCAATCACCACGAATGATGTCATCGACTCGCTGAATGTTGCATGGAGTCCCTGCAGGCACCGGTCTGCTGCTTCGCTTTTCATCTGCCAATGGTGTTTGTCCTTCAGCTTCGTTACAGCGACGAACCCATCGTCTAACAGTGGTGACATCCACTGTTGCATCGCCATACACAGTTTTAGGCTTTCATAAATGCGGATTGGCGTGTCACCTTCTGCAGTCAAAAGTTCAATCACAGAACGCTAATACGAATGTCGATGTCAGCCATTTTGCAAGAGGTTGCAGTGCTACCACCTGTTGACTTAGGAAGTTACTACTGCAGGGGATTGGAGAAGAAGGTTTGAGGAATTGCGGCAAATTCAAAGTTCTCACATAACTTACTTATTTAAGGGAAAAAAAAAAAAAATAGGAGGCATTACTTTTTGACCCACACTCGTATATCCCATTTTCTTGTACCACGTCCAAATTTTTCACAAAAGTGAAAACAAAAATGTTATATTCACCTATTAGCACTATTGTGACTTTGTAGATTCGTAGAATTGAAAGTCTTTACAAATATAATAATTTGTAACATAAAAACTTCATGAAAGACTAGAACCAGACTGAAAAATTCAATGCCATAGCCGGGATTTAAACCACGGATCTTCTGGTCTCTGTCCAGCCACTCTACTATGGACAATGTGCCAACATGACATTAAATTCTTCAACTGACTCATGTTTTTACCGATAAGCCACTCATGTATTTATGAGAACTCCTAGTGGTTTACCGGGAAAAACAAGTCAGTTGGAGCATTTAATGTTATGTTGGCATGTTGGCCATAGTACCTTAATGGTTTAGAGCGGCTGGATGGAGACCAGAAGATCCGTGGTTCAAATCCCGGCTATGGCATTGAATTTTTCAGTCTGGTGCTACTCTTTCATAGTGTGTCCTATATACATCTAGTGTGAAAGAACAATTAATTTCCATTAATTGTACCTAATAGTGGTCCGAACTATAAAGCCCGGGCCTTAAAGTACTTGCAGCATAGTAAGTTGCCATTAAGGTAGTTGTCACATGTGTTTATGAGAACTCCTAGTGGTTTACCTGGAAAAACACGAGTCAGTTGGAGAATTTAATGTCATGTCGGCACATTGGTTATAGTACCTCAATGGTTTAGAGCTGCTGGACGGAGACCAGATGATCCGTGGTTCAAATCCTGGCTATGGCATTGAATTTTTCAGTCTGGCTCTACCCTTTCATAGTGCGTCCGGCTAGTGTGAAAGAACAATTCATTTTCATAAAAACTTCACTTATAATAGCTTCATATTTTACGTATTAATTAAAAGTCTTGTTTGCAGAAACTTAAAATCTCTTTATTACAAGAAGAAAACGCAGTTTGTACAACCCTGACAGCAGCAGAATGACGTAACATACACAAACGCAGTCTTCAAGGTCTCTCGTTGCTTCACCACATGTAAACAAGCAACAGAAATAACTTGCGGTACACTTCAAATAGCTGCACACACACAATTAACAGCTCACTAGCAACTGGCTAGCAACTAACACTTTGCCGGCTTTTATACCCCCAGTCATTGTTTCTAGAAGGCTGCCGAACATTCGATAACAATCACGATGGCAGTGGGAAATTTCAAGCTATCTGTCTCTTTCTCTCTCTCGGCAAGCATCCAACTCTGCGCCCACATGCCGGCTGTGGCTGGTTGACACTATCTGACTCTTACTTTTCTTCCCACGCACGGCCAGCATGTGCTTGTCGCAACTCCAACGAAATAACGCGATTGGTGACAATATTTATACATTTTTACAGGATCACTATTATCCTCAATAACATAGTGTGTATAAAGAAGTATGCAATTATGTCATTTTAAACACAATGTATGCACATTTTACAAGTATTATCAACTTTAGATAGAAAAAAAACAGTGACCTAACTAGAAAGAAATTTTCTTCTTTTTGTACGTCTTCCATGCATATCAAGATTACGTTCCCTTTTCAGAGACCAACAATAGTCTGCCATCATGTTAACACTCCATCCACTATGGTACCTTCTTTATATGGTTCTTCCACTATGGCCTTTCAAGTCCTGGTGGAAACATTCATCGTGTTCTTCACTGTAAAATCCAAGACAGCAATCTGGAAAATAGTCATTGTGAGCATGAAGGAAGTGGAACTTCAAACTCATGCTACAACCAAGTTTTCTCAAGTTCTTCAACATGATGTTCACTTTAGTTTCGTAACAACTCCTTGTGTTTCCTAAGAAGCTGTTTACAACATCTTTGTAGCTCTACCAGGCACACTTTTCTGTTTGGTTCATTTTATTTTCAAAATTGAGGTCACACATTAATTTTCTGATCTGTGGTGCTGTAAAAACACCTGCGTTCAGCTTATCTAGGGTCATTCTGTTATAAATACCACATAAGTGCTTAAAGCACTTACAATACAATGGTGTTATAATTTAGCAATAGAAACTTCCCATGCCCTACTATGAGATTTTATGAAATATAAATTCTATATTTTCTCAAAAACTTGACATGATAGAAAAAAACGGATTGCACCATTGAACTCTGAACAAAAAGTCCATTTAGGAACACTCAATCATTGGAAAACAATTTTTTCTGCAGAGCAGTGTAATTTCTGTAATTCATTTACTTAACTGGTGGTATTGATACAAAGGCTTCACTTATCTTAGAAATGGTGTTAATACTTCTTTCTATGGAGATCGATTTCACAAACAGATTATTTGTATATGTACTTAGGCTTTTACGGCATTCTTTTGTAGTAAGTGTTTTTCCGGGCTCATTGGCCCTGGTCTAACAAGGCAAATCTTGCCTGACATTTCACTCAATACTGCGTTGAGCATTCTCAAAGCATTCGCAAAGAAGAGATGAGTAAGCTACACAAGGAGTAGATACTGGCATTAGAACGCACAATTAAGACACTGAAACTAGACGAACGAAGGGGCAGTGCAGCAGTTTTTTTTCTTTCTCTCTTTCTTTCTCCCAACATTAAGTCATATCAAACGGTGAATGAAATGGGTGAAATGATGCTCAAATGTGTCCAGGGTCCATGGAGCTTAGAGCTACCCGACATTTGTCTGTAAGGATAAGGGAAAACCCCAGAAAAACCTTATCCAGGTAACTCACCCTGACCGAGATTCGAACTTGGGACTTCTTGAACGTGAGGCAGACATGCTACCATCTACGCTACCAAGGCAGGCTGCTGCTGCAGCAGGTAGCTAGATGATTGGCTGCCCTCCAACCAATCAGCGACAAGAAGGAGGTCACCTACGATGTATATAAGGGAGGCAGCTTGACTGCCTTGTCACTCTTCGAGTCCTTTGAGAATGCTCAATACAGTCTTAAGCGAAACGTCAGGCAGAATTTGCACTGTTAGACCACGGCCAATGAGCCCAGAAGAACATTTACTACAAACAGATTATTTGTGTCTTCAGTCCACAAACAATCTGTTTGTGAAATCGATCTCCATTAGAAAGAAGAATTAACACCAATTTCATAAGATAAGTGAAGCCTTGTAACACATATATATATTTGTGTAATTGCACTATGATGTTGATTTGCTAAGCTTTAATGGCTATTTCAGATGGATAATGGGTTAAAAAGTAATTTATTTTTCTCTAATATGACAAGGATACTACTGTCAAGGGACACCTCCAACCCTGAACGCTTGGAACTGCACGAAAACATGCTTAGGATAACAATCAATCATGAACAAAATAGTAGTTCGTGTAATTTCCATGTAAAATATTGCATTCTGCTTCCGTGACATTCAATAGAAAGAAACAAAGCAACAAAATATGAGGGTGGTCTGAAAAGTTTCCGACCTAATAAAGATACGTGACATTTTTTTCAGATTTCTATTATTTTTTTTTTTTAACATAGTCTCCTTGTAACTCTACACACTTCTCCCAGCAATGCTCCCATCTCTGTAACCCGTCCAAATAGTACTCGGCGTTTTTCAACATTTCCCATCTCTGTAACCCGTCCAAATAGTACTCAGCATTTTTCAACATAGTCTCCTTGTAACTCTACACACTTGTCCCAGCGATGTTCCCATCTCTGTAACCCGTCCAAATAGTACTCAGCATTTTTCAACATAGTCTCCTTGTAACTCTACACACTTGTCCCAGCGATGTTCCCATCTCTGTAACCCGTCCAAATAGTACTCAGCATTTTTCAACATAGTCTCCTTGTAACTCTACACACTTCTCCCAGCAATGCTCCCATCTCTGTAGCTCGTTCAAATAGTACTCGGCGTTTTTCTCTGCAAAATAATTGTTCACGAAGGCGATTGCCTCTTCATTTGATAAAAATCTGTGTCCTCCAAGCGCAATTTTCAGATAAGGGAACAAAATGAAGTTTCTTGGGGCTAGATCTGGTGAGTAAGGTGGATGGTCAAGCAGTTCGAACTGTAATTCGTCGGTTTTTGCCATTGCAACAGCTGGGGTGTGAGACGGTGCGTTGTCTTGGTGAAAAATTTTCTGCAAATGTGGCCGTTTTTCCGCAAGTTCTGCCTTCAGCTTGTCAAGTAAATATGCGTAGTATGCTCCTGTAATGGTTTTTTCTTCCTTTTTGAAGATAATCAATTAAAATAACTCCATGAATATCCCAAAAAACAGTCGCCATCATTTTCCCTGCCAAAAAGACAGTATTTGCTTTTCTTGGAGCTGGTTTCCCCATTGTAGTCCACTGTTTGGATTATATTTTTGTTTTGTGCATATAACGGTGTATCCAAGTTTCATCTACAGTAATTAATCTGATTTATTGCGCCTAAACTGCACCAACAGAGCACTGGAAACGTTCATTCGAACACATTTATGGTCTAACGTGAGAAAACGTGGCACCCAACACGCAGGCACTTTTCTCATGTCTAAATGTTGATTTAATATATTACAAACACGTTCTTTTGACATGTTCATAGCCTCTGTTCTCTCTCTCTCTCTCTCTCTCTCTCTCTCTCTCTCTCTCTCTCTCTCTCACTTTAATTCGGCGGTCATCTACCACCATTTAATGAACTTTGGCGATGTTTTTGTCAGTAGTTGCAGTTTTTGGACATCCTGAATGTTCATTGTCTACCAAGCTCTTATGCCCACGTTTAAATTCAGCTGCCTAAAATTTCACTGTAGTAAATGATGGTGCAGAGTTCATTTCTTCACACTAGCTTTCTTAATTAATCATTTCTTCCATCAATTAACTAAAATAATAAGAGTTAAATGATGAAGCCTGGGACTCAAGTACTTACGATAGTAAGTCGCCACAAACAGTGTATCTCGATTGCGAGAGCTCCTAGTGGTCTACCGGGGAAATATACGAGTCAAATGGAGAATTTAATGTCCAGACGCCATGTTGCACATGGTACCTCAATGGGTTAGAGCGACTGGATGGAAACCAGGAGATCTGTGGTTCAAATCCCAGCCATGGCATTGAATTTTTCATTTTGACTCTATCAAGATCTTAGCCTATATACGGCTAGTGTGAAGAAATGATTAATTTCCATCAATTAACTAAAAGTGATTTAGTAAATTTAGAAATTGATGTAAATTTGACTTCCAATATCGTGGCACAGTATTTTAATGATATCAGGCTGTGTACTAATGCACAAAAGAGTAATTTCATTCTTTTTGACTATGAGAAACCTCAATTTGAACCTCAGCTTTATATGTGCAGTAGTCTGGTTCAATGTGTGAGGAAGGTAAATATTTTGGGTTTAGTCTTCGATGACAAGTTTACTTGGAAATACCACATCAAAAAATTAGAAAGTAAATTAAGTTCTGGACTTTTTGTTTTGCGTTATATTACCAATTTTCTCTCAGTTGATACTAGCAAGTTGGTGTATTTTGCAGTAATATATTCACACATTGCCTATGGCATTGAGCTATGGGAACACACCTCTAAATTAAACTTAAATAAAATTTTTCTTCTACAGAAAAGAGCTATAAAATACCTGGCAAAAATAACATGGACTACCACCCCTGGGCCACAGAAAAGTTACAAAAAATATTCAAGAAATACAATATAACATTGGCACCAAAAAAAAATTACAACATTAAAAATCTACTTAACAGTAATAATACTGATAAGATAAAACCAGAAGAAAATCAGGCATTTACAAGATTAAGTGTAAAGACTGTGAAAGAATTTACATAGGGAGGACAAAAAGAAACATAGGCACTAGAATGAAAGAACATTTTAGGCACTTAAGATACAAAAATATCGATAAGTCCACAATAGCAGCTCATTTCTGGTCTGAAAATCATGAAATTGAAGATAGCACCAAATTACTAAAATACGTACAAAAACATAGTGAACTCGTCATATGGGAGAGAATATACATAGAAAAACATAAAAACCAACTAATGAATTTTGAAATCCCGCCAGCAGATAACCCCACATTTAAATTCATCACAAAATCAACAGATGGCAGCAGCAACTCCAGAACTACCAACACCACTGGATCAAGCTTTAGTCCTCAAATTAGGTACGTAAGTGAAGCTAATGTGTAATAAATACGACTCATTTATAATTTAATAATTATTTCGCTTAACTGTGGTGTTCCAATATAATTAAATTTCAATAAATTGATTGATTGATTGACACTTTGATGCAGCAAATTGATTGTAAATTATAGAGTGAGGTCTGATAAGGAAATGTTGATCATGTATCTTCACTTGTGGTTCAGCACAATTGCAGTCTTACAAAATTAGCAGCCCTTCTGATATAGAGCTTATATAGTAGTAGACAAGTGCAGAGTTTTGGATAGAAATGATAAAGACCACTGTTGTATTAATGGTCATTTCTTATCCTAAGCATGTTTTTGTGTGGTTTCGAGCGTTGGAGGTCAAACGTGTCCCTTGTGAGAGAATTTTACATATTCGGTATGCATATGTATTCACATATAATGTTGTCAAATGAAGTGTACTTACTAATCCACCTTCTGTAAGAAACAATGAGTGATCCTGTCCAGTGCTGGCCATAATACACTTTATTTTTGCATCAGAATCCTTTGATTGGTGTTTATGCAGCTGAAAATGTATCTGAGTAGGAATGAGAGCTGCTTGCTCTGTACCAAGTCCCAACCTTCCTCCTTGGCCATGACCACATGAATATACTTTGCCATCATTAGATACAAACAGTGTGTGAAATCTTTCCATAGACACCTGTTAACAATAAATGAATAGACTAGTGACTTATGTTTCCATAGCTAACTTACTTTTACTGAAATACTAAGTAGTTTACAATAATGCAACATTTAAGGCTTGGTTTTAGTTCTACTCAAATCATATATTTTATATTTATCTTTGTATCTTGAACTGACGTGTCCTATAACATATGTATTATGTTCCAAAGGATGAAATAAATACAAATACATAATAATTAAAACTACCAAAAATTTGCATCTTCTATTCTTAATTTAACTCCTTTCCAACACCCAGTCTCCAATACCTCTCAACCCTGTATATATTTCCACTACCTATTCACTAGAATATAATGCATATAATTCATACCTGCTTGATTTTTATATGCTGCTTCCTGAATGACTCCAGTGATTCAGGATGTGACCGACTTTGTTGTTTACCCGTTCCAAGATTAAAATTTGTATTGCTTCCCCAAACATAGACATCATTGAGGCCAGCATCCAATGGCAACTTAAGCATTAGGTACTGTTTGTCCTTCATGATCAGATCAAATGGTGTTAAGCCCTCGTTGTCCTTAATGGCAGCATTGGCTCCTAACTGAAAGAGGAAAAATATAGGTAAAAGTGTCCTAAGCATGCTTAAAATACACAATGTGTTGTACTCAGTTTTGTAAATAAATTTTTTTTTATGAATTTTAGCTTTTATTTTGACAATCAGCAATATATCCAGTAAGATGTAGAGGTTTCCAGGCTTACTGGCTGTGATCTAGTAGGAAAAACTTAAGTTCCTGACACTTCACTCGTACGTGCATCGAGCATTCTCAGTGGACTTGTGGCAAACTATTCTCTGTTTCATATAACCTTGCCCGGCTGAAATGTATCACTCCGCGTTCAACAACCCTCCCCCTCGCCCTAATTGGCTAATGCTTTCGCGTCATAGGCCATAGGCGGTGCCATCCCGTCACATTTAAACGTGCAGTAAATGTAATAATTGCCGGGAAGATAAATAAAATCATACAAATAAGGATATGAAGGCATGCAAAAATACAAGTTTATAATGAACTGAGCAAATTGAAACAGAATGACTGAGCAATGAAACTAAAAGAGTTTATAATGAAAGGCCTTCGGCCTTTTCCACTGGAATTTTTTAAACCAGCACACATACCTTCCAAAAATGCTTGTCTTTCAGTCTTAAAAGTCGTGTCAAACCATACTTTACTTTTCGTGTGTTCTTCGTGTATATTTAGCGATTTGTATCTCGGTGCAGTGTGGTTGTCCTTAAATAGCGTCTTTGCCACACAGCAATATCGCCTCTGTCTTTTAGCACATTTTTCTTGCCTCTTTTTTCATTCACAAATCCCAGCTGTATAAGCAATCTGCTGAAATTTGGTAAATCTGCATCCTCATTTACAGCAGACGAAATGTTACTTATGTTAGGGAGTTCGTTTCTAAAGAAAAACTACACACATGACGACGCACAACACTTTTCACGTATTTTCTCCGAGCACGCACTTTTGTTTATTCCTGCTTTTGCCTGGAGTGGTAAGTTTTCCGGTTTCCTCAATTTCATGTCGCGATGTTCCTACGGATCTAACACTCACACCTGTAACTTCAGAGCCCAGCTGTTCGACTTCTCTCACTGACAAAGATGGATTCTTCTCTGTGAGTGCATTAAACACATGCAACACAATTCTTTTTTCGCCTGTTTGTAAATAATTATCCTTGCGATACTTAAGCGAAAAACTGGCGGTAGACTCTGCCATTATACATATAATACATGCGCAATAAACGATCAATAAAATAATTTAGCTCCCGCACTTTCGAATGGCGATGCATGACTAATCCAGTTCAAAACAAGGTCAGTGATAAAAGTCATAAACAAATGTCACCACTACCGCTAAATCACGTGCTATCGTGCCATGTGCTTGAGAGCAAAGGAAACTCCTCTTCGTTTAAGAATTAACATGCATTTCAGATAAATAAACTCTGTTGCGTAATATATTTAATTAAAACAGTTACGAAAATATAAATTTGACAATTCTCTTCCAACATATAATGATATATCACCATGTTAAATAACGAACTAATTTTTACCGCATGACAGTCATTACCACAACAGCAACCAATGAGAGGTGATTAGGTCACGTGACCGTTAAGAGATTCTGGGCAAGCTTACGTGAAACAAGGTATAGAGTGGCTCTGGCATAGTGCACCAATTATATATGGGCAGGAGAGAGACTGCCTACTTCCCTCCTATTAGCTACGTGCCCACAAGTCACAAGACAGCTGCTAGGCCTATGTCTCAGTTAGTCTGGCTCATGTGAACCAAGACATAGGCCTAGCAGCCGTCATGTGACTGGCGGACGTGTAGCCAATAGGAGGGAAGTAGGCGGTCTCTCTCCCACCTATATATAATTGGTGCACTATGCCAGAGCCACTCTAGTTTGCCACAAGTCTACTGAGAATGCTCGACGCACGTACGAGCGAAAAGTCAGGAATTTCAGTTTTTCCTACTAGACCACAGGCAGTAAGCCCAGAAACCTCTACATCTTACTGGATTGATGCCGGTCATGAAAGCCTAAATTGTTACAATTAGCAATATACGAGGGCTATCCAGAAAGTAGATTACGTTTTGGAATAAAAAGTAAACAAAGTATAGGAAACAAATTTTATTGTATACAGATGAAAGCCACACTCAAATACTACTTTTCGACATCGTCACCATTCAAATTAAGGCATTTATCGTAGCGATGTACGAGCTTGGAAATTCCTTCGTCGAAAAATTCGGCCGCCTGCGCCTTCAACCACTTCGTTACCTCTTCTTGCAGCTGTGCGTCGTCATCAAAACGCTGCATAGCCAGCCACTTCTTCATTGCTGGGAATAGATGGAAGTCGCTCGGTGCCAGGTCGGGACTGTACGGCGGATGAGGAAACAACTCCCACTTAAAAGATTCAAGAACTTCACGAGTGACATTTGCCGTGTGGGGCCGGGCGTTGTCGTGAATCAGCAAGATCTTAGAGCTCAACATTCCTCTGCGCTTGTTTTGAATGGCTCTTCTGAGTTTTTGGAGAGTTTGGCAATACCTTTGAGAGTTTATTGTAGTGCCTCTTTCCAGGAAGTCCACCAAAATCACACCTTTTCTGTTCCAAAAAACAGTCGCCATCATCTTCCTTGCCGACATTGTTTGCATGCATTTCTTGGGTTTTTGGGGAGAACTTGTGTGCCCCCACTGCATTGATTGCAATTTCGTTTCACAGTTCACGTGTTTCACCCATGTTTCGTCACCAGTAACGATGCGATCGAGTAAAGAGTCACCATCCTTATGGTAAACGTCCAAAAAGTTCAACGCTGCAGCCATTCGCTAATTTTTGTGGTCCTCTGTCAAGATTTTTGGAATCCATCTTGCAAAAAACTTGTGGTAACCAAGCTTTTCGCTGATGATTTCGTGCAACAAACTTCGCGAAATTTGTGGAAAACTCAAAGAAAGTTCCGTTATTGTGAACCTTCGATTTTCACGGACTTTAGCATCGACTTTTTCGACAAGTTCGGCAGTCACTATGCTGGGTCTCCCACTTCGATCTTCGTCGTGAACATTGGTTCGGCCATTTTTAAATCTGATGACCCACTGACGCATCCACCTTCAGTGATAATGTTGTCCCCATACACTTCACAAAGTTGCCGATAGATTTCTATCGGTTTACAGTTTTTTGCAGTCAGAAACCTTATTACTGCACGCACCTCGCAGCTCGCGGGATTTTCAATTAACGCAGACATTTCAAACCGTCACAGTATCTGAACGGAGCACAGCACGAACCTCTCACTAGCACGGCTAGATGCCGACTGAGCTGCGCAACGCTCTGACCCCAAGATGGCCGCGCTAGCCCCGCCCCTAGCGGAAACAGATGAAAACGTAATCTACTTTCTGGATAGCCCTCGTATTTATTAAGATGCAAATCATTCTAAACTTCAGCATGTAAGGTACCTAAATTTAATTTCAAGACTTAATTAAGACAAGTACCTGAAGAAGAAAAAAAGACACCAAGTTTATTATCTTTTCAATGTTTTGTAATGTTTGATAAAACATGTTTTCTAATGATGCTACATTCTATAGGTGTAAACGAGGAAGCATCATAGCAAACTGAGAGTAGAGGAGTGCCAAAATAACAGAAAAACAAACAAATTTTTCTCTTAATGAGTATGGACTATGACACAATGAAGCACAAAATTAATATAATTTTGAGTCGAACTAGTACTGGATGCTCCATATATTGTGGCAGCAATATCAGTACCTACAGGAAAGGGAAACAAGAAAAAAAAAAGAAGCTTCAGTCACCCGTAGCTGATAATGAGGATATTTCAATTGTGTTCTAACATTTAAAAGTGAAGATGAGTGTAAAGAAATGTGACTACTTCAATACTTATGCAAATGACTTATTTTTTTAAATTTAAATCCTCCAATGTTAAGTCATATCGGATGATGAATGAAATTGGTGAAATTATACTCAAATGAGTCCGAGATCTATGGAGCTTAGGACTACCCGACATTCGTCTTCCAGGATAAGGGAAAACCCCTGGAAAAAACCCTATGCACATAACTCACCCTAACCGAGATTTGAACTCGGGTCCGCTTGAACGTGAGGTAGACACTCTACCATCTACGTTACCGAGGCAGGCTTACTTCATTGTTAATAGTGCTTCTGTTCTTAATATTTAAAAAAGCAAGTTTAAAAGAATACCTATACATGCAAATAATGACCTCAATGCACTAACCTTCAAAAGTGTCACTGCCACATGGATCTGACCATAAAATACAGCCCTATGGAGGCTGGTGTATCCAGATTCAGCATCCTTAAAGTTAATATTAGCTGCCATGCTGCGTATTAACCAGTATGCTATAAGACAATGTCCACATGATGATACAACATGCAAGGCTGTACGCCCTAAGCAATCACATACACGACCACAGTTAAAACACAGCCATTTCATATATGCAGCAATGTGCTCTTCTTTATATCTAGTAGAAGCTAAAGCAGCTAGTTCATTGCCATGTTGCACTGAAGAACACTTTCCTGGTATACAACTATCCAAATTAATGCTACACCTGTAACAAACATAACAGTGTATCAGCTAATATTCTATTATGCAATATTTCACATTTACTATATGTCAAAATATAGCATTTGCCATACAAAATTGTACAAAATTGCCATTACAAACTGTTTTAAGAATGCATTAAACTGAATACCAACACAAGAGATATTGTGAACGTTTTTTGAATAGCTTGGAGTTGTGCTCCTCTCACATATGTGAGGCCCGCCTCAGTAGCATAGATGGTAGCGTGTCTGCCTCGCTTTCAAGAGGTCCCGAGTTCCTGGACCGAGATACGAACTCAGGACACCCTAACAAGGGGCACACATGCTACTATCTACGCTACCGAGGCGAGCGGTGTGTCTGTGCATATGTATGTGTAATGCATGTACAGTATGTATATTTTACATACTCCACCAGTCTTATTAACCAGGTCAGCACAGCCAGTCATCTTCAAACCCCCTTAGCGACAGACTGCAGTTCTGGATTTCATCACTTGAGGTGCTCACATTTCAGCATACAATAAATCATACCTAAATAGCGTTATAATCACTTTGGATAATAAAGATAAAGCAATTGGTATATTTTTAGATCTAAGTAAAGCTTTTGATGCTGTTGATCACAAAATTCTGTTAGCAAAATTATTTGACTTTGGCTTACGAAGACCAGCGTACAGCTGGTTTGAAACTTACCTTACAAATCGAACAGATTTTCGATACAAACCCTAATACCAATATTCATTCGGCAATTAGATCAGACTTACTTGACATTACATATGGAGTGCCGCAAGGCTCAATTCTGGACCCATTTCTATTCATCTTGTATATGACTTTGTAAATAAAATCAAGGCTCATAACACTGTACTGTTTGCAGATGACACTAACTTACTAATAACAGGAAACAGTAACAAAACATTAAATAATACATTAAGTCACACTAGTAAAGACTTGGTATCATGGATAGCGAATAACAACCTGGTTTTAAACACAGATAAGACAGTTGGTCTTAAAGTTAGTATTACTGACAGAGGAAACAAAGAAAGTATTCCTGAAGTAAAATTAAATAGTAAATACAGGATAACTTAAAATGGAAAACTCATACAAACCATCTACTAACCAAATTAAGCAGGAATATATATGCTCTAAGAATATTAAGTCAAAATGTCAGCCTTTGTGTACTTTTAATGTCCTATTATGCACATATAAATTCTATAATTAAATATGGAATAGTATTTTGGGGAGATTCACCAGAAGCCAAAGATATATTTACTAAACAAAAACAAGCCATTTGAATTATAGGCAATGAAAGAATGCTATGTTCATGTAAGCCACTGTTCAAAAAGCTTTGCATACTTCCTTTGGCCTGTGTTTATATACTGGAGACAGCTTTATTTGTAAAAAGAAATAGATTTAACTTTCACAACAACGGAAGTGTTCATATGCATTACATGAGGCATATTAAACACTTAACCTCAATCAGAACAACAATGTTTAAGAATGGAGTACTGCATTCCTGTACAATAGTTTATAATTCCCTTCCTAATGACATCAAAAGCATAAATAACTACAACGTGTTTAAAACTAGAACAAGGGCTTTCTTGCGGGAGCACTGCTTTTACAAAGTAAAGGAATACCTGCAATTTAACAAATCCAGATAATCATAAGACATGAATTTACTTAGCGTGTTCATTTCTCTCATTTATAATTATATCCAATTTGTGTTACATTATAATTGACTGTAGGTTAGGTATATTTGATGTTTAACTTTGTAATATTAAGTGTAAATTTACTGACGTATCCTATATCAAGGTACTATGTACAGATGTGATTTTAAAGGATGAATAAATTTGAACTGAATTGAAAACTCCGCTGCGAAAGCGCTAGTAAATTGAGGAAGAGTCACAGCTACAGCATCTTGATGGCTGCCTCCTCCGCTACATTTGACTACACTCAACAGTGGCCGCGCCACCGCTGTTAATCTACAGAATCCTCTGAGACTCAGGTTTACTACTCAGAAGCAATGGAAAAGGCATATCTTCTATGTTTCTGGAATCCGTGGAGATGACTGACAGAGGATTTGGTTGACGGTTCCACACTTGTTATGACAGTGCTTTGGTAGAGCTGTAGAATGCTAACTTTCATGCCAAAGGTGATGTACTTTTGCCCTCAAGGATTCATACTATGCCACTCCACCTCTTGTCATTATTGTGGTGCCAACAGCCTCACTGGTGATTGATTATACCTACACGTGAAGAAGCGTCGCTATACATTAGACTGGAGATAATCAATAGGTAACTACAGTAACCAAAGAACTGATACTTAGCATCTACAAACATATAAACAACCAACTGCTGAACTTACCGATGTTATCCCCGACTCAAACCAACAATGCCACCTCCGACGCAGGAGTAACACAGGATTTTACACAAACATAACTATTTGTAACAAAAACGTCACTTATCTTAAGAAAATGATGTTAATTCTTCTTTCTAATTGAGATCAATTTCACAAAGTGATTGCATCTTCAGTCCATCGATTTCACAAACAAAGTGATTGCATCTTCAGTCCATCAACACACTTCGTAGTCAAGGATTCCGGTTACCATGACAAAACGTAATTTGGAAACCAAAACGAAAGAACATTTTTCTAACATTAAGTATAAAGAAACTGATAAATCGGCCGTAGCAGATCATTTTTGGTCATTTAACCATGAAATAAATCCTGAAGTTAAATTATTAAAACAATTAAATGGTCCGATAGATTTAATGGTTTGGGAAAATATATTTATTTTAAAAAATAAACATTGCGTAATGAATTTTGAAATACCAGCAGTTGATTCTGTTTTATTGTTTCGTTTTCAGATTTTGAAGTGTGTTGATGATCTGAACATGCAAGCAATTTGTTTGTGAAATCGATCTCAATTAGAAAGAAGAATTAACATCATTTACTTAAGATAAGTGAAGTTTTTGTTACAAATAGTTATATTTGTGTAATATTCATTGCTTCACTGTAACTAGCTTCATTTTCTACGTAATCAGTAATACAGGATGTCAATTCCAAGAATGTGACCAGGCCCTCAACTCTAGGATTATATAAGCAGTGAATGAGCTATTCTTTTGCTTCCTTTGAATTCAATCCTTTTATGACCTCTTGGGCTACGCGTAAGAGACAGTCAGGCAGATCTATGTAAACGCAATGGTCTCTGCACCACGCAGCTAAAATGTCAAATGCCTCTAAGGGAAATAAGAGATAGTGTGCAAAACAATAGTTCATCAGTTATAAAATAAACACAGGCGCATATTCATCCTGTAATAGGGACCTTCAAATCGCAATGAAACTAAACAGCAGGGTTAAGCAAAGTTTCGAGAATGTTATTTCCATACAGAGTCAAAAAACTACAGGCATGCAAGATGGCTTTATATTCTGTTTATCTTAAGCTAAAGGCGCAGATCTGTCGCCTTAATGTTTACATTTACTCTACAAAGAGTATAGTGATTTAATAATAACTATGATAACAAATCTATAACTAGAACGCGCACAAAATGCAGTTGGAGGTGTGGCTTACCAACACTGGAGTCCTCTAGCTTTGCCCCTCTACCATCATTTTAGATTGCCTCTCCTCCATTGCGTGGGCTGCACTGGTCATCTGTTTAACTCGCTTTCCCATTCACTGTTACATTTACTTTTTGAATTATCTGCCGAATCACTGCTTTGTTCCCCAGGGTTTAAAGAAACTATGATTCCATCTATTCCTTGATCAATTGTGATAATTATATATTATTAGCAGGCAACTTTTCCCTTAATGTGATGCTTGGATGGTTAGGAGGGGAGAAGGGTGTGCTCACGCATGCGCACTGACCGCAGTTTGTTTGCGGTCTACCTGTAATAATATCAATGATGATAATGAACATAACACTAGTAATATAAATAATAATGAACAATAGCAATAATAGAAAGCGAGAAAATTCTACTGAAGCACAATTTGCCCTCAATATCTGCATGGTTTTCTTTACGGTTCTTTGCAATACGTATAGTTCATAATGTTAGGTAACACCATCGTGAACAGAATGTGCTGCACTCATATGACTTTCTCTACTCCTGTAAAACTAACCTTACAAATAAATGAACTGCATGTCAATCGAGATAAACATTATCTTATTGCTAATTTTCTTGTACGTGGAAGGTCAATATGGGAATACTGTAGGCTTTAAGGGATAGTCGACTCCTTAAAGAGCTGGTTGCTTGTGATGTCGTTTACATTCCGTTCTCTTTGCATGGACAAGTGTTAAAAATGAGTATCAGCTTCCCATTTTAAAAAAATTGTAAGCATTGGAAAGTTCAGGCAAATAGCCGTAATATGGAATAGCTTCGAAATGGTTCACTCCACCAAAAACAAAATTGTCAGATGTGTTTTGTGTTTTAGCGAAATATCCATCTTTTGTGCAGTTACAACTGGTCTATCTCTTAAGGCTTTAATTTATGCAAAAATTATCCAGAATGTGGAGCAATTCTGAGTACATTCTCAGAAAATGCAATATACACATGCATTTGTCATGATAATATTTTAAACACATTATTTTAAATAAAACTGGTAAGTGTTAGTTTTAAGAAATACACAATTTTCAAAAAACTTTCCATGGGAAGGGTATTTGGGGTGGCAGGGGTGGGGGTTCTTGAAAATCTTTTTATCGCATACTTGGAGGATGCCAAACTAAACTACCACGGACACACACACAAAAGTGCGCGTGGCTCTTTTTTTAAAAATACTTATTTTTTTGATTCAGGGGATCTCAAAGATTGCATGGGCACTGAAATCTCGGAATTGAATCTTTGGGTGGAGTAGAATACTTTCCCTGCATACTGTAGGTGCATAGTGGAGAATGTAAAAATAGCTATGAGTAATTACGGACAAGTCAAATATTAAAAGCAAGAGCATTATTAACATTGAAGTATTCTTCATATTTAAGTTTAATTTATAAGTCACTATGTTTACACTCAAACTTCACTTACTTGTTGTTGTATAATTGAAACATTTTCAAGATCATTCGATCTCATCCTCAGCTGTTTGGTGACTAAATGAACCTTCCTCTTCTTTCACTACTACGGAGCTCCGATCACTCTGCCATCTGGTGTTAGGGGCACAAAGTTTAAATACTTCATTTAATGCCGGGATTTCAAAATTTATAACTTTATCACGGTTTTTGTTTATGAATATTTTTTCCCAAATATCCAATTCTATGGGTGTACTTAAAGATTTTAACAGTTTAATGTTGTGGCCAATGTTGTGGTTTTCTGTCCAAAAATGGTGTGAAACTGCAGATTTTTCTGTTTGTTTCAACTTAATGTTCCTCTGGTGTTCTTTTTGCCTGGTTAACATGTTTCTCTTAGTTTTTCCTATGTAGCTTTTTTCACAGGTTTCACAATTAATCTGATAAATTCCTGATTTCAAATTGTTGGGGATTGTATTTTTCAGTGGCTTATTTAGCAGGTTCCTCAGACTGAATTTGTTTTGGGGTGCTAGTTTTAAGTTTAGTCTTTTGAAGATTCGTTCAAATTTTCTAAAAGCCCATGGATGGAAGGTGATTTTTCTATATTGCCAATTTGTGTTATTAAGTGGTGTGAGTGGTATTTTTTATATTATCTTCAGTTTTTTTCTCTTCATCATGTTCCTTATGATGGCTGGGTTGAATCCATTTAATACCGCTATGTCTTTTATGTGTTGTTTGTTCTTTCAAAAATTCATCCTTACTCAGTGGGATGTTGTATAGCCGGTGAATTAGACTTCTAAAGACAGCTGGTTGATGTGAAACTGGGTTGTATTAATTTTTCTTTATGTAATTATCTATGTGTGTGGGCTTCCTGTATATTCCAAAACCTACACCATGACGATTTCTAGTTATCTTGAGGTCCAAAAAGGGTAGGGTGTTGTCTCTTTCTACTTCCATAGTAAATTGGATGTGATTATTTTGCAGGTTTAGTAATTTTAGAAAATCTTCTCTAAGTTTTACCGGAATGATAGCAAAAACATCAACATATCTCTGCCAAAATTTATAAATCTGTGGGAAGGCCTTTACTATGTGAGTTTCAAAATAGCTCATGTATAGGTCTTCTAAAATAGGCGAAAGTGGGCTCCCCATAGCTAATCCTTTTGATTGTGTGTAGAATTTTTGGTTAAACATGAAGTAATTATTCCTTATGCATAAATTTGTAAGATTGATAATGTCATCTATTTCTCTGGGGTCCGTTGTAGTCTGGGTTAGCCATTTTTTGAGGAATGTAGGTATTTTTTCTACTGGAATGCTTGTAAAAAGTGCCTTAACGTCAAAAGAAACTAGTATGTGACTTTCCGGGATGTTGTACTTCTGTAGGTGATTTATCAATTCTAAGGAGTTTTTTATTCCCAAGCTTTGAAATTTGTCATATGATTTTAATTTTCTTACTAACCACTTTGCAATGTGGTATGTAGGTGAATTGATGCCATTGATGATGGGTCTCATGCTATTGTCTTGTTTGTGGATTTTTGGCAGACAGTACAACCTTGGTAGTGTGGGGTTGGAAGATTTTAAGTTGTATTTTTCAGATGTACTTAAGGTTTTTGTAATTGATAAAGCTTTATTAACAGGAGTGATACTTTTGGATAATGGATTTTTTGGAATTATTTCATATTCTGGACTGTCTAACATAAGGTTTACTCTCTGAATATAGTCTTCTGTCTCCATAATTACTAGAGAATTACCTTTGTCGGCTTTTAGGTATACCACAGGCTTCCTATTTAAATTTCTTATTATTTTGTTGTAAGTTTTATTGTATATTGGGGATAACTGCTTTATTATATCCAGACATTCAATTTTGGCTTTGGTTAAGTTTTCATTTTTTAGGTTATGTGTGGCTATTTCTATGTCGGCGATAAAATCGATTTTATTATTTGAGACGTTAACACACGTATTGAAACCTTTCTGGAGTAATCTAATTTCATCGGTTGTAAACTTTTGTTGCGATAGGTTTATTACGTTAACTTGTTCTTTAAAATCCCGGTGTTTTGGCTGATGAGGGTGTTCCAGTTGCCGTTCTTTTAACAGTTTGAATTTATTCTTAAGTCTTTCGTTTTTCTTAATCATTAATGTGCTTAATTTTTCGTGAACCTGCATTTCGAAATTTTGCCAAATGTGCATTCCTAATTGTTTGGTTAGTTCTAGATGTAGGTTGTATAATTCCAGGTCTATTTTATTTATGTAGCTGTAATGTTTCGAAATTTCCAGTTTTATCACGTATTTTTCCACCAAATTCAGTCTGAGGAACCTGCTAAATAAACCACTGAAAAATACAATCCCCAACAATTTGAAATCAGGAATTTATCAGATTAATTGTGAAACCTGTGAAAAAAGCTACATAGGAAAAACTAAGAGAAACTTGTTAACCAGGCAAAAAGAACACCAGAGGAACATTAAGTTAAAACAAACAGAAAAATCTGCAGTTTCACACCATTTCTGGACAGAAAACCACAACATTAGCCACAACATTAAACTGTTAAAATCTTTAAGTACACCCATAGAATTGGATATTTGGGAAAAAATATTCATAAACAAAAACCGTGATAAAGTTATAAATTTTGAAATCCCGCTATTAAATGAAGTATTTAAACTTAGTGCCCCTAACACCAGATGGCAGAGTGATCGGAGCTCCGTAGTAGTGGAAGAAGAGGAAGGTTCATTTAGTCACCAAACAGCTGAGGATGAGATCGAATGATCTTGAAAACGTTTCAATTATACAAGTAAGTGAAGTTTGAGTGTAAACATAGTGACTCATAAATCAAACTTAAATAAGTCAAATAAAAATTGCTAAATAAATTGCCAATCTAAAAAGTGAGCTTATTCTCTCGAAAATAGATGCTTTAACATAAACGGAAAACATTCTAAGGCTATTTCGATTGCCTATTATCACAAACTACACAGGCCAGTTCAAGCCTGGGAACTACCTCGCAACGCTCGCTGCAGAACAAAATTCGGTCACGGCACTGCCATTCTTTTAACTGGATTTACCCCCGCCGTCTTCTGCAACTGTTCTAATGCACAAAGGGATATATATTGAAAGAAAGAAATTCAGCACATCTTTCACAGGAGGCACTTCTAGCTGAAATATAAAACATTCCTTTTGCATAATTACCTAATTGAAAATAATTTTGAAATTGGCCTCTCCAATATGTTTAAAAATCAACCTTTTTGATACTGAACTTATTTTGAAGTACCATTTGTGAATCATCTTGCTTTGTCATCCCACCAGCTCCCAAATTTTTCAAGGTTATGCTGAGGAGGCAGTAACTCTAAATTGACGTGTCACCTACACGTTCTATTTCCAAGCACATCTGTTAACACTTAGCTTTCTTCTAAATGCAATTTTGGTAGTGTTCGATACCTTGGTACTAAAGTGAAACTATCTTATGGAGCAAATAAACTTTGTATTTCTCTTTCAAAAATTTTAAGAGTTTCCGAGTAACGTTGAGCCTCATTCATTAAAGCATCTCCACAAAAATGTTCAATCTCGTTGCCCGCTCCTTTTAATTCTGAAAACATTGGTAACGCTGTATTACTGACATCTCTGTTATTAGCACGTCATCAAATGTATGTCTCACAACAGCAGATATTTCATGTGCAGCTTAATCCAAAACGTTGGTTGCTTTCCAGTACCTACAGCGACTGTCATTTTTCGGACAAGGTGGTCTGTACATGTAAAATGCTTGTTGTAAAAGCAAAAGTGGGCGAACAATTCAAAATTGCTAAACTCTTAATTCTATGCATTTCATAGATACCGCAGCAATGGCTAAACTCTTAATTCTATGCATTTCATAGATACCACAGCAATGCAGTTGTGACTTGTACATTATTTTAAAAAGGCACAATACCTCAAAAACACTTTTTAAACCAATTCTCGAACTGTAAAGACAATACCTGTCACAACAATACCTGTTACTTGGTTGAAATACGAAAATTTACTCGTCAATATTTTTCGGACAAGGGATGGTTGGTAACTCAAGGCATGCTTTACACTTGTTATGTGCTGTGCGGGGAGGTCCCAATTAGTGCCTTACTCTCACACAAAGCAATCGCAAACATTCAGGACTGAAATGGGGAGCACAGGAAAGAAGAGTACATTTGGGCAACAATTAGTAATATTCCATCATGAAAAGGGAAAAATATGTTAAATAGCAGATTTGATGAGCATGAAGAAAAGTACCATTAAGTACATTATCTAGCGATATAAATTCAAGATAGGATTGAAAATTTGCTATAGACAGGTCACCCGAAGGTCCTTAACCCTTTACTGCATGATATTTTTTATTTGAGTGAAAAAAAAATATTTTAGGTAGATTAAAGGTCACTGGTTATGGGAAAAATACTTTAAAAATTTTCAGGGTTCATTATGGCACAACATGCAGTAAAGGTGTCACGCTCAACCACATATATGCAGGGCCGTAGTGGGGGGGGGATGGGGATGTACGTCATCCCCCCCACTATTTTTCGGAGGGGGATGCAATCCCTTAATAATAATATTATTTATACTTTTTTAATTCATTACCTTTCTTAATTGAACATTCAAGGTACTGCAAAAATAAAAAATATATACTGTCACCCGAACATTGGAATTCCCGAGAGAACCAGCAGCTGGCAGGTAGGGGCCGGACGGGAAGCAGTCAGGCCACGTCTACCCATTTATCTGTGTATCGCTCAGAGGGGATGGTTAGAAGAGCATCACTAGCCAGTGTACCATCTCTTTCCCCTCCCCCTGATGTCTGGAACATTCGGGATGATTTTCCAAACCGCGAAGCTTCCAGAAACAGCGATCTTCCTATATAAGGCTGCAGTGGACGAGTCAGTTCAGTTCTTGGTGAGCAGCTGTGAGGAGCGCCGTGCTAGCAAACGGACTGGAAGACTGCGTACGTGTATAAGAGGAGTTTTTAGCCAGCTCTAGAGAGAGTTGTACGTAATAGTGAGTGTGGAGTGGTCCTGTGACTGACGAACTGGTGGATTGTAATTGTGTGCGCTACGTAATTCTATGTAATTGGCAAGTGTTCCAACTGTAATTCGGTGGAAATAAAAAACATTTTGAGTTTGTGCAATTGGACTTTAAATTTCACGAACCCACAAAGTCACAATACATTCAAATGTTTATGACTATTAACGGACCTCCAGTACCTATGTGGAACCCAGAGGATTACATAAAAGAATTGATAAAAAGTTGTATGCATGCTGAGGACAACCAAAGCAGGAAGGGGAATCTACAAATGTAGAATTCTGATCGGTTCTCCAGCATCTGGAACATTTTTAAGTGTGTGTCCCCCCATTTGTTTTTGTTAGGAATATGGCCCTGCGTATATGCATATCTTATGTTTTAACACATGGAACAATTTGAAACAATTTCTATCTTTGTTTAAATAGAGAGTCACTTTGCACTTTTCACAAGCAACAAATGGCTTTTCCCTAGTCAGGGAAGTTGCACTGTCCTGGGTTTGACACCATATGGGAAGATGCTGGATGCCATCCTGCTGCTTGAGGAACTTCTGCTGTTGGCCCTCTCTTTCATTTGTTGCTCAGTCTTTCTTCATTCCATTACCTGGACGATCTCTTTTCAGCTGTAGTGTCTTCCCTGCTCTACACAAAGCATCTGTGATAGCAATCTTGAAATCCATCAGAGGCATATATGTATCCTCATGTTTACGCCCGAGAATCCAGCCATTGATAGCAGCCAAATCAAAGAGGTGGAACATTATTTTGGGATACCACTACTTAGACCTAATCTGGATCCTATAAAACCTTAACATGAATTAAGGATGTCTACACCTCCCATATAACTGTTATATAGTGATGACAACATTAGGACAAGGACAGAAAACGAAAGATATCCAGAAAAAGAATGGCTCCGAATATATAAAGATGGACCCTTTATAAACAAGATGCTGGTGCAGGAGTATACTGCAAACATTTTGCACAGTATCTAACACTAGACTAAACTTCAAACCATTATGATGGAGAACTAACAGCCATAAAAGCAGCACTGCAGAATGTCCTGTACAGACCGTACATAAAGCAAAACATAGTTATCTTAACAGATTCAAAATCAGCCATAGATGGGATTGTAAATTATAAAAACAAAACAAGAAACATCAAACAAATAATAAGTTTAATTAAAGCTGTCGAATCAAGAAACCATGTCACCCTGCAATGGATTCCACCATGTTGGACTTTTAGGTAATGAACATGCTGACCAACTGGCAAAAAAAGGTGCAATTTAAAATATAAAACCCATAAGACAAACTGAAATTAATAAACAATTAAACAACATTAAGCTACATTTTAAAAGACAGAAGAAACTTGATGAAGAAGATAAACTAAAAGAAAAGGATTATAAGAACATTGGAGACAAAACTGACATACAAAAACTACCAAGAAAAACTGCAGTGGCCCTATTTAGAATGGAAACTGGCCATGATTGTCTTGCAGAACACCTTTATAAAATACACTGCATACCTACACCTAAATGTACTATCTGTAAAGAGGATGTCATCATGAACAAACACCATTTGGACAAATGTAATGGTCTCAAAAGTGGGAACCTACAGGCTTTATATTGGGAAGCTAGGGAGAAAATGATGCAAATCAACTAATCCCCAGTGCCATTAGTCAACAACATTAGGACAAGGAAGGATTTTGGAATGCAAAGGAATGTCACTTCATTCTCTGAGTCAGTAACAATGGTAATATTTGATTTAACCTTCTCACTGTTATATTCCTTATCTGATTCTGCTGCAAGCACATCACTGTTGGCAGTTTCATCATCTGACAACTCAGAATCTACACTTACCTATTCAACATATGGTATAAGTACTAGTGATAAGACTCGAAAAATGCCCATAGAAAGCTGTGATTCCATATCTGTAAGCTAAATTTAACTAAATAATTAACTTGTATACCTGTATAAGGCATGTGTATGTGTATGAAAGGGAGAGAGAAAGATCATTCAAAATAATCCAATTTATTTTGTATATAATCAAATTTAGACATTGACAAGTTTAGTACTACATGTTACATTGTGCCATATGTGGCATATACCTATTTCGACAATTTATTCTGAAATAAATAGATGGAAATTGAGGCCTACATTTGCTGTACAATCCAGACACTGTAAAACCTCCCATTATTTTTTTAATTGGAGTTGACAGTCTTATAAACCATGAAAATTGACCACAGAACTGCTACATTTATCGGCTGATACAAGGTCATGACATGCATGTTATTTAGGTTAGAATGTAAAATATGGAGCGATGCAGTAAAGGGTTAATAGGAAAGAAGAGAGGGCAGCAATAAGAAAAGTGAAAAATAATTCACATCTTACTGCAACTGCTATTGCTGCTGGGGCTGCGAGTGCGTTTGGAAAGAGGATCAGTGCAAGCACAATCTGGAGTGTGTTATATAGAGAACATTACCATGGATGAACAAGATAAAAGCCCTATGTAAACAAAATTAATAGGATTAAGCAGCAGAGATTTGCTAAGGAGCACCTCAGCAAAGATATGGACTGATGGAAAACAGTTATTTTCTGCGACGAGTCAAAATTCAACACTTCTGGCTCCAATGGGTGAATTATAGTTTGGAGACAGCCCAATAAAGAATTTGAAGAAAGACATATGCAGCGACAGTAAAATATGGAGAGGGACATGTTATGGTTTGGGGCTGTATGTCAACTGAAAGAGGTAAGGTAGTTTTTATAAATGGATACATGAATCACTGCCAGTATCTTCAGATTTTAAAAGACAACCTGAAGGTAGGATGGGAATAGGAGACTGTTTTAAATTTTATCAGAACAATGACCCAAAACATATGGCCAATAATATATGGCTATGGTTGTTTTACAACTGTCCAAAAGTTGTGAATCTTCCCCCACAGAGTCCCGACATTAACCCAATTGAAAATCTATGGGATATACTGGAAAAGAATGTACAAAAACTTCCTATAAATTCTAAAGCTGATGTGAGGAGGCAACCGCAAGAGGAATGGAACAAATTGCCCCGTTCTGCCACTAGCAAACTGGTGGAGAGCATACCGAGAAGGCTGACTGAAGTGCTACGGAGGAAGGGGAGAATCACCAAATATTAATATTCCTACGTGGCCTCCATTCTTTCTATTTGTTTTGTACTTATATTTTTTGTCCAAATAATTTTGAATATGTAATTTTGTATCATGAAATGAAATAAAACTTTATTTTTGTTATCTGTATATGTAACTGTACAATCTGGAGTAAGCAAAATGGAATAAAATAGGTTTGTTGTTAATCTTTTGATGTTAAATATAAAACAGCTATACCTGTCCGAAAAATTCTCACAGTCACTGTATATCATGTTGTTGCAATGGTCCATAATGAATGGCAACAGTTATAAATATTCAACGGAATGTCCTGCTAAGACATAAGTTGTGAATATCCCAATGGTTATTCTCTCCAGCCTTGGGAATGCCAGAGAACGGAAAACAGAATGACAATTCATTGTTTAAATTGCAGAACTCGACAAAAGCAATATGCTACTAATAACAATTTAGTGATGTTTGTTGCAGTTCTTGTCCACGCATCTCAACTGGCAGCATTCATATTTTCCACCATTGCAATGTTTATATTAGGAACTATTTTCAGACTTCTGCCACAGCACCAACTATATAAATATTTTAATAATATTTAATTTTATTATTTTTACATATTAATATGCATTTATTAAGCCCGCCTCGGTAGCGTAGATGGTCTGCTTCACATTCAAGAGGTCCCGAGTTCGAATCCCGGTCAGGGTGAGTTACCTAGATAAGGTTTTTTCCGGGGTTTTCCCTTATCCTTCAAGATGAATGTCGGATAACTATAAGCTCCATGGACCCTGGACTCATTTGAACATCATTTCACCGAATTCATTCACCGTCCGATATAACTTAACGTTGGGGCGGACGTAAATTTAAAAAAAAAAAAAAAAAAAACTACATTTATTAATACTTGGACGACCATGCCATGGCTGAGTGGTTAGCTTGGCTCTCACCTAAGTGGCCCGGGTTCTATCCCAGGCAACAGCAAAGTGGGATTTGTGGACAACATGGCGCTGGGGTGGGTTTCCTCCAGTTTCCCCCACCATCATTCCACCAATTGCTCCATGATTCATATCTTCGTCATCCCAGGCATTGGGCCGACCCCTCAACCCTGGTATGTCAGGTCAAATGCTCAGGTGTATGCACATGGGATATTGAAAGTTATAATTTCCTTATATTAACACATATAATAAAAGGGCAGAGTGGCAATAACTCTAAGAAATATATAATTGGCATGCAGGTTAAATAGTGGGTACATTTCATATCAACAATTATACACTTGAAGATTATGTCCATCATTATAAGGGATCTTTAAAGGTCATTAACAGAGCTAGGAAGTTCGTGCCGCTCGCCGTTCCCTATGCATGTTGCGACCGACCCTCTCCCGGCATCCAAACAAGTCATTGATAAGAAATGCACAGCGGAGAGGCATTGAAACCAGTTGCCCAGAGAAAAAAAGACTTATGAGACATTCATAAATGCACATCTATTTAGATCATTATGTACAACATACAAATTCTTATACAGTATCTATATATGGGTTTGTCTCTGGCTGATCTCATTATTTAAATATACACATTGTGGCAACACCCAAGCAATTATAATGTGGATTGTGATAACATTTCCTGACTGAATTTAAAATAATATTCAAATAATAAAATTAATTTCTTAAATATCTGAAGACTCTTACTACACAAAATGCCAAAACAGGAATTTTACTACATATTTACTCATCTATGGCCATATTACTAAAAACAATAATGTATCTCTGCAGCATTTCAAATGAAAAACTCATTCTATATTCCGTAAAACAAGATTTAGTTGATTGATAATCTCTTGCAAATTTGTTAATTATTTAAGCTAATTTGGTTTCTCAATCTGGCTTTTCTTTTTTCCGTGTTTGCTGAAGTATCCCACTGAAATGTAAATGTAAATAATGAAGTAAATAGAGAAAGGAATAAGTACACTTCTAGAAAACATACAATGGTTGTACAACGAATTTAGTTGCTCATCTTTGAAGCACAACAAATATGTTATTTGAAAGTCTTCCTTCCTACCAACGTGCTCTGTATCATGCAGTTACACCTGTTTTGCAGTAATGAGTTGCATTCTACGATGAACCGTGCCCTTGCTAGTAGTGCTGTGTTGTATAGCCATGCCTGGCCGCTCTTACACTGCTCAAGGAAATCAGTACGAACTTCCTACCAACGTGCTCTGTAACATGCAGTTACACCTGTTTTGTAGTAATGAGTTGCATTCTACGATGAACCTTGCCCTTGCTAGTAGTGCTGTGTTGTATAGCCATGCCTGGCCACTCTTACACTGCTCAAGGAAATCGGTGCGAACTTACTAGCTCTGGCCATTAATTATATTTTTGCAATTAACTTTTTCCAGAAGTTGCTCTTGGATTAACAATGCAAAGACCATCAACACCATTATCTATTCTTTATTTTTGCATATCAACATTGAGTCAACTTACACACAAGTTTGCTGATTCACTAAAAGTGGTCTTGTTTCTAAAGTATGTAGAATTCAAAGAAGAAATACCCCAGAAATTTAATGCACTCTTTTGTAAAATTCTCAGGAACACTGACTTCTGATATATCTAACAACAATATCTGGGAACTAAGAACATAAGATGAAATAAATCAAAGAAGAAAAAAATTTATATTTTATTAACAATGTCAAATTTCAGGGCAATACCAATGCCACAATGTCAGAATTTTGTTCTGCAAGTCCTTTATATGTCAGTAAATCTATTGACATGGCATTATTGCTTTCACCACAAAGATCCATTGATCCTTGCTGGATTTGGACCCGCAACCTTAGTACCAATAGGCCAGAGTCTAACCAATTAGGGCCACTCGTAACAGTATCAAAGAAGCACGATTGTGCTGGCAATAATATTTAACAGTTTAAAAACATTTTCATCCATTTATATTTTAGAAATACTGCATAATAATGCATGTTTAAATTCTGTGGCATAAAATGCTACTAAAATATTGATATTAGATTTGCAGGATAAGGAAACTGAACATCTCTGCCACCCTCCTCTGCAGCTTCATTAATATCTGCACACACAGTAGAGTGACATCAAGGTCACTGCTGTGTACCAGTTATAATAGCCTAATGTGTCCCTTGAAGTTCAAAGGCCTCCTGCTAAAGGATAGCTGTTTTATTAATGCGGTGGGCTTGCCTAAAAATTAGGTCACCAATAGCAGTGCTATGTTGGACTGTGGCTGCTATGGAAAATCCTCCCAGGCTGTTGGAGTAAACACACAAAATTAGCAAGAAAATTGGATCAGGCTATCAGCAAGATCGGATGAGCAATAGCAACTGACGGAAATTAATCATTTCTTCATATTAGTCGCATATAGGCTAAGGTTTTTGATAATCAACATGAAAAATTCAATGCCATGGCAGGGATTTGAATCACGGATCTCCTGGTTTCCATACAGTCACTCTAACCCATTGAGCTACCATGGCCAACTTGCCGTAATGGTATTTAATTCTCCATTTGACTCATAGTTCCCCGGTAAACCACTAGGGGCTCTCGCATTCGAGATATACCATTTGTGGCAACTTACTATCGTAAGTACTTGAGTCCTAGGCTTCATCATTTAACTCTTATTATTTTAGTTAATTGATGGAAATTAATCATTCCTTCACAGTATCTGTATATAGGCTACGGTTTTTGATAGTCAACATGAAAAATTCAATGCCATGGCCCGGATTTGAACCACGGATCTATTGGTTTCCGTCCAGTTGCTCTAACCCATTGAGCTACCATGGCAAACTTGCCGTGCAATAGTAACATTTTACAGAATATTTTCACTAATTTAAATTTTTCCTCACTCTTTCAGTAACTTACACCACACATTTACATTACTCCTTTTCATTTGCAAAGAATATCTTCTTGCGATACCTTGTGGTACATAACGACTAAGCTCTCTATAAAATCTGTGTAGTAACATCCAAATTAGTGGAACAAAACAGAAAACCCAAACCATTGTAAATCTTTCTAGTTTATTACGAGGGAGAAATTGTAATTGCATTGTTTCCAAAGCATCCAAAAGAAATTTAATATGCACTCAGTTCATGTCCAGAGCTTCTCATAACATAAGCTATTGTAAATTATGACCAAAGATATAATAAAATACTAGAAATATAAATATATAAGAATATAAATATAAAATGAAATGAAGGACCAGAAATAATACAAATGCACAACGGCTCTTTCTAATATGCCACGCGGCAATTTTTTCTAATTCCTTCACACTTTTTGATGTTTTTATATACAACCATGATTTTTAATATAATTTCTTTACTTTTTAGTGCAATTTCATGTTGTGGGCATTCTTTTAAAGTTATTAACTGTTTATTTTCTTACTGTGTAATGTAGCCATATTGAAGAATTCAGTGCAGCCAAACTATGCTTGTTTCTCCACTGAACGCAATGCTGCCAACATTCTTACTTGTCCCGCAATTACACTATCTAGCAGACTAACACAAAGTAGTACATAAATTGCACCATCGGACTGGTTCGGCTACTGCCGCAAAGTGTGCATGATGTCAAATGACACCAAGTATACTGCAAGGAAGGAAATTGGCGGTCCCGGCCACGTCGTTCAAATCGACGAATACAAAATAGGGCGATGCAAGTTTCATTGTGGGTGCTGCAATTAGACTGTAGAGCTTATTTGCATCCCTCCATATCGTCAGCCGCACCTCATTCGTTTCCACGTCAATCATTCCCAAGATACAGTTGCCCTCTATGATGCGCCCACGATGAAACTTGAGTCGTCCTATTTTGCATTTGTTGATTTGAACGACGTGATTGGGACTGCCAATTTTCCCCCTTGCAGTATACTTGGTGTCATTTGACATACACACTTTGGGGCAGTATCCGAACCAGTTCGATACAGTCCATGAGCTCATACATGTATTTCCTACAGAGCACTCCAATATCATCATGTTGTAGTATTGCTTATGTGCAAAGCAGTGCATGAGTAACAAAATTTGACCGAGCGATAACTTAGCCTACTCAAACCATGTTCCTTTGCACACGGACTGTATCACCTATGTCTGGGGCATTTTTGCAGAGTTTGGCTACAAGTTTTACATATCTTTCTCATGTTAGCTGCAAAGTGAGAACTGGCTGGTCGTCTGCTTGTGCAAGCATATACGTGCACCTTTGGACTTTGAAAATATTCTCGCGTCACACAAAAGAAAGTTCCTCCATGCACACCTAAACCATATCGTTCCTTAACAGGCCTGTTTTATTCCTATAATGCACATAATAAAACTCAACATTCATATGGGCAGTTAAGCTAGACATATATTGAGCAATTTATTTAATATATACATACAGTTTTACATTGCACAATTTTTGTAATTGTGTTACTCTGGTATATTACATAACTAAAATGAGCTTTAGGAAGCTTCAGCAATAAAATGATTCTCCATTAATTATGTTTCAATGAAATTTACTAACTGGCTTCTTGAAACATGTATCATAACTTAATTTTCAAAAACTAAACAAGGTAGCACTGCATTCATGTCTGCGTAATTATTAGCAAATGATTTTGCCAATTCCCTTCCACTAACCATATTATTACTTAATGAACATTTAAAAATAAAATTACACAAAGCAAATTTTATTTTGAACTAGCAGCTATAGGTGCAACTAGCCTGCATGATCAAACCTTATGAAAGTAATATCTTAGATTGTTCATGATTCAAAATGTAATTACTACACCTCTGGATATAACTGTTTTCAGGTTTCCATATACATGAAAAAAATGTAGCCATTAAAAAAAATTTCCTAAAAAATATATACACAGATAAACATGAATTTCACTGCACAAAATGTAAACACTTCACAAAAGTTTTTCAAAACTATATACACAGGAAAACACGAATTTCACTGAATACCCACATATAAACAAACAACTATAAGTATTAAAGTGCATAGGCTTTCATGGCTAGTGTCATTACATAGGCTTGTGGGCCATGGTCCAGTGGAGGCTACGTTTCGTTCGAAGCTGCATTCAACATTTTCAGTAACGTAGCCGTAGTCTTCTCTTGTAGATCTCAGTGACAACTGATAGTGTTTGGGTTTCACAGGCTTTATACACATATTCTGTATGGGCGGAGCTAATTCCAGATTGGTCGGCTCTTTCATAATTGGTTCAGCTGTTGCATGGGCTGCACTATGGTGGGGGCTGCTTCCAATATTTATGGATGAGGCCACTGACAGTGCGCAATACAGCATCTGTCTCCGGTCTGGTTTGCTGTGTATGTTTCTTAATGCTGGATGCCATGCTTTATTTAAGAGCCTGCCTTCTTGCTTCTTGTTGAAATTATGTTTATGTTTGAAAATCTGAATGGCTTTGCAATTTAAACGTGCATAAAAGTGGACAGTAAAAGACAGCATAGCTGTATCTGCAAACATGTTCCTCTGGCAGTAGTAAAGCAGGTGCTGTGACTGTAGATTTTTCTGGTTGTCGCAGACAGCAACTCTTATGTTCCATAATATATGGGTTTATTGTGCATTGATTGGTTCATCTGTGAGTACTCTAGGTAGCTTTATGTAACTAATGCTAGAAGGTAGTTTATCTGGCATTGCTGAGCTTCCAGTGTAGCAAGTCATTCGCACACTGAGGTGCACAATGTGTCAACCCTGGTGTTGCAGGTGGTTGTTTCAAGGGTGCACAATAAGGTGTGCATTATAAGTTTGAGGGCTGGTGCCATTTATTGGAGATGGCAGTTCTGAGACTGCATAATTTAAGAACGTCTGCACTGTAAGTTTGTTGCCTGGTGCCGTCCGTTGGAGATTAGATTAGATTAGATTGATTTGCATTCAGTAGGTTCACTTGTAGCCAGAAAAGGCTGTGAACATTGAACATGTCTAGAGGTGTAAAGAGATGGCGGTTTCAAGATTGTATACTGTAACAAGGTCTGCGTCGTAAGTTTGAGGGCTGGTACCATACATTCAAGATGGCGATTAAGAGACTGCACAATGTGACAAGGTCTGCGTTGTAAGGGCCTATTCCATCCGGTTGGCTGAGCTCGGTCACGGCAGATTGAAATAGTAGGGCTGGTACCGCTGGATATGAGTGCTGGGTGAAAGTGTTGCCGGTGATGGCGGGTCGACTGCGGTGGGCGACAGAGAAGCTGCAGGCAGGTACAGCTGCCTAAATGAAGAATGCTTCAATGAGAGGCACTTTAAACCTTTCCAATTATGTGATAACGACCAGTTGATAGTGTAAACTTGCATAGATGAAAACCACAATATTGACACCTTTATATGTTCAATTGCCTTTTTTTGACAAACCAAACTTCTCATGTACCTGCAAATAAAATAAAAGATAAAATAGTTTAAAACTAGAAGAAACTGTATACAGTGCAAGATTTCAAATAAGTGATGATGGATAAGTACATACACTTTTCATATTGTTGAAGTCGACATCACTACTCTGATACAGGTGTTCCCACCTGGCACTATATTGGTGTAAAACTTTTTAAATGCCTCTCCTGAATTGAACACATATGCCATGTCATTTAAAGCACAAGCTCATAATCGTTCATCTGCCAGATCATAATACTCCTGAAAACATAATACAATTGAAGGTTGTTTTCAAAATAATTTAAAGCTATGCCTAATAAATAGCTTCATTTAACACTAAAATGGCCAGGAGTTTTGCGCTATTCAATAAGACCAGCGCTTGTCATTTTAATCGCTTTTTTTTTAAATATAATTTTCACTTTTATCAGTTTATATTTATCTTACATCTTCATTTTAGAGTTAAGTACCGTTTCATCGTTTTATATTAATAAACCATAAATATTATTCTGAAATATATTATTTTCATCAAAAATACTATCCAAATTATGTAATTAGACTTATTTTCATTGTGAAAAATACTATAAATTATGATCCTTCACTATTCACATTGTTAATCACATTATCACAACTTTAATCAAAATTTTAGAGTTAACAATAGTTTCCAATTTTTTAAATACTCTCACCATCTTCTTCATCTTGTTGTAAAGGGACGTGATCACTACTGACATTCCCATTGTACAATTCCTTTCTTGGAAGTGTTGAAAACAGTGTTGTTATAATAAATTAAATTTAAAGGGAGTCAATGACACTAAACAACACTTTTAAATGTTTCCGGAACATGTTTCAGAGACTTTGCCTCCATCCTCAACCAGCCATCGACTCCAGGATGGAGGCAAAGTCTCTGAAACATGTTCCAGAAACATTTAAAAGTAAGTGTTTAGTGTCATTAATCAACTCTTTTATGTATAACTTGACGACTCACCAGTTTACCAGCTAGGCTGACAATGTAAACGTTATGTGACAATAAAGATTCTATTCTATTCTACTCCCTTTAAATTTAATTCCCATTGTATTTTAAGATCATTTTTGTCCAAAATACTGAAAGCATTTCCCCTTCTGATTCAATATAAGGCAATGATTCAAATTACAGTAGCTACAAAATAAGAATGAACATGGGTTCAGCCAATAAGGTGACAGTACTATCTTGGCATTGCCAGTTCCACAGATAGCAGGCGACAGAGATGGAAGATATATCTGTCTTTGTCTCACAAGCAAGTGTGACAACGTATACACTGATTATCATGTGGTAGCGTAATTAGAACCTCAAAACCTTGAACCAGAGAACAGTTCGCTTACGTAGCTATCGTTTACATATGCACAAAACAAAATTACTCAAATAAGATGCATTCGACAAAAGAAGGTATTTGCTACAGTGAAACAAAATAGTGACATTTCAACGATTAGTGAATATAGTCTCTAATGATGCCATATTTGTATACTGTCTGTATGCCATATTTGTATACTGTCTGTAATGGACTTTAAACCAAGTTTTGTTTCATTAAAAATGAATGTGTATTTATGAAGCACTTTTACACCATGAATCACCTGCACTTTTAATGTTGTGCATTGTGCAGAGAAATTTTAGTCTTGCAGCAAAAATATCGCTTCTTTCAAGGAGAAATTTGCAGCCATCATTGGTTCTATATTTGAACCCACGAGATTTCAGAATATTGTGCATAGAAGATAACAGAATCTGTATATTGTATTTTATGCCTCATTAAATTGGTTAGTCTTTTGGCAGTTGAATATTCACCCTTGTCATATAAATAAATTGTTCTATGTAAAACACACTTTTGAAAATCGTCTGGATTTTAGCTGCTCGATGTTTCCCTGGAGATCTAAATATAGAAACTTCTGATAATTTGGTGAACTGTTTGCCTTCTTTAACAATGTTCATCACAGTATGAGCACTCACGTGACAAGCTTGTAACATTAATTCTCAGTTCTGAGTGGAATTTGTACTTTGTCTTTTGACAACTGTTTGAAAAATGAATACATGTTAACAAGATCATTTCTAGTCTGCTTATGTAAACTGTTACGAGTTGTTTCGTAGTTACTACTAGACACACCAGTACTAGGCTTGCTAAGCGAGATATTTACCAATATTGAAAAGCATGTGTGCACTCTTAAAAGATCATCACTTTACTGAATGCAGGGTACAAAATGCAACTGCAGCATAGCACGTGTGTGCTTTTCCTTACTGACAGTCAATGATTCCTTACTTTCTAGTCAGGCGCCTTATCTTTCCATATCTCCGAAAGCAAATGTACTACAAACATGGGGTTTCGACAGGCACCCTCAGAAAAAAATAGCTCTGTAACATGGGAAAAACAAAATAATTCTGTAATTAGTATCTTTAGAGTGCACAAAAGAATAGCCATTTGGTTCAGCAAAGTGAGGCAGTATGCCTACTTAACTGTACGTCGCATGTATCGCATTGGCTAGTAGCGATAAAACAGCCACAGCTAGACCCACCTTATGTTCATTCCTATTTTGTAGCTACCGTCAGGCAATATTTCACCATTAGTATGATGATTTGTATGTCCGCCTTTGTAGCGCAGATGGTAGCATGTCTGTCTCACGTTCAAGAGGTCCCGAGTTCGAATCTCGGTTAGGGTGAGTTACCTGGATACGGTTTTTTCCGGGGTTTTCCGTTATCCTTCAAGATGAATGTGGGGTAACTGTAAGCTCCATGAACAGTGGACTCATTTGAGCATCATTTCACCAAATTCATTCACCGTCCGATATGACTTAACGTTGGAAGACGTAAATAACACACACACACATGCTGCATTTTGGATGGGTGAAAGCACACTCGGGCATATATGGCAATGAAATAGTAGATAGACTAGCAAAAGAGGCTGCTGGGGAAGATCGTGAAATACAATATAATAAAACGCCTAAAGAAGTCCTGATAAGCATGGAGAGAGACATTGGACTGAATGCATGGCAACTACAATGGACAGCATCAAGGAAAGGAGCCATCACCAAAGAATTCTTCCCATCAGTGAGAAAAAGACTAAAACAAGAACTGCCCATAAGCCAAGAGTTTACAGCAATTGTCACAGGACATGGAAAGCTCCGTTCATACCGCCATCGATTTGCTTTACTGGATAGCCCAGTATGCAAATGTCAAGAAGAGGACCAAACAGTAGACCACATAATATTCAGATGTCCAATCATAAACAAACAAAGAACCGAAATGATCAGGAAAATAAAAAGCACACAATGCGCGTGGCCCATTGCCAAAGAAGAACTTATTAACACACATCTAAAACGTTTCGTCAAATTTGTTAAATCAATAAACTTCACAGATATAGAGTAGGCAAACGAAGCATAAAAAATTCATTAAAACGGCTAATTAATTGCAACTATTTTAATAAGAATATTGTAAAATATTGTAGAGGATACATTTCAATACAAATACAAGATATGTAAAATCATTGTAAAATTATTGTAAAAGTTGTATATAATGTAAATAAAATAAGGCATGTAGTATTCCTAAGGAATGGGGCATGCCAGGTGATAAAAAAAAAACACACCCACCCGCGCGCACCCACACCCACCCCCACACCCCCACCCATCCCCCCCCCCCCCCCCCACACACACACACACAAAGCTGTGTCTCCATGTCATGTTAGTGCAGAAAGAACACAAAATTACAAAGTAATACAGTATGAATTTTCAGCTTTTACTTGTGCTACTGAAACATACACTGATAAAGAGCGGTCAACTATTTGAGTTATTTGAGAACAATATTGGAGCATCAATTTTTATTTGCACAGCAACAATGAAAGTAGTGAATGTTAACGCTGTAGAAGCAGAAAACACTAAAGATATTTAGAAATCATAACTGATGCACCATGGTACACTCTCCATAGCAACTTAGATGTTCCAGAGGTATCTGCAGTCCTCCGAGAAAGCTATAAAAATTTATACAACTCAAAATTTAAAAAATGGCTAACTACAATATAAATGGAAGCACTAGAAGCAGAAGAATACATTTCTCTAACAAAAATATGCATTGAACAAAACTTCTTCAGCTTTAATGGAAAACACTACAAGCAGAAATCAGGGTTATCAATGGGTAACTTATTTATGAGTGCAAATGAAACACAAATTAGAAAGTCCTTCCCATTGATCTTCAAAGTTTGGTATAGATATGTTGAAGACATCTTTGCAATTGTACCGAAAAAACATTTTGATGATGCATTAAAAGTATTCAATCTGCAAGAAAGGACTATAAAATTCACAATAGAAAAGGAAATCAATGCACAACTCTCTTTCTTGGATCATCGATCTTGAATTATCATCAGGAACGACACAAAAATAAAATTTGGAATTGACAGGAAACCAACACATTCAGAAAATTACATAAAAAATAATAGATACTACCCAATTACACATAAACATGCAATAATAAACAGCCTTACACACAGACTAGTCAACATACCCATGGAAAAAGAAGAATATTTCAAAGAACAAAAAACAATACTACACATAGCAGAAGAAAATGGATACAACAAAAGTTTGGTGTTGAAGAAAATTAGAAAAGCTAAACTAATGAAAACCATTAAGGAAGCAACCACATTTACAAAAGAAAAAGAAAGCAACAGCATATTCAGTTAATTCACATATCACCCAAAAACATTTAATAAATTTAAAAAGATCTTCAAGGAACAAAATATCACCTTGGCACCTACTAATAGACACTCAATTTTGAAATTGCTAAATTCAAAGACAAAAGATGAAATCCCATCAGTTAACAGATCCGGAATATACCAGATAAGTTGTAAGAATTTGAAAAATGCTACATAGGTCAAACTAAAAGAAGTCTAAAACCAAGAGTCAAAGAGCACTTTAAAAACATCAGATTGAAACAAGAAGATAAGACAGCAGTAGCATTTCACTTTTGGAATGAAAACCATGACATTGATCCAAATCCAAAATTATTAAAAGGAGTGATAAACCAAAATAATTGACAACATGGGAGAACATATTCATATGGAAAAATAAGGATCGCGTAATGAACTTTGAAATCCCACCAGTAGATAATTTGACAAAGAAGTTCATAGTTCAACCACCAGAGAGCGAGCAGACAACAGATGCCAGTTGGAAAGAGAGTGAAAATGGAGGCGAATGCCTTTGAAACTAGTCTCTCGATAATATAAAAAAGTAAGTGACGAGTGTCAATAAACCAACTACAAATAGTTCTGAGATTATACAACTCATTTTTACAAAACAACACATAGACCTCATATCATAGCCTCAAAGACTATTGGGATTAACGGTGGGTAAAAAACTTGCTTCATGTTTATACAAATATAACAATTTTTAACTCATTTTAATTAAAAATCCAGAAATTATTCCAGAAATCCCACGTAAAGCTGCAGTAGCAAATTTTAGATTACTTACGAAACATGATTATTTGGCCAAACACTTACACAGAATAGGAATTTATACAAGTCCAAATTGTCCTCTGAGCAACAATGAAGAGGAAATGACTGAAGAACATCTTCTAACCTGTGAAGTCTACCTGCCGGACCCACTACACAGAAATATTGGAGAGCAAGAGAGCTATGACTTCATTGCCAAAGCCTAGCATTTGACAAAGAAGAGGAAATGACTGAAGAACATCTTCTAACCTGTGAAGCCCTACCTGCCGGACCCACTACACAGAAATATTGGAGAGCAAGAGAACTAATGACTTCATTGCCAAAGCCTAGCATTTGACAACAAAGAAGAGGAAATGACTGAAGAACATCTTGTAACCTGTGAAGCCCTACCTGCCAGACTCAAATATTGGAGAGCAAGAGAGCTAATGGCTTCATTGCCAAAGCCTAGCATTTGACAACAAAGAGGAAATGATTGAAGAACATCTTCTAACCTGTGAAGCCCTACCTGCCAGACTCAGTACACAGAAATATTGGAGAGCAAGAGAGCTAATGGCTTCATTGCCAAAGCCTAGCATTTGACAACAAAGAGGAAATGACTGAAGAACATCTTCTAACCTGTGAAGCCCTACCTGCCAGACTCAGTACACAGAAATATTGGAGAGCAAGAGAGCTAATGGCTTCATTGCCAAAGCCTAGCATTTGAAAACAACAACTTGTAACTTAAAACTTCCTTAATCTTATAAGAAATGATAATACTTTTGTTATAAATTGTCCGGGATCGCGATTTCATGTAAAACGTTTACACATCCTCAGCTGGAAACAACAAAGCTGTTGCCATCGTTACAAACGCTAATCCTTGTTTCACATAAGCTTGCCCCATATCTCTTAACGGTCACATGACCTAATCACCTCTCATTGGCTGCTGTTGTGGTACAGACTGTGGTGCAGTAAAAAATTGGTCTGTTATTTAACATGGTGATATCTTTATATGTTGAAAGAGAATTGTCAGATTTATATTTTCATAACTGTTTGAATTAAATATATTACACAACAGAGTTGATTTATCTGAAATGCATGTTAAGGAGGTTCCTTTGCTTTCAAGCCCGCCTTTTAAATGACATGACAGCACATGCTTTATTGGTAGTGGTGACATTTGTTTATCTGACTTCTATCATACTGACCATGTTTTGAACTGGATTTGTCATATCTTGCCATTCAAAGGTACGACAGCTAAATTATTTTAGTGATTGTTAATTGCGCATGTACTTATTATATGTATAATGGCAGAGTCTACCGCCACTTTTTCGCTGAAGCATTGCAAGGGTAAACCTTTACAAACAGGCGAAAAAAGAATTGCGGAGCATGTGTTTAATGCACTCACAGAGAAGAATCTGTCTTTGTCAGTGAGAGAAGTAAAACAGCTGTGCTCTGAACTTACAGGTGTGAGTGTTAGGTCTGTAGGAACATTGTGATGTGAAATTGAGATAAGAGGAAAACTTATCACTTCAGGCAAAAGCAGGAATAAACAAAAGCGCATGCTCGGAGAATGCGATGAGTTTGTGAAAAGTGCTGTGCATCGTCATGTGCATAGTTTTTTTCTTTAGAAACGAACTCCCTAACATAAATAACATTTTGTGTACTGTATATGAGGATGCATATTTACCAAATTTCACCAGATCTAGTCTGTATAGATTGCTTATACAGCTGGGGTTTGTGAATGAAAAAAGGGGGGCAAGAAAAATTTTCTAAGAGACAGAGGCGATATTGCTGTGTGGCGAAGACGTTATTTAAGGACAATCAGACTGTACCGAGATACAAATCGCAAAATATACTACCTTGACGAGACTTAGTTGAATGAAGGACACACGAAAAGTAAAGTGTGGCGTGACACGACTTTTAAGACTGAAAGACAAGCATTTTTGCAAGGTATGTGTGCTGGTTTAAAAAATTCCAGTGGAAAAGGCCGAAGGCCTTTCATTATAAACTTGTTTCAGTTTCATTGCCCATTCATTCAGTTTCAACTTGCTCAGTTTCATTATAAACTTGTATTTTTGCATGCCTTCGTATCCTTATATGTATGATTTTATCTATCTTCCTGGCAATTATGACATTTACTACAGGTTTAAATGTGACAGGAAGGCACCGCCTATGGCGTGAAAGTATTAGCCAATTAGGGTGATGGGAAAGGTAGTTGCAGACGGAGTGATACATGTCAGCGGGACAAGGTTATAGGAAACAGAGATTAGATGTTAATATGTTCTTGTTAGTACTACCAAAACCCGAAAATAAAACAAATTTAAAAACAGAATCAACTGCCGGTATTTCAAAATTCATTATGCGATGTTTGTTTTTTAAAATAAATATCTTTTCCACACCATTAAATCTATCGGATCATTTAATTGTTTTAATAATATAACTTCTGGATTTATTTCATGGTTAAATGATCAAAAATGATCTGCTACGGCACAACAAGACCGGGAAAACTGCGCAAGACATCAGATAAAGTACAAGAAGACCACATTTGGAAAGAAATAGCACATAATGAGATTTTGGAACCTATCATCATAAATTTGCAGTACTTAGACGATGAAGACAATGACAATGATGAATTATCTCTTAACATAAGTAACATTCAAAGTAACATGGATGCACCGCTGGCGTTTTTGTTGGATTAGAAAAATAAGTAATTCATAAAATTGTGGAAACGTAGAGTCAGAATGAAAAATTCAATGCCATAGCTGGGATTTGAACCACGGATCTTCTGGTTTCCATCCAGCCGCACTACCATTGTGCTACTATGGCCAACATGCCGATATGACATTCAATTCTCCAACTGACTTGTATTTTCCCGGTACGTTTCCACAATTTAGCCTACACACGGCCAGTGTGAAAGAACAATTAATTTCCAAGTAATTCATAAACTATAATTAGTTTTAAACTAAATATTTAAACCATGTGCATAATATACAAATATACATGTTGCAATTGTGATTTCAACAATTGCATTATTATAAACCTTTGGAAAATTTAGTTTGCGTTCCCTTACATCTAGCACCAAGAAGACTCAAGTGTGAGAGAGAGAGGGAAATATAAAGAGTGGGGATAACGAGGTGGCAACGGTAAAGGCTCTAACACATCTGATTTGCTACAGGCAAGAACTCTTCCCATTTGAAACACATAATAAATAGCCTTCTTTAATACATTAAATAAAAATAAAAATGTTTAACACTAGGAAGCAAATTCTCTCCTTCACAAATAAAATGCTTACAACTGCATCATTCTGTCTCTTTGTATAACTATTTACTTGAATATTACTGAAATAAGGAAGTACAGCACAAGCAATGTAATGGTTAAAACCTTCACACATGTCACATAAAACATTTTCATTCTCTAGCAACATTGCTTTCTTAATGCATTTGTCATCCAACTGCTTTAACAAAAACTTTGGTTGGATAGAGTCAACATGAAAAATTCAATGCCATGGCCGGGATTTGAACCATGGATCTGCTGGTTTCAATTCAGTCGCCATTGAGCTACCATGGCCAACTTGCCGTAATGGCATTAAATTCTCCATTTGACTCATATATTTCCCTGGTAAACCACTAGGGGCTCTCACATTCGAGATACACCATTTGTGGTGATTTACTATCGTAAGTACTGAGTCCCAGGCTTCATCATTTAACTCTTATTATTTGATGAAGCCTGGGACTCAAGTACTTACGACAGTAAGTCGCCACAAACAATGTATGTCGGATGCGAGAGCCCCTAGTGGTTTACCGGGGAAATATACGAGTCAAATGGAGAATTTAATGTCAGGACGGCATGTTGGACATGGTAGCTCAATGGGTTACTGCGACTGGATGGAAACCAGGAAATCCGTGGTTCAAATCCCAGCCAAGGCATTGAATTTTTCATGTTGACTCTATCAAAAACCTTAGCCTATAAACGGCTAGGGTGGAGAAATGATTAATTTCCATCAATTAACTAAAATAATCTGATAATACCTAAATATTGCAGAATGCCATAAAATCATAAAACAATTAATTTAATAAAAGATTAATACTTCAATGGATGCCAGCACATTGCGGAATACATGGTAACGAAACAGCTGACTTTCTAGACAAAAAAGGCAGTAAAATTAGGTCAAATTCATTTGACCACTACACTATTACCCTATCAAAAGAATAATTATATCAACATATAATAAGAAAATTAAAGAAGATTATACATATATTACAAACAAAAGGAAAACTATGAGAAAATTTATGTAACAGCATGACTAGAATCAATACACTATCAACTCTGTAGCAACTTATAGACTTCTAAGAGCCCATGACTATCTCAATAAACATTTATTCAGGATTGGTATAGTGAGATCTCCTTTGTGTCCTTTCTGTACACTTAACCCTTTCACCGATATGGATGTCATATGACGTCCAAGTTAAAATGCCCCAAACCGATATGGACGTGTATAGACGTCCTGCGCATACATGCATTTAATGCTCAATTAACGCCGATTATTTTAATCTTCCTATTTTACAATAAATTTAAATTAGTTCTATAAGGGATGTAAACATACCCTTAAAGATTTCTTTTTGAATTCTACACCTCCAAACCTGGATAAACATCCAAGGGCACATATGCAGATTTACACCAAATAATATTGGTCTCTTTGCGACCTTCTTTTTCGCAACACACTAGACATTTTCGAAATGGTTGCAACTTTTTTGGTTGTGGGTGGTATCCTTTTAGGAAAGTGTTTTCTCTCAAGTATGTGGGGTGATGTCGTGGTGAATTTCTTACCCCCCAGTATAAAGAGGCCTCTGAGTATTATAGTACTCAATTAGGTTAAGAGCTATTTATACGCGCAAGTACAGGTAGGTAAATGTCTTGCATGAATTTACAGCTCTGAAAATTACCAAACAATTGTGCATGGTTACATCCAGTGGTCTAAAAGTACTTTGTTTTTTAAACCATTTAACTGTTTTTCGTAAAGAGGAATAGCCACCCATATTTGACCTGCCATTTCCCCAAACAATGGAGTAACTAACATGCCATCTGTAGACCAGTACACGACTAATGTAGGCTTACAAAATATAACATGTGCACTGTCCACTTCTGAATTCTCCGCTTAGCCCTAAATTGCCTTTAGAGGTCAGGGCTTCTTTCATCCTACTCACATATAACTACATTTGTTTCCATGACAATGAGAGACACTTAAGTCAGTTATAACTTTCTTGTGTGAAAATGTCAGTTGGTTGGATGTCAGAAGTTAGCTTACACCAGAAAATGTTGTTGTTTTCAAATGCTAGGCTTTGGCAATGAAGCCATTCATTAATCAAGCCAATACTTCTTTATAATGCAGAGGTAATAATTACAGCAAACAGTTCTAACATAAATCACCTAGAAGTATGCCAAAATCAGGCCCTGCGACTAATAACCGGTGCAGCAAAATCAACTCCAATCACGGCAATGCAAGCCAATACATCTAACTTTAGAGGAGCAGGCACTAATACAACAGGAAAAAATGTTGCGGTTAAAAACAACAAAATGGGAGAAAAGATTACTACAACCAATCAAAATGAAAACACCAACAAGTTTCCTACACAAAGTTACGGAATTAAAAACAGATCTGAATCTTCCTAATTCTAAAGAAAACATTTTAATCAAAGAAAACCCACTAATTTTTGAACCAATTAATATTCAATTAGATTTAGAACAAATAGTTACAAAATCTGAAACTTCCAAACCTGTACTAAAAGCGCTAGCATTAGAAGCTGTGAACAATAGATACCCACCTGAAGAATGGTTACATATCTACACAGATGGATCTAACTTGGACAACTCAGGAGCAGGAATTAAGTGTGCACTGTTCTCATTCTATCAACCAGCAGGATACCACACAACAAATTTTGATGCAGAAGTAACGGCTATTCATATTTCACTTCAACACCTTCTATACAGAATAGATCAATTCAAAAATGCTGTCATACTTTCTGATTCTAAAGCAGCATTATGTGCAATAAGTTCATATAAAATGAAGTCAATCCAAATTAAAGAATGTCACAAAATGATCCAACAACTTCAAAAACTACAGAAAAGTATTATATTACAGTGGATACCTGCACATTGTGGAATTGCTGGTAATGAATCAGCTGATTTTCTTGCCAAAAAAAGGTGCAAATTTAATTCAGAACAAAAGTAAAAACTTACCCTTTACATCCATAGAGGGATTAATCAAAAGAAAATATAAAAAGGCCAGAAAATGTTTATTTGCCTATATGTCTATTTGTGTTAAGAGTTATTTTGACCACTTTGCAGAGCTGATTCTTCATAGACACCTGAAGGAAGCGGGTCATTCACTTCCTCACTGCTACCTATATCCTAAACATCTCCTTCATACAAAGTATAAACTTGAAAGAAGCGTAGGGACAGTGAAGCACAAATTAGTACAAAAGTGAATCGAGAAGATATTGACACATTGCTTCACTCACACTGTTTATTCACAGGACATGTTTCAAGAGCTCTTGCTCCTATCATCAGCTGATACTCGATTAGTGTAAGTTGTAGTGGTTTCCTCTTTCTCCGTATTGTCAATAGATGGCGTGATGTACTTGTCAAAGATGTCCGGTGGTGGAGTTTCAAAATTCATGACTATGACGATTTTTGATAATGAAGATTTTTTCCCATACGGAAAGGTCTATGGGGTGATGAACATATTTTATTAGAGATGTTTCCAAGTTGATGTCATGTCTAGTATTCAAAAAATGAAAAGCCACTGCTGATTTTTTTGTTTCACCATTTTTAATGTTTCTTATATGTTCTTTAGTTCTGATGTTAATATTTGTTTTTGTTTTTCCTATATAAATTTTAGGGCAAGTTTCACATTTGATCTCATAGATTCCTGGTTTTTCTTTGGTAGTGATTGAATTTTTGGGAGGGCCTTTTAACAAATTTCTGATATTAAACCTATTTTGAGGTGCAAGAGTTATGTTGTGTTTTGAGAAGACTTTTTGGAATTTGTTATAGGCTGATGGGTGGAAGGTGAATTTTTTAAAAAGTTTTTTCTCTTTTTCTCCTGTAGGTTCTAGGGTGGTGGTTTCTTTTATTTTCTTAGCTTTGTTGAGTCTGTTAACTGTTTTGTCTACTAAATTTAGGTTGAAACCGTTGGATACAGCTACTTTTTTTATGTGTAGGTATTCTTCTTGATAATCTTCTCTGTTTAGTGGAAAGTTGATCATCCGAAAGATTGAACTGTTGAAAATGGCATGTTGGTGTTGTTTTGGGTTGAAACTGTTGTTCTTAATGTAATTATCTGTGTGTGTCGGTTTCCTGTAAATACCAAAAGTGAGTTTGTTGTTCATTTTTTTGATCTTGATGTCCAAAAAGGGGAGCACACCATCCTCTTCTGTTTCCAATGTAAATTTTATAGCTGGATTTTGTATATTCAAAAGTCTAAGACCATCTTGTATGAGTTTTATAGGTACTATGGCAACAATGTCATCAACATAGCGATACCACACTTTGAAATAATTTGGAAAAGTTTTTGTGATATGTGTTTCAAAAGCACTCATGAATAAATCTGCCAAGAAGGGAGACAATGGGTTGCCCATAGCTAGGCCCGTTTTTTGTTTATAGATCTGTCCATTAAAGCTGTAAGTTTTAAAAGTTCTTCTATTTCTTCAGATGTTATTTGTATTGATTCCAGCCATTTTTTGAGAAGTGGAATAAGCTCATTGGTAGGTATACTTGGATATAAAGAAATGACGTCAAAGGAACTAAAGCATCTGTAGAGTTGATCTTTGTGTCCTTCAAGAGATTTAACAATTCAAACGAGTTTTTGATACTTAAATTTTCAAATTTTGTGAAGGATCTGAAGATTTGGACCAGCCATTTTGATAGTTGGTAAGTGGGTACATCAATGTTATTAATTATTGGTCTGAGGGTAATTTCAGGTTTATGTATTTTGGGTAAACCATATATGTATGGTGTTTTTGGACTGTCTATTTTATTGTTCAATTTATCTCTTTTAGTCATGATTTTACTGTTTTTAATTGCTAAAATCTGTGGAATTAGCAAGTTGTTGTTTGCCGCTTTTGTTTTTGTTGTTAACTCGTTCATCTTCGCGTCCATTTCCTCTGTGATGTTGTTATTCGCCGTCTTCATTTCCGATGTCAGTTCGGCCTTCATTTCCATCATCTTCTCCAAAATCTTTTCCAATGTCGCGTCCATGGTTGTAATGTTTGGTGATGTTGTCCCACTTCCTGACACCAGTGTGACTTTGTGGGTTCGTGAAATGAAAAGTCCAATTACACAAACTCAACAATGTTCTTTATTTCCACCGACTTACAGTTGAACACTTGCCAATTACACAGAATTACGTAATGCACACAATTACAATTCACCAGTTCGTCCGTTACCGTTCTGATGCACGCAAACAGTCTTCTCGTCTGTTCACTAGCTCGTCAAGCACTGACTTTCTCCAGCCCGACGCGTTGCTTATATAAGACCAGCTGGCCAATCTAGAATGTTCCGGATTAGATGAAATATCCCGTAAGTTCGAGAAATCAAGGGGAGTGGAAAGATACGGCACAGAAATGTTTTTCCAGCCACCCCTCGTTACCGCTATAAGACAAACGAGTGGGCGTGTCCAAACGCCTCCGTCTCCTGCTGCTGCCGCTGGCCGGTTCTATAGGGAGTTCCAACGTTCGGTAGACACATTCATTCATTCATTTACACACAAAACAAAATGATTCAAATATTAGGCGTGTTTGGCGCAAAGAATGGCTTTTGCTACAGTGAAACAAAGTAGTGAAATTTCAGTGATTTATTAATAGTCTCTATTGTTACTGTAGATGTATACTGCCTTTAATGGATTTTAAACCAGTTTTTGTTTCGTTTAAATAACTTAATAAATACGGAAGATACGGACTTGTATTTATGATGCATTTTTACAGCATTTAACAATTTAAATGTCTTGATCTGTTTATTGTTTATCCGTTTCCGGCCCCTGAAGGGTTTAAATGGCCATCGGTGAAGCGGTTAAAGAAGATATTGATGGAAACCACCTACTCTGCTGCCCAACATTTAGTCAACATACCAAAATACTGGAGTACAAGAGAGCAAATGACTTCATTGCCAACTGCTTAACATTAGATACCAACATTTACTGTTAAATGAAAAGTGCCAGGAACATAAAATTTCAATGTTGTGTCTCTGTAAGCATTGTAACCTAATGTAGCTATTTGCAGTAAAATTATTTTCATGGCCATTTGGAAAGTCTATACTGCTTTAAAAATTCATTAATTTGCAGGTTCTCAAATTATGATGCCTGTCCATTCTTTCATTAGGAACAGCATTCTTAAATGCCAAATCCTGCAAACTTATAAAAACAGGTTGGTTTGCCACATCCATTTTTTAATTTCTAATACTTCTGTTCATCTTGATTTAGTGGTATGTCAATGTCAGCATCAGGTTTAACTCTATGTTAAAGCTAACAAAGATGAAAGAATATCTGCATTAAGTGGAGTGATAAATCTATTTTTATTGAATTAAAATTTACATTGTTTGGTGAAACCAGCTCTTAAGTCTTAATTTTGCTCATCAGGGCACATTAGTCCATTCTTGCATATCCAATGATTGAACCAAAAGTAACTATAAGACATATAAATCATTATCAACACATTTATAGTGCATTTGGAATAACATTTCAGCAATTCCCAAAGCAGTAATATTACCAGATTACTTTTTAACATGTATTTGTTTCATACATATCATATTGTAACATCAAATTAAGCCATTTTCCTTCAGTGCCAACCTACACGCAAGAACTAAAACCTGTTAGAATGCCCAAGTTCTGTATGGCTTCTATACTCCTCCACAGGAGAGAAAGTCTCCGAGGGATGAGATACAGGGGGATTGCAGAAGGTTCCCACACCCTCCCCGGACAGGTTTATGACACCCCATGTCAGTAGTTACAGACCATTCAAAAACATTCTGACGGCTTCTACTTTTGGGAATGAATTTCCTTGGTTTTAGTGTACAGAGTGAATAGGCGCATGGTTTTTTAACAGTTCTGCTCCTTGTGTAGCATGTGTTCCCTGTCACACACATTCGCTGTCCTTGTACCACTGTATAAGAGAGCACATTCCTTACAGGGACCTTCTTTGCGTTGCTGGACTGTAGTTATGTTTCATACACACGGTTCATTGTGCATGGCATAGCACAAGTGCAACAATGATGCAAGTTGTATTAACTCCACGTCTTTTGTAATAAGGCGAATTGTAGGTCTGGAAAATGGAGCTAACTTATTGGGTTTCTTAACACAAGGAGAACAGTTGCATCACCTGCTATTTTAGGAAGCAGCAGCATCCTGATGTATACTGATTATTTATTTCACTTGTTTGATAGGTTTATACAAATTGGTTTGTTATGCTTAATTCTTGAAGTTATATTTTGTTAAAAAGTGAAATATATAATGCTAATAAAGAACTTGGTTGTATGTTCCTCTGCCTAGGTTAGTTTTACTTTTTCTTCAAATAAATATTAGGCGATTCATGGGAGATTAGATTAGGTTACCTGCGGTCATGCCGTGTCTAGTGTTTTTATAAAGCTTAGTTTTGCTTTGGATATATATAAAGTTTACGTTTACGATTTGTGAAAAGTTAGGCTAAATCAGGTCGTTTCTTAATTATTTCACACTTGTTTCACTTGATTACAAACTCTTCTGCTTCTATAATTCACGGTTCACTAAACGTTCACGTATTTGTTTTCCGAGGCCGGTGATACTGTCATTAAACCTCATAATTGTAGTGACAACGCGGTGATATCCATGTTCATCGCATATTGTTGTTTTTGTTGTATTTCATCAAAACATGAGACCCGCGAGTTCTGTATTCCTTTTCAATATTGTGATTTCGTATTTCATCTGCGCATGTAGTCGTGTCAGTAGTTTCCCTTTAATGCATTCACTTTTATCCTACGTAAAAGCCATATCTTTCTTTATTTTGCTCTACTTACAACTCGACACTACTTTCATTGCGCATGAAGTCTAACCAATTGACAAATTATGTTGGTATGGAAATGGCTTCCAACGAATACGAACTTAATACATTGAATATTCATTTTCGAACTTGACGCGATCGCCATTTGCAGTTCTGTATTTTCACATGTTGCAACATACCTGTGAACATAACCTTATTCTAACCATTCAGCTTTATCGTCAACACAATCTTTGGCTGTGGAAGTCTCGCATACTTTTAACATTTTAACTATAAAACAGATTACTCACGTTCTTAGTTATGAAAGCCCTACACAAATATTCATTAAGCTCACCTTCTCTTCACCGACTCCATGATTCTGTTGACAGTACAAAATAAAATCGAGGGATGACGTAATCACTACTGGTATTATCACAATCACAGCAAAAACACAATTATTCCCTTAATTAAACTGCTCGCGAGATTTATATTTATAACCTAGAAGTGATCACATTAGCTCTGTCTACTGTAGCACAGAACCCTGTACTGTACTAGTAGTCTACGCCAACACAGAACCGCAAATTACTATAAGGAACTGGGAACAGTATTGCCAAGTAATGTTGGCCAAAAGTAGCTAGAAAATTGCCAAAACAAAATAACTACAAATAAAAGGTATTTGTATAATATTTAATAGTCTTAAAAGTAAAATTCACTTTCGTAAACCGAAGAAAACTACTTCATCTTTCAGATACTTCACACCAAATGTTGAATTCCAAAGAATGTGAACAGGGCCATATGTACGCTTTTATTCTACTTACTTAACGAACCATCTTTTGTGAGAATGCTAATCAGTAACGCCTATTTCATAAAATAAAAAAAAAAAACATTTCTGCAATACAGTTGGAGCATTTAAGCTTATTCTTCACATTGACTAAACATACTTTCTGCATTCGAACGTGGTGGGAAGGGAATTTCAATTGCAAAATCTACGGTACTTTCAAGCGGTTTTGATGCCGCCTTATCTTCTGGCTATCTACTTGCTGGAATTTTTTTAATATTCAGTAACATATAGTTACGTTACTGCTTCTCTTTTCCACTTATTTGAGAAGGAATTCAACCGCAGTCCGTCTCAAGGACATAATTTGTAAAATATAAGTATTTTATTTCATATTTAAAACCCCAATTATTCCTCAGCTAGCAAATGAATCAAGCCAAAAACTTTAATTTCCCAGAAGTCTCCCTAAATATCAGCTAAAATAGTCACTAGTCGTTCACTTTTTAAATTCATTCGCTATACGCATTAAGAACGCGAATCTGGTAACACTGCAGGTGACTGCAGGTGAGTGGCCGTCATCTGCTAGGAGAATGGTGACGTCGGTGACTGGAGTATTGCCTACAGTCAAATATGCAAACTAATTGATAAAACATTAGTTTATAAAACCCACGTATCTGAATGTTTCTATTAAATAAAAGACATTTTTATCCGATACCGCTTAATTTCTTTTTAACTTCTAGTTTTTTAATTCTGGAGGACAATTATTATGCATATTCTTAGCAAATATTCCAATGGATGGCAGTCTGAACATGTGTCTGAGCATGGCTCACATTCTAATGGTCTAATTAATAGTTGCGCAGGTCCAGAAATTTCATTTCGTAGTGCTGACCAGTTGACCAAATACCGACTTCACTAATTAGTTCCGGAACTAGAACAGGTTTTGGTGTTCTCTGGTTTTGACGTGGTTACTAAATGTAATTGTAACAGAATGTTGAAAATTCAAAACCAGTTCTGAACTGACTGTTGTCATGTTGCAACATCAGTTACCTATTGGGACACTCAATTCAGAATGGTGTTGTAACAAACCTTAACATTTGGTGTTCTGTGATTTACCTGTAATACGTATTATTTTCTGAGAAAACAAGAATGATGTACGGAAAAGGTGCGTATTTCTGTTTGATTTATGACTGGTTTCAAAAAGAGGAGGGCTGGTGTACGTAATATGTGTCATAAGAATGTGAGGCAACGTTTCATGTTTGTGAGCGCCCAGCAAACATTAAGTATGCTTACGGGAATTATAGTCAGTAATATCTGGTATAAATGTGGAAAATTATAAATGTTTTTGGTTGTCTGTTTTCTCGATTCTTTTTTACTGGCTGTGGAGTTCAGTGTGGAAGATGTGCGAATATCGAGGTTATGATTTAGCTGTATGACCAAATGTTTAAAATTAGTAAACTGTTAAAATACAATTCTGTAAGAAGGAATTTTAAAAGTTCAAGTAACAGTATGTTCAAGAATTACGGAAGTACCAATGTAGGAAGTAACTGGAAGTAACACATAAGTAGGGCATTGAAATATGTGTGCCGTGTGTCATTTAAAAAATGAGAGCCATGCTAAAGGATCACCAACTAGAGAATCTAATGTCTGAGAAAAAAATATTTCAATGAAAATGCCCGCATGTTGATCATATTATGATTATCATCGACATGGTCATTATTGTCACCATTATTATTATTATTATTATTATTATTATTATTATTATTATTATTATTATTATTATTATTATTATTATTATTATTATTATTATTATTATTATTATTATTATTATTATTATTATTATTATTATTATTATTATTATTATTATTATTATTATTATTATTATTATTATTATTATTATTATTATTATTATTATTATTATTATTATTATTATTATTATTATTATTATTATTATTATTATTATTATTATTATTATTATTATTATTATTATTATTAATAATTATTATTATTATTAATTATTATTATTATTATTATTATTATTATTATTATTATTAATAATTATTATTATTATTAATTATTATTATTATTAATTATTATTATTATTAATTATTATTATTAATTATTATTATTATTAATTATTATTATTATTAATTATTATTATTAATAATTATTATTATTATTAATTATTATTATTATTATTATTAATTATTATTAATTATTATTATTATTATTATTATTATTATTAATTATTATTATTATTATTAATTATTATTATTATTAATTATTATTATCATTATTATGAAACTAGCAATACCCAAATGCATAAGTATAATAATATTAATAACCAATTTTTTATCATTATTGTGAAGCTGGTTGACTAGAGTGGGTAAAAATTGTCGGGTAACTCTAAGCTCTATGGATCCTGGACTCACTTGAGCATCATTTCACCCATTCCATTCATCGTCCAATATGACTTTACGTTGGAGGACATAAATTAAAAAACGAAAGTATGGCATCAAAACGTTTCCATATACTGTTTGTTCACTGACATTTTAGCTAGTGGATTGGGGTGGCTTACACTTTACTGGCAGGAGAGTTACAGAGCATGCTGGACACATGTCCTGTACAATGGAAAACAGTCAACAGTGTTGCAAGGCTTCACTTAGTCTGATCAGTCTAAAATAATAAGATTTAAATGACGAAGCCTGGAACTCAAGTACTTCCGATAGTAAGTCGCCACAAATGATGAATCTTGAATGCGAGAGACCCTAGTGGTCTACCGAGGAAATATACGCGTCAAATGGAGAGTTTAATGTCATGACAGCAGGTTGGCCATGGTAGCTCAATGGGTTAGAGTGACTGGACAGAAACCAGGAGATCCGTGGTTGAAATCCCGGCCATGGCATTGAATTTTTTATGTTGACTCTATTAAAAAAAAATCTTAGCCTATATATGGTTCGTGTGGAGAAATGATTAATTTCCATCAATTAACTGTAACCAGCTTAAATAATGCGATGCTAAATATTGGAGTGTTCTTAAATATCCATACACATTGTCCATTCCTTCACCTTTCATTGGTATATTTCAAATTCTCCACCTGCACTGATATACTCACAAACACACTTTGTTGCCATGACTTCTACCTCAACCCTCGTATTTAAAATAATTTGTATATGAAAGATTGCTTTTACTTGCAGAAACACCAAAGCAGATGCTGCCGTCACCTGTAAGAACACAAGGGGATGGCATGGAAAATGCATCAGAAGTAAAAGACAACAGTAACAATGCGAAACAGGAAAAGAATTTTCTTGGTGACAGATTAATTTACAGACCATCACTTACCAGTCATTTTACACCTTCACCTCCAATAATCACAGGAAAAATAGTAAACCTAGTACCAAAAAATGTAACTCAGTCTAAGAAGGATAAAATATTATTGGGGAGTTTAAAGGGGAAGGAACCAAAATTTGTTCCCTATGAGCCATATAAGGCTGCAGTGAAACCAATAATTCCACATGATAAAAAAAGTAGGCCTGGGCAGAGAAAGCAATCCAATCAGTTGGTTGACATGAAGCTCATGGTTCATGCATTGCCAGTTAAAGATGTAAAGCCAGAAGATGATGATGAAAATCAGGCAGACAAAGAAGTATTAAGTAATGATGAAAGAAAAGAGTGGAAATTAGAAATAAAATCTTTGAAGGAAGAGATTTTGTTGTTAAGGGAGGAAAATGGACAGCTAGAAAGCCAGTTGAAATTTCAAGCTCAGGTAAGTGCACAAATTAAGTTTAGTATAGCATGGTTAATAAATTGTGTTCAACAGTGGCGAGGCCTGACGTTCAAAGCAAGGGAAGCTCCAGTAATAATTATCATTAAAATAAGAGATAATGACTCACAGAACTAAGGCTACTCTTCAGTACTCTTTCTAATGTACAGTCACTTATAGGTCCTGCTTGCATTGCAAGACTGGTCACATTACCAGCAGACATTGCTGCTTCCCCTTTTCATTCAGATGTTCCAATTTTTTGTACAGCTGGCCCACATCATGTCAATTGTTAATCTAACATGGTGAAAGTGTATAATTCACACACTTCTGCTAATAACTTAAAACTTACGGGATTTCTTGTTTTTACAGCGTTATATACCAATTTACGTAAATTACTATTGCTAAAGCTATTGAAATATACTTACAATTGTATTTAAAAGTGCCACATAAAACAAAAAAATAAACTTTTCTGCACACACTATAGAGGCTTCATGTGAAAAATCTGTCAAGCACTTCCTAACTACTGAAGAGTTGCAATTGCTTCCGGAAACCTATGAAGCATGGTATTCAAGTTACAAATGCGTGAGTAGAGAAATATTCAGTATTGAATTTAGCTCGTGGAACTGGTCACTTGATTTTAAGCAGCTGTCAAAATGTCTGCAAATAAATTTTAAAAATGTATCCAGAGCAATTAAAATATTAGGCTGTCAAAACTTATTTATTACAGAAAGTATTTTACTCCATGGAAGAATATAAACAGATTAGGTAGAATATGCTATTTACACTTCTCAACTTTGTAAACATATTAATTTTATGTATATTCAAATTAACTTTGTAAACATATTAATTTTATGTATATTGAAATTGACGATCCATGTAAAAAGCTTTACAGTTGGAGATAAACATCAATCAATTGGGATAAACTTTCTTTTGTGCAATGCGAGAATATTTTCTAAGGCCAACGATGCACGGTATACACATGCGCAAGCAGACAACCAGCCGGTTTTCATGTTGCAACCAACATGAGAAACATATGTAACACTTGTAGCCAACCTCTGCAAAAATGCCCCAGACATCTGTCCTACATCCGTGCAAAAGGGTATGTGGATGCAATCAGTGTGGATCAGTTTTGGAAAATACTGACCATGTTTCCTTTCAGGTTTTATTGCTTTACAGAAGTAGGCTTGCTGTCCAGTTATACTGTTAGAAGTGAGGGCTGTTTGTTCTGTGCATTCTTCAAGTTAAATACTTAAGTACGTTGTTGAAAATTGGAAAATGGCTTAACAAATCAGTAAAATGTATGAGCTCGCAGACGGGTTCGGCTACTGCCGCGAATTGTGCTCGACTTTACCAACAGATGTTAAAATTGACGTTAACAAATGTAACGTTTTATAGCTTTACAGAAGTAGGCTTGCTGTCCAGCAAAAGTGCCAATTGTACTGTTAGATTATGTGCATTCTTCAACTATTTAATATCCGTTCAGTACGTTGTTGAAAATTGGAAAATGGCTCAACAAATTAGTAAAATGCAGGGGCGGCTTCTGAAGGGGGTAGCATGTTTGCGCTACAACCAAAATGCTGGGTCTCCCTTTAATGTAATGGCATGTTCCATTTGGAGTTCATTTCGACCTTGTCTAGTGCAGGGGACCTGAGCGCGCTGTATTGTGTGCAGGTGCCAAGTAGTTCACTCCCAGATGCAAACCACTGGCATACAATAGGGAGGTATAGGGCAGGACGAACCTAGGATTTGCCAAGGCAAGTAGGGGGGCGATGCGGGGCGTATGGCTGCATGTGGTTGGTTAACCTAGCTGCCAGAGAATAGTGGATGCCTAACCTGCTCGTTCTTTCATCACAGCAGCGGCATCTATTGCGCCTATGTTAAATGTAACCTACAAGTACATAGCCACATGCTTTGTGCCGTGTTTTGAGTAGTGCATCAGAAATATTTATATAAATACAGGTAACTTGTGTTATAAGAAGAAACAATGAATTCCATAAAGTGTCTTTTAGCACATCCTTTTTCAAACATGACCTTAGAAGAAAAAATTGAACTTAAGCGACTTGGAAGACCCACGCCGAAATTAAACATCACACAGATAGTCAAAACAAAAACAAGATGTTTTAACAGGAACTTTAACAATGATGTATACGAGAAATATTCTAGAGTGTTTATGAAATGTCCATGTTGTGTTATATGCTGTGAATTACCGTTAACTTGTGTGTAGAGCAGTCTGTAGTGACAGACTTGAAGAAATTTTGTTACTTTAAAAAATTAAGTTGCATGGACAACTTTGTGAACCACCAGTCGCCCCTGGTAAAATGTATGAGCTCGCAGACTGGTTCGGCTACTGCCGCAAATTGTGCCAGATTTAAAATCGACGTTAATAAATGTAACTTAAAAATTGTCACGGTGCTAACAGTAATGTTAAATTTATTTAGGTACTATGTGTTAGTTGGCTAGTGTAATTTAGGGACGAGTAAAACTATTGGCAGCATTGCGTTCAGTGGAGAAATAAGGATAGTTTGGCTGCACTGAATTTTTCAATATGGCTACATACGCAATAAGGAAGTAAACAATAACGTTAAAAGAATGCCCTCCAGCACGAAATTGCACTAAAAAGTAAAGAAATTATATTAAAAATCATGGTTGTATATAAAAACATCAAAAAGTGTGAAGGACTTAGAAAACAATCGCTGTGTTGCATATTAGAAAGAAGAGCCAAATAAAAAAGCTTTCCTGGCAACGAATATGCTCAATTTCTTCTCAGGTAGCAAGCCAGATGAAAAGATGATTAGAAATCAACATTTCGGGAGTGTGCATCTCTCCCATCATCAGGATATTTATTAAATGTTGTAACCACAAATGAAACACTGGATATAACACAAATATAAACAAAGGCAAAACACTATCAAAATTTGCATTACTGAACAAAAGTCTGTTTTCAGTAAATTAAATGCCAGGTCAGGAGATGGCATGAGTATAGAAAATTAATTGTATCAAAGAAATGTAACTACTTAACTTGATTATCAAGCTGTATTGATCTGTACTTCTTAAATCGACGGATTTCCATTTTTAAGGCTGGTTTCCAAGAGGAGCTGAACTGAAATCCAGTGTCACGATTAAGCATGCTCCTCTTGGAGGAAATGGCAAAGTCAAAGACCATAGAGCCAATTTTTGGGAGATGACCATCTTGGCAATATATACAGCAGAGAGTGTAGGAGGCTTTGGCCATTTCCTCCGAGAGGAGCATGCTTAATCGTGATACTGGATTTCAGTTCAGCTCCTCTTGGAAACCGGCCTTAAAAATGGGAATCCATTGATTTAAGAAGCACAAATCAATACAGCTTGATAATCAAGTTAAGTAGTTACGTTTCTTTGATACAATTAGTTTTCTATACTCACGCCATCTCCTGACCTGGCAGTCTTTTGTTCAGTAATGCGAATTTTGAGTGTTTTGTCTTTGTTTATATTTGTGTTATATCCAGTGTTTCATTTGTGGTTATAACATTTAATAAATATCCTGATGATGGGAGACATGCACACTCCCAAAATGTCGATTTGTGTCTTTTCACCTGGCTTTCTTCCCAAGAAGAAATTGAGAATTAAAATATTGTTTGGTATGACTTTTTTTTTCTTTTTCTCCTGAACTTCTTGGGGAAGCAGCACTTCCAGTGTTTCATTGCATGCTTTGCCGCTGGGATTTGATTAAACTTGAGATTCATCCATACACTTTTTTATCCTGTCAGTTGCTTAAAGTGCATCAAGGAATTGCTCATAAATCAATTCTTCAAGCAATAAGATTAATTGCCAATGGAATCCAATTATCTTTATAGATTATGTGTGATTGGAGGAATTTAGTAGCAGTGACATACAAATTAACTGAAAAAATTAATTGTAGTCTGATAAATATGGAAAATATGAAGCTATTAACAGTGAAGCAAACAAATATATACAAATATAATACTTTGTAATTTAAAACTTCACTTATCTTATAAGAAATGATGACATTTTTCTTATAAATTGCTTCTGATCGATATTTCATGGAAATTCTTCCACATCTTCAGCTGCAACCGCAAACAAAACTGTCGTCATCTATTCTTTTGAATTAGTTAAAAGGATTGACAATGTTATGTTATCTATATACACTTGTTTCGTTTGATGTAACTGCCTTATTTCCTAGTATTCCTGGAGAAAAACTTTTAATTTATATAAAAAGGTGGTTGAATTCTATTTGATTTTGTTAAACTTACTGAATTTTGTTTAGATCAAAATTTTTTCACTTATGATGGTGAACTTTTTCAACAAACATTTGGCTTAGCAATGGGTAATCCTCTTTCACCTTTTCTTGCTGATCGAGTTTTTTTGAAATACAAGTCACTAAAGCATTCCCTTTAATTTTTAAATTTTGTTATAGATAGCTTGATATTTTTGCTATTGTTCCTGATAAACTCATAAATGATGCTTTGAAATTACTAAATTTTTAAGATAAAGCTATAAAATTTACATTAGAGACTGAAATTAATGGATTTCTTTCTTTTCTAAATTTAAAGATAATAAGAAATAATAATAAATTAAACTATGGTATTTATAGGAAGTCTGCTCATATTGATAATTTCATAAAAAAATAGAAGTTCTAACCCTTTTTCACATAAATTTGCTATTTTCAATAGTTTTATTTATAGATGAATATATCCCTGAATAAAGAGGAATTTAATAAAAAAAATTGGAAAATGTAAATGTCAAAAAACTATTAATGATATTTCTACCCTTATAAAAAATTATAATTTTAAAATATTGACTTAACATCCTTGGGTTAATAAACAGTTTCAAACAATTTTTAAAGAGTCTGGTATAAATTTAGTTCCTCAAAATAAATATAGTATTAAAAATTTACTACAGTTCTCTAAAACAGATAAAATTCCTAATAATAAAAAAATCTGGTATTTATCAATTTAATTGTTTCAATTGTGATAAAGTTTATATTGGAAAGACAAAATGTAATTTAGAAACCAGAACGAAAGAACATTTTCGTAACATTAAGTATAAACAGACTGATAAATCAGCCGTAGCAGATCATTGTTGGTCATTTAGCCATGAAATAAATCCCAAAGTTAAATTATTAAAACAGTTAAATGGTCCGATAGATTTAATGGTTTGGGAAAAAATATTTATTTTAAAAAACAAACATTGCATAATGAATTTTGAAGCACCATCAGTTGATTCTGTTTTTAAATTTGTTTTATTTTCAGATTTTGGTAGTACTAACAAGAACATATTGTGACTTTGTGGGTTCGTGAAATGAAAGGTCCAATTGCACCACTCAAAAATGTTCTTTATTTCCACCGACTTACAGTTGAACACTTGTCAATTACACAGAATTACGTAATGCACACAATTACAATTCACTAGTTCGTCCGTTAAAGTTCCACTGGCACTCGCGATTATGTAAACACCGACGCACGCACGCAGCCTTCTCGTCCGTTAACTAGCTCGTCAAGCACTGACTGACTGACTGACTGACTGACTGACTGACTGACTGACTGACTGACTGACCTGACTGACCTGACTGACTGACTGACTTGTTGCTTATATAGGGTCAGATAGCCGATCTAGAACGTTCTGGATTAGATGAAATATCCCATAAGTTCGAGAACTCAGGTGGAACGGAAAGAGGCGGCACAGTCATGTTTTTCCAGCCATCCCTCGTTACCGCTATAAGATAAATGAGGGGGGCGTGGCGAACGCCTACCATCTCCTGCTGCCGTCTCCCCTATAGGGAGTTCCGACGTTCGGGTGACAATATTGACATCTAGCGTTTGTAACAATGACGACAGTTTTGTTTGTGGTTCCGGCTGATGATGTGGAAGAATTTCCATGAAATTGTGATCCTGAACAATTTATAAGAAAAGTGTCATCATTTCTTATAATATAAGCAAAGTTTTAAGCTACAATCTCTTATATTTGTAGTCTGTTTGTAACATTCCCTCAATAATATAAAAATGCAAGTGACGGAATGTTAAAAGCTGACTATAATTTTCAGTTAGCTTTATAGGACTTAACTATATGCACATTTAGATACATAATGTCAGTTAAGTCATTTAAAAGTTATTTGCATTCGCAGGCAGTCCTTCAGGATTTGAAGCACAGTTAAAGTCACCAGTCCTGTGTCTTGGGCGAACTCTCTAATTGGAAAGTTTCAGTTTGCCTTCATTATTGTTGACCAATTTTTGTGTCTGTCACTTACCGGTGGAAGACCAGATAAGAGGCATGTCTGACACATTTTCATATCCTTCTTGAAGACTTATCCACTTTGATATTGATCGGTAAGGCAATTACTGTCCATTCCAAATGTGTGTGTCTTATCACTGTAAATAAAGTCTTTGTATTGCCCGCATGAAAGTAGTTCACAAACCCTGTCCCTAACAGTTGCATCTTCCTCTCACACTACGTGCTTGCTACATATGTGTCACCTACTAAACATTGCTCCATCTACAAAAAGGCACCCTGCATGAAAATCATAAGGTACTTGTAAGCATGTGGAAATTAACATTTTCCTTAAGTTAATCACCATCCTCGGGTAAAGATGCAACATTCAAATATTGTGACTTTGTGGGTTCGTGAAATTAAAAGTTCAGGTTACAAACACTAAAAATTACTCTTTATTTCCATAGAAACACACTTTGGTTGACCCTTACAGTAGCAGAATTACGTCAGATACACAATACAACTTACAATGTCATCAACCACAAACAAAGTTCACGCAGCTGTTTGCTCACATGAGTCCAATTATTGTTGTTGCATCGTAAGTTTATAATTGGCATTTTGCCTCCACGTACTGTTCAGCTACGAAAACAAGGAGAGGGGATAAGCATGTCACTGACGTGTCATTGCGGTCGTCTAGCAACCAGCAATCCACCAATCAAAAGTAAACTGTTGCCATAGCAACCTGGGACGCTGATCCTGTGCTGCGAACTCTATCGCACTACACCACGTGCTTTATGCATGACGCTAGTCTATCGGCATGTTGAGGTTTTCAGTAAACAGACACTGCTCCTATTGTTGCTTCACTTATGAATCATCGGTATCACAATATCGTCGTCGTTCGTTGCCCTTTAGTATGAGATGGTATGCGCTGTTGGAAGGGAACAGGTGTGGATTTAGTTTCAAGGAATATCTTATGACGTTTTCTGGATCAATGACCAACCTTTACAGTTTAATGACCAACCCTTCTTACCATCCTTTGTCCGGTCCAGTTCTAACATGAATAACCTTTACAGTACTTAGGGTATTTCTCCCTGTCAGTTTTTGGGCACGGAATCCCAATTAAAGGACAAGCAAGGGAAATTATATGTTCCGTAAGAAAATATTTTGAGGATGAAAGGGACAATGGGGGTCCAATAATTTCCGTTTCAAAAGTACTGGACAGAACCTCAGCTGCTGTTGGTGTAAATAAGAATACCATAGTTAGAGTAGGGAAAGAGAAATACGCTAGTGAAGAAAATCAGGCATGTACATCGCGGTTACAAACTCCAGGAAAGAAGAGGAAGCAACATAACCCGGTCACTAACCTAGATCCATTTCAACAAGATGCCATTTGCCGCCATATTTATGTGTATTATACCAGGAAGCAATATCCTACACTTTCAAAACTGCACTCATCTCTACAAATGGATGATCTTTTTACAGGTGGCAAGACCTCACTTTGAAAAATAGTTAAAACTTTAGGATTTCACTATAAAAAGCTAAATGGCCGTAAGATCTTGCTGGAAAAACCGGACATATGTGCCTGGCGCTGTAGGTTCCTACGAGAAATTATTTCTTGTGATTTTGAGAATATTGTATGGATTGATGAAACCTGGGTGAATGCTAATCATTGCATTAACAAGGGCTGGACTGATGATACCTTGGGAGCAACAATGCGGGTGCCATTAGGTAAAGGTGAAAGAATAATCCTCCTTCACGAGGGAAACTCTTTTGAATTTATTCCGAACTGTTGCCTCCTCTTCAAATCTAAGAAAACAGGAGACTATCATGAAGAAATGAACCATTCCAAATTTCTTAACTGGTTGAAAGAGCAGTTATTAGTCAATTTGGAGAGGCATTCCATAATTGTCATGGATAACGCAAAATACCAACTCTGTTATTTTAGACAAAGCTCCAACAATGGCATCCAGGAAGAGTGTTATTTTGGAATGGCTTGTTCGCAACAATGTGCGTGTTCAAGACCATTTAAAAAAGTATGAATTGCTTGAACTGGTAAAAGCAAACAAACCGCAGTTCTCAAAATATATAGTTGATGAAATTGCTGCAGAAAAAAGGCCACAAAATTATTAGACTTCCTCCCTACCATTGCCATTTTAATGCAATAGAGTTGATTTGGGCCCAAATAAAGGGATATGTAGCACGCAACAATACAGATTTCAGTATAACATCTGGTATAAAACTAACAGAAAAAGCAATAGCAAAAATAAGTGCTAAAAATTGGGAAGATGCTGTTTGTCACACAAAAAAAGTTATAGTGGCAGCATGGAAAAACGAAGGTGTTTTGAAAGAAAGTGTGGAAGAACTCCTAATTTCCGTGGGAGGTTGCAGTAGCTCTGACGACGACGGTGGCGGCGGTGACAACAATGATGATCATCTGAAAAGCAGTAGCAATGACAGCAGCGACTCTGAGATAAGCGGCATATTCCCGTTGGATTAGAATACATAATTCTGTGCAGGTATGGCACTTTTGTTTCTCTAAATCTTAACTGTAGCTAATTATTTGTTTTTTGTTCATTCCGAAGATTTTGTATGCTGTAATTAGGTAACTGCTCACTTAAACGTGTAGACAGTCTTACGGCAGTCTTACGATTAATACTGCAGTATGCAAATTTCTAGGAATGTGTGTGTGTGCATTACCGCAACCGAACTTCCTCCTCCCCTCTACCAGCCATCTTCATTGCCTAGCACGTGGAGAGAGGGACGGTAAAGTGGCAACGGTGCTATCCCCTCTCTTTCCCCACTCCTTCAGCTGTCAATCACCAACTTATAATGCACCCATAATAACAACTGTTTCACATTCGCAGGCAGTGGCTCCTTCTATAGCTTACTCACTATTCCGGAAATTCGTGGAATGTTCTCAATCAGGATGGCGTTAAAAGAAAGACGAACTCTCCAGAAATCGGTGTCCTTCCCCCCACCGTTTCCGCAAGCTTTTACCACTGCACTACCCATCTCTTTGAATGTGTCGGCCGCACCACCTCGCTGCAACAATGCATTCACGACAATATGAATCCACTGAAGATGACTTAGCTGCCATATTGGATCAGTCACACTTAAGGTTACAATGTACTCCGTAACTAGGAGTGTAGCTAAAAGGATAAAGCAGCCTAAGCGCCACCAGATGTTACAACCCAGGGGTGTGCATAGCAGGAATCAGATGGTAGAGCAAAGTAGAGACAACACTGAGTTCTGTAATATGTCAGTTTACTAAACCTTAATTATTAATGTTAAGTACAAGACACTCCCAAAGTCTTGAAAGTCATGGAAACATTAAGTATTTGTTTTCTGTCACTTTTTAATGGTTTCCTGAATTTGTGTTTGAACCGTTGATACACACCTTGCTCTGTCATTAGAATTCTAACCCTGACTAAATCATAAAATCTCATCTGCATTTAGTATATGTGTGCTAGCATATATTTTCTGTGTTATAGAAAGTGTTTATTCTGTGCTCAGATAGCACCTCAGGGAATTCATTGCTGCATTTCTCTTATATGCAGAAGAACAGTAGTTATACATACAGTTTGTAATTTGCAAGCAAGATACTCAGAGTTAGATGGCATTCACAAAATTACATTTTGTAATATCTTAACAGTGTGTGCCCATTACTTTTGACAACGAGATATGTTAATCACTATAAAATGTGCACTTCTATACCTTTTCTACTCCCAATGTTTCATGATATACATTATAAAGGAACTGTTTTCATTGGCATAAGTGTGTTTGCCTAGGTTTGTGACAAGCAGAAGCACATGCCTTTGTTTACACCAGTGGAAACTCATTTGGAATGGACAGTAGACAATGCATACAAGCCTCTTGCAGTCCTCAGTTATGCTGTCTTCTTGTGCAACTTTTAGCACATTCAATTTTTAGCACATTCAATTTTTAACCAGTTACTCTCTTCCTGCTTCAAAAACACAGCAACTATATTGTGCAGCATTTGTTCAAAATAGCTTTTGTTATCACTGTGTGCAGATATGGAGTTGTACTCTGAGGGAAGTTCAGAATGTAACTAACCTGTGATATAAACTACATTACCTGGCTCCATTTCATGATGATGCTATAATATCATTGCACTTTTAAACATCAGCTTATGTAGATTATCTGCACTTCCATAAAGTTCCTGCATTTAAAGTAGTTTAGCTTAGAAGTGAGTCCCATGTAGCTCAATGGGAGTGGTAGGATGTGTGATGTTGGCGCGCTACTCTTAAGGGGATTGGGGAAGCTCTGTGATGCCATCCAAATCATCTTCTGCTTTGCTCAAGTAAGAAACAATAACAATCTAAACAAATTCAATAGTTTCCCAAAATTTGAAAGTGAAAATTTAAAATACTCTTTAGATCTGGTAGAAAAAATCAAAGATATAAATTTGGACAAAAATGATAGACTGGTTTCATTTGATGTCACATCTTTATTTCCAAGCATCCAACTGAAAAATTACAGACTTTATTAAAAAAAAAATGGCTAGCTACAATAGAAATGGAAACAACAGAAGTAGAAGAATACATTTCACTAACAAAAATATGCAATTAACAAAACTTCTTCAGCTTTAATGGAAAACACTACAAGCAGAAATCAGGTTTATCAATGGGTAATCCACTTTCACTTTTTTTGGCTAACTTATTTATGAGTGCATTTGAAACACAAATCAAAAAGTCTTTCCCATTGATCTTCAAAGTTTGGTATAGATATGTCAACATCTTTGCAATTGTACCGAATAGACATTTAGATGATGCACTAAAATTACTCAATCTGCAAGAAAGGACTATCAAATTCACGATAGAAAAGGAAATCAATGGACAACTCTCTTTCTTGGATCTAAATATCATCAGGAATAACACAAAAATAAAATTTGGAATTTACAGGAAACCAACACATTCAGAAAATTACATAAAAAATAATAGTCACAATCCAATTACACATACACATGCAATAATAAACAGCCTTACACACAGAATAGTCAACATACCCATGGAAAAAGAAGAATATTTCAAAGAACAAAAAACAATACTACACATAGCAGAAGAAAATGGATACAACAAAAGTTTGGTGTTGAAGAAAATTTGAAAAGATAAACTAAAGAAAACCATTAAGGAAGCAACCACATTTACAAAAGAAAAAGAAAGCAACAGCATATTCAGTTCATTCACATATCACCCAAAAACATTTAATAAATTTAAAAAGATCTTCAGGGAACAAAATTATCACCTTGGCACCTACTAATAGACACTCAATTTTAAAATTGCTAAATTCAAAACCAAGATGAAATCCCATCAGTTAACAGATCCGGAATATAACAAATAAGTTGTAAAAATTGTGAAAAATGTTACATAGGTCAAACAAAAAGAAATATAAAAACCAGAGTCAAAGAGCACTTTAGAAACATCAGATTAAAACAAGAAGAAAAGTCAGCAGTAGCATTTTATTTTTGGAATGAAAGTCATGACATTGATCCAAATCCAAAATTATTAAAAGGAGTGATAAACCAAAATAAATCGACAACATGGGAGAACATATTCATATGGAGAAATAAGGATCGCGTAATGAACTTTGAAATCCCACCAGTAGATAATTTGACAAAGAAGTTCATAGTTCCACCACCAGAGAGAGAGCAGACAACAGATGCTAGTTGGAGAGAGGTTGAAAATGGAGTCAATTGCCTTTGAAACTAGTCTCTCGATGATATAAAAAAGTAAGTGACGAGTGTCAATAAACCGACTACAAATAGTTTTATGATTAATAACAATCTCGTTTCGTAATGTCTGTTTATGCAAGCATTGCCACACGTCACTAGCTTATACCCCTTTACTGACTTCCCTGCATCCCACAACCACACAGAGCTTGGTCCTATACAGTACTTTGCATCTGTAACCAACAACACACTACTTTCTTACATACAGGTTTACACATGTGATGGCTGGACGGCTCGCATACTGGAATCACCACCATTGGCAGGGACTTTATGGAAGTATGGCTACTCTACCACAGCAGTATGCTGGCAAAGCAGGATTGTTTTAATATAATATTGAGTTGAACTAGTACTCTATGCTCCTATTGCTAGTGTTTACCTAGAATGTGTTTTGTTACGACCTTCCGAACATCCTCAGCTAATGTCGCTTGAGTTACTATTATTTCCTTGAATTTTTCTACTTAGTCATTTGTTCATTTGTTCAAGTCATTCTTTTGTATTGTTCTGCATTATTTTGTTAATTTGTGTAAGTGTAAAGACTAAAATTGAGTAATACCTTATAAAACTTATAACTTCACTCATGTCCTTTTACAAAATCAGGGACATTTTCGAGACTGTTGCAGTCTCATCATCAGCTGATTAGCGACTCATCACAGTTGGTTGTCTGGATCTCTTGTAATTGGCTCCCTCTCTCGAAAGATTCTTTACATAAGTTCAGTAGACAACTCACTGATGGCACATCAAAATTTATAATATGTGGAATTTTTTTTAATAAATTTTTTTCCCAAGTTGTAAGTTCAAGTTTTGTTGACAATGGGTTTAGTAGATAGTCAACATGAAAAATTCAATGCCATGGCCGGGATTCAATCAATTAACTAAAATGGGTTTAGTAGTTTGATCTCCTCTCCAATGTGGTGGTTATTATTCCAGAAATGAAAAGCAACTGCCAATTTTTCTGTTTGTTTATATTTTATGTTCCTACGGTGTTCTGCTAATCTAGTTTTTAAAACAGAAAATTTGGCAGTTGCTTTTCATTTCTGAAATGATAACCACCACATCAGAGAGGAAATCAAACTACTAAAACCATTATTGTCAAATAAACTTGAACTGACAACATGGGAAATTTTTTTTATTAAAAACATTCCACATATTCTAAATTTTGATATGCCATCAGTGAGTGGTCTACTGAACTTACATAAAAAATCTTCCGAGAGAGGGAGCTAATTACAAGAGATCCAGACAACAACTAACTGTGATGAGTCGCTAATCAACTGATGTTGAAACTGCAACAGTTTCGAAAACGTTCCTGATATCTTAAAAGGATGTGAGTGAAGTTACAAGTTTTAAAAGGTTTGACTCAGTTTTAGTCTTTATACATGAAATTAACTTCACTGTTAACAGCGCTTTTGTTTATAACTATTCTAATTTCTGTATATTCTTGGAGGGAGGCCATTTTAATGAGATCTTGACATTGAAAAAGAAGCCATCATATAATATAAAAAAATAAATTGGACTACCTTGTTACTGGGGAAAAAAGAAAATCACGAATAAGCTTAAAAACTCACCAGAGGAAAGGAATTCACCAGAGTTTTCTTACTTAAGTCAAAGAAATAAAACACAAACTAAAACTTCCTTATTTGACAGAAACAAAGAAGTATCAACTCTTTAGAAGTGTTTAATATTGAACACTACCTCAACATAGTACATCCTTCTTTATCTTCTCTAAAACCTTTCAGAAACAGTGCTCCTGATTGCATCCAAGTGATCTCTTCTTTAGCCAGGAAGTACCCCAATGGTGATCTTGAAGTTTTTGATAGTACAGGTATTCTTTTTAAGCATGTACAATGGCTGTTCTATAAAGAATGATCATAACTTTTTTTAACATACCTTTACTCTTCCTCATAATTTTGATGGTCCTTCTAAAAATAGTCTCCCTTAGATACAATGCACTTGTTCAAGCATTTCTATCACTCTGCAAAGATATGCTGGAAACTATTTTTTTGAGGAATCCTTCAAAATCCCTCTGCAGACTTCACTACTGCTTCTGAAGATTAATGATGCTTGCCAGCAAACTGTTTCTTCACATTAGGGAATAGGAAAAAGTCACACGGAGCTAAATCCAGACTATAGGGAGTGTAGGGAACACACTTCATATATTATTGAATTTTTCAGTTTGACTATCTATCCTATTGTAATTTACGTTCTCCAACATTAAGTCATATCGGACGGTGAATGAATTGGGTGAAATAATACTCAAATGAGTCCAGGGTCCCTGGAGCTTACAGTTACCCAACATTCGCCTGGAAGGATAAGGGAAAACCCTAGGAAAAACCTTATCCAGGTAACTCACCCTGACCGAGATTCGAACTCAGGACCTCTTGAATGTGAGGCAGACACGCTACCTAGGCGGAGCCAAAACCTTTAGACTATACACAGCTAGTGTGGAAGAACAATTTATTTCCATCAATTTACTTAGTAATAAAGGTTTAATGATGAAGCCTGGGACTCAAGTGCGTCAAGTAAGTCGCCACAAATGGTGTGTATCTCGAATACGAGAGCCCCTAGTGGTTTACCGGTAAAGCATACGAGTCAGTTGGAGAATTTAATGTCTTGACTGCATGTTGGCCATGGTAGCTCAGTTGTTAAGAGCGACTGGACGGAAACCGGGGTATCCGTCATTCAAATCCCAGCTGTGGCATTGAATTTTTCATTTTGACTCCGTCTATCAAAAACCTTAGCCTATGCATGGCTAATGTGAAGAAACGATTAATTTCCATTAATTAACTTAACACACTTCATGTTGATTTTTACAAGATGTTTGCAACAACATGAACTATATGTGGCAGCTTATTATTGTGGTGCAGCTTCCAGGCTGTTCCATGGAAGTGTGGTCTTTTGCACCTGATCAATATTTGAGTGTTCTTCAGGTTATTCACTGATCTTCTCTCACAGTGATAGCAGCAGTGTGGATGTTTTCTTCCATATGGGCAGTAACTGGAGTGCTGGCTCCACTTTCCTTTTAAATTGATTGATTGTCCTTTGAGCTGTGCTGTAGGGAAGAACAGACTCTCCATAAGCCTCCTGTAACATTATATGGGTCTCAGCTGAGGATTTTTTGAGACAAAAGAATTTCAAAGCTGCATATTGTTCCTTGCACATCACCTCCATTATTTCGGTAGGCGATATGAACATGTTTAGGCGAGAGCCAGGAGTACCAACAATGAAACTTCTATGGCATGTTTGTTACACATTAAGCTAACAGAATTTCATAAGATTAAATTCTAGTGCGAGAAATTATGACCGTAAAAAATGTATGGTCATTCTTTATTGAAAAGCCCTCGTAGATTCTCTTCAGTGAGCTGGTCCCATATAACCTCTATCTCATAAGATAGTACTGGTGTAATTTTGGCTTTGAATAGGTTTAGGGCCATTTATATAGCCTGAATAGTCTGATATTTTTTATGTGGTACATTGCCATTGCTGCTTGGCCTGCTTGCTTTGTCACATGTTTAGTGAAGCGTTTGGTGGTTGGTTACAATATCACTCCTAGATATTTAAAGTCTGGTGAGATTTTGAGTTTCTGTCCTCGGATGGTGATTTCAGAGTATGCAGGCACTCTGCCCCTTTTTTTTATTATTTCCATCTGACTGTGTTTTGTAGCATTGTTTTGAAACCATGTGTTAAAGTAAGTGACGAGGTGTCAAAAAATCAACTACAAATCTTTTTTTTTTAATTTTTTTTTTATTCTTAGTACCAGTGTATTAAAATTCTCTTTCATCACCAAACCTCCTAATATGGCCAATGCTGCTCCATTCTACGAGGGTGGTCTGAAAAGTTTCCCACCTCAACATGAAGATGGCAGCACTCATAAATAAAAGCTAGTTAATTTCGTTGTTCATCTGTTGTCGGCTACTCATCAAACTTTCAGCCATTTTGAATGCTCAGTTATGTAACAGTCGTTTGAGTGAGTTGATGTGAGTGTTTTTATGAAAATGGACAAAATCGAGTATCGAGCTGTCATAAAATATTTGTTTTTGAAAGGTAATATGCCTGTGCAAATCAAAGAGGGGTTGGATTCTGTATATGGGGACTCTGCTCCATCATTTACCACAGTGAAATTTTGGGCAGCTGAATTTAAATGTGGCCATAAGAGCTTGGGAGACGAACATTCGGGACGTCCAAAAACTGCAACTACCGATGAAAACATTGCCAAAGTTCATCAAATTTTGCTAGATGACGCCGAATTAAAGTGAGAGATATAGCAGAGGCTATAAACATGTCAAAAGAACATGTTTTTCACATATTAAATCAACATTTAGGCATGAAAAAGCTGTTCGTGCGTTGGGTGCCGCGTTTGCCCACGTTAGACCATAAATGTGTTTCAACATTTCCAATGCTCTGTTGGTGCAGTATAGGCTCAATAAATGCAAGTTTTGGCGCCGAAAAATTACTATAGATGAAACTTGGAAATACCATTATACGCCCAAAAAATACAGTCCAAACGGTGGACTGCAAAGGGGGAACCGGCTCCACAAAAAGCAAAAACTGTTTTTTCAGCTGGGAAAGTGATGGCAACCGTTTTTTGGGATAGACGTAGAGTTATTTTAATCAATTATCTTCAAAAAGGAAAAACCATTACAGAGGCATACTACGCATCATTGCTTGACAAGCTGAAGGCAGAACATGCGGGAAAATGGCCACATTTGTTGAAAAAGAAAATCGTGTTTCACCAAGACAATGCACCATCTCACACCACAATGGTTGCAATGGCGAAAATCCACGAATTACAATTTGAACTGCTTGACTCACCAGATCTAGCCCCAAGTGACTTATTTTGTTCCCTCATCTGAAAATTGCGCTCGGAGGACAGAGATTTTCGTCAAATGAAGAGGCCATCACCTTTGTGAACAATTATTTTGCAGAGAAAAACGCTGAGTACTATTTGGATGGGTTACGGATATGGGAGCATTGCTGGGAGAAGTGTGTAGAGTTAAGGAGACTATGTTGAAAAATAAAAAAAGAAATTTCTGAAAAAATGTCTTGTATCTTTATTAGGTAGGAAACTTTTCAGACCACTTATGTAAATGCAAACACTGTAATTTTGGTTGTTAATCTTTATTAAGCTCTTAGTTCACCTGATAGGTAGATTACTGTTTATCAAGATTAAGAGATCCTTTGTCTTGTCAGAAATACTTTGCATTGGGCTTGACTTTTGAAGGAAAAGAAAATTAATGTAGAGCTCATTATTATTATAAATTCATCACTTACTGGTATATATGATTTTCAGAGTTTGGACAGAATAAATAAAAGTGAGTGTGATAGATAGTCAACTTGAAAAAAATCCAATGCCATGGCTGGAATTAAGACTGGGTGTGCATTTCCTTACACTAAAAGAATTTTACTTAGTACTCAAAGGAATGTTTGTGAAAGCTACAAATTTTTAAGAAAAGTTTTAATTTTAAAATAGCAACTATTCCTTGTTTCAAATAAGCTTTCCCTGTATCACTTCATGCTCATGTACCTAATCACCTCTCATTGGCTGCTGCTGTTGTACGAGTAGTATAGACTATTGTGCGGTAAAAATGAGATCATTATGTAACATGATGATATATCTTAATATGTTCAAATTACTAAAATTATGCAAGTGAGTCAACCATGTATATACTTTTCTCCACTTACAAGTTTTTTATGAATACTAGTTTCTGGGGACTTCTCCCCTATCGTCAGTTCTGTGGTTGACTGATGATGCATCCAGTGTCTGCATCTGGCTTGGTGTCGTGCTGCCATCTAATGTCCTGGTAAGTTTGATGACGTCATCTACCGCGGGAATTTCAAAATTCATCAAGAGGTCCTGTTTCTTCATAATAAATATGTTTTCCCAAATCTGTAGTTCCAGAGGTTTCTTTGAACTGATCAAACAGACAATGAAACCTCTGGAACTACAGATTTGGGAAAACATATTTATTACGAAGAAACAGGACCTCTTGATGAATTTTGAAATTCCCGCGGTAGATGATGTCATCAAACTTACCAGGACATTAGATGGCAGCACGACACCAAGCCAGATGCAGACACCGGATGCATCATCAGTCAACCACAGAACTGACGATAGGGGAGAAGTCCCCAGAAACTAGTCTTCATAAAAAACTTGTAAGTGGAGAAAAGTATATACAAGGTTAACTCACTTGCCTCATTTTAGTAACAATGGCACTCCACTTTCTGAAATACTTCTTTTTATTCTATATGTTCAAAGATAATTGTCGAATTTATATTTTCATAACCGTATGAATTAATTATGTTACGCAACAGAGTTAATTTATCTTGAATGCATGTTAATTCTTAAATGTCATAAAGAGGAGGATCTTTGCTTCCAACCTGACTCTCGGGATACCTGACGATAGCACATGCATTTATCAGTAGTGGTGACATTTGTTTATGTCTTATTACACGTGGTTTAAAAGCACCAACTGCGGCGCCGAAAGCATTAGCGAATTAGAGTAAAGGGGAAGGCAGTAGCACATGGAATGATAGATGTCTGTGGGGTAAGGTTATTAGAAACAAGCCTTAGGTTTGGGTTTGATATATGGATGTTTATGTCTCGATCTCCTCTGTTTGGGTAAGACTCTGTCTGACTGAATTAGACGTTTTTTCAAGTTGACTATCTATCCAATACTTTAGTCTATATATGGCTAGTGTGAAGTAATGAATAATTTCCATCAATTAATTTAAATGAAAGTGAGTGTGATAACTAATTATTACTCAGGCTATTTTTCCTTATTTTGAAAATGTCACCATTTGTTACTGAATAATTGTAATTAAGTAGTTTGTTGTGGGTTTCTTTCAGTGCTGAAAGGGTCTTCCTTCTCCTGAGATTCAACTGTCTTCTGACTAGGAGAATATTAAAGCCACACAAACTGACACATTGAATAAATGGTCATAATAGTGAACTGATATTGGTAAATGTGGTTGGAAATAAGGAAACATTTTTTTTTTCTTTTCTGTGCTTGGAAGATCCATAAAGGCGGTAAAGAGTATATGAATTTTAATTTGCCTTACTCATTACCATTTCACCAAATTGCATGTTTGTAAAATTATTTCATTAATTACCAATGCTAATAAATGGAGTAGTGGCATTTTCCATGAATGCATGTGCTTATGCAGGTTGGATAAATGTGTTAACTCTCAAAGAAATGGAGATATACTCTTTACACAGACATTCAATGTTCTGATAATTAGTTTCAAATGCTTTAATTGCTGCAAGCAAGAGTTGATTCACTTCACACATATGAAACTATCCTATTGGTATAATTAACACATTTGCATGGATTTTGTTCTAATTGAGATAGGTGTGTCTTGCATCCTCTACAGGATGTGCCAAATTTAATTCAAGTTAGAGTCAACATGAAAAATTCAATGCCACGGCCAGGATTTGAACCATGGATGTCCTGGTTTCCGTCCAGTTGCTCTAGACCATTGAGCTATCAGGGCCAACTTGCCGTCATGACATATCTCCATTTGACTCGTATATTTCCGCGGTAAACCACTAGGGGTTCTCACATCTGAGATACACTATTTGTGGCGACTTACTATTGTAAGCACATGAGTCCCTGGCTTCATCACTTAACTCTTATTATTTTAGTTAATTGATGGAAATTAATCATTTCTTCACACTAGCCATATATAGGCTAAGGTATTTGATAGAGTCAACATGAAAAATTCAATGCCACGGCCGGGATTTGAACCACGGATCTCCATCCAGTCACTCTAACCCATTGAGCTCCCATGGCCAACTTGCTGTCATGACATTAAATTCTCCATTTGATTCGTATATTTCCCCGGTAAACCACTAGGGGCTCTCACATTTGAGATACACCATTTGTGGTGACTTACTATTGTAAGTACTTAAGTCCCAGGCTTCATCATTTAACTTAGAAGAGTTGTCTAGATTCTCCTGTTGTCTAGATCAACTTTCAAAGCTGATGAACCATTTTGTCGTGCAAACATATGGAATGACGCCACTCTAGGGTAACAATTTGTTTTTATACTAAGATACTGCCTCTTGTCTGAGCTACCACCTTGCATGTTTTTTAGTGCAAATGTGTTCATGGCACTGTAAAATTTATAATGGATATGTTTTTAAGAATAAACATGCTCCAGAATGTACCCTTTGTGGGTGAAGCTTCTCTGTACATTGTCATGTATTAACAGCACCCGAAATTAAATCATATGTAACTCTAATCGCCTGACCGACAAATTCTGTGATATATTTGCAGATGATGTCATAGTAGCAGAGTTTTAACTTTCTCAACACTTGCAAATTCTTCAGCTGAGTTTATTTTTCTAACATATTTTTTGTCTACATGTTCACACAGTTCCCATTTTAGGTTTATGTTATCAGGTTTTGGCCAGAGTTTTCTATGGTTTTTGCTTCAGGTGGCACCTTTTATTTCTATTCTGCCTAACTTCAGTTAGCTAAACTGCTTCCTATTTAGGGTTTTTGTTTCTCCTTTGTCATGAATGATATTAGTGTATTAGAGTTATGCTATCTTGTTAGCATTAATTGGTGCATCTAGTGATACAGGAATATTCATTGTCAGTTAATATATACTAGGTGTTAGGGGTATGAGTGCGCAGACTTCTTTATCATTTACTTTTGCAATTAGGATGAGACAAATTTATGAATGAGTTATTTGTGTCATGTTGCTGAAATGGCTTGTTTAGCCACAAAATGATACGAAAGGATTGAATTTCAGCATGTTTATTGGAATAAATTCATGGGCATATGCTTGGCAATCAAGCAACATTTGCGTGTGTGTAAGTGGAAGGTGAGGAATGTGAAAGCAAAACTACCTGCTCGGCACCTTGCACAACAGCAAGTTCTGTCAGTGTTTCAGACACTTATATCCATTCAGAGCTATGGCTGTATTTACAAATCAAGAGTGTTTAGATATGCTTGTAACTTATGGCAAATCCGACTGAAACATACCTGAAGCTCAATGCTTTTATAGGGATGTTTTGCAGTGGGAGAATTCCAAATCCAAGATCATTTGCTGCAGTAGCTCAGTGGATCAGTATCAGGAATGGTAAGGTAGAGTTAGACTAAAAAATTCAATGCCACAGATCTGGTCTCCTTCCAGCTACTCTAACCAATTGAGCTACTTTGGCCAATGTGCCGACATGACATTAAATTCTCCAACTGACTCTTGTTTTTCCCGGTAAACCACTTAGGAGTTCTCATAAACACATGAGACAACTACCTTAATGGTGACTTACAACCTATCAGTACTTTATTGCCCGGGCTTTATAGTTAACCACTATTTGGTCAGTAAATGCAGTTGTTCTTTCACACTGGCCGTGTGTAGGCTAAAGTATGGAAATGTAGAGTCAAGTAGAGTTAGAGAGGCTGGCCAACGTGCTGACATGACATTAAATTCTCCAACTGACTCGTGTTTTTCCCGGTAAACCTCTAGGAGTTCTCATAAACACATGAGACAACTACCTTAATGGCAACTTACAACATGTAAGTACTTTAAGGCCCGGGCTTTATAGTTTGGACCACTATTAGGTACAATTAATGGAAATTAATTGCTCTTTCACACTAGCCGTGTGTAGGACGCACTATGAAAGGATAGAGCCAGACTGAAAAAACACGAGTCAGTTGGAGAATTTAATGTCATGTCGGCACGTTGGCCATAGTAGCTCAATGGTTTAGAGCGGCTAGACGGAGACCAGAAGAACCGTGGTTCAAATCCTGGCTATGGCATTGAAATTTTCAGTATGGCTCTACCCTTTCCTAGTGCGTCCTACACATGGTTAGTGTGAAAGAACAATTAATTTCCATAAATTTGAATTTGTTATCCTTGATCATCTTATGCATAGCCTCTTATGTTTAGGTCTAGTTAATACGATCGAATAGCTTAAAATATAACCACCCCACGCCTCGTTACTAGCCGTAGTTGATAAACAGAGCTGCATGTCAAACCGGCTTTCAAGTGCTCACCAAGTTTAGACTTTCACCCATTGTAGCTGTGAATGTATACCTGGCCGCAAATCAAAACAAAAACATTAAGTTTTGAATGCCTACTCTGTTGCCAGACTGTGAAGATCATGTTTTCATTAATGTTGAATTATCTCCTTTACTTTTCAAGATAAATGAAATTGTTATGAGACTTTATTATTCGTCATATTCGGATCTCCCAGCTCGCAAAAGCAGCACACTCATATCCCTAACACCTTGTATGGTTCAAATAAAGGATTGACTTTAATGACCAATTTAAGTCCACAATTAAGAAATATTTGGACCTAAGCTATGCTGTGAATCAATTTGGCTGCCAATGCCTGTATCAATAAAGGTTGTCACCATTTAGATATATAAAATGCTATATGAAAATGTCTTGTCTAATGTGGCAATTAAAGAATGCAACTACTTGGACAAAATTCTTCACAAAGACCTTCTCAAAAGATAATAGAAATGTCATATAAATTGCCCTTGATTTAAGTGAATAGTTTGTTTTCAAGTCAGTTGTTACTACAGGTGAATGGAGAGTTGAAGAATCTTCTTGTAGCAGCAGTAGGAGAGGATTTGGAAACCAGAATGCATCTTTTAACAGAAGATAAATTGCAACTTGCCCGTGCCCTTCTAAACTCTGCTCAACGCTTATCTACGCATCAGGAACAGACTGAATGGCTTGCAGGACAATGTGAAGTATGGAGGAGCAAATTTCTTGCAAGCAGGTATATGTTCTAATATCTGTTCATCCATTCCTGGATTTCTTCCTTTTCTAGAGCTAAAGATAATAACAAATAATAAAAAATTAAATTTTGGTATTTATAGGAATTCTACTTGTATCGATAATTACATAAAAAATAAAAGTTGTAATCCTTTTTCACATAAATTTGCTGTTTTTAATAGTTTGATTTATAGATTAATAAATATACCCCTGAATAAAGATGAATTTAATATCGAATATAAACATATTATTCATACTGCTTTAATTAATGGTTTTAATAAAGACTTTATACCCAAAAAGATTGAAGCATTTAAATATCAAAAACTGTTAATGATATTTGTATGCTTAAAAATATAAGATGATTAAAATTTTAAAAAATTGACTTACCATTCTTGGGTTAATAAAAATTTTCAATTTTTTTTAAAGAGTTTGGTATAAATTTAGTTCTTCAAAATGAATACAGTATTAAAAATTTACTACATTTCTCTAAACAAGATAAAATTCCTAATAATAACAAATCTGATATTCATCAATTTAATTGTTTAGATTGTGATCAGGTTTAAATTGGAAAGACAAAACAATTTGGAAACCAAAACGAAATAACATTTTCGTAACATTAAGTATAAACAGACTGATAAATCGGCCGTAGTAGATCATTTTTGGTCATTTAACCATGAAATGAATCCTAAAGTTAAATTATTAAAACAATTAAATGGTCCAACAGATTTAGTGGTGTGGGAAAAAATATTTATTTTAAAAAATAAACATTACGTAATGATAGTCAACATGAAAAATTCAATGCCATGGCCCGGATTTTAACCACAAATCTCCTGGTTTCCATCCAGTTGCTCTTCCCATTGAGCTACCATGACCAATGTGCCGTTCTGGCATTAAATTCTCCAAATGACTCATATATATTTTCCCGCTAAACCACTAGGGGCTTTCATATTCGAGATATACTATTTGTGGTGACTTATAAGCACTTTAATCCCAAGCATCATCACTGAACTCTTATTATTTAAGTTAATTGATGGAAATTAATCATTTCTTCACATTAGCCGTATATAGGCTAAGGTTTTTGATAGATAGTCAACCTGAAAAATTCAATGCCATGGCCGGGATTTGAACCATGGATCTCCTGGTTTCCATCCATTCGCTCTTGCCCATTGAGCTACATTTCTTCACAGTGTACCATAAAGCTTTATGGATTCTGTTCTACTCTTGCACACTTGAATATGATATCTATCACATCTCAGATCACATAGGCTACACACGCAGTTCTCACTTGGTTCGTGGTCTTGGTGTTCTTACAAATCTTGTGGTGGAATCCACACATTGCCAACCTCATAGCCAGATGTCATAATGCTTTATTTGCTAGTGTCCAGTCTCTATGTAACATTGCATCTGTCGCATAGGAATCTTGCCAGATTCTTTCTTCTTTCTTTAACCCTTTCACCGATATGGACGTCATATGACGTCCAAGTTAAAATGCCCCAAACCGATATGGACGTGTATAGACGTCCTGCGCATACATGCATTTAATGCTCATTTAAAGCCAATTATTTTAATCTTCCTATTTTACAATAAATTTAAATTAGTTCTACATGGGACGCAAACATACCCTTAAAGGTTTCTTTTTGAATTGTACACCTCCAAACCGGGATAAATACCCAAGAGCACATCTGCAGATTCACACCAAATAATATTGGTTTCCTTGCAAACTTCTTTTTCGCAACACAGTAGACATTTTCGAAATGGTTGCGACTTTTTTGGTTGTGGGTGGTATGCTTTTAGGAAAGTGTTTTCTCTCAAGTATGAGGGGTGATGTCGTGGTGAATTTCTAACCCCTTACCTCTGAATATTACCTCAATTAGGTTACGAGCTATTTATACACGCAAGTACAGGTAGATGAATGTCCTGCATGAATTTACAGCTCTGAAAATTACTAAACAATTGGCCATGTTTACATCCAGTGGTATAAAAATACTTTTTTTACCATTTAACTGTTTTTCGTAAAGAGGGATAGCTAGTAATAGCTGATCTACATCATCCGTATTTGACCCGCCACTTCCCCCAAACAATGGAGTAGCTAACATGCCATCTGTAGACCAGTACACGTCACTGCTAACTATATCCTAAACATCTCCTAATATCAGAAGCCTGTATACATCATACGCAAGGTAATTTATTTGCTACATTATGGGGATAAGCCATGGTTAACATTGAAATTTAACAATTTCAAATGTGTCATTCATTTAGCTCTTGATAGCTATAAGAAATCACTCTGAACACAGAGAGAGTATAAATAACTAAAATACTGAGTGAAAACAGCTGCATAAGTCTACCAGAAACCTTGGTTGAGAAACACTGTAATAACAGATGCTGACAGAGAGTTTTCTTTTCAGTGTAACGCAACATATACTTGTATGACTATCACTTGGTATAGCATAAATAAACTAAACTTGAATCGGAGAAGTCGCTTGCATAGCTAAACATACATACATTGGTTCATATACACACAAAACAAAATGATTCAAATATTAGGCACGTTCGGCGCAAATAATGGCTTTTGCTACAGTGAAAAAAAGTAGTGAAATTTCGACGATTTATTAATGTAGTCTCTACTTTATTGTTACTGTAGATGTATACTGCCTTTAATGGGTTTTAAACGAGTTTTCCTTTCGTTTAAATAACTTAATAAATATGGAAGATACGGAATTGTGTTTATGATGCATTTTTACAGCATTTAACAATGTAAATGTCTTGTTCTGTTTATTGGGTATCCGTTTCCGGCCCCTGAAGGGTTTAAATGGCCATCGGCGAAGTGGTTAATTACATGTTGGTAGTTCACTGTGTAATTTCCTCTAAAAAGGAAAGTTCTCCGCTCAGATCATATACTAATCTTGAAGATTTGTTTTTCAGGAGCCCTAGAATTAGTTCGAGTTATCTAGCTTTTACTTGTTCAATATTTTTAAGATTGTTTTTTGTCAATTTTTCCCAGATTATTTTGAAAGCATATGTGATCATTGCTCTTAATGCTTGAGCTACCATGGCCAATATGCCAACATGACGTCAAATTCTCCAAGTGACTCGTATGTTTCCCGGCAAACCACTAGGGGATGAGATACACACCTATCTATCTATCCATTATCTATCCAAATCTTAGTGTACACACAGCTAGTGTGGAAGAGCGATTGAATTCCGTCAATTAACCTAATAGTGGTAACTATGAACCGTGGGCATAAGTACTTACAGCATAATAAGTCACCACAAAAGGTGCATATCTCATTATGTATGAGAACCCCTATGGTTTATGGAGAAACATACGAGTCAGTTGGAGAATTTGGTCATGTTAGCCATGGTAGCTAGGGTTCAAGGGTTAAGAGCAACTGGATGGAGACCGGGAGATCCATGGTTCAAATCCCGGCTTTGGCATTGAATTTTTCAGTCTGATTCTATCTGTTATGGTGCTAAAATCTTATTGTAATAGTTTTTAGATACATATGTGTGTTTTGTTTGTTTAAATCTAAGTACCATTTTACATGCTTTTGTGAAACTTCTGTTGCTTTCAGTTTGATGGTAGAAGAGCTAGCTCGTTGGAAGGCGGCACTTTGCCAGAAAGTTACAGACTTTCAAGAGGCACTGAAAAGGTTGTTAGAGGAGCGTAATAAAGTGAGAGAATCTATGCTGAACACTTACAGGTAAGTGCTTTACTTAAGCAGAATGTTTGATTTTGTTTTTAAAGGAGAAATCTAAATACATAACTCAATTCAATACACTCAGCCGCACAAGAAACTAATTAGTGAATATTCTGTTGCAACACATGCATAATCCTTAAACAGTGTTAGTCTATTCCTTAGAAACATTATTATTGGAAGGGTAGAGTCAGACTGAAATTTTTAAATGCCATAGTCGGGATTTGAATCGTGGATCTTCCGGTCTCCTTCCAGCTCCTCTTAACCATTGAGCTACTATGGTCAACATGTCAGCATGACACTAAATTCTCCAATTGATTTGTGTTTTTCCCGGTAAACCACAAGGAGTTCTCATAAACACATGAGACAACTATCTTAACCCTTTCACCGATATGGACGTCATATGACGTCCAAGTTAAAATGCCTCAAACCGATATGGACGTGTATAGATGCCCTGCGCATACATGCATTTAATGCTCATTTAACGCCAATTATTTTAATCTTCCTATTTTACAATAAATTTAAATTAGTTCTATAAGGGATGTAAACATACCCTTAAAGATTTCTTTTTGAATTGTACACCTCCAAACCTGGATAAACATCCAAGGGCACATATGCAGATTTACACCAAATAATATTGGTTTCTTTGCGACCTTCTTTTTCGCAACACACTAGACATTTTCGAAATGGTTTAGACTTTTTTGGTTGTGGGTGGTATCCTTTTAGGAAAGCGTTTTCTCTCAAGTATGAGGGGTGATGTCGTGGTGAATTTCTTAACCCCCAGTATAAAGAGGCCTCTTAGTATTATAGTACTCAATTAGGTTATGAGCTCTTTATATGCGCAAGAACAGGTAGGTGAATGTCTTGCATAAATTTACAGCTCTGAAAATTACTAAACAATTGTGCATGGTTACATCCAGTGGTATAAAAATACTTTTTTTACCATTTAACTGTTTTTCGTGTAGAGGGATAGCTAGTAATAGCTGATCTGCATCACCCATATTTGACCCGCCATTTCCCCCAAACAATGGTGTAGCTAACATGTCATCTGTAGACCAGTACACGTCACTGCTAACTATATCCTAAACATCTCCTTCATAATCGCACAACATATCTTCCAGATTTTCTACAGTAATATCAATTTTAAATGTGCCATTCATTTAGCTCTTGATAGCTATAAGAAATCACTCTGAATACAGAGAGAGTATAAATAACTAAAATACTGAGCGAAAACAGCTGCATAAGTCTACCAGAAACCTTGGTTGAGAAACACTGTAATATCAGATGCTGACAGAGAGTTTTCTTTCCAGCATGTGTGTGTGTGTAACGCAACATATACTCGTATGATTATCGCTTGCTATAGCATAAATAAACTAAAATCTAAAACCTTGAACTGGAGAAGTCGCTTGTATACATTGGTTCGTATACACACAAAACAAAATGATTCAAATATTAGGCATGTTCGGCACAAAGAACGGCTTTTGCTACAGTGAAACAAAGTAGTTAAATTTCGACGATTTATTAATGCAGTCTCTACTTTTTGTTACTGTAGATGTATGCTGCCTTTAATGGGCTTTAAACCAGTTTTTGTTTTGTTTAAATAACTTAATAAATACGAAAGATATGGAATTGTATTTATGATGAATTTTAACAGCATTTAACAATGTAAATGTCTTGTTCTGTTTATTGGGTATCCATTTCTGGCCCCTGAAGGGTTTAAATGGCCATCGGCGAAGCGGTTAATGGTAACTTACTGGTGGATGGTAAATTTTTCAGTTTGACTCTACCTTCCCATTCTTTATACATGCCTAGTGTGAAAAACACAATTTCCAACATTATCCTCATCATCATCATCATCATCATCATCAGCAGCAGCAGCAGCAGCAGCAGCAGCAGCATCCTCATCCGCTGTTGCAGACCAGTATTGGAGCTTGCAAGTGTATATGGAAATAATGAAATAGCACTGCAGTTTGTGATAGATAGAATCAACATGAAAAATTCAATGCCACGTCCGGGATTTGAACCACAGATCTCCTGGTTTCCATCCAGTCGCTCTAACCCATTGAGCTACCATGACCAACTTGCCGTCCTGATCCTGACATTAAATTCTCCATTTGACTCATATACTTCCCTGGTAGACCCTTAGGGGCTCTCACATTCGAGATACACCATTTGTGGCGACTTACTATCATAAGTACTTGAGTCTCAGGCTTCTCATTTAACTTAACCGTGGTGCACATTCTGGCCATGGCATTGAATTTTTCATGTTGACTTTATCAAAAACCTTAGCCTATATACAGCTAGTGTGAAGAAATGATTAATTTCCATCAATTAACTAAAATAATAAGAAAGGGTAGAGCCAAACTGAAGAGTTCAATGCCATAGCTGGGATTTGAACCACGGATCTTCTGGTTTCCATCCAGCTGCTCTAAACCATTGAGCAACTATAGCCAACGTGCCAACATGACATTAAATTCTCCAACTGACTCGTGAAAGAACAATTAATTTCCATTAAAATAATAAGAGTTAAATGATGAAGCCTGGGACTCAAGTACTTACGATAGTAAGTCGCCTCAAGTACTTACAATAGTAAGTCGCTACAAACGGTGTGTCTCGGATGCACCCGTAGTGGTCTACCGGGGAAATATACGAGTCAAATGGAGAATTTAATGCCATGAAGGCAAGTTGGCCACTCTAACCCAAGCTCAATGGATTAGAGTGACTGGATGGAAACCAGGAGATCTGTGGTTCAAATCTCGTCCGTGGCATTGAATTTTTCATGTTGACTCTATGTACCAAAAACATTAGCCTATATACGGCTAGTATGAAGAAATTATTAATTTCCATCAATTAACTAAAATAATAAAAGTTAAATGAATGAACCTGGGACTCAATACTTTCGATAGTAAGTCTTCACAAACGGTGTATCTCGAATGCGAGAGCCCCTCAAGTTGGTCATGGTAGCTCAATGGGTTAGAGCGACTGGACAGAAACCAGGAGAACTGTGGTTCACATCCCGGTGATGGCATTGAATTTTTCATGTTGACTCTATCAAAGACCTTAGCCTATATATGGCTAGTGTGAAGAAATTATTAATTTCCATTAATTAACTAAAATATTTATAGACATATTTACATTAAAATTGCACATATTCTCCTTAGCCTAATTACATCTATAGCCTGTTGTCTCTGATGGTTACCGGCTGCTTGCTTTCCAGGCATTTAGTATATTGAGTAGCCCTTAATCTCCCTTTACCTTTTCTCTCCCATTGTTTCCTTTTAAGCCTCCTCGTGCTGAGGACTTGCAACCCTCCCCCTCCCAGGAACATACAAGTGTGTGTCTTGGGTCAGAGTCTTGTTGAGGAGCAGAGGAAAATATCCAAATTGGGGGATCAGCTCAATGCCTGATATGAGGGTGAAGAAATGGATGTTAGGAAATGACGGTGCAATGGAGAGGAAAGATGATACAGAGCAGCTGGTTGAGTGAATGGTAGGTAAACCAGAGCATTCTGTGGAAACCCGCCCAGATGCTGCTTTGTATGCTACAAATCCCATGTGTGATCCTCTGGGAGCAAACCCAGACTGCCTTGGTAAAAAGCAAGTGGTCTGATCGCTAGTCCATAGCACTGCCAACTTTCCTTATTTTCTTTTGTTCTCTCTTCTCCATCCTGTATTCCTTTCTTTGCTTTTTTCACTATTCTCTTCCAGTTTTCCTTAATTTTCCTTATGAACTCTCCAAAGGCCCTGTATCTCTTCTACTTTACTGCCAATCTTTTTATGGTCACATTTTCCTGATTTATTCTGTCTCATTTTGAGCTTCAAATTTCTTGTCTCCAGTATTGGAATTCTTTACATTCTACCAAACAGTGAATTATACTTTCCTGCTTTTCCATACATAATAAATATTGTCACCCGAACGTCGGAACTCCCGATAGAACCGGCCGGCAGCAGGATAGCAGCAGCAAACGGGAAACATTCGACCACGCCTACCCATCTGTCTTGTAGCGGTAACGAGGGGGATGCTTGGAAAAACATCGTTAGCCATCTCTTTCCCCCTCCTTGACGTCTAGAACCTGCAGGATGATTCACCGAATCGCGAGACTTCGAGAAACAGCGATATCCCTATAAAAAGGGGCTGCAGTTGGCGAGTGAGTTCTTGGCGAGCGAGTTCAGATCTAGTCGAGCAGGCGTGAGGAGCGCCCAGTGAGGGAACGGACTGTGTACATGCATCGGAGGAGTGTACGTAACTGCATGCAATGGACCTGTGACAGATGAACTGGTGAATTTTAATTGTGTGCATTATGTAATTTTGTGTAATCGGCAAGCGTTCCGATTGTAATTCGGTGGAAATAAGGAACATTTTTGAGTGGTGCAATTGGACTTTTAATTTCACAAACCCACAAAGTCACAACTGGTGTCAGAAATGGGATAACGACCATGGAATCGGCATTGGAAAAGATTTTGGAGAAGATGAACGAATTAACAGCGAAGACGGAGGCGGCAAATAACAACTTGGCCACGACAATGACCGCAAAGATGGCCGAACTGACCACGGAAATGAAGGTGGCGAACAAGGCTCTCGCTGCCAAATTTGAAGAACAGTTGGCCGGCGTGAGGGATGACATGACGGAGCTGGGCAAGCAGATGAGCCAAGTGGACGAGCGCGTCGAGGACCTGGCAAACCGCTTCAATGACCTAGAGGAAAAGGCCGACAGCAACGCCAAGTCCCTGAACGCCATGGCGGAAGACGTCGAAGACCTTGCTAACCGCCTTAACAACCTGGAAGGAAAGGCTGACAGCAGCGTCAAGTCCCTGAACGCCATGGTGGAGGACGTTGTCGGCAGGAGGTTGCAAGATTTGAAGGCTGACGCACCGGGACGCGACACATCGGAGCGAGTCAAACCTCCGAAATATGACGGCGCGTCAACGTTTGAGGTCTTCCGCTGCCAATTCGACGCAGTGGCCAAGCACAACAAATGGTCACCAAAGGAGGAGGCCACACAGTTAATAGCCAGCCTCCAGGGGCGGGCCGCGGAAGTCCTGAACGCGGTACAGACAACGGCGGCGCCCAAGGACATCTGGGAGGCCCTGGAGAATAGTTTTGGAAACCACCGCTTAGCCGCAGCGTACCGCAGCCAGCTAAAGGCAAGGTCACAGCAGCCAGGGGAGACGCTACAGGAGTTTGCCCTGGCAAGGCCCTAGTCGACCTCCCACCAGAGTTCGTATCCCAGGAAGCTGCCTACATATTCATTGGCGGGGTACGAGTCACGGAGATTCGTCAGCGCCTAATGCTCGGCGATTATAAAACAATCCACGAGACGCTAACAGCAGCATTAAGGATGGAGGTGGCCAAGGTAACAGCTACCCCGATGTCGAGAATGAGGAGTGTCCGCTACAGAAGACCAGCCGAGGGACGCCGGTGAACACCTAGTGGCCTGTGTTGGGGGTGTGGACAGCCCGGACACCTAGAGAGAGATTTCCGACACCAGGAAGAGCAGCCGGAAGAACGAATAAGCGTGGCGAGGAGTACGTCGGCGCTGTCCACACCATCTCCTTGAGTGACACTGCACGCCGTCAGCCGGTGTTTGGATGACAGCCTCATCGCGGACGGTTGGGTGAGAGGGAAGCCGTGCCGCGTGCTGGTGGACACCGGGGCAGCCGTAACCGTCATCAGACCTGACATAGCCAAGGGATTACCGTCGAGGAAGCCGAGCCGACCATACCAGCTGGTCACGGCATCGGGCGACACCTTGCCTGTGGAGAAGGAGGCCCTGTTGAAGTTGACCTTGGGACGGAGTGTCGTACGTCTTTGGGTGTTCGTCGCGAAGCTGGCTGAGGAGGTGATTCTGGGACTGGATGCCCTCAGGAGCCACGAGGCGACGGTCGACGTCGGCAGGAAGGTCCTGCGGCTCAACGGAAAAGAGGTTATATTCCGTCAACCCGAAGAGCGCCTTGGAATCTGCAGGGTCATCTTGAACGAACACATAGTTGTCCCCGCGAGGAGCAAGGTGGTGTTGACGGCGCGACTGGAAGGCCAGAGAACCAGGAACATGATGCTGGACCAGAAGACGCCCGTACACGGCCTATGTGTAGCCAGGGCATTGCTGCCGTGCCAAGAGGACGTGCCAGTGAGACTGCTAAATCCAACGGACACCGATCACAACGTCCAGGCCGGGACGGAGTTGGCAACGTGTGAGCCCGTGGTGAAGGTAACAGCAATCGACAAGACACAGGAGCCGGTGCCGACGCAACACCTGGGGCCCCGGCTAGAAGGCCTACTGGAGAGGTCGGCCGACCACCTGACCGCAGAGCAGCTGGAGAAAGTTCAACAACTGCTAAGACGATACCAGCGCGTCTTCAGCGAAGGTGATAGTGACTACGGCCGCACAGACTAAGTGCTTCACTGCATCGCCACCGGGGACGCCCCGCCTATTCGGCAACCACCTAGATGCTTTCCGCTGGCGAAGCAAGGGGCAGTACGAGACATGCTGGAGGACATGAGATCCAGGGGAGTGATTAAAGAGTCGGACAGCCCTTGGTGTTCCCCTGTAGTCTTGGTGACAAAGAAGAACGGCGAGCTGCACTTCTGCGTAGACTACAGAAAGTTGAACGATGTCACCCGGAAGGACTGTTTCCCCTTACCCCGGATTGACGACACCCTGGACACGCTAGCTGGTGCACAATGGTTCTCGGCCCTGGACCTGAAGTCGGGCTACTGGCAGGTAGCTCTAGACCCAAGAGACAAAGAGAAGACTGCATTCTCGACAGGCCAAGGGCTCTGGCAGTTCACGGTTATGCCCTTTGGCCTCTGCAATGCACCAGCTACTTTCCAACGCCTCATGGAGTCAGTGATGAGAGGGCTCACTTACGATGCCTGGCTGCTATACCTGCACGACATCATCGTCGGAAAGACTTTTGAAAATCACCTCGAGAATCTGAGTATGTGATATTGGAATAAGGTGGAAATAAAGAACATTTTGAGTGGTGTAATTGAACTTTTTAATTTTACGAACCCACAAAGTCACAACTGGCGTCAGAAATGGAATACCGGCCATGGAATCGGCATTGGAATAGCTTTTGGAAAAGATGAGCGAATTGACAGCGAAAATGGAAGCGGCAAATAACAACCTGGCTGCGGAACTAACAGCAAAGATGGAGGCGGCAAATAACATCCTGGCCGCGGAACTGAACAAATGAAGACGGCTAATGACAACATCACCGAGAAAATGGAAGAAATGAAGGCGGAACTAACAGCAAAGACGGATCGGCAAACAGCAGCCTGACCGCGAAGATGACCGAATTGACCACGGAGATGAAAGTGGCAAACAAGGCCCTTGTCGTGAAGTTCGAAGAGCACCTGACCGGCGTAAAAGAGCACTGACTTACGACGCCTGCCTGATATAACTGGACGACATCTTCATCGTCGGTAAAACCTTTGAAAACCATCTCGAGAATTTGAGTAAGGTGTTACAGAGATTGCAGGCGACCAACTTGAAGCTGAACGCGAAGAAGTGCCAGCTCTTCCGCAAGGAAGTGAACTACTTGGGCCACATAGTCTCAGCAACCGGAGAAGACACAGGCTGTGAAAGATTGACCTTGCCCAAAGGATAAGAAAGAGTTGTGCAGTTTCCTGGGGCTGTGCAGTTATTACCGCCGCTTCTTAAAGGGGTTCTCCAGCATCGCAAAACCCCTCACCTGCCTGACAGAGGAACACTGACCATATGTGTGGACGGAGGACGCCGAAGATGCTTTCCAGCACCTGAAGAAGACCCTGTGCAGTGCTCCAATTTTGGGATTTCCACAACCAGCTGGCGCCTTCATTGTGGACACCGACGCCAGCGACCATTGCATTGTAGGCGTCCTATCGCAGTTCCAGGACGGCCATGAGCGGGTGATGGCCTACTACAGCAAGACGCTATCCAAGGCAGAGAAGAACTACTGCGTCACCCGGCGAGAATTATTGGCGGTAGTAAAGACCTTGGAGCACTTCCACAAGTACCTGTACGGTCAGCCATTCCACCTGAGGACTGACCATTCCACCCTAACCTGGCTGACAGCGTACTGGCGATCAAGAGACGAGTCAAAGAAAGGCTTGTGCGTTGGGTGCGTGGGTAGAGAGGATAGACGGCATGCGTAGGTGCATAAAAGAATATCTCGTCTATAGCACAGGGGGGGTTCAGCTGCTTCAGCGTACAGACTGGGGATGGGGCTGGTTGGAAAAGCACCAGTAGCTAGACGTATCCCCTGATTGTGCACAGGATCCAAACGACTCAAAATGGAAGGCCGTGCCGACGAATATACCACACTCCCATAGTCAAGCTTTGATCGCACCAGGGACCGATAAAGCTGTAAGAGCACGGTCCGATCAGCTCCCCAGGACGTACCTGTTAAGACACGTAAGATATTGAGGGACCGGGCACAGCGACCTTTCAGGGAAGCGATATGAGAATCCCAGCTAAGCTTCCTATCGAACACCAATCCTAAAAATTTAGCTTCCTCTGCAAAAGGAAGCGTATGGGGACCGAGGTGGAGTGAGGGTGAATCAAACGCCTTACGGCGCCAAAAGTTCACGCACACGGTCTTCTCGGTGGAAAAATGGAAGCCGTTGTGGAGGCTCCAAGTGTAAAGGCGATCTAAACAGACCTGGAGCCGACGCTCCAAGATACTCGTCCGCCGAGAGCTACAATATAGGGCGAAGTCATCCACAAATAAAGAAGAGGATATTCCAGCGGGAATACACTCAGTGATAGGATTGATGGCGATGGCGAAGAGGAGAACGCTGAGGACCGATCCCTGGGGTACCCCGTTTTCCTGATGGAAAACGCGGGATAAATTACACCCCACCCGAACACGAAAGGACCGCTCCTTCATGAATTCCCGGAGGAAAATGGGAAGTCGACCACGAAGACCCCACTGATGTATGGTGCGTAGTATGCCAGTCCGCCAACAAGTGTCATAGGCTTTCGTAAGGTCAAAAAAGACGGCCACAGTTTGGCAGCGGCGCAGGTAGGCGTTCATGATATGAGTCGAGAGAGAAATCAGGTGATCAGTGCTGGAACGGTAACGGCGAAATCCGCATTGGATGTTGCACAGAAGGTTCTCCGACTCAAGCCACCAACGTAAGCGCCCAGTAATCATGCGCTCCATCACCTTACACACTGTACTGGTGAGGGAAATGGGGCGGTAACTGGAGGGCAAACGGCGGTCCTTACCCGGTTTTGGGACCGGAATGATAGTTGCCTCGCGCCAAGCTGTAGGGAAAACTCCGTCACGCCAGATGCGGTTGTACATACGCAGTAGATAGTCTTTACTAGCAAGGGAGAGGTGTTGAAGCATAGCCACGTGAACACCATCAGGCCCAGGAGCGGAAGAGCGAGAGGAGCATAACGCCGAGTCCAGCTCCCGTAAGCTAAATTCGGCGTTGTAGCACTCAAGGTTAGCTGAGCGGAAAGATAATTCCTGGGCCTCAATCTGAGATTTGAGGACCCGAAACGTCGAAACGTAGTTAGCAGAGCTGGAGGCGGCAGCAAAAGTGCTACCCAGGCAGTTAGCAACATCAACCGCATCTACAACAGTGAGAGGTCCATCCTGAAGTCCAGGAATGAACAAGGGTGGCCGTTTACCGGCAACACGACGGAGTTTCTCCCAAACCACAGAAGAAGGGGTGGCGTGCGAGAAAGAGGCAACAAAGGAAGTCCAGGACGCTCTTTTGCTAGCCCTAAAAACACGTCGGGCTCGTGCGCGCAGCTGTTTATAAGCTACCAAGTTCTCGACGGTGGGGTGTTTTTTAAATACCCTAAGAGCTTTCCGGCGTGCGCGAAGGGCATCGCGGCACTCAAGAGTCCACCACGGGACAGGCAAACGCCGAGGCTCCGTGGAGGATTTCGGAATAGATTGCTCGGCAGCGGAGACAACAACTGAAGTGAAATGGTCGACCAGGAGGTCGATAGTAGTAAATTCGGAATCCTTGAATGTGGCAGCTTCGGAAAACAGCGCCCAGTTAGCCTTGGAGAGTTGCCATGAGGCTGCACGCGAGCGGGGAACGTTGTGGGAGAGCAACGTTAGCACACAAGGGCAGTGATCACTGGAATGAGTGTCAGATACTACATGCCATTGGAAACAATGAGCAAGCTGTGTGGAGCAGAGAGAAAGATCGAGGTGGGAGGGAGTACCGGTGGAATCGGAAAAAAAGGTGGGTTCACCAGTGTTTAAAACAAGGAGAGGAAACTGGTCAAAGAAGTCAGCAAGTAGGGTACCCCTTGCACACGCCCTAGGAGAGCCCCAACACGGATGATGGGCATTAAAATCCCCCAAAAGAAGAAAGGGTGTGGGGAGCTGCGAAGCTAGTTGAGAGAGGTCCGCAGGAAGGACGGAGTCTGAAGGGGGGAGGTAAACTGTACATAAAGTAAACGATAAACCTGGAAGACTGAGCCGAAGAGCAACAGCTTGCAAAGTAGTGTTAAGTGGTAGAGGTTGACCAAAAACATCAGCACGTGTAAGTATCATGACACCACCATGAGCAGGAGAGCCCACTTCCGGCACAAGGTCGAAGCGTACCGGAATATAATGACGCAAATCAAAAGCATCCTGAGGGCGAAGTTTGGTCTCTTGCAAACAAACCGCTATGGGGTTGTAGGACCGCAACAAGAGCTGGAGCTCTGCCCTATGTGAGCGCACACCACGAATGTTCCACGTTAAAAGAGCCATGGAAAAGGACTAGGGGGTAGCGGCGGTTTTAGGGAGAAAATTCAAGATAGCAAGAGCGCGAGGAATGCGGGTTCAGGTGATCGGACGTCGTTTCTCCTTTTTTCGCACTTTGGCGCACTTGGGACCGACAAACGGTCGCTCCATGGGCGACTCCTCAGATGTGCGGGAGTCAGAAGAGTCCCTTCGAGAAGGGGATCGGGAAGCCGACTGAACGGAAGCCCTGCCGGTTCCTCGAATGCGACTACGGGAGCGGCAACCCGTAGAAGTACCGGGAGTAGTGCTTACCGACACGGACCGTGAAACTGCAGCTGGGGCAGTAGAGGAGCTAGATGAGGCTGTTGGTGCCAACGCCTTAAAAGGATTGGCAGTCTCCAGCAAGTCGCATTGGGTTGACGCATCCGAAACATTAACGGTCCGTGTGGCAACAGACTGCGCAGGAGAGCGACGAACTGCGGATGCGTAACCTAAGCTGGCAGCGGGTTTCAGTTGCTCAAACCGTCTTTTTGCCTCTAGAAAGGACAGACGTTCTTTGACGCGCAGTTCCTGAATGGCCTTCTCATCAAGAAACTGCGGACACTGCCGGGAGCTGGAGGGATGTGTACCACCGCAATTGATGCAGATCGGGTCACGAGTACATGTAGCATCGCCATGGGGAGGTAAACTGCAACGGTCACATACAGCATCAAAAGTACAACGGGCCTGAGTATGCCCAAACCGCTGACACCGAAAACAGCGCATAGGGTTTGGGACATACGGTCGCACTGCAGCACGTTCGTACCCACAATAGATAGCGTCCGGTAATGTGGTTCCTTTGAAAGTGAGGAAGACTGTCCGCAACGGAACAGACTGTCCATCACGTTTACCAAGGAGACGGTACGCCTCGCACACATTCTGGTCAGTCAAATTAGATGCTATTTCCTCGTTAGAGAGGCCGTCCAAACTGGAGGTTGTCACGACCCCTCTACAGCTATTCAAAGTCTTATGTGGGGCTACCCGAATGGGGTAGGAACCCAACAAGCAAGCCTTCAGGAGCTTACTGGTCTGATCCTGGTTCTTTGTTTCTACCAAAAGGGTACCGTCTCTTAACCGAGTTGCAGATTTTAGAACGCCACATATCCGATCAAGCTCGCGTTGGATATAGAAAGGACTAATGTCTCGCATTGTCTTGTTTTCACAAGTCAGGGTCACGACCAAAAACGAATCAAATGGGGAAGGTTTGCGCGGAGGAGCCATGGTTAAAGGACCCCCTTCCGGAACTGTCGGCGTCAGCCTGCCATCCGGGGGTGAAAGAAAAAGACACCAAACCTTCACGGTCTGCGCCGTCATGGGAGACCCCTCCCACGACCGATCTCGATTGTACTTCAGAAGAGCTACCGTCCAACTACTGTTGCCCAAATGTGAGAACCGTTCACCACGTGACACCCCGGCTTTAGGCCCCTACCACAGGAATAACCGCCTGTGGCCCCCCACTTTAGGCCGTGCAGCAGTCAACAGACGCATGCACGGATTCAGGGGGCTTGTGGTTGATTACACCGGGGCTCCCGTCAGCGGTAACACGTCCGGCTGGTAATACTGGCCCAATGACTCACGGCCTTCGGACCATTAAAACCAGCCGGGCCTCATTGAGACTACGTGAGTGTACATGACGGTGTGGACGGGCTCCGCACCTAAGGTCACACACAGGGTCAGTAGGGAGTCCACTACAACCTTCACGCCTGAGACCTCCGGAGAGCACGCAAGTCGGAAGCCGCGCTGGAACCGTGGGACAGGAACCACGGAGACAGAAGAAAGATCCCTGGTGGTGAGGCAGGAGTTTATAAACCTAAACAGCTAAAGCTAAATTAGAACAATAAACCTAGAAGAGGAAGAAGCTTAAAACTAAGGGTGACCAACGTGGCACAACCAAAATGGGGTGAGAGGGTGACGATGGGGATGATTGGCTCGGGACCCCGGGATCGCCAATTCCAACGTACAAGCCTTTCTTTGACTCGTCTCTTGATCGCCAGTACGCTGTCAGCCCCCTTGCATTACTTCCGCCCGGTGTTCGCTTTCGCCTGCTTGTTCGGGCCCTGGACGCCACACTGCCGCCAGTATTACCTCGGAGGGAATCTATTTTTCCTCCTTGGTCGCGGTATGACTCCTTATTCCACCTTGGGTTGACGTCCATGCCCAGGTCTGCGTTTCCGACCACTGGCATCCAATCCGCATTTTTAGAACTTCAGCAGCATTTTAAGAACTACAGTTTTATTTTTACGGACGGCTCTAAAACCGACCGAGGTGTTGGTTGTGCCTTCGTAGCTGCTGCGGAGAGTTTTACGTTTCGTCTTCCCGGACAGTGCTCGATTTTTACCGCTGAACTTTTTAGTATCTATCAAGCCCTACTTTTTATCAGCCAGCAGCATTTTAACCACTTTGCCATCTGTAGCGATTCTCTGAGTGCTCTACAGAGCATTCGTTTGCTGTACCCCAGCCATCCCCTAGTACAGCGAATACAGGATCGGCTGCATTCGCTCGCTAATTCAGGGTTCCACGTGTCGTTCGTTTGGGTTCCCGGACACGTAGGCATTCCGGGCAACGAGGCTGCTGATGCCGCCGCGAAGTCTGCTATTTTATCCCCCACAGTTTTTAGCAATTCTGTTCCTTTCGAGGATCTTAGTGCTTCCCTTCGCCGAGCCATCAATACTCGCTGGCATGATGACTGGTCCGCGCTCGTTGGGAACAAACTCCGGGAGGTTAAACCTCTTCCGCTTCCCTGGGCCACATCTTCACGTTCTTCTCGCAGGGAAGAAGTTATTTTAGCTAGACTTCGCATCGGGCACTGCCGTTTTAGCCATCAACACTTGTTACGCCAGGAATCAGCACCTCATTGTGCTCACTGCGGTGAGCCTTTGACGGTAGAGCACTTTTTAGTGGAGTGCCGATTTTACTCAACGTTGCGCTCCTCCTTTGGTTTGGCATCCAACCTCAGCGCAATGTTGAGGGATGATATTGCTGCTGTGGAGGGCCTCTTCGACTTTTTACAGCGCAGCGGAATGCTTCGTTCCATATGATTTCAACATCCCTCGCCGTGCCTCATTTTAGATTCATCTCGGCACTCCTATTTTAGCTATTTTAACAGTTTAAGCATCTTTTATGTTTATTGTGTTTTTGGACCTTTTAGTGGATTTTAGTGGATTTTATTGTTTTTAGCGTTTACATTTCAGTTGGGCTTTACCTAGTCTGAGCTCGGGCGCTAATGACCTCAGCTGTTGTGCGCCCCTAAGCCCCACTACTACTACTACTAACCTGGCTATTGAGCTTTAAGAACCTGGAAGGCCAGACAGCACGTTGGGTTCACAGGCTGCAGGAGTACGACTTCACCTCGGAACATCACAGAGGGAAGAGCCACGGTAACGCAGACGCTATGTCCCGAAGACCCTGTCCAGAAGAGTGCGGCCAGTGCACAAGAGTGGAGGAGAAGGAGTGTGCCGCAGCAGTTCGAGTAGTTACGGCAGTGCCTGCAAATGGCTGGGATAGCGCAGGCCTGAGGAGGGAGCAGCTGGCGGATGCAGATTTGGGACCACTCTTGAGGGAAGTGGAGGCAGGGACGAGATCAACCTGGGAGGACATCGTACCGAGGAGCGCCACCTACAAGTCGTACTGGGCCCAGTGGGACATGTTGAAGACCAGAGAGGGCGTGCTGTTCCGGGTATGGGAATCACCCGATGGGAAGATGCAAAGGGAACAGTTGGTACTTCCTCGGAGTAAGGTCCCGGAAGTCTTGGAGGAAGTGCACGCCGGTACTTCAGGAGGACACCTGGGAGCGAACCGAACGATTGACAAACTACGGCAGCGCTACTACTGGCTGAGGCTCCGAGCAGACGCTGAGAGATGGTGCCGACAGTGTCACATGTGCGCGGCGAGTCGCGGCCCCCAGACAAGGAGCCGGGGTCGCATGCAGCAGTACACCATCGGAGCGCCATTTGAACAGATCGCCGTTGACATTGCTGGACCGTTCCAGGTGACCCCTAAGTGAGATTTGTGGTGGACAACACGGCGCTGGGGCGGGTTTTCTCCTGGACCTCGGGTTTGCCCTGCCATCTCATTCTGCCGGTGCTTTATATTCATCTCATCATCAGTGTCACTGCCTGCGGTGCCGTATGTAGTAAAAGCGGGTGTTAAACACTACACACACACACACACCTGGACCGTTCCCAATATCCGGACGAGGCAACAAGTACCTGATGGTGTTTGTGGACTACTTCACTAAGTGGCCGGAGGTGTATGCCATTCTGAACCAAGAGGCAAAGACAATATCTGACCGCCTCGTGGAGCAGGTGTGCTGCCGATTTGGGGTGCCGTTGAAGCTCCACAGCGACCAGGGTACCAATTTTGAGTCCAGCCTGTTGAAGGAGGCACTAGAAAGACTTGGGGTAAACAAGACCCGCACAATGCCTCTACATCCCCAGTCGGATGGCATGGTCGAAAGGTACATCAAGACCTTAGAGGAACACCTGAGGAAGGTCGTGGCCTACTACTCGTCAACACACGACATCACTGGGATGATGCCAGCCAGCTTAATGTTCGGCCGAGAGTTATGCCCCCCTTGTAACCGGGCTTTTGGAAGCCCTCCGGAAGCGAAACAGCCAGCGACCGAATATTTGGAGAACCTGGTGGACCATCTCCACGACATGCACGAGATGGCTCGCCAGAACATCCAGAAGGCGAGCAACCGCATGAAGACCCAATATGACAGGCAAGCCAACAGCCAAGGGTTCCAGCAAGGTGGCCTGGTCTGGTTGTACCACCCTACCCGGACCAAGGGACGCTGCCCGAAGCTCCAGCAGCCATGGCAAGGACCATACCGGGTGGTGAAGAGGATTAACGATGTGGTCTACCGCATCCAGAAGGTTCCCCGAGGGAAGATGTTGGTGGTACACCTGGATCGCCTGGCATGCTACGACGGTGCTGTTTGGGACAACCAACTTTGAGGAGGGAGCAGTGTCACCCAAACGTCGGAACTCCCGATAGAACCGGCCGGTAGCAGGGTAGCAGCAATAGACGGGAAACATTCGACCACGCCTACCCATCTGTCTTGTAGCGGTAACGAGGGGGATGCTTGGAAAAACATCATTAGCCATCTCTTTCCCCCTCCTTGACGTATAGAACCTGCAGGATGATTCACTGAATCGCCAGACTTCGAGAAACAGCGATATCCCTATAAAAAGGGGCTGCAGTTGGCGAGTGAGTTCAGATCTAGTCGAGCAGCCGTGAGGAGTGCCCAGTGAGGGAACGGACTGTGTATGTGCATCGGAGAAGTGTACGTAACTGCGTGCAGTGGACCTGTGACAGACGAACTGGTGAATTGTTATTGTGTGCATTACATAATTCTATGTAATCGGCAAGTGTTCCGATTGTAATTCGGTGGAAATAAAGAACATTTTTGAGTGGTGCAATTGGACTTTTAATTTCACGAACCCACAAAATTACAATATTCTTGGGTCTTTAACTATTAACTGTTTAAGGAACAATGCTCCTGTTCTTCTCTCTGCCAATCCTTTTCTTTCCTGCTTGTTTATTATAAGTGTTTAGAACCTTACCTCCTAGCATGAATTTCTAGTTACTGAAGCACATCAATATAATTTGATATTGCAATGCACTGTTTCTTAAGAATAAATAAGGCACATAAAAGTCTTAAGCAAGGCTTCGTTTGGAAGGGAAGTGAAACCTGTGGTCCTGCGTCACAGATATATGGCACGTGTATGAGCCTAAGTCTGTTAAAGAGGCCTCTGAGCAAAATTAAATAGTCTTTCATGCCCATTACAGAATGGGACATTGAGTACCACTGCAGTTAAAGAGTGACCATAAATAAAAATAATTGGAGAAACTTTCTTTTGTGCGATGCGAGAATATTTTCTAAGTCCAACAGTGCACGTATATACATGCATAAGCAGACAACCTGCAGTTCTCGTGTTGCAGCTAACACGAGAAATATATGTAACACTTGTAGCCAACCTCTGCAAAAATGCCCCACACATCTGTCTTACTCTGGTGCAAAAGGGCATGTGGATGCGATTAGCATGGATCAGTCTTGGAAAATACTGACCATGTTTCCTTTTAGGTTTTATTGCTTTACAAAAGTAGGCTTGCTGTCCAGCAAAAGTGTCAATTGTACTGTTAGAAGTGAAGGCTGTTTGTCCTGTGCGTTCTTCAAAGATTTAAGATTCGTTGTTGAAAATCAGAAAATGGCTCGACAAATCAGTAAAATGTATGAGCTTGCAGACTGGTTCGGCTACTGCCGCAAATTATGCCCGATTTTACCAACAGATGTTAAAATCGACGTTAACAAATGTAACGTAAAAATTGTCACAGCGCTAATACTAATGTTAAATTTATTTAGGTAGTACTTTGTGTTAGTTTGCTAGTGTAATTTAGGGACAAGTAGAACTGTTGGCAGCATTGCGTTCAGTGGAGAAACAAGGATAGTTTGGCTGCACTGAATTCTTCAAAATGGCTACATACGCAGTAAGGAAATAAACCAACAATTAATAATGTTAAAAGAACGCCCTCCAGAACAAAATTGCACTAAAAAGTAAAGAAATTATATTAAAAATCATGGTTGTATATAAAAACATCAAAAAGTATGAAGGACTTAGAAAAAAATTGTCGCATTGCATATTAGAAAGGAGAGCCAAATAATTAAAGAGAAGGTATCAGATCACGCTTTATTAATATATTTATGAATATTGAGTAGTGTGCATTATGAAAACTGGCTTATATCAGAATATTTAGATGTACAAATTCATAAGTTTTCTCACAATTTATATCCATTCATTTTGTATAGGAATCTCAGTACTCTTCGTGATAGCTTTGACATAAACACCATTGGAAGTAGAAGAGGAGATTTGCGATCAACAAACATCATGGACCTGGCTGCAGGAAACTTACTGTTTTCAGAAGCTCTAAGAATAAGCCTTTTAGGCAGTAAGGATGTGAAGAAACAGATGCCAGACTTTACTGGACTAGATACAACGACTTGTGCAGAAAAAACTGCTGAGAATGTAAGTAAATGTAAAGCACCAAAAAATTTTCCCTCCTTCAGAGCTACACACAGATTAATTCTAATAGTCAGAAAGAACAGGATATGTAGTTGAACTGAAAATCTAAAAATACCTATTACTATTATTAAATTTTAGATGAGTCGCATTTTTTAACACATCTGCTTCACTTTCGTACCTATTTTGAGGACATGTTTCGCAAATCTTCGCTTGCATCTACGGCTCTTGTGCGACTGACGCTAGATCCAGCGGTGTGGGTAATTCTGGGGTTGTTGCTGCCATCTGTTGATTTAGTGATGAACTGAAATGTGGGATTCTCTTCTAGCGGGATTTCAAAGTTCATTAGTTGGTTTTTATGTTTTTCTATGTATATCCTCTCCCATATGACGAGTTCACTATGTTTTTGTACGTATTTTAGTAATTCTGTGCTATCTTCAATTTCATGATTTTCAGACCAGAAATGAGCTGCTATTGCGGACTTATCAATATTTTTGTATCTTAAGTGCCTGAAGTGTTCTTTCTTTCTAGTGCCTATGTTCCTTTTTGTCCTTCCTATGTAAATTTTTTCACAGTCTTTACACTTAATTTTGTAAATGCCTGACTTTTCCTCTGGTTTTATCTTATCAGTATTATTACTGTGAAGTAGGTTTTTAATGTTGTAATTGTTTTTTGGTGCCAATGTTATATTGTATTTCTTGAATATTTTTTGGAACTTTTTTGTGGCCCAGGGGTGGTAAGTAAATTTAGCAAATCTAGTTTCTTGTTTTATTGGTGTGAGAGCTGTGATCTGTTTTAATTTCTTTTGAAGTTTGAATAATTTTAGTTTTTTATCTACAAGGTTTTTTCCATATCCATTTTTAATTGCAGTTTTTAAGATTTGATGGTATTCGTTTTGATATTCTTGCTGATATTCTTTTAGACCTTAAAATCAAAAAAGGCAATGAAAAACTAGAATTTGGCATTCATAGAAAAGCAACACACACAGATAATTACATCAAAGCAAATAGTTTCAACCCAATTCCACACAAACATGCAACCATCAACAGTCTGACACACAGATTAGTAAATCTACCTCTCAGCCAGCAAGAATATCAAAACGAATACCATCAAATCTTAAAAACTGCAATTAAAAATGGATATGGAAAAAAACTTGTAGATAAAAAACTAAAATTATTCAAACTTCAAAAGAAATTAAAACAGATCACAGCTCTCACACCAATAAAACAAGAAACTAGATTTGCTAAATTTACTTACCACCCCTGGGCCACAAAAAAGTTCCAAAAAATATTCAAGAAATACAATATAACATTGGCACCAAAAAACAATTACAACATTAAAAACCTACTTCACAGTAATAATACTGATAAGATAAAACCAGAGGGAAAGTCAGGCATTTACAAAATTAAGTGTAAAGACTGTGAAAAAATTTACATAGGAAGGACAAAAAGGAACATAGGCACTAGAAAGAAAGAACACTTCAGGCACTTAAGATACAAAAATATTGATAAGTCCGCAATAGCAGCTCATTTCTGGTCTGAAAATCATGAAATTGAAGATAGCACAGAATTACTAAAATACGTACAAAAACATAGTGAACTCGTCATATGGGAGAGGATATACATAGAAAAACATAAAAACCAACTAATGAACTTTGAAATCCCGCTAGAAGAGAATCCCACATTTCAGTTCATCACTAAATCAACAGATGGCAGCAACAACCCCAGAATTACCCACACCGCTGGATCTAGCGTCAGTCGCACAAGAGCCGTAGATGCAAGCGAAGATTTGCGAAACATGTCCTCAAAATAGGTACGAAAGTGAAGCAGATGTGTTAAAAAATGCGACTCATCTAAAATTTAATAATTTTTCGCTTCACTGCGGTGTTCCAATACAGTTGAATCTCGACCTATTACTATAATTTACTTAAGATAAGTTGGTACTAGTAGCACATCACTTTTTTAAATCACTGTTAATATGTGTCGGGAACATGTATTCCCATCTTCAGAATTTGTCCGACTGACCATGTTTGTGTGTCTGTCATGGTGATGGTAACATCATGTGGCTGTGAAATGTCCTTCCAGAGGGTACTTGCTGGCAGTAAATCAAAATTCATTAACTGTTGTTAATGTTTCAGAATGGTTTTTTCCCATGTGTCCAATTCTGCTGCATGACTGGTCAGTTTGATTAGTATGTTTGGTTTGATGTTATGGTTGGTCATCCAGAAATGGTGTAGTACTGCAGATTTGTCCATTTATTTGTATTTTAAGCATCTTATATGTTCAATAAGACCTGAAGCTTTCCTGGCGACGAATATGCTCAATTTCTTCTCGGGTAGCAAGCCAGGTGAAAAGACAATTAGAAATCGACGTTTCAGGAGTGTGTATCTCTCCCATCATCAGGATGTTTATTAAATGTTATAACCACAAAAATAATGCTGCCTGAGAAGAAATTGAGCATCTCATATGTTCCTTTAGTCTGGTTTCTAGATTTCTTTTTGTTTTTTCTATATATACTTTATTACAATTGTAATTTGGAAACCAGAGTAAAAGAACATTTTCAGAACATTAAGTGTAAACAAACTGTTAAATCGGCCGTAGCAGATTATTTTTGGTCATTTAGCCATGAAATAAATCCTGAAGTTAAATTATTAAAACAATTAAATGGTCTGATAGATTTAATGGTTTGGGAAAAGATATTTATTTTAAAAAATAAACATCGCGTAGTGAATTTTGAAATAATATCTTAATCAGCATTCAACCCGATACAGACCTCATTGCGAGAGAGCTGTCTGGTATAGGAGTGCAAAAATATTATATAATAGCAGTAATTGTTAAAAATATTATATAATATAGTAATTGTTAAATAAATGCAGCTTAATTTAACATAATAAGTTAATAGTGTGTATAATTTCACCTGTCTTCTGTCTAATCTGTATATAGCATACTATTATGTATATATCTGTCGTAAATATTCCTTTCAGGACTCGCGAGCCCAGAACGCATCTTTGTAGTATGTGAAACAGAAAGATAAAATGTGGGACTATTACGTTTGTAATCATCGAAACATTTGCATACTTTTTTCTCTCCGAAATTAGCTTGTACAGAGCAGTAATCAGAAAACTACTTACAGTACTGTACTTAAAAGAGTGGTTTATCGTATGCATGCAATTAAAAGAAAATGCCCATTAACTTCACTAAGCCAATCAACAGCTTAACCGTTTTCTGTCCCAATAACTCTCTGTCTCTCTTCCCTCCCAGATGTTTACAGCAGGATTAAACTTGCTTGAGACAGATTTTATCAGAGTACACTAATTGACTTTCCACCTTTGTTACAGCTGTTAGCAAATCCTACTCCTCTCCTGCTGTCGGATGCAGCTTGTAGTGCAGTGATGGGTGCAGCAGTGGCTGTTGGTGGACAGATGCTCCTTAGACCTTCGTTACCAACATGCTGCAGTCATTGCAGTGGTGAAGTGAAACTTGTGTAAAGAAGATTAAACAAAAAAAATGACAGTAATAAATGCTGCTCTTTCTGACATTGTATTCACACATTGCAAGAAAAATGTTAATATATACTGCTAAGGTGAATTTGAAAGTTAATAATGAAGAAATAAAGTTTTATAGTAAAGTATTATCTTCTGTTTATTCATTTATTTTCTTTGATATATGTAACTCCAGATTCTCAATCTACATTTCCTTTCCTCCTATTCTAATGCTGTTCAATAATCTCATTTATTTCTTTTTCCCACACTTTAAGAATGCTTTATTACTAATTTTAAATGTGGTCCAGATGAAATTCCCTTAATGAATGCTATTATATACATCATGTCTGGTTCATTAGCGGACTAGCCTTCCATTTTTTATTTACTTAACTAAAAATAAAAATTCAAGTGATTTAGTGTGCAAAAATGGACCACAAATAGTTTTATATAAATAATTTGTGGAATTATAAGTAATAGTTTAGGAGCAGTGAGGAAGTTCAAATAAAAATGAGTAGGATAGTTGGAGGAGCTTTGTCTTGAACCATTTTGTTCCTTCTTTACTCTTACACATTTCATGGTTTTCTAATTTTGGTGTTGAAAGAGCTGCACTATCAGAGTCGCTGTCAGATTTTTCTGTTGCTGAATTAAGTTGCTTGTGTTCAGATTGAGCATTAGATTCAGAGTCTAGACCATCTGTGCCTATCATCCACTTTTTCTCAAACCACTCTGTTGTTCTGTAGCCATATTGATAACCGAAAAGAACAGACATTATGAATGTCAAAAGTTAGAACACATTACAAAAAAAAACACAAATGTAATAATTTATGGTGTTGCAGCTTACATTTCTCATAGGCAGCAGAGTTGATGTTGAAAATATTTACAAATAAACCTAACAGTGCTTCAGAATAAACTCCTTTGGGTCAATAAATATCAAGACTCTGCTATGTTACTTGAACAATTGTCAGTTTCAACTACTACCGAGTATAGCAAATGAGAGCCTGATATACGTGCCTTATATTACTGTCCACCAACGCAGAGTAAGTCTCTGAAAGGAATGTGCCACCCTTACTCAGTGGGAGAAGGACAGCGAATGTGTGTGACAGAATGCATGCTACACAAGGAGTAGAACCGTTAAAAAAAACATGTGCGCTGTTCACTCTGTACACTAAAACCGAGAAAATTTATTCACAAAAGTAGAATATGTCAATGTTTTTGAATGGTCTGTAACTGAACTGGCATGGGGTGTCATAAACCTATCCAAGGAGGGTGTGGGAACCTTCTCCAACCCCCTGCATCTCAGGCCCTAGAGACTTTCTTTGCTGTGGTATACTGTACGTATGCCAACTGCAGAATAGCAGTACATGGTAACTCCATGGTAATACCACCCTCGACAATGTTTACTTTGTATTTATCAGTTAATTCTACTTAAACAGTATTTAGAGATAACAACTGAGGCATTGCTAGCTCTACATCTTTTGAACAAAAAAAATAAACAAATTAGAACAATATATTGTCATTGGTAGATTTTATCTAACAATGCAACCAATTGCAGGTTAAATAGAAGTACAAGCAGTACTGAGAATGGCTTCCTAATATTCTAATATTTGTATTTGTTAACAATAGCTGCTTAGCAGATAGTTCAGTAACCCAATGTGTGTGCAGTGATTCAGTTACATCCTATAAGTTGATAGTCATAAAATAAGACCTGAAGCTTTCCTGGCCATGAATATGCTCAATTTCTTCCAGTCTGGCTCTACTCAGTTTCTGCTATATTTGTGGTGAGCTGACCTTCAAGACTCAGAGGCAAAATCTGACCCTACTTGTAAAGAAGTGTAATCAAAGTTAATTGATGGAAATTAATGATTTCTTCAAACTAGCCGTATATAGGCTAAGGTTTTTGATAGATAGAGTCAACTTGAAAAATTCAATGCTATGGCCAAGATTTGAACCACGGATCTCCTGGTTTCTGTCCAGTTGATCTAACCATGGCCAATGTGCCGTCCTGACATTAAATTCTCCATTTGACTCATATATTTTCCCAGTAAACCACTAGGGGTTCTCACATTCAAGATAAACCGTTTGTGGCGACTTACTATCAAGTACTTGAGTCCCAGGCTTCATCATTTAACTTTTTTTTTGTTTTTTGTAATTTACGTCCTCCAACGTTAAGTCATATCGGACGGTGAATGAATTGGGTGAAATGATGCTCAAATGAGTCCAGGGTCCTTGGAGCTTAGAGTTATCCGACATTCCTCTTGAAGAATAAGGGAAAAAACCCGGAAAAAACCTTATCCAGGTAACACCCTAACCGAGACTCGAACTCGGGACCTCTTGAACATTAGGCAGACATGCCACCACCACACTACCGAGGCGGGCTTTTTGTTATTTCAGGTAATTGATGGAAATTAATTGTCTTCACACTAGCCATATATAGGCTAAGATTTTTGATAGATAGAGTCAACATGAAAAATTTATGGCCATGGCCGGGATTTGAACCACGGATCTCCTAGTTTCCGTCCAGTCGCTCTAACCCATTGAGCTACCATGGCCAACATGCAATCCTGACCTTAAATTCTCCGTTTGACTCATGTATTTTCCCGGTAAATCACTATGTAGCATATATTGACACACATAAGGATTTGTTTGTTCTTATTGTACTTTTTTGAGCGTCGTTTGTACTCATATGGTATGGATTATAGAACTGCAAGGGAAGAAAAGGTAGACATTGATAGCCATAGCATTTACCAACCACTTGCATTTGTTTAATAAGAATAAAGTTTCTATTGTCATTTGTCATCCATTATTTTTCTTAGTATTGTCACCCGAACGTTGGAACACCCTATAGAACCAGCTGACGGCAGCAGCAGGAGACGGATGCGCTCGGACACGCCCCCTCATGTGTCTTATAGTGGTAACGTGGGGTGGCTGGGGAAAAAAACATTACCGTGCCGTCTCTTTCCGCTGCCCTTGATTTCTCGAACTTACGGGATATTTCATCTAATCCAGAACAATCTCGATCGGCCAGCTGACCCTATATAAGCAACACGCCGGGCTGGAGTGAGTTAGAGTTCTTGGCGAGCAGTGTAAGAGTGCAGTGCTAGTGTACGACGAGAAGACTGTGCGTGCATCGGAGTATTGTACGTAATTACGAGTACAAGTGAAATTGTAACGGACGAACTGGTGAATCGTAATTGTGTGCATTACGTAATTCTGTGTAACTGGCAAGTGTTTAACTGTAAGTCGGTGGAAATAAAGAACATTTTTGAGTGGTGCAATTGGACTTTTCATTTCACGAACCCACAAAGTGACACTGGTGTCAGGAAGCGGGACGATAACATCACCGAACATTACGGCCATGGAATCGGCATTGGAAATGCTTTTGGCGAAGATGAACGAGTTAACAACAAAAACGAAAGCGGCAAATAACAACCTGGCCGCGGAACTGAAGCAAATGAAGACGGCCAACGACAACATCACCGAGAAGATGGCAGAAATGAAGGCCGAAATAACAGCGAAGACCGAAGAAATAAAGACCGAATTGACCACAGAAATGAGGGCAGCGAACGACAGTCTGGCCACGGAAATGAAGGAGGCGAACGAGGTCCTCGCTGCCAAATTTGAGGAACAGTTGGCCGGCGTGAGGGATGACGTCACGAAGCTGGGCAAGCGGATGGGTCAAGTAGACGACCGCCTTAATGATTTAGAGGAAACGGCCGACAATAACGCCAAGACCCTGAACGCCGTGGTGGAAGACGTCGAAAACCTTGCGAACCGCGTAAACAACCTGGAGGGAAAGGCCAACAGCAGCGTCAAGTCCCTGAACGCCATGGTGGAGGACGTCGTCGGCAGGAAGCTGAAGGATTTGAAGGCCGACGCGCCGGGACGCGACACATCTGCGCTCGTCAAACCTCCCAAGTATGACGGCGCGTCAACGTTTGAAGTCTTCCGCCGCCAGTTCGACACAGTGGCCAGGCACAACAGATGGTCACCGGAGGAGGAGGCCACACAGTTAATAGCCAGCCTCCAGGTACGAGCCGCGGAAGTCCTAAACGCGGTGCAGACAACGGCGGCGCCCAAGGACATCTGGGAGGCCCTGGAGAATCGTTTCGGGAACCACCGCTTAGCCGCAGCATACCGCAGTCAGCTAAAGGCAAGGTCACAGCAGCCGGGGGAGACGCTGCAGGAGTTCGCCATAGCGATTGAGCAGCTGGCTAGCAAGGCCTTGGTTGACCTGCCGCTGGAGTTCGTATCCCGGGAAGCCGCCTACAACTTTGTCGACGGGGTACGGGACACGGAGATTCGTCAGCGCCTAATGCTCGGCGATTATAAAACCATCCACGAGGCGCTGACAGCGGCAATAAGGATGGAGGCGGCCAAGGTAACATCTATCCCGACGTCGAGAACGAGAAGTGTCCGCTACGCCGGAGACAGAAGACCAGCTGAGGGACGCCGGCGAACACCTAGTGGCCTGTGTTGGGGGTGTGGACAGCCCGGACACCTGCAGAGAGACTGCCCACACCAGGAAGAGCAGCCGAAAAACGAGTAAGGGCCGTCGTGGAGAGGGGCGCGTCGGCGCCATCACCACCATCCCCTCGAGTGACACTGCGCGCCGTCAGCCGGCGTATGGATGACAGCCTCATCGCGGACGGTTGGGTAAGAGGAAAGCCGTGCCGCGTGTTGGTGGACACCGGGGCGGCCGTGACCATCGTCAGACCTGACGTGGCGAAGGGTTTGCCGACAAGGAAGCCGAGCCGACCATACCAGCTTGTCACGGCATCGGGCGACACCTTGCCTGTGGAGAAGGAGGCCCTGTTGGAGCTGACCTTGGGACGGAGTGCCGTGCGTCTGTGGGTGTTCGTCGCGAAGGTGGCTGAGGAGGTGATTCTGGGACTGGATGCCCTCAGGAGCCATGAGGCGACGGTCGACGTCGGCAAGAAGGTCCTGCGGCTTAACGGAGAAGAGGGTATACTCCGTCAACCAGAGGAGCGCCTTGGAATTTGCAGGGTCGTCTTGGATGAAGACGTGGTTGTCCCCGCGAGGAGCGAGGTGGTGATGACGGCGCGACTGGAAGGCCAGAGAACCAGGAACATGATGCTGGACCAGAAGACGCCTGTGCACGGACTATGTGTAGCCAGGGCACTGCTGCCGTGCCGAGAGGAGGTGCCAGTGAGACTGCTAAATCCAACGGACAACGATCACGACGTCCAGGCCGGGAGGGAGTTGGGAACGTGCGAGCCCGTGGTAAGCGTAACAGCAATCGACAAGACGCAGGAGCCGGTGCCGACGCAAAACCTGGGGCCCCGGCTAGAAGGCTTACTGGAGAGGGCGGCCGACCACCTCACCGCAGAGAAACTGGAGAGAGTTCGACTACTGCTAAGGCGATACCAGCGCGTCTTCAGCCAAGGTGATAGTGACTACGGCCGCACGGGCAAAGTGCTTCACCGCATTGACACCAGGGACGCCCGGCCTATTCGGCAACCACCTAGACGCGCTCCGCTGGCGAAGCAAGGGGCGGTACGAGACATGCTGGAGGACATGAGATCCAGGGGAGTGATTGAAGAGTCTGACAACCCTTGGTGTTCCCCTGTAGTCTTGGTGACAAAGAAGAATGGCGAGCTGCGTTTCTGCGTAGACTACAGAAAGTTGAACGCTGTCACCCGGAAGGACTGTTTCCCCTTACCCCGGATTGACGACACGCTGGACACGCTAGCTGGTGCACAGTGGTTCTCGACCCTGGACCTGAAGTCGGGCTACTGGCAGGTAGCTCTAGACCCAAGAGACAAGGAGAAGACCGCATTCTCGACGGGCCAAGGTCTCTGGCAGTTCACGGTTATGCCCTTTGGCCTCTGCAACGCACCAGCTACCTTCCAACGCCTCATGGAGTCAGTGATGAGAGGGCTGACTTACGATGCCTGCCTGCTATACCTGGACGACATCATCATCATCATCATCATCATCATCATCATCATCGGGAAGACTTTTGAAGATCACCTCGAGAATCTGAGTAAGGTGCTACAGAGACTGCAGGCGACCAACTTGAAGCTGAACGCGAAGAAGTGCCAGCTCTTCCGCAAGGAAGTGAACTACTTAGGCGACATAGTCTCAGCAACCGGAGTGGCCACAGACCCGGAGAAGACACAGGCTGTGAGAGATTGGCCTCGCCCAAAGGATAAGAAAGAGTTGCGCAGTTTCCTGGGGCTGTGTAGTTATTACCGCCGCTTCATAAAGGGGTTTTCCAACATCGCAAAACCCCTCACCCGCCTGACAGCGGAACACCGGTCTTATGTGTGGACAGAGGACGCCGAAAACGCTTTCCAGCGCCTAAAGAAGACCCTGTGTAGTGCTCCAATTTTGGGTTTCCCACAACCGGGTGGCGCCTTCATTGTGGACACCGACGCTAGCGACCATTGCATTGGAGGTGTCCTATCGCAGATCCAGGACGGCCATGAGCAGGTGATAGCCTACTACAGCAAGACGCTATCCAAGGCAGAGAAGAACTACTGCGTCACCCGACTAGAATTATTGGCGGTAGTAAAGACCTTGGAGCACTTCCACAAGTACCTGTACGGTCAGCCATTCCACCTGAGGACTGACCATTCCGCCCTAACCTGGCTATTGAGCTTTAAGAACCTGGAAGGCCAGACAGCAAGTTGGGTCCAGAGGCTGCAGGAGTACAACTTCACCGCGGAACATCACAGAGGGAAGAGCCACGGTAAGGCAGATGCTATGTCCCGAAGACCCTGTCCAGAAGATTGCGGCCATTGCACAAGAGAAGGAGCGTGCCACAGCAGTCCGAGTAGTCACGGCAGTGCCTGCGGATGGCTGGGATTGCGCAGGCCTGAGGAGGGAGCAGCTGGCAGACGCAGACTTGGGGCCACTCTTGGAAGTGGAGGCAGGGACAAGACCAACCTGGGAGGATATCGCACCAAGGAGCGCCACCTACAAGTCGTACTGGGCCCAGTGGGACTCGTTGAAGATCAGAAAGTGCGTGCTGTTCCGGATATGGGAGTCACCCGATGGGAAGACGCAGAGAGAACAGTTGGTACTTCCCCGGAGTAGGGTCCCGGAAGTCCTGGAGGAAGTGCACGCCGGTTCTTCAGGAGGACACCTGGGAGCGAACCGAACGATTGACAAACTATGGCAGCGCTACTACTGGCTGAGCCTCCGAGCAGATGCTGAGAGATGGTGCCGTCAGTGTCACATGTGCGCGGCGAGTCGTGGCCCCCAGACTAGGAGCCGGGGTCGCATGCAGCAGTACAACGTCGGAGCGCCATTCGAACGGATCGCCGTTGACATTGCTGGACCGTTCCCAGTTTCCGACCAAGGCAACAAGTACCTGATGGTGGTCGTGGACTACTTCACCAAGTGGCCGGAGGTGTATGCCATCCCAAACCAAGAGGCAAAGACAATCACAGACTGCCTCGTGGAGCAAGTGTTCTGTCGATTTGGGGTGCCGTTAGAGCTACACAGTGACCAGGGTACCAACTTTGAGTCCAACCTAATGAAGGAGGCACTACAAAGGCTTGGGGTGAACAAGACCCGCACAATGCCTCTACATCCCCAGCCGGATGGCATGGTCGAAAGGTACATCAAGAGCTTAGAGGAACACCTGAGGAAGGTCGTGGCCAGCCACCAGCGAGACTGGGACGTCAAGGTGCCACTGTTCTTGCTGGCCTACCGCTCGTCTACACATGACACAACTGGGATGACGCCAGCCAGCTTAATGTTCGGCCGAGAGTTACGCCTCCCTCGTGACCTGACTTTTGGAAGCCCTCCGGAAGCGAAACAGCCAGGGACCGAGTATGTGGAGAACTTGGTGGACCATCTCCACGACATGCACGAAATGGCTCTCCAGAACATCCAGAAAGCGAGCGACCGCATGAAGACCAGGTATGACAGGCAAGCCAACAGCCAAGGGTGCTAGCAAGGTGACCTGGTCTGGTTGTACCGTCCTACCCAGACCAAGGGACGCTGCCCGAAGCTCCACCAGCCATGGCAAGGACCGTACCGGGTGGTGAAGAGGATTAACGATGTGGTCTACCGCATCCAGAAGGTTCCCCGAGGGAAGATGTTGGTGGTACACCTGGATCGCCTGGCACGCTACGATGGTGCTGTTCGGGACGACCAGCTTTGAGGAGGGAGCAGTGTCACCCGAACGTTGGAACACCCTATAGAACCAGCTGACGGCAGCAGCAGGAGAGGGATGCGCTCGGACACGCCCTCTCATTTGTCTTATAGCGGTAACATGGGGTGGCTGGGGAAAAAAACATTACCGTGCCGTCTCTTTCTGCTGCCCTTGATTTCTTGAACTTACGGGATATTTCATCTAATCCAAAACATTCTCGATCGGCCAGCTGACCCTATATAAGGAGCACGCCGGGCTGGAGTGAGTTAGTCAGAGTTCTTGGCGAGCAGTGTAAGAGTGCAGTGCTAGTGTACAACGAGAAGACTGTGTGCGTGCATCGGAGTATTGTACGTAATTACGAGTACAAGTGAAATTGTAACGGACGAACTGGTGAATCGTAATTGTGTGCATTACGTAATTCTGTGTAATTGGCAAGTGTTTAACTGTAAGTCGGTGGAAATAAAGAACATTTTTGAGTGGTGCAATTGGACTTATCATTTCTCGAACCCACAAAGTCACAGTATTAAACAAATATGCATGCACATTCCTGCATGAATATGCACAAGTTTTTGTACACCTTGACTGAAAAACAAGCTATAATTCATTATTGATGTACATCTGCTCTGCTCCACTCTAGATATTGTGACTTTGTGGGTTCGTAGAATTAAAAGTCCAGTTTGCAGAAATTCAAAATGCTTTTTATTTCCATAGAAAGGCACTGTTTGTACACCCCTTTGCAGCAAGCTGAGTTAACATAAACCAACACAGTCTCTCATCACTTCTGCACACGTAATTAAACAAAAGAGTTCACTTTCAAATCGAGTCCAATTACGACTGTCCGCTGACAACTAACCACTGCTTCCTTTTATACCTCCACTCATTGTTATAGAAGTTAGTGGAATGTTCTGTAACAATCAAGAAAGCGAACCTTCCAGTCAGCTATCTGTCTCTTTGACAGCTATCTGCGCCTGTCGCAACAATGCTCGCGACACTGCTCCCTCCTAAAGGCTGGTCGTCCCGAACAGCACCATCATAGCAGGCCAGACGATCCAGGTGTACCATGCCACCAACATTTTTCCTCGGGGCACCTTCTGGATGCGGTAGACCACGTACAACCAGACCAGGTCACCTTGCTGGAATCCTTGGCTGTTGGCTTGCCTGTCATCAGGTCTTCATGCGGTCGCTCGCCATTTGGATGTTCTGACGAGCCATCTCATGCATGTCGTGGAGATGGTCCACCAGGTTCTCCACATACTCGGTTGCTGGCTATTTTTCTTCCGTGGAACAACCCCAAAAGCCAGGTCACAGGGGAGGCGCAGCTCTCAGCCGAACATTAAGCTTGCCAGCATCGTCCCCGTGGTGTCGTATGTTGACAAGCTGTAGGCCAGCAAGAACAGTGGCACCTTGACATCCCAGTCTCGCTGATGGCTTGCCATGACCTTCCTCAGGTGTTCTTCTAAGGTCTTGATGTACCTATCCAACATGCCGTCCGACTGCGGATGTAGGGGTGTTGTGCGGGTCTTGTTCACCCCAAGTCTTTCCAGTGCTTCCTTCACAGGTGAGACTCAAAATTGGTGCCCTGGTCCCTTTCCTGGCCTTCTTATTCATCATACTCATTGGTATTACAAGAGGAGTAATGACACTGAAGATTAATTTTATTATTAGTTATTTTATTCCATATTTAACATTTATCTGCTGTTTTTTCTCATACAATAAATACCTTTCCTCCCATAAAGGTCTGAAAGTGGCTGGTGTCAATGGCCTATGTTGTGCTATCTGCTATAGTGATTGAATGATTATGAACTGATTAGGCTTGAACATAGCATAGCAAGAATAACAATAGTCCTAGCTCATCACTGACCTTCGTTATGTGTGACATCACACATTGCCTGTCCTTGCTCACTCCATTGCTGCCAACCCTCCAAAGCACTGAGCAGGCCTGTTCTGAAGTCATTTTGTTCCAAGTGGATGACCTCTGCATTACCATTTGGCAGGAACACATTTAAGGTCCTATATCTTAAATTCTTACAATGCAGGTAATGGCTGACAACATGGTTGGTTACCAACACACTCCACATGGCAGCTTTGGCCTTCGGGGTAACCTCGCCCCACCATGTGATGTCTGGATGCATTTCTCAAGTGAAGGCACCAGAGCGCATTGTCCAGTACCTCCAATGATAGGTTGATAGTGAAGATGACGGTGAGACGAGAGGACCTACAGCTTATACCATGGACTCCGAACCACGTTGGGCATAGGGGACACTTGACATGTGCTAGACAGAGGTGAAGAAGTGGACAGGGCTGACTTAAAATCGCCAACCCCAGAGCTGGGAATTGTACTCAGGACCCTTTGCATAGAAGCCGCGAATGAAACCACTGTGCTACCCAGGCGCCCTCTGGTTGATAACATAGATGGGGCCTTTTAAGGATGAGTGATACTTCTAGATAGGAAGCAGAACAGAGCTGAAAGTGATATAATTTAACTAAACTATATGTACACTAAATTGAATAATTCAATTTAATGTTATGCTTCACTTTATAAAAAAAGCTTCAAAAGAATTAAGTGCTTAGGCTTTCATGGCCGGCATTGTCAACTATATTATATAGCTCTTCCAGGCTTGTGGGCCGTGGTTGAGTTGGTTTAACTTCCTCCGACGTTTCGCCGAAAACTTCATCCGGCATCTTCAGGGTGATCAGACTAATGAACTCCCGAGTCCAGAGACTTTATATACTTTGGAGTATATAATGTATGTGTCTCAAATAGATGGTCTTCTCACCACTCTTTTGCTTACTTCTAAACGTTTATATTGTGACTTTGTGACTTTTTGAAACTAAAAGTCCAGTTTGCAGAAATTCAAAATGCTCTTTATTTCCATAGAAAGGCTCTTCTACAATTCTGATCTCAGCAGAATGATGTAACACACACCAATACAGTCTCTCGTGGCTTCTGCACACGTAAATAAACAAAATCACTACATGTTTTATCAGTTCTCAACTAGCAACTCGATACAGTTTAAATGTCCACACACTGACCATTGACCACTCTCTAGTAGGTTCCTGCTGAAACTGCTCACTTGGTCGCTGTAGTGTTACTTATACATGGCCCGCTGGTTCGGGAAGTTTCCTGACACTTCCCAAAGTATCATGGTCTCTCACGATGACGACGGAACTCTGGCTCTTCTGTTCTCTTCTCTGCAAGTCAGTAGCGCTGCACAAGCCAGTCTCTGGGTGTGGCTTGGCACTATCTGTCTCTTTCACTCCCTGCTTCTCTCTCACGGTGTTTGCTTATGCGAATTGCCTCATGACAATATGATAATAAGCATGCCTCGTTGCTTTATACTTTCGGAGAAACTTTCTTTTGTGCCACGCAAGAATATTTTCTAAGTCCAAAGGTGCATGTATACGCATGCGCAAGCAGATGATGAGCCAGTTCTGGCGTTGCAGCCAACATGAGAAAGATATGTAAAACTTGTAGCCAACCTCTGCAAAAATGCCCCAGACATAGGTGACGCAGTCCATGTGCAAAGGAACATGGTTTGAGCAGGCTAAGTTATTGCCTGCTCAAATTTTGTTACTTATGCACTGCTTTGCACATAAACAATCCTACGACATGACAATAATGGAGTGCTCTGTAGGAAATACATGTATGAGCTCACGGACTGGTTCGGCTACTGCCGCGAAGTGTGCATGATGTCAAATGACACCAAGTATACTGCAAGGGGGGAAATTGGCGGTCCCGGCCACGTCATTCAAATCGACGAATGCAAAATAGGGCGACACAAGTTTCATCGTGGGCGCATCGTAGAGGGAAACTGGATCTTGGTAATGATCGACGTGGAAACAAATGAAGTGCAGTTGACGAGATGCCCCAAGAACAGGAGGGATGTAAATACGCTCTTTAGACTAATTGCACAGCACGTAGAGCTCACCAGCTACATTTTACACCAAATCCTGGCGGGTTACTATGGGTTGATGGCTGGAGGGTTTGCTGTGCACCTAGGAGTGAATCACTCAGTGCACTTTGTTGACCCAGTGACAAATGTGCACACAAACAACAGAGTTACGCTGGCAAGGACTACAATTATGTGCCATTAGGTACTACTTTGTGTTAGTCTGCTAGATAGTGCAATTTGGAGACAAGTAAGACTGTTGGCAGCATTGCTTTCAGTGGAGAAACAAGGATAGTTTGGCTGTGCTAAATTCTCTAATATGGTTACATTATGCAGTAAATAAATAAACAAACAATAACGTTAAAAGAATGCCCTCCAACATGAGATTGCACTAAAAAGTAAATAAATTATATTAAAAATCATGGTTGTATATAAAAACATCAAAAAGTGTGAAGGACTTAGAAAAAAATCGCCGCATCGCATATTAGAAAGAAGAGCATTAGCGTTTCATACCATCACCCAACCTCTCAGTTGATATCCCGTATCCTACTTTGAGTTTCTTCTAGAAGTCTTCTGATTGCGCTCCCCTTTCTTACTATATTTCTGTTTGGGTGTTACAATTTCAGCATTTCTATAGACTCTAAGTTACAAAATAACTAATATCAGACTCACTATGCTTTAAAATAACGAAGAGGTTACTTAAAATTAGCCTTTTAGATAGATATTTACAGTAAACTGCTACATTCATGACTTCTTTCATAGAATTTTATAACTTCTGGCAAAGCAGAATTCTTTTAAAGTATAAACTTGAAAGAAGCGTAGGGACAGTGAAGCACAAATTAGCACAAAAGTGAATTGAGAAGATATTGACACTTTGCTTCACTCACACTGTTTTTTCACAGGACATGTTTCAAGAGCTTTTGCTCTTATCCTTCCAAAAATGGTACGCTACCGCCGATTTATCTATTTCTTTGTTCCTGATGTTCCTAAAATGCTCTTTAAGCCTAATGTTCAAGTTCCTTTTTGTTTTTCCAATGTAAAAGTTGTCACAGTTCTAAAAGTTGTTTGGAAGGAGAATCATGATATAGAACAAGAAATTCACTTATTAATAAGTGTCCAAGGTCCAGCTGCATTAACCATGTGGGAAAAAATCTTCATAAAGAAATATGAAAGAAAATTATTTAATTTTGACACTACCTTTGAAGAATACCCAAACTTCAAGTTCATCAAGATACCGACAGAGACGCACCTATCAGCTCCAATGAGTTCACCAAACCAACATCCATTAGTCGACAACAGCTGATGATGTTAGGAAGATCCTAACGAAATGCGTTCTAGGTAAATACTAGCAATAAGTGGAGCATTGTGTATTAGTTCGACTTAAAATTATATTAATTTGGTGCTTCATTGTATCATAGTCCTTACACATGGAATAAGCTAACTTCCTTTTGTATACAACAACAACAGGAGCAGGAGCCAGAACAGGAACAATAATAATAGTAGTGGTGGCGGTGGTGGTGGCGGTGGCGGTGGCGGAGGCGGTGGCAGTGGCGGTGGCGGTGGTGGTGGTGATAAAGATCACAAAAAGAGAATAATTAACTATTAAAGTGTATGCTTTCTCACAGCAAACTGACTTATTGACACTCAATGACTGCAGCTGTGTAAAACTGTTGTTTAATAATGTAAACAATAAGCTAATTGCCAGGTTCAAAGAAAATGTAAATAAAGTTAATCCCCTTGAATATGGAGACAAAAATTGTTGCTTTCTTCTCTTTATTTTGTTGACTGTATAACCCTATTATTCACTAATGCCTTAGCAAAAATGTTATGTTTACCATTAAAACAATTTCATAAGGATGATTTATGATGCACTATGTTATACATTTTGCAGAATGTTTCAATGTTTATTTCCTTTTTTTTTGTAAATGTGTGACCATTTAATGAGATGGACACAGGTTTGGGAATCTCTAAAGAAATTTGATGATATACTTAAAAGCTTCTAATCCTGTGTATAATGGATATATGTTTCTCAATACTATCAGCTTTCATGTTTATAAGATGCTACAATCAGAATTTGGCAGTTTCTATGGTTATGCAAATATGTATTCTCAAAAGTATGTTCATTTCATGTTTAGTATGCATTTCATTTAGCTTTATCCTAGCCCTACACATATATACCATAAGTCAGAAGATTGTAAAATGTTGTATGTTAGTTAATGCTTTATGTTCTCTAATTTAAAATATTACGTTTTACCTTATGTGCGCCACCTACAGGAAAATGGTGGAAGGTATTAAAAGTAGGAACGTTTCCACTTATACTTTGCAAAGTGAATAGAATGTACGATCTTACAGATCAGCTGAATACCAAAGTACTCTAATGAGGAGGTAGAGGGCAGCACCTGCTATGTGGTTTGTTTTGCTGCAATCAATGAGAGTATAATTAACCCATTAACACCCAACGTCTCTCTCATTCTTTTTCTTTTAAAAAATTGCAAAAATAATGTGTACAAGAGTTATGCCAAAAGTTTTTAGCAGAGATTCAGAAATACTTTTTATTCACAAACTATTATAAATATTATAAGCAGAAGCATTATTAACAGTGAAGTTTTCTTCATTTTTGAGTTTGATTAATGAGTTACTATGTTTACACTTACTATGTTGTTGTTCAAGTGAAACTTTTTCAAGATCATTCAATCTCATCCTCAGCTGATTGGTGATTAAAGGAACATTCTTCCTACTCCACTACTTCGGTGCTCTGATCCCTCTGCCATCTGGTATTAGCGGCACAAAGTTTTAATACTTCATTTAATGATGGGATTTCAAAATTTATAACTTTATCTCGGTTTCTGGTTATGAATATTTTTTCCCAAATATCCAATTCTATGAGTGTACTTAAAGATTTTAACAGTTCAATGTTGTGGTTTTCTGTCCAAAAATGGTGTGACACTGCGGATTATTCTGTTTGTTTCAACTTTATGTTCCTCTGGTGTTCTTTTTGCCTGGTTAACAAGTTTCTCTTAGTTTTTCCTATGTAGCTTTTATCACAGGTTTCACAGTTTATCTGATAAATTCCTGTTGGGGTTTGAATCTTTTAGTGGCTTATTTAGCAGGTTCCTCAGACTGATTTTGTTTTGGGGTGCTAGTTTTAAGTTTAGTCTTTTGAAGATTCATTGAAATTTTCTAAAAGATCATGGATGATGAAAATTATTAATGATAATGACAATGATGATGATGATGATGATGATGATGATGATGATGATGATGATGATGATCTGGTCGTAACAGCACCATCATAGCAGGCCAGACAATCCAGGTGTACCACCATCTTCCCTCGGGGTACCTTCTGGATGCAGTAGACCACGTCGTTAATCCTCTTCACCACCCGGTACGGTCCTTGCCACGACTGTTGAAGTTTCGGGCAGCGTCCCTTGGTCTGGGTAGGGCGATACAACCAGACCAAGTCTCCTTGCTGGAACCCTTGGCTGTTGGCTTGCCTGTCGTATCGCGTCTTCATGCGGTCACTCACCTTCTGGATGTTCTGACGAGCCATCTCATGCATGTCGTGGAGACGGTCTACCAAGTTCTCCACATACTTGGTTGCTAGCAGTTTAACTTCCGGGGGCTCCCAAAAGCCAGTTCACAAGGCAGGCGCAACTCTCCACCGAACAATAAGCTGGCTGGTGTCATCCTAGTGGTGTCGTATGTTGACGAGCGGTAGGCCAGCAGGAACAGTGGCACCTTGACGTCCCAGTCACGCTAATGGCCGGCCACGACCTTCCTCAGATGTTCTTCTAGGGTCTTGATGTACCTCTAGACCTTGCCGTCCGACTGCGGGTGTAGGGGTGTTGTGCAGGTCTTGTTCCCCCCAAATCTTTCCAGTGCCTCCTTCATCAGGTTAGACTCAAAATTGGTGCTCTGGTCGCTGTGAAGCTCTAACGGCACCCCAAAACGGCAGAACAGTTGCTCCACAAGGCAGTCTGTGATGGTCTTCGCCTCCTGGTTCGGCATGGCATACACCTCCGGCCACTTGGTGAAGTAGTCCACGGCCACCATCACGTACTTGTTGCCTCGGTCGCACACTGGGAAGATATGTCGACGGTGATCCGTTCGAATGGCGCTCCGACGTTGTACTGCTGTATGCGACCCCGGCTCCTGTTTTGGGGACCGCGACTCGCCGCGCACTCGTGACATTGACGGCACCATCCCTAAGCATCTGCTCGGAGCCTGAGCCAGTAGTAAAGCTGCCAGAGTTTGTCGATCGTTCGGTTTGCTCCCACGTATCCTCCTGAAGTACTGGCATGCACTTCCTCCAAGAATTCCAGGACCTTACTCCGCGGAAGTACAAACTGCTCCCTCTGCGTCTTCCCATCGGGTGATTCCCATGTCCGGAACAGCACGCCCTCTCTTGTCTTCAGTGAGTCCCAATGGGCCCAGTACGACTTGTAGGTGACGCTCCTCGGTGCGATGTCCTCCCAGGTTGGTCTTGTCCTTGCCTCCACTTCCCTCATGAGTGGCCCCAAGTCGGCGACGGCCAGCTGCTCCCACCCCAGGCCTGCACTATCTCAGCCATCCGCAGGCACTGCCGTGATAACTCTGACAGCTGCGGCACGCTCCTCTTCCACTCTTGTGCATTGGCCGCAATCTTCCGGGCAGGGTCTTCGGGACATGGCGTCTGTGTTGCTGCGGCTCTTCCCTCTACGATGTTCAGAGGTGAAGTCGTACTCCTGCAGCCTCTGGATCCGACGTACTCTCTGGCCTTCCAGGTTCTTATAGCTCAATAGCCAGGTTAGGGCGTAATGATCAGTCCTCAGGTGGAATGGCTGACCGTACAGGTACTTGTGGAAGTGCTCCAAAGTCTTTACTACCACCAGTAACTCTCGCCGGGGGACGCAGTAGTTCTTCTCTGCCTTGGACAGCGTCTTACTGTAGTAAGCTATCACCCGCTCGTGGCCGTCCTGGGCTTGTGATAAGACGCCTCCAATGCAATGGTCGCTGGCATTGATGTCCACAATGAAGGCGCTACCTGGTTGTGGGAATCTCAAAATAGGAGCACTGCAAAGTGTCTTCTTTAGCTCCTGGAAAGTGACTTCGGCGTCCTCCGTCCACACATACGGTCGGTGTTCTTCCATCAAGCGGGTGAGGGGTTTGTCGATGTTGGAGAAGCCCTTTATGAAACGGCGGTAGTAACTGCACAGCTCCAGGTAACTGCGCAATTCTCTCCTATCCTTTGGCCGAGGCCAATCTCTCACTGCCTGTGTCTTCTCCGGGTGTGTGGTCACTCCGGTTTGTGAGACTATGTGGTCCAAGTAGTTGACTTCCTTGTGGAAGAGCTGGCACTTCTTTGCGTTTAGCTTCAGGTTAGTCGCCTGCAGTCTCTAGCAACTTGCTCAGGTTTTCGAGATGGTTTTCGAATGTCTTGCCGACGATGATATCGTCCAAGTATAGCAGGCAGGCGTCGTAAGTCAGTGTTCTCATCACTCATTCCATGAGGCGTTGGAAGATAACTGGTGCATTGCAGAGACCAAAGGGCATAACTGTGAACTACCAAAGCCTTGGCCTGTCGAAAATGCGGTCTTCTCCTTGTCTCTCGGGTCTAGAGCCACCTGCTAGTAACCCCACTTCAGGTCCAGGGTCGAGAACCACTGCTCAAGCGTGTTCAGAGTGTTGTCAATCCGGTGTAAGGGGGAACAGTCCTTCCTGGTGACAGCGTTCAGCTTCCTGTAGTCCACGCAGAAGCGTAGCTCAGTGTTCTTCTTAGTTGCCAAGACTACAGGGGAACACCAAGGGCTGTCAGACTCTTCGATCACTCCCCTGGATCTCATGTACTCTAGCATATCCTGTACCGCCGCCTGTTTCGCCAGCGGAACGCGTCTAGGTGGTTGCGGAATAGGCCGGGCTTCTCCGGTGTCATTGTGGTGGAGCACTGGGTTCGTGCGGCCGGAGTCGCTGTCGCCTTGGCTGAAGATACGCTGGTATCGCCTCAGCAATTGTCGAACCTTCTGGAGCTGTTCTGTGGACAGGTGGTCGGCCGCCCTCTGCAATAAACCTTCCAGCCGGGCCCCAGGTGTTGCGTCGGCACCGTCTCATGGGTCTGATCGATTGGTGCTACGCTGACCATGGGCTCGCACGTCCCCCACTGCGTCCCGGCCTGGACGTCGTGATCGGTGTCTTTTGGGTTGAATAGCCTCACTGGCACCTCCACTTGGCACGGCAACAATGTTCTGGCTACACAAGAGTCCGTGCATAGGCGTATTCTGGTCCAGCATCAAGTTCTTCGTCCACTGGCCTTCTAGTCGCGCCGTCATCACCACCTCGCTTCTCGCGGGGACAACCACGTCTTCCCTCAGGACGACCCTGCAGATTCCCAGGCGTTATACGGGTTGCTGGAGTATCACTTCTCAATTGAGCCGCAGGACCTTCATCTCCACAGGTAAGGTGTCGCCCGATGCCGTCACTAGCTGGTATGGTCAGCTCGGTTTCCTCGACGGCAAACCCTTGGCCACGTCAGGTCTGATGATGGTCACGGTGTCCCGGTATCTACGAGCACGCGGCACGGCTTCCCTCTCAGCCAACCGTCCGCGATGAGGCTGTCATCCATACGCCGGTTGACGGCGTGCAGATTAACTCGAGGGAATGGTGGTGATGGCCCCGACGTACCCCTCGCAACGCCGGCCCTTTCTCGTTTCTCCGGCTGCTCTACCTGGTGTGAGCAGTCTTTCTCCAGGTGTTCCACCTGGCCACACCCCCAACACACGTCATTTGGTCTTCGCCGACGTCCCTCGGCTGGTTTTCGGCCTCCAGTGTAGCGTATACTCCTTGTTCTCGACGTGGGAGTAGCCGTCCCCTTGGCAGCCTCCATCCCCAATGCAGCTGTTAGCTCCTCGTGAATGATTTTGTAGTCGCCGTGTCTCAACGTCTCGTACCCCGTCAACGAAGGTGTAGGCGGCTTCCCGGGATACGAATTCAGGTGGGAGGTCAACCAAAGCTTTGCTGGCCAGCTGTTCAATTGCCAGGGCGAACTCCTGCAACGTCTCCCCTCGCTGCTGCGTCCTTGACTGCAGTTGGCTGCGGCCAAGCGGTGGTTCCCGAAGCGGTTTTCCAGGGCTTCCCAGATGTCCATGGGCGCCGCCGCTGTCTGGACCACGTTCAGGACTTCTGCGGCCCGTCCCTAGAGGCTGGCTATTTGCTGTGTGGCCTCCTCCTCCGGTGACCACTTGTGCATGGTCATCGTGTCCAATTGGCGGCGGAAGACTTCGAACGTGGACGTGACGTCGTACTTTGGCGGTTTGACGCGCGCAGATGTTGTGTCGCGTCCCGGCCTTTAAATCTTCCATCCTTCTGCCAACGATGTCCTCCACCATGGCGTTCAGGTACTTAGTGTTAAGGTCGTCCTTTCCCTCTAGGTCGTTAACGCGCTCGTCCTCTTTACCCATCCACTTGCCCAGCTCCGCGACGTCCTCCTTTACGCCGGCCAACTGCTCCTCAAATTTGGCGGCGAGTGCTTCGTCCGCAGCCTTCATTTAAGATAATTAGGCCTTCATTTCCGTGGCTACTTCCGTCATCTTCGCGGTCAGGCTGTGATTTGTCGTCTCCAAATTCGCGGCCAGGTTGCTATTTGCCGCCTGCGTCTCCGCAGCGAGGTTGTCGTTAGCCGTCTTCATTTCTGTTGCCAGGCTATCGTTCGCCGTTCTCATTTATTTCACTTCCTGTAGAGTATTTTTCAATGCAGCTTCCATGGTGGTACGTCTCACTCCTGACACCAATTGTGACTTTGTGGGTTCGTGAAATTAAAAGTCCAGGTTACAAACAAAAAATTGCTATTTATTTACGTAGAAATCAATCTGACAGTCCAGAATTACGTCACACACACAAAACAACTTCCAAGGTCATCGACCACAAACACGGTTCACGGGTACGCGTCCAATTACCGACTTCAAACAATCAAGACGACGCTAGAACAAAGACGAACTCTCTAGAAATCCGTCTCCTTCCCCCCAAAATTTCGGCGAGCTTTTATCTCCGCATTGCACTTGCCGTCTCTTTGAACTAGTCGGCCATGCCGCCTCAACAATGCGTTCGCGACAATCATCATCATCATCATCATCATCAATAGTGGTATCTAGTAAATAATTAACCGGTAACCGGCTATTTAAAAGCCAGTCCGGCGGCAACCTATGTACTGGTAACCAAAACAACCTATTTTCTCCTATTTTCACAATGCTTGGAAGTATTCTCATTTTACATTAGCATTCTAGCATCAAAATACCTCAAATATTAAATAACACATTCTACATTTCAAAACAAAATTTATATAATACTACTCAAAATTCATTCTAAACAGATACAAAACCTTAAAAGCTCAAAACGTTTGCAAATATCCGTGATCATCTTAGCTACATGTTAGTGTACTATAATACTCTTCAGCACGTACCATGTGGAAAGGCAAAGAGTCGGCCTTGGGCAAAGTTATTGTTTTTGTGGTTGTTTTTAGGATTGCTGGATTAGACTGAGAAGTCTAATCGAAGCTACAAAAGCAGCAGCAGCAAAATTGTCGTTGGAAGGGGATCCCACCAAAAGTAGTGGGGCCTTCCGACAGATACCATTCCAGGACTAGGTCCTTTAATGGTTGAAAGATGAACTTTGAAGTAAAGACGGTGGTAGATGGTGGCATTGTGGTAGGGATGTTAGAGTAGGGGTTGAATTTATATGAGAAGTTGTATAGGAGAAGTTGGAGATATGATGATAAGTTAGAGAGATGATGAGTTATTTATTGCTTTCAGGGGATGATGATATTTAGGGTCGATGTAGGAGGAGCCTGGGATGCTTGTAACGCTCCCCGGGGTCAATATCGTACTCCCCGAGGTCAATATCGTACTCCCCGAGGCCGCGGATGAAGGCGTTGAAATTATGTGGAAGAGAGTCAAAGAATTTTTGTGAAAGGGAGATCATGTAGTCAGTGAGGAGTGCAAAGGAAAGGTCACGGTGGATGTTGGTGTTAGGAATGTACCAGTCAGCATTGACAGCGGTACGAAGGAAGCGGTTTTGAAGAGTTTGGAGGTGGTACATGTGAGTTTTTGCGGCAGTGGCCCAGAATGGACAGGCATAGGTGAGGACAGGACGGAGAACTTGTTTATACAGAAGTAGTTTGTTGGAAAGTGACATGGCAGAGTTTCGGTGGCATAAGGGGTAGAGAAGTGCCATCTTGCGAGCAACCTTGCTGTATACGGTATCGATGTGGGCCTTCCAGGTGAGCTTGTGGTCCAGTGTGACGCCAAGATATTTGGCTGTGGTGGACCAGTGGACAGACCCACCAGCAATACGAAGCTCAGAAACATCAGCCTCCAAGCGCCTTGTGAAGGTGACAGCCTGTGACTTGATGGGGTTCACAGTGAGGCGCCAGGTATTTAACCATGTTGTGAGGTTATCTGCATACCGTTGTAGTCTATCTACAGCTACCTGATGACGTGTGGAGGTGGTGGTTATGGCGGTATCGTCAGCAAACTGGTACAGCATACAGCCTTGATAGGAGGGCAAGGTGTTGATGTAAATGAGGAAAAGCAGAGGGCCAAGGACACTCCCTTGGGGGACCCCTGCGTGAATGGGGTGTGAGGTGAAAGAGATGTCTTCTTTGGTGACGCTGAAGGTGCGTTGTTGAAGGTAGGAGTGAATGAGATGGATAATATATGGAGGGAAATTGTAGTGGATGAGGTGGTGGAGGACGCCTTCGTGCCATACGGAGTCAAAGGCACGGGTGAGGTCTAGGAATAAGGCAACGAAAAAGTGACGGTTGTTAAACCCTTTGATGATTTCGTCCACCAGACGAAGGAGTTGATGTACCGTGGAATGTTGCTGACAAAAACCAAATTGCTCCTGTCGAAGTATTGGCTGCGCAGAGAGAGTTTGTTGAACTCATGGTGGGCAGCAAGCTGATGGAACGATGTCCTTCCGGCGTGAAGGTAACTTTACCAGGTTTAGGGAGGGTGATAATTTTGGCGTGCCTCCAGGCTCTGGGAAAGTATGTCAAACAGATTAGTCCATTGAAGAGGTGGACGAGGAGCTCCAGCCAGTTGTGTGGAAGAGCTTTAAGTGCAGCATACGGGATGTTGTCATAGCCCATGGCTTTGTATGGTGGCACATAGAAGTGATGTGACCTCCACTAAAGATGTCTGTGGAATATCAGTAGGGTCTAATGGTCTGCACAGGAAGTGGGTGACCTCAGTTGTAACCAGCTGCTCATGATCTTGATTGCAGGTGGCAGCAGGGTGAAAGGTGCTTTCTAGATATGTACCCATTAGTTTCACTTTCTCACAGACTGATTGCGCGAGGATGGGTCATTGACATAGGGGCTTATCCTGAGTGGGAAGGCACAGCAGGGCCTTGGATAGTCGCCAGAAGGATTGGTCCTCTGTGTTGAGGGAGGCAAGGCGGGTTTCCCAATCCTCGTTGAGGTGTTCTGCCAATTCAAGTTTGAGGCGGTGACAGAGTTGATTGTAGGTCCGTCTGTCATTGGGGGAACCAGGAGGTTGAGCTCTGCGTCTGGCCGTGTTTTTTTGTTGCGATGAGTTCCCTTAGATGTCGTGGGAGCTTGCGAGCCGTTTGAGTGTGTGCACGGGCAGAGGGTGTTGAATGTTTGATTGCCGTGGTGATAGTTGTTGTTATCTGGCAGATGAGTGCATCGGCGTCTGCGGTAGTTGAGCACGGACTGTGGGTTGGGCAGCCATGTGCTGTGTATATGCCTGCCAGTTGGTGCGGCGAGGGCTGGGAAAAAGGCGTTTGGCCTTGAGAGCAGGTCGGGATTGGAAGAGTAGTAGAAGAGGATAGTGGTCTGATGATAATTCCGGTAGGGAATAGAGATAGGGGTGATGTCGGATGTGCTTGACGGTCGCCGTGGCAGATGGTAGGTGAGGAAGAAGAGAGGAAAGACAAGCTTTTGCTTTGTATATAGCGCTCGAGGAGGGCACCACGGTGATTGAGTGTGGTTGAGTTCCAAGCCGGGCTCTTGGCGTTAAAGTCTCCCATGGCAATGGTGGCCTGTTGGGATGTGAATAGGCAGTCGAGTGCATTGGCTGGCAGCGGGCGTCCAGGGGGGATGTAGACAGAAAACAGCCAGAGGAGCCCCCTGTTGGTCTCAATCTGAATACCGGTGGCTTCCAGGGGTGGAGCAGGAGTGATGAGCAATGAGTGATGCCATAGGCTACGACTCACGTAGATGGTGGTGCCACCATGGCCGTCGGCCCGGTCAGAACGATAGCACACCATGCCTGGTATGCTTGCTTTGATGGAAGGGGCCAGATGTGTTTCCTGTACTAGGAGGATGTGTACGCCCTTAACAGCAATGAAGTTAGTAAGCTCCGCCAGCTTGTGGCGCAGACCATTGGCATTCCAGCTGCAAATTTTGAGGGAGTGGAAGTTTGTAGCAGATCCAGGGTTAACAGCCATGATACAGCATGAAGTTCAGGACTGCGTGCACCAACATGGTGTAGGGGTGGATGTCGCTTGAGCGAGTACGGATAGACTCGGCCAAGTAGGCAGCAAATGCAGGCTGCAGGGGGATGGGAATTTGTTGCATAGTAGCAAGAAATGACTCACTGGGAATAGTAGATAGTGTTCTAGTGGTGGCGGGTTTAGCTGGAGATTATGCAGAGAGCTGTTGAGGGGGGTCACGTTTGGTGGCGTTCTGTTGGCCAGGTTGCCGTTGCCGTTGTGGTTGAGGGTGTTGTTTTCTGGTCTTGACAGTGGAGGCCTGTAGAGAAAATGGTTGGGTCCGTGGAGCCTGGTCGGGAGATGATGCCGTTGGCATTATTTGTGGGTACTGTTTTGTTGGGGGAGCAGTAGCAGAGGGCTGCTCAGCATCAGGAGAGTTGGTGACCGCAGCTGCGTAGCTGGGATATTTGATGGGCTGTCTTGGAGGGAGACCAGGGTATCGAGCACCAGTGAAGGCTTCGCGTGGTAGCTCGGCATTGTGAGGCACTCTAGGTCTAGCATTATGCTTGGACATCTGCCCATTCTTGGAGGTCAGTAACTCAAGTCGCGCTTCCTGCCACACAGGACACTTGGCGTATCTGCATGAGTGGGCATCTCCACAGTTGTAACAACGGGGTTTTGCACCAGGGATACCCAGTTGAGAACAATTTGCACGCTTATGACCAGAGGTACCGCAGAAGGTGCAAACTGGTTGAAGGAGGCAGCCAGCAGCGTTGTGTGTGAACTGCTGGCAATTCGTACACTGCTGAGGGCGTGGTGGTGGGCTGTAGGGCTCTACCCACACTGTAGCATGGAACATCAGTGTCACCTTGTAGATGTCTCTGACGTTGGCTGTCTTCTGCAAGTCTACCCGGAAGTGAGGCAGCGGCTGAGGATTTGGACCCCTGGTAGTCAACTGGGCGACACGTGTGACGGTGAAGCCTTTGCTGCAGAGGTGTGACTGAACCTCTTCCTCTGTGACGAAAGAGGGAACGTCCTTCACGGTGACGTGAAGGTAACGTTCCTCTGGTAGAAGAGTAGTGACGCCCTCAATCTTCTGCTCCTCCAGGTGTTTGCGGAGGCTGCTGTGATTGTTGGCAGTGGCAGGTAGAAGGGCCACCGTGCCACGCAAATTCCTGATGGAGAAGTTTGCTATGTTGCCTGGCGGGGCAGTGGACAATACTTTCCTGGCATCGGCTGGGTTTCTCAGGAAGATGGGAGTCGGGCGACCTGACCTAGGTACTGAGGACGGCGTTTGTGGTGCAGCAGTTTCTGAGGAATCTTCCTCCATAGCTGCATCTGAGTCTGTGCTGATGCTGTTGCATTTACGCCGCTTTGAGTGAGCTCCAGGCGTAATGTTTTTGGTCTCCTCTGAGGTGAGAACAGCGTAGGTGTTCGAGATGGTGGTGCTGCTGGTGGAGGGGGTTGGCTCAGAAGATCTGGCAGAACGTTTGGTGACGGTTTGCGAAGATGCCGAGTCTATTGTCTTCATGTGCTTGCGCAGCATTTCTGTGATGGCGCTAACGAGGTTGCGGTGTGCCATATATACTTGGAACTGTGCGATGGCGATAGTGTCACTTTTCCCCACAAATGACTGCACAGTTTCGTCTGCCTTGTTCAGGTACAGATTCCTGACGTCCAGTTCTTGGAGCAGAAGAGCGTGCACGTCACTGGCCAATGGTTGAGTCGGGTTGCATATTAATTCTTTGCCCAAGAAGGTGCGCAGGTCACCTCCATTCAGGTAGTAGAAGACGGGGTTTGTTGTGGGAGTCTTGGGACCACATGCCGGGTTTGGGGATTGTGCCATGATAGAATGGTATGAAGAATAGATAAGAGGAAATAAGAATAAGATGATGAAAGAGCACGTCTAGGGCGCTATGAGCTCGGATAGTAGAGGACCTACCCCTAAGGGCGCCTGAGCTACCAGTCCAAAGGACTGTTGGCTGCGGCCTTGCTATCCTACCCACTCACAGTGCTGTCTACTGTTGCTGCTTCTGTGGGTTCGCAGGCTCGATGTTGTCCAAAAGGCTGCATCTAGCTGTTGGCGCTGATGATACCTCCGAAGGTCGCTGGTAGGCATGAGCCAGGCCCTGAAAAGGGGTGCTTTGGCCTTGCTACGGTGCTGCCTTGTACAGCTTGGTTAACATGAGATGGCAGCTAGCTGCGCAGTAGAAGAGGGGCAACCAGGAGAGTGGGGTAGGACTGGCAGCCACATGCGGGCAAGAGAGAGGAGAAAGCGCATGCATCTTACCTTGAGGCTGGTTTCAGGCAACAGAAGTAACACTAGGAGATTGTTCAGCCGCAGACTGTTTTTTCTTCCGGAAAATTCCCCCCTTCATATTCACTAGAAAACTCGGATGACTCACTGCTTTCATCGCTGTCATCTCCTAGATGAATGATGATTTCCTGTCCTCCATCCAGCAAACCTTCATTGCGCACGAATTCATGTTCAATCTGAATGACGTGTTGACATCTTTTCTGCCAATCTTCCGCAGAACTGTAAGCAAACTTCTCGTCAGCTAAGTTAATGATGTCATCCATTTTGAACGTGACATTTCTTTCTGCAATCCAGTTCTTTACAGTAGCCCAAATCAGTTCGATTGGATTTAACTCGGGATGATAAGGTGGAAGGCGTAAAACTGTATGGTTATGTGCATGAAGAAAACTGTCTATTTTTTACTTGGGGATTTTGGGTTTGAGAGGGATTATCATATTGTAAATGCCGGGTTTGTACAGGGAGGAGAAATCAATGTTTGTAAAATGTTCCATGGAGAAGTTTTGTTTCAGCCACGAAATCATTGTGTCTCTTCTGGAACTTGCAGTGGGCGCCTTATTAAGGATCACATTGTGGTAAGGTGCATTGCCAATTACCAATACGGAATTTTGGGGAAGATTAGGGATCAGTCTTTCTTTTATCCACTTCTCATAATTCGTGTAGTTCATGTCATCGTGGTAGTCACCGGTTTTCTGCTGGGACTTGAACCGAATATACGCGTTATAGATAAATCCTTGCTGGCCTCCAGCATGAACGATGATAAGACGCTGACCTTTGGATATCGGTGCTAAGAGGCCGTGTAACTGTTATCACTCCAAGCATACGGAGTAGTATGAGATGAATGGATATAAGTCTCGTCCATATATATTATGGGACGGCCCTCGCTTCTATATTGCTTCATCATTCTGAGAAAATGGAGGCACTTAGTTCTGATGTCATGGCGCTCCATTAAATTTTTTCTGTTCTTCTTTGTCCGTTTCCATGTGAAACCCAGCTTTAAGAGTATTTTTCGTGGTGTGGATACGCTCCCTTCAAAGTTTATCGAATCCTTTAATTTAGCATGCACCTTCCTCAGTGTCGGTCTTTGTTTGTGAATTATATAGAATTCGTTCACAGTTCGGCGCACTACTGCCTCATTAAAAGTATCCAAACTGGCATGAAAAGGCCTCTTTTGTCTCTTTTTGTGTGGTGTGGAGAATGAAGTCGAAGTACCACGATCAAATATCCTTCGTTTCCTTAATAATTCTCCTTACACTTCTTTCAGAAACACCTGTTGCCTCAGCCACACTCTTCCCAATGTTTTTATTCTAAGAGTTACTAAGCCAGCTTCTGCATGTCTTTTCATGTACTTATAAAGATTACTAACAACTTCCCTGGTTTGGGAGTGCAACACTTTACCTTGTAGTTTGCTGTCCATGTTTTAAAATATTAAAGTCTGCAGTAAAAGAAAATACACTTAACGCAGACGCGCGCGCACACACACACACACACACACACACACACACACACACACACACACACACACACACACACACACACACACACACACACACACACACACACACTTACACAATCACGCACGCACTTACAAGTACGCTGAAAATAATTAAGAACAACGAGAACTGCTATTTACTGTACATATATTAAAGTACACTGTCATTTACGTATAAAAATATAAATCACACGGACCCGAGCCTCAAAAAATTCCTAAGACGCACGTCCAGTCTCAACGATTTCACAACTGTAACTGACCCCCACTCTTAGTGCCAGTAGGTGGCGGAGAGGGTGAGTCACTGCGCATATTTTCTCAGCTGCCACGTCTGAATAAACATACTGTAGGTGTTGTCTCTCCGATGTCTCGAAGAGAAGTGCTCCGAAATGAGCCGAGCCGAAATGAGTGAAATTTTCCAGAAGTGTGAGCCAGTTACAAAAGCAAGTTAATTCAGTACAGTTATAGAACACAACTTTAAAAACAACTCTGATGAATATGTCTCTTCACATTTTAGAAAACGATTAAGTCTTTACTTATGTGAGGTTACCACGGCTTTGGAAATCAAAAATACGATTAAAAGTATATAACGTTATGTATATTTTTAACCACATGCTTTATTTCCACTTGTTTTAATTAAACAACACAAGTAAAGGCCAGTTCTGCCATCTGTTAATGATATGCGGAGTTGCTAGTGCGGGTTTCTCCGCGAGATAGTAGACTATCTACGTACGCTTACAGAAGCCCCTGTTGTAGCTCCACTGTCCTCTTGATCGCTTTGCTGTTGTTATTAATGGGAAAATATAAGTATTTCGATATAATCTTTCCCTGTAAGCAAGAAATAAATACTCCGAGGAATGTTCCCTTACCAAATCTGGTTCAGTGGCTTCAAAGTGCATAATATACTCAAACTAAATTTAGATGAAACTGTTACACGCATTTTGGAAATCAAATACTTGGTTTGAGTTATGCATTCGGGATCTTGTCAAAATCTCTTTCTATTGACGTATTAAGTGGAATATATAGGATGAAATAAAGACTCGATCCATTTTTGAGAAAATGGTTGATTCTGGATTTGTTTTACAGGAGATCTGAAAGATGCTGTCAACTGAAGAACGAATCACTGTTGTTTCTCCACATTTGAGGGGATTTACATAACAGGTTCAAGCGGATTTTGAACGAAAATTCCATAAACCCGGCCCTACAGGGGCTAATATCAGACTACTGAAGCAGAAATTTCAAAGAACAGGCGTGTGCAAGACGTGAAACGTTCGGGTAGACCCCGGGTGACCATTGAAACTGCAGCAGGTAAGCAATGCTGTGACCAGAAGTCCGAAAGCATCAATCAGAGGTTAAGTTGAGAGTTCGGCGTACCACAATCGACAGTGTGTAAGATTCTGCATTTGACTTTAAAAACACGGTCATACCACCTCCAAATTCGACATGCACTGGAACGGGAAGACTACACTTATCGCGAAGCAATGTGTTACAGCCTGTTGAGGGCAGTTGAAGAAGTCAATTTGTTGCAAAATGTGCTGTTTAGTGATGAGGCCACCTTCCACACATGTGGCATGGTCAACTGACACAACTGCAGAGTGTGGGCGGATGAACAACTAAATGCGATCACGGAGTGGGAACGAAACACCCCAAAAGTTACTGTGTGGTTGGGGCTGACAAAATCGAAGGTGTATGATCCATTCTTCTTTGGAGAAAAAACAGTGACAGGCATTTCATACCTTGATATGCTACAACTGTTCCTTCAACCACAATTACAGCAGGATGACATTTTGGAAAGTGGATTCCAACAGGATGTAGCCCCTCCTCATTTCGCACTGATTGTTCGGGAACCTGGATACCACATTCCCCAGATGTGACACCGCCTGACCTTTTTGCATGGGAATACGTGAAATCACAAGTCTACAATTCCACCAATAGCAGCAGGAGTTCCACAATGATCAATTATGGAACCACTATTATTCAATATATTTCATTTGATTTTCATTTCATGCACGACCTTCCAAATATAAATCCCTTATCCACAGCTATGTATGCCGATGACACCGTTATTTTCCAGACTTAAGTACTGCAATCAACAGGCTACAAATATCATTAAATATGTTATCTAAGTGGTTCAAAACGTGGGGCGAGTAGTATTAAATACTTATAAAACAGAAACGAAAATATTCTCCTTAAGATCTTATCAAAATCCACCCCCATTGGATCCGCAGGGAAAACAACTAACATGGAAGCCTCCAGAAACATCAGTCAAATATTTAGGCGTAATGTTTGACACTAAATTAACCTGGAATTCTCATATATCTTACATTTACAAAACAGCCATGTCTAGAATTAAAAAGCTGTATCCATTGCTACAGAAGAAATCACAGCTTGGTCTATTGATCTACAAGTCTCTTATACGCCCCATAATTTCTTACGCTGCTCCTGTATGGGGTGCAGCTAGCCAAAGCCACATTCATTGACTTCAGGTTATACAAAACAAATTTCTCCGCAGTATTACAAAAGCTCCATGGTTCATTAGAAATGATCAACTCCATCAGCAAATTGGAAATCTTCCCATACATCAGTACTTCAAATTTATATCAAATATATTCTTCGTTAGATTATCCGAAGCACCAGCCGCTGTAACATATGACATTGGACGACGAACCTTCGAAAGGACCAGATTGAAAGGAAAACTGCCTCACGACATCCAACTCACTGATTCAGAAGATAGCAACTTACCATCCATGGGCCTTTGATAAATTAAAAAAAAAGTCTTCAAAATACAAAACATTAAACTAGCACTAGTAAACTGTTTCTCCTTAAAATACCTAATTTGCTCAAACATCAAAGATGCCATTCCATCTGACAAAAGATCTGGTATATATCAAATTGAATGCAATGACTGTAGTCAAATTTATATTGGAAAAACCAAAAGAAATTCAGAAACAAGAGCAAAGGAACAGTTTAGGAACATAAAATATAAACAATTAGAAAAATCAGCAGTTGCCATGCATTTTTGGGGAAAAAACCACAACATAAATCCAGAACCAAAACTACTAAAATATACATCAGGAAAACAAGAACTATCCACATGGGAACAAATCTTCATTTCAAAAAATAGGAACAAAGTCTTCAATTTTGACATCCCCCAGAAAGATGTGTTCAGCAAGTTCCTTGAACCGCCACCAGAGGAGACCTATGACAAAATATCGTCAACTACACCAATGAGAACCAGTCGATGGCCAGTTGAGGATGGGGGCAAAGTCTCTGAAACATGTTCCGGAAAAATTTAAAAGTAAGTGTTGTTTAGTGTCATTAATCAACTCTCTTTAAATTTAATATAAAAGGATGTTATTAGAACATCATTCAAGCTCACGCAAAGCCATATAAGCTGCCACCACACCAGTGTAATTTTTTTTCACAGATTCTTGTGCATATTACTAAATGTACACAGATTAAAGGTCGCGCCGTGGCTCAGTGGTTAGAGCGCTTGGCTCTCACCAAGGCGGCCCGAGTTCGATCCCAGGCGACCGCAAATTGAGATTTATGGTGGACAACACAGCGCTGGGGCGGGTTTTCTCCGGGACCTCCGGTTTCCCCCGCCATTTCATTCCACCAGTGCTCCATCTTCATCTCATATACCATCAGTGTCACCACCTGCGGTGCCATATGGTAAAAGCGGGCGTTAAAAACTACACATTACACAGATTAATTCTCGTATTTGACATTTGTTCAGTTTATCATGAATTGCACTTTTGACCAATTTATATGTTCTTTAATTTAATGAAATTTTCCATCACTCTTTCATCAAAATCCTGCACATTACTGATAGGAGCCTTATTTATTGACAGCATTGGTAAAGCATTGAGTCTGTCGTTTGTTATTGTATTTCTTAAAAGCATTTTTATCCTTTTCAGAGTGGAAAAGCAACGTTCAGGTTCTGCAGTCTCCTCAGCATTATGAAAATTTTCTAAAGTTTTGCGACTTCACTGAACAGACGAAAGTTTATTTTAATATATGAAATGAAAAGTTTCAATGGCCCTTGAATGTTAAAGTCATTTCGTCTTTAAATTAGCTGCAACTCTGTGCGCAGTTTTCCTTTCTGTAGAAAAGGATAGCATTGCATTACTCATGTGAAAATTTCTTCCGGGAAATGTTCACAAAATTCCTTAAATTAGTCATTACACAGCAAAGATGCAGCTCCTAGATGTCCATTATAAGCAGATCTATCTGTGACAGTAGTTGTGATGACTTCACACATCTCCTTGGGCAGCTTCAACTCTTGCACCTTCCATACTTTTTCTTTTCTTTGGCGGCTGTGGAAATTCTTCACTTAAGTTTTTGTGTACTTCATCAATATTCAATATTTCCATTTCTATTTGTTGGATTTCAGGATTTCATTCTCTAACGTTACACTATCTTTGCTTTTCTTTTGAAGTTGCTGGTACAAAATGTCTACATGAGTAGGATTTTGTGGGAAACTCTTAACCAAAAAATAAAATTTGGATCTTCAAGAGCTCGTCTACAGCTACTGGCTTCATTTATTGTGGTTGTATTAATGCAACTATCTTCAATAATTTCGAAGCAATCTTTCAGGTTTTCTATATTTTCGTACATTGATGGTACGAATGTTGTAATTCCATTTTGCTAAAGCAACTCTGGGCAATCTTGCTTGCACTACTTCTAAAATATCAGATCACAATTAAGAATTGGAAAAGAATGCTGGAATATCCGACAGATCTGAAAAGAACACGCGTACCTTGGAATTAGGGTTAGTTGCCTTTTGTATGATTAAATTCAACTGGTGTACATATGGATATGTTTCCATAATATGTATATGATATTTTGGCCTGTACTCCACCAGTCTTTTCACTCATAACACTGGCCCCCTCAAAGGTTTGAGCAATGACCTTTTTATTGGTATTTCCAAGAGACTGGTAGATTTCATTCCTTTTGCACTTTGTCAGAGATTCCGCATCTCTTCCTTCATGGTTCACAAAAGCCCAAAGTCTCTCATTTACGAATCCCACATATACGTAACAGAATACCAAAACCATCCGACAATGATTTGAAATGTAAGTTGTCACATCATACTGAATAGGAACAAACTCAGAAGCTCGTATCTGTTGCTCTGTTTTCTCCCTATAGACTTTCAACATGCAGTCTAATAGATCATTTTGTATTTTTTTTTGAAGTTCCTCTAAATACTGTGGCTGTTTCTAAATATTCCTTCATCACCGTATCCAGTTCAGCTGTATAGTCAATGAGGCCCCTGTACACCACTGGATTGGAAGAAGTAACACATTGGTCACATGCTCGTAAAGTTAGTTCAAACACAGCGCAAAACTTCACACATGAAATAAGCCTTTTTAATATGTCTATTTTTACTCACTTGAATGTTATGTTTCTTAACATTTTCTTTAAGCACGGAGTCAAGACATGATGCAATGTTTTGTTTTCCTAGTAGTAACATATGTACTGCACTAATAATATGGAGCACTGAATGTTCATGTTTGTTTATTTTTTCTATTAAATGTTTTATATTACTCACTCCCTTAACTGTACACAAACAATTGACACATTTAGAAACAAACAAATCACGGGTAGCAGAAAAAGGACTTGAGAATTTCGCAGCCACAGATCCAGTCGCATTTCTGATACATGACCCAAGAACTAAGGTGCCTCTTAAACACTTGGGTTTTATTTTTCTTAGTTTTTACTTTTCCCAATAAGAATTCGGGTGTTGGTCTACCCAAAGGTTTCAATAGTACTTTTTCTTCAAGAGTCAACCTTGAACATTGCACTTCCATTAATGATTTTATAAAGTTAGCTCCCCCGTAACACTCTGTTAATGTTCCTAAAACCACAAAGATCACTAAAGTAAGAAACCTGTGCATTTGAGCAATATAAAACTACCCTGCGGACTGCTCTAGGCGTGAACAGAACCACACCAGATGTGCACAGGAGCAAGTCCTTCCCCCACTCCCTTGCCACCTTCAGAGCTGCATGCCTTGTGTTACGTGCAAATGCAGCAGGCCAGCTCTAATCCTACTGTGCCGAGCCACATACTGTAGGTATGAAGACATCAATTTTACTACCTTATGAAACTTTCTCATATTTTAAAAATAAACTGCCCTTACTTGTCGAAAGGCTATGGTTCATTTATTTCCATAAGATTTCTTTTAGGGGGACACGTGCCTTCGTGCCCTTATGACAAACTATCCCTGACCATAAGTACTACTATCGATAAATAATTATAATTTGAACCAGTTATTTAATTTGGTGTAAATCACAGTTGTGAATACTCACATGGGTGACCCCTACGTTAGTATGGATTAATCACAGGAGCAACCAGGACAACTTCAGCAACAAAATCAATATCTTCAGCAGCAATTATAACAGACACCGCTCGCTTAATCAGAACCAATGCAATCACAGGTCAGTACAACGGTGAACCCTGTTTTCTGGATAGACAAACTCACGCTCTAGTTCACCCAAGCAGAAGCCCAGTTCAATGTTGCTGGCATAACACAAGATGCCACAAAATATGCATATATAGTTTCGCAGTTGGACAGCCGGTTTGCCGCGAAGGTAGATCATACTGTCATGAGGCCGCGCGTAAGCGAACGCCGAGAGAAAGAAAGAAGCAGGGAGTAAAAGAGACAGCGTTAAAGCCACGCCTACGCCCATGCGCGCTAGCACTTGCCAAGAGGAACAGGGGCGGGAAGAGACAGAGAGATATCTGGATAATTCCGTCTTTCTCTCGCTATGTCGTGATCTTTCTCGGGTGCTCTACTGCATTCTGGAACAATGACAAGAGTTGATGTCCTGTTGACAATGGAGGAAAGTAGCCTCCGAAACATGTTCCAGGAAATTTAAAAGTAAGTGCTGTTTAGTGTCATTAATCAACTCCCTTTAAATTTAATTAAAGATTAGTACTTTTATCTCCTGTGTCAACAGTCAGATCAAGACTGAGGAGGGAAACAGTTCTGATAGATGTTCCAAATTAAATCTTAACTGAAACTTGTTTTAGAACTGACTCAATAATCAGGAAAATTAATTTTTCACTTCACTATTCCCAAATTTTAACTTCCAAATTAATGTGAAAATTGCTTTGTATCTTAGCTTAGAATAGACAGAAAATAAATTCCTTACAAATGCAGGTATGTTTAAGATACTTTACACAGGAAAGTTTCTCCAGGGCTCTTCTTTCTAATATGCGACGTGGTGATTTTTTTCTAATTCCTTCACTCTTTTTGATGTTTTTATATACAACCATGGTTTTTAATATCATTTGCACTTTTTAGTGCAATTTCATGTTGGAGGACATTCTTTTAACATTATTTATTGTTTATTTACTTACTGCATAATGTAGCCATATTGAAGAATTCAGTGCAGCCAAACTATGCTTGTTTCTTCACTGAATACAATGCTGTCAACAGTCTTAGTTGCCTCAAAATTACACTATCTTATATAGCAGACAAACTCAACGCACACCATGTAGCAGACAAACTCAAAGTACACTTTTCCCTAAATTACACAATCTAGCAAACTACAAAAATACTAGGTATCTATTACTAGTATCAATGGTAGCAACAATAGTGACTTGTATCACCATTTACGTACCTGAGCAAAACTCGGGGTACTTGCAGTCCCGTCTCTTGATGGGGTGCAGGGCGGCACTGCATTCGGAACACATCTTACTCCGCAGACCCTCGTCGAGTAATAATTGAAGGCAGGCCTCCTCATTATTCAAATAAAAGGACAAGTCCATTTTACTAATTTGTCGAGCCATTTCCCAATTTTCAACAACGTACTGAACAAATCTTAAATATTCGAAGAACGCACAGAATGAACAGCCTTCATTTCTAACAGTACAATAGGCACTTCTGCTGTATAGCAAGCCTACTTTTGGAAAGCAATAAAACAAGAGACATGGTCAGTATTTTCCAAAACTGGCCTGTGCTAAATGCATCCACATGTTAATTGGTGGAAATTAATCATTACTCCACTCTAGCCGTATATCGACTAAGGTTTTGAATAGATGAGTCAACTTGAAAAATTCAAAGCCATGATCGGGATTTTAACCACGGATCTCCTGGTTTCCATGCAGTCACCCTTACCCTTTGAGCTACCATGGCCAACTTACTGTCATGACATTAAATTATCCAATTGACTCATTTTCCCGGTAAATCACTAGGGGCTCTCGTATTTGTGGTGACTTACTATTGTAAGTACTTGAACCCCAGGCTGCACCATTAAACTGTTATTATTAAGCTAATTGGTGGAAATTAATCATTTCTTCACTCTAGCCATATATCAGCTAAGGTTTTAAATAGTCAACTTGAAAAATTCAATTCCATGACTGGGATTTAAACCTCGGATCTCCTGGTTCCTGTATAGTCGCTCTTATCCTTTGAGCTAATATGGCCAACTTGCCAAGAAAATACGAGTCAATTGGAGAATTTAATGTCATGACGGCAAGTTGGCCATGGTAGCTCAATGGGTTAGAGTGACTGGATGGAAACCATGAGATCCATGGTTCAAATCTCAGCCATGGCATTGAATTTTTCAAGCATACACATGTCTTTCTGCACCAGTGTTGCAGATGTCTGGGGCATTTTTGCAGAAGTTGGCTACAAGTGTGACATATCTTTCTCATGCTGGCTACATGAGGTCCTGCAGGTTGCTTGCCCATGCGTATACCTGTACCTCGGGACAATATTCTCGTGTCACACAAAAGAAAGTTTCTCCAAATATTTCAATTTGAGAGATTTCAGTCTGCAACCCCGCAAAAGCTAGCGTGGGCAGCTTCCAAGTCATGAATTGACTACTGAGTATCAAAGGTGTCAGAGCGAGTCAGTCAGCCAGAGCAGATAACTTTTCTTGTTGCTCCACTTATACCCTGCCTTTAACTCCAATGGTCATATCGGCAGCCGTTCTCCTTTGGAACATATCGAAGGTGTTAACTCGTATTCCTTGGGTTTTCATCATTAGATTACGCACACATTTGCACCCTCATTCACACTTCCAGACTCTGGGAAAGATGCGGAATCATCTGGGTTGGAGAAAAATTCCCACTCCCAGCCAGGAATCAAACCTGGGACCCCTCGCACAGCAGGCAGCTGGTCTACCAACTGAGCTACAGGACCAGCAACAAAATCTGTATATGTTTCGAGCAGTACAAGTTAGTGTGTGCAACAGAGATATAGACTCTCTATATAAATGTCACATATTCAAAGGCTTCTGCAGAACTTTGCAGCTGAAAACATTTATATGAAAATTTACATTGGTGACATGCCCACAAGTTTGGCACCATGCTTCCTCATTCCATACTTTCACAATTTTTGGCATTTAATGTTAAGCAATGAAAATATATTTACTCGTGTGTTTAAACTGTTTTGAAATACTGTTCAATTAGAATTTACTGTGCATTTTTCCAGGAGAAAACTACATAATCATATTTTTAAATATTGATAAAGGTGGAATTGAAAATACACATTTCATATCTCATCAAATTAAAGGAATTTAAGGATCAGCTAAAAAGTAAAATACTAAAAAAATCTAAGATTGCTACTTATTTCTTTCCAAAAATTTGCACATAAAGTAGAGAAAGCATGAACATTTTGGTACAGATACAGTAAAACCTCGTTTACCTTGATAAATTGGGACCAGAGTCGATCAGAGTTGACGAAAATCTGGCCTACCCAGAGAATGACGGAAAAATGATAAAAATACCTGTACAACATACTTTTAATTGCTTGAGGATGGGCATTTAAACCTTGCATGGCCTGGGAATGGATACTCAATAAACAACACAAGACATTTAAATTAAGTGCTATGCTTAATAAATACATATTCGTATCTTCTGTACTTACAACGGCTGTTCAACAAAGAATGATCCTAATTTTTTACGGTCATAATTTTTCACACTAAAATTCAATCTTATTATACTTTGTTAGCTTAATGTGAAACAAACACGCTGTAGTTTCATTGTTGGTACTCCTGGTTCCCGCCTGTGAGAGCCTGGCAAGTTCAGACATGTTCAGTATCGCCTACCGCTGCAATGGAGGTAACATGCAGTTAAAGTTGATGTTAGAGGAAGATCCGGAGTTTCTTTCAAATGTAATCACTGCTGATGAAACTTGGCTACATCATTTTGATCCTGAGAGCAAACAGCAAAGCTCAGTGTGGAAATCTCCATAACCAACCCCCAAAAAGTAACTGGTTGCTTCTGCTGGGAAAGTTATGGTCATCTATTCTTTGATATTCATGGAATGGTTTATCAGCATGTTGTACCTGCACACACATCAGTAACTGGACAATACTACTGGGATGTCCTGAAAACATTGCAAGTCCATATCAGGCACAAAAGACCACATTTCCATGAGGCAGATGCGCGGCCGCATATTGCCAATGTTGCTGAATATCTTGCAAAATTCAACGTGATGTGCATCCCTCACCCTCCCTATAGTCCGGATTTAGCCCCCATGTGACTTTTTTCTATTCCCTAACTTGAAACGCCTTCGTGGGAGGCATTATCCATCATCAGAAGCAGTGGTGAAGGCTGCGGAGGCAATTTTGAAGAATCTCTCCAAAAATGGTTTCCAGCATGTCTTTGAAAACTGGCAGAAACACTGGGGCAAGTGCATTGCATTCAGGTGAGACTACTTTGAGAAGGACCATTAAAATTATGAGTAAAGGTACGTTATCAAAAAAATTATCATTCTTTATTGAACAGCTCTCGTATATGTAGTTATTCAGACTCTCTTGGGGTTCAGAATGATTTCTTTAGGCTATCACGACTCAAATGAACAGCACATTTGAAATTGTTAAATTTCAGTGTTGACCACAGCTTATCCTGGCAAGGGAATTTGAGTAATGGACCTACTTAGAACCTGGGTTTGATCCCACCCCTGGGGGAGCAGATTTTATGTTCCACGTATAGGATTGATGCCCACTCAGCATCGTAAGGAAATTGAGGAGCTTGCTACAAGGAGGGGATCCTGGTCATGAAAGGCAACTTTTTAGCTGGGGGTGCCAAGATGCTGACCAGATCTCCCACCTCTAGCTTGCATATGTGAGCGCGAGGCCAGCAGTCAGGTTGGCAAGCCCTGGTACGATATGGACTGTTTCTTAATCTACAATAGCAATTTGTCTCTAAAACAGGTCTTCATTTATACACTAAACATTTTTTTTCCTTCTTCAAAATTGGTTCGGAAGGCAAATTGAAGAAATTAGAAAATGCATTAAGGAAAATGTATGAGCCATAAATTTCTGTCCATTTCATTTCACAAAATAACACTAATGAGAAAAAAGTATTCCAACTTTAGTGCACTAGTGAAGATTTTCAGCATCTCTTTAGGACAGCTGAAAAAATCTTTTAGGTGAATTTAAATTTAACAAAGAAATGCACTTATTCACATTGTTTACTAAAGCATTTTAAGAGGAAAGAATGCAGGTAATTTGGGAAAGGTGCTAAGTAGAGAAAACTCTTGGTAGCATTCATTTTATAGAAGTATTTATTGAACTCGATTCCACTTGAAATTAATTTATAATATAAAATAAATATAACAATTACATAATGTTCATATATCTGTGAAGCTAAATAATAATTATCCTTGAACATATGTTCACAGCCTCAGTAGACAACAGTGAACTTGCATAAAAATAATCCAATGTAATGTAACTATAAAGAAGGGTATGGACTTAAAATAGCATAAACACTGCTCCAGTGGAAATGGTTATCCAAAGGGAAAGCAAATACCAAATGGGAAGGAATGTTAACTGCTCTATGCAGTCTAAGTGGAACTAAAATGCCAAAAACAACTTTTTTTCAGAATTTTCACTTGCTGCTGGTGCTACATTACGCTGAACGTCCCATAAGATGACTGAAAAAATTATTTGTAGTCGGTTTTTAACACTGTCACATTTTTATTTTTTGAGGGACTAATTTTGCAGCCTCTTGCTTCCATTTTCAATCTCAGAAGGTCTTGACTATTGTATGTTGTTTTCCCTGTGGTGGTTAAACTATGAACTTCAAATTATCGACTCGTGGGATTTCAAAGATCATCACTCGTTCCTTACTTTTCTATATTAAGATTTTCTCCCACATTGTCATTTGTTTTGGATTTGGTTCAAGGTCATGGTTTTCTTTAAGTGAAATGCTACTGCTGACTTATCTTCCTTGTTCAATTGTATGTCTCTAAAATGCTCTTTGACTCTGGTTTTTAGGTTTCTTTTAGTTTGTGTGTTTTTCACAACTTATTTGGTATATTCCAGATCTATTGACTGGTGGGATTTCATCAGAATTTAACAATTTTAATATTGAGTACCTATTTGTAGTGCCAAGATGATATTCTGTTCTTTAAAGACCTTTTTGAATTTATTAAATTTTAGGAATATAACATTTATATTTTATATGAATCCACTGAATATGCTTTTGCTTTTCTTTTCATTAAGGAAGCAACCACATTCCCTAAAGATTATATTTAGGGGTAAATGATGTTTCTACCCTTAAAGTAAAAGATAATTATAATTTTAAAAAAATTCTTATACTCGTGTAAATAAAAAAATTCAAAATTTTTAAAAAGAATTTGGCATAAATTGGCTCCTTAAAATAAAACAAAAATGTATTACATTTCTCTAGAAATGACACTTTAAATAAAAAATCTGACATTTATCAATTTAAATGTTCAGATTGCTATCAAATTTACATTGGAAGGACAATTAATTTGGAAACCAGAGTGAAGGAACATTTCAACAGATTGATAAGTCAGCTGTGGCAGATCAATTTTGGTCATTTAACCATGAAATAAATCCAGAAGTTAAATTAATAAAACAATTGAATGGACCGATAGATTTAATGGCTTGGGAGAAAATATTTAGCTTAAAAAATAAAAATCATGTGATGAATTTTGAAATATGCCGATAGATTTAGTCAATAAGTTTGTTTTGCTGCCAGTAGATGGCAGGAAGACAAACTATCAATTAGCGGAAGTGACAAAAAAGTACAGTCAGTTTACCACCTGAGGCTGTGATGGATGTAGTCCTGGTAGATTTCATTAATTGAAAACAGGTATAAGTGAAGTTCAGCACTGATTTATAATATTTGTGTGGCTTCAGTCAGAAGCTTCAAGTTTTCTTTTGTTTTAACAAAATTCCAAAACTAGCCCTCAAAAAATAAAAATGTAACTAGCGGAGTGTTAAATGGACTACAAGTAGTTTTTTTTTAAAAAATTAATTTGGACGTCACTGTTTGTAAATTCTTCCAAACACACATAATCCCGTACGATGCTTTGCTGTCATTTTGCCTAAAGGGTCATTCCATAATTTTGTGTCATGTCTCACCTTTCTTTCAACTTTCAATGTTAACAAGTTACAGTGCATCATTGCAAAGCTTTAATTTCCAAAAATCCTAATTTGGCAACATTGATATATTTAATGTGTAATCAAAATACATTAACAGCAAAGCAAAGAAATTGTAACATTTGTATGCTACAAAAGTTAAGCATACAAAATGTATTACAATTTACAACTTATCTGGTATAACAATAATAAAATATTATAAATGCATATTCTTTGGTTCATTGAGCACGAAGAATTATTATAGTGCTATTGAAAGTGATGTTAATAATGTTATGTTTGCAATGAAAGACATTTTTTCCATTAACAAGTAAAATGAAAATTGAGGTGAATATATGAAATTTAGAACAGCATGAGGAACAATTTTTACTCTTATCACTATTAAATTAAGCATTGTTCCACTATTAAAAGTAGTAACTAATGTATCCTTATAACGTGACTAAGGTAACCTGAAATTTGGACAAACTTCATTTTTCTACACAAAGGAGTTATATAGTAAAATACAACCTCAACATATAGAATAAAAAGAAATATTTCAGAAAGTGGAGTGCCATTGTTACTAAAATTAGGCAAATGAGTCAATCTTGTATATACTTTTCTCCACTTACAAGTTTTTTAATGAAGACTAGTTTCTGGGAACTTCTTCCCTATCCTCAGTTCTGTGGTTAACTGATGATGCATCTGGTGTCTGCATCTGGCTTGGTGTTGTGCTGCCATCTAATGTTCTGGTAAGTTTGATGACATCATACCAAAAACTCAATTATGATGCATTTACCAAATGAGCTGCCAGGATTGTGACAAGATATACATTGGTAAGACCAAAAGGAATCTAGGAACAAGAATGAAAGAACACTTCAAAAATATTAAATTCAAACACATGGACAAGTCGGCCGTAGCACATCACTTTTGGTCTGAGAATCACAACATAAAACAAGAAACAGAGCTGATCAAACAGGCAAAGAAACCTCTAGAACAGCAGATTTGGGAAAACATTTATTACGAAGAAACAGGACCTCTTGATGAATTTTGAAATTCCCACCGTAGATGACATTAAACTTACCAGAACATTAGATTGTAGCACGACACCAAGCCAGATGCAGACACCAGATGCATCATCAGTTAACCACAGAACTGAGGATAGGGAAGAAGTTCCCAGAAACTAGTCTTCATTAAAAAACTTGTAAGTGGAGAAAAGTATATACAAGATTGACTCATTTGCCTAATTTTAGTAAAAACCTCAACATTTTATCATCGGAGTTAGTAATGGGTCACAATAATTTCCTCCACAGTGTGTTAGTGCCTTCTACTTGGTACTCCTAGATTTTCTCTGTTCCACACCGACCATCCGACTGGCTGCTTGTAAACAACTTTATCACATGCAATTGCTGGATAGAAGTAGAGAAGCTGTTATGGTGAATTGCATATGTGAACCTAAAATATATTTTTAGCTTGCAGGACATTACAACTATATGCTCACAACAGCCACTGCTGTCTCTAGGGGAATCACAAAATAGTTTGGACCTATAGCTACAGTCCATTTCTTACAGCCAGGTTACAAGGTATATGTAGTATGCTTTGTAAACTGGCAGGTTTTCTGCTCAAAAACTGCCGCATTATTGTGATATTAACATACACTACAATAAGTACTAATCTGTATCCAAACATCCCTTATCATGAGTAGTAATGCAATGTTTTGCAAGCTCTACAAATAAAGCTTTAACGAAACACCCACATGCAGTACAACAGACTCCTTTGGAGAGTATTCAAATGATACACTAATTTCGTCAATCCTTTCTCTGTCAGAACCTTTTCTTTCTGCTTTCTTAGGCTTAGCATTTAGCAATTCTGCTGTAAAGTCTGTCTAGTCAACGCGAGTGCAGTTTGCCTCACAAAGGAAATAACTATAAATGGGATTATATTCTTGTCCATTGAGGAGTAACAAGCTGTAATTCAAGCAACTTTATAAAGCAAGTGATTGCTGTGTAGTGCCTTATGAAAACAAAATTTATCCAAGTGAAATGAACTGATGTCACCGAGATAGAAGTAGAAGTTTCAGTGATGACTAAATGTGAGCTTTACTTCAGAGCCAAAAGACCAAAACTTTTGTAAAACGTAAAAGTATCTTACTTTTGCAAAGAGTAGGGAAATTACCTAGAAAATGAAGCTAGTTACAGTGAAGCAATAAATATTACACAAATATATTTGTTACATAAAAAATAAAAGTTTTAACCCTTTATCACATAAATTTGCTGTTTTTAATAGTTTGATTTATAGATTAATAAATATACCCCTGAATAAAGAGGAATTTAATAAAGAATATAAACATATTATTAATACTGCTTTAATTAATGGTTTTATTAAAGATTTTATACAAAAGAAAATTGAAAAATGTAAATATCAAAAAAGTATTAATGATATTTCTACTCTTAAAAAATAAAAGATGATAACTAAAAAATTTACTTACCATCCTTGGGTTAATAAACATTTTCAAATTTTTTTTAAAGAAGTTGGTATAATTTTAATTCATCAAAATAAATATAGTATTAAAAATGTATTACAATTTTCTAAAAAAGATAGAATTCCTAATAATAAAAAATCTGGTATTTATCAATTTAATTGTTTAGATTGTGATCAGGTTTATGTTGGAAAGACGAAACGTAGTTTGGAAACCAGAAAGAAAGAACATTTTCATAACATTAAATATAAACAAACTGATAAATCGGCCGTAGCAGATCATTTTTGGTCATTTAACCATGAAATAAATCCCAAAGTTAAATTATTAAAACATTTAAATGGTCCCATAGATTTAATAGTTTGGAAAAGATATTTTAAAAAATAAACATCGTGTAATGAATTTTGACCGTTGATTCTGTTTTTAGGTTTGTTTCGCCTTCAGATATTGGTAATGCTGAAAACATAACAAAAGATTTCCTTGACAACGGAGTTTGTTTTGAACTGAGGACGAATGCGATTTGCCTTCGAAATCGATTTTCATTAGAGAGAAGAAAGAAATATTAACATCTATTTCTTAAGTTAAGTGGAGATTTTGTAACAAATATTTATATTTGTGTAATAGTAGGAAAATATTTACCTATAATAGATATTTGAATATGTACTACAGTGTCAAGTTTCTTAATACTTATACGTGATTGGAGAAATTTAGTAACAGTAATGTGCAAATTAATTGAAAAAAACTTTTTCAATTAATTTTGACGGCACTGTTCTTAAATTCCTCCAATCATGCATAATTGAATAGGCTAACAAGTCTGAGGTCAAGTAGATCGGAGGTTAAAGTGTGGAACAAATTGTGTAAAACCTCTAATATAAGTTATGAAGTGTTAAAATCCCACTACAAATAGTTTGAATAGTTATAAATAAAAGTGTTGTTAACACTGAAGCTAATTTCATGTATAAAGACTATTGAGTCATACCTTTCAAAACTTGTACTTCACTCACGTCCTTTTACAAAATCAGGAACGTTTGAGACTGTTGCAGTCTCATCATCAGCTAATTACCAACTGATTTCAGTTGGTTGTCTGGATATAAAGACTAAAATTGAGTCATTCTTTTAAGGCATGAGTTAAATAGTTTTTTTCAATATCCTAACACACTTATGTAATTATTGCAAAGTAATTTAGTGAGTTACCAGCAATCTTTTGAGGTATTTTATAAGTGCTCTTCTATAGACAAAGTGATACATTAGCCATTACACATGAATTGTTTTTCTTTTTTTAAAATCTGGTGTAATGGAGGTTAAAGTTCATTTTAAAAAATTTCTCCACACTTTCAGTACCTAGAGCATTATTTCTCCATTATTAAATCCTTCTACTAAAAGAAGTATATCATAAAAGTTATATTAGTCACGTTACAAAAATAATCAACTTAAATAAACAAAAATGTCATTTTCATTATTGACTGCTTTAATGGGATTAACCATGTCCATTGGTTATTAAAATGTTTAAAACCATAAAACCAGTTAATGTAACCAGTAAAAACTTTAATACATGCTTCTATTTATGTTAGTCACTATGGAATGACCATAGGGATGCTAACTGAAGCATGTTTTAAATGATGCTGATTTTATAATTTAAACATCAGATCTTAAAAAAAAGTGACTTAATGCAAAATAGGAGTCACTCTCAGATACCTTACATACTTCTCCCAAAGAATACTGTCATTGCTAACAATTAGAACAACAAAGATAGATATTGATAAGTACAGTAAAACCTGTCTTCAACGGACCTCTGGTTAAGCAGAGATCTGTCTTAAATGGAAGTATTTCATAAACATGAATTTAAGGGTGAAAAAACACGATACAGGTAGACCGCAAACAAACTGCAGTCGGTGTGCGCATGTGCGAGAGCCTTCATCCCTTCTCGCCATCCAAACATCACGTGACTCCTGCCCCTCCCTTCCTGCATGCGACTGGGCACATACCACACGAAACGAGTGTATTTTAATACTGTTTTGATTTTCAAAGTTAAATAAATATCTAAATACTCACAACTGAATAAGGTACATACATTTTTGTTATCTCATTCTGCCCATTTATGTATATTCATGGTTGAATTTTGTTAACAGTCTAGGCCTATCTTCGTTAAATGGAAATCTGCCTAACGGAAATATTTTAGAGTCCCGTTGGATTCCACTTAAGACAGGTTTTACTGTATTTTAATGCACACTTACATATTTTATTTTAAAAGTGCTATTCTAATATATAACGCAAGAGTAGCAAACTATTCTTAAACTGTAAACTGACAAGTAAATGCCCATATATTTTATAAAGCAGACAGACATGCAATCACTGCTAAGTAAACAATAATAAAAAAAGCAGGACACATTTTCTGCATAAGAAACTTTAAATGAATGTGAAATAAACTTGCATAAACATGAAGACATTTTACCCACAGAAATATTATAGATGTTCTTGTGTTTCACGATCATTGAGCAGTGGTAGTTACATTGATGTGATGTGTTGCCAAAGAGGGCAACACACTTGTTACACCAATGAAGAAAAGTGAATAGAATGAATCAGATTCTGTAACAATTACTGTTTTAGCCATTTTTACAAAATCTGATTTACTCAATATCTCTCAGTAAATCAAACAGCAATTCAAGATTGTCCTTTCACATTAGGTATGTGTAGGACAAGGTTTTGAAAGATAGTCAGACTGAAAAATTCAATGCCACAGCCGGGATTTGAAACACAGATCTCCCGGTCTATGTCCGGTTGCTCCAATGGCTGAGCTCTCAGCTATCATGCCAACATGCTGGCATGACAATGAATTCTCCAACTGACTTTAACAGCAATTGTTACATTTTGACATCAATTTACATAACATTAAAAATTTGGTTAACATCTGACTCTGGACACTTATAGGTGCACGCCAAAGATACAACACAGTATACCATAATATAACTTGTTTTACAACATAAATGTGACAATTACTTAAGGGGACAAATCTTTATGTTTGATGTCAATCATTGGAGCTCTATACTCATTTACTGGTGTGGTGTGGTACCAGTTTAGATTTGATTAACTTCGTAGTGGAGCAACTTTCTGAGATTATAGTTTCAACATAACAGAACCATGTTTTGCCTAAGAGCTCAGAAATCTGGTAAACAGGTTGCTCCAACCACCGAGCTCTCATCTACCATGACAAATTGTTCTGACAAACAGCAACTGTTACATTTTGACATCAATTTACATAACATTAAACATTTGGGTAACATTTGACCCTGGAAACTTATAGGTGCATGCCAAAGATACAACACAGTATACCATAATATAACTTGTTTTACAACATAAATGTGACAGAATTACTTAAGGGGACAAGTATTTATGCTTGATGTCAATAAGTATACAGGGTTCTTCATTTCAAACCTAAGACGATTGTGTATGCCGCAGCTGGCTTTACTCCTACATAAACTGCATACACTCTAAGATGCTGAAAATCTTGTACATCCTTGCCTATATGTACATTACATTTGGAGAACACGTTCTGATTCACACAATTAAGTTGTATAGGGACACAATGTATGAGGATTTGTCTCCTAAACTTTGTCTTTTAGGTTACCCCACACACTGTCAGGTCAGGGGAGTGAAAGGGCCATACACCAGCACTAATCACTATCTTCAATCACTTCCATAATTTTATTCACAGGCTTCTCTGCTGTATGGACAGTAGCAGAACCTTGTTGAAACCACTCGTATGATGTCTCTTCTTCTATAAGTTCATAATAAAATGGAGTTAAAATGTAATTTTGGTGTCTCTCTGCAGCACCCCAAACTCCAATTTTCTGATCATGAGGGATTTCTTGAATGCTGATGAGGTCCAGTACAGCACACAACAGCAGCCAGTAATGGGAGAATCCAGCAATGTTGCAGGAGAGGTGAAACACTGTGTGCTCCGTTACGTTTTAAATGAAGAACCCTGTATAAATTACATTTGTCTTTGGAGCTCCATACTCATGTATTGTCATAGTGGTGTGGTACCAGTTGAGATTTAATTGTGTAGTAGAGTGACCATGAGATTACAGTTTGGACATACTAACAGAAGCATGTCTTGCTGAAGAGCTCAGAAATCTGGTCCAATAAATATATTAAAAAAATAACGTTGAAACATATCTCCAGGCCTTTGCCTGGTTGCTCCAACAACAGAACTCTCAGCCACCATTACCAATTCTCCAAATGACTCAAGCAACAGTTACATTTTGACATCAAATTACATAACATTAAACATTTGGGTAACATTTGACCCTGGACACTTATAGGTGCATGCCAAAGATACAACACATAATATAACTTGTTTTACAACATAAATGTGACAGAATTACTTAAGGGGACAAGTCTTTATGCTTGATGTCAATAAATAATATGCAGGGTTCTTCATTTCAAACCTAAGACGATTGTGTATGCCGCAGCTGGCTTTACTCCTACATAAACTGCATACACTCTAAAATGCTGAAAATCTTGTCCATCCTTGCCAAGGTGCATTATATTTGAAGAACACATTCTGATTCACACAATTAAGTTGTATAGGGACACAATACAATGTACGAGGATTTGTCTCCTAAACTTTGTCTTTTAGGTTACCCCACACACTGTTAGATCAGGGGAGCGAAAGGGCCGCACACCAGCACTAATCACTATCTTCAAACACTTCCCTAATTTTATTCACAGGCTCCTCTGCAGTATGGGCAGTAGCAGAACCTTGTTGAAACCACTCGTATGTCTCTTGTTTTGTAAATTCATAATAAAATGGAGTTAAAATTTAATTCTGGTGTCTCTCTGCATTGTCTGCTTGTGGAATACTGGATCAATTATGCATCAAGCGCTAACAGCACACCAAAATCCAATTTTCTGATCATGAGGGGTTTCTTGAATGCCGATGAGGTCCAGTACCGCACACAACAGCAGCCAGTAATGGGCAAATCCAGCAACATTGCAGGAGAGGTGAAAAACTGTGTGCTCTGTTAGGTTTTAAATGAAGAACCCTGTTTAAATTACATTGTCTTTGGAGCTCCATACTCATGTATTGCCATAGAGTGGTGTGGTACCAGTTGAGATTTAATTGTGTAGTAGAGTGACCATGAGATTACAGTTTGGACATACTAACAGAAGCATGTCTTGCTGAAGAGCTCAGAAATCTGGTCCAATAAATATATTAAAAAAATAGCGTTGAAACATATCTCCAGGCCTTTGCCTGGTTGCTCCAACAACAGAACTCTCAGCCACCATTACCAATTCTCCAAATGACTCAAGCAACAGTTACATTTTGACATCAAATTACATAACATTAAACATTTGGGTAACATTTGACCCTGGACACTTATAGGTGCATGCCAAAGATACAACACATAATATAACTTGTTTTACAATGTAAATAATGACAGAATTTGCTTAAGGGGACAAACCTTTATGCAATTGGAGCTCTAGTCATTTACTGCTGTGGTGTGGTGGGATACCAATTGAGATTTAATTAACTTTGTGGTAGTGCAACTTTCTGAGATTAGTTTGAAAATAACTGAAGCATGTTTTGTTGAAGAGCCCAGAAATCATCTGATAACAGAAATACAGCAAAATGTGAATTTAACGGACCGCTGTTCAATGGAATTCAAATTTAATGGATTAAATTTGGCATTGGTTATAAAATAAATTTAAATGAAATTTAAAAGATCTGCAATGATTAAATTGTGGCACTGTGAAAAATTATATAAAAGTATGGTCAATAAATGTTCTTGGTTGTAACTCTATGGAAGGAGGTTCCACTACATCAACTATCAATGTATTAGTGGTTGATGTTTCGCTGCTTATCTGATCAAGAAGGCTAAATTTCAGTGGCTTAGAAGTATCCGATATTTGTAATATAAATATTAATCGGGCTTGTGGGTCGTGGTCTACTGGGCTCCTTCATCTTTCCAGACGTTTTGTCTGCAGCTGCGGCAGACATCTTCAGTGGCAGTGCGATCAGTGTCCTGGCGGAAGTCTCAACAGCAACAGCAACTTCCGCCAGGACACTCCGATCGCACTGCCACTGAAGATGTCTGCCACAGCCGCAGACGAAGTGTCTCGGAATATGGAGCCCAGTAGACCACGACCCACAAGCCCAGTTAATAGTTTATATTATACTGACACCGGCCGTGAAACCTCACAAATTTTAATGATATCCGAAATTTGTAATACAGTGATGATGGTAGAGAATAATTTAAATGAACACGACTTAAAAGAGTGGCTGGACATGGATGAGGGTTGACCAAGGTTACAACTCCTGGCCCATTTATGTCCGCTAAACTAAGAGTTTAAAGTAAATTAAAAGAAAGTAATCAGTGATTTCCTTAAGGCTCTTATTTAGAATAATTGTGATTTGTCACGTTTTAAGAAAGTAATTAATAACTGAGTAAAATATTTTAGTTAACTGTAATTCACTCCAATTCTTTTCTGAACTTTCCTCACTACCAAGATGAATTCTGCAGTCATCCAATGCATTGATGTTCTATTGAACAAATAGCCAAGGAACAGTTACATAATAAAACCGAAGTTATGCTAATATTGAAAATAAATAATAATAATAATAATAATAATAACCTTCTTTTACAGTGATAATTTTATGATGCCTTTTTTTTTTTTTATGATGAATCCAAAGAGATATCTCAATGTACTATATATATATATATATATATATATATATATATATATATATATAGTAAGTTTTATGCTTTTTAATGAAGGCTTTTGGTTCAGGAACATTTGCATAGAACTGACAATAGATTTTACTCGGAATAAGGGAAAACCCTTATGAATAATGTTATCCAAGTAACTCACTAAACCAGATTTTATATCAGCGGATAAGGCACTTGACTAATAAATGTTCTGTTGCATTACCGTTCTTTAATAACTGAACATATAAATGAATGTCATTCTTTCACATTGTGCTATTTACTACCAAAATACAAGCACATCTTTGTTGCAAATTATCACAAAGAAGGCTATCTGCCTGTTTGTAAGACACCAATTTCTTGATTATTTAATCTTTTAAGGCATATATTTCCCTATCAAAATGTGTTTGTCATATAATAAATTTCTTCTAGTTCTGTCAACTTCTGATATATTTCTAAGTATCTTGAATGAATTTTGACACTTCATTCCTTTTTGTTTAAGTTCTAACTTTTCATGAACATTTATGAGTGTTTACAATGCATGTAATATATTGTCACCAGATCGTCGAAGGCACGATAAAACCGGCTGGCGAGAAAGACATAGCGTTAAAGCCATGCCTACACCAATGAGCATAATCCTATGAACCCACAGTCACAGTTGGTGTCAGGAGTGGGATTAAAAGTCCAACTTGCAGAAATTCAAAGCGTTCTTTATTTCCGTAGAAATTTCCGTACAGGTCTACCAATAGCAAGATGACATAACACACACGTTCGAAGCCTTTTAAGTACGACACACACGTGCACTCTGCACCGTTTACCATTCCAAACACTGCCTCTCTGCATCCACACACTCCTATTTATACATGAGTCGGCTGTTCTCGAAGTTTCTCCACACCAGGTGAAGTCATACGAGAGCTGCACGGTCTTTCCAGGCGGGCGGAGAAAGGGAAAGAAAAAGTCCAGTCACCACCATGGCTTCCCCTCTTCCCACCCCGTCACTCCTCCACAGGCACTAGGTCATTGGCGTAGACGTGGCTTTAACGCTATGTCTTTCCTGCCAGCCAGTTTTATCGTGCCTTCCACGATCGGGTGACAATATTTTTGCAGTAACACACATAAAAACCTTTCTTCAGCTGTCGAATGAACTGTCAACAAATGTTTATATTTAAATTTAACAATAAGCAGAGTAAAAATACTTTGTGGTGTCAAAATTGAATAAAAACTGCAATATGCTCAGTATTTGTGGAAAATATGCTGAGCAAAGCTGTTTATTCACTTATATGAAATTTCCAACATACAATATAGCTGATTACGCTGTGCTGTTAATTCTAAGTGCACAGGGTTCCCTTCAAGCTGTACCATCCATATGAAAGCAAAATTTGTACACCTAGTAAAAATAATGAGATATACACGTTTGCTGCTAGTATGATGCATTTCACTATTTGATTAGAAAAATGTACATTTCATATGAGAAATGATAAAACAAGTGTCAGATTTTGTTAGTATAAAAAATGGGCTGTAGTGATAACATGCAATGTGTACCACACCACAGAACAGTAGATTCTGAACAATACATCTTTCAATTAATTGCATTTCATTCACTGTTTGCATTAATCTGAAAACTGCTTCCACTTCCTCCTCAAGCATAATAATTGAAAACCACATTGTTTCACAGGATGCAATGTGAGCTACAACAGTTATAAGAATACATATTTCATAGATTGACAGGTACATAAAATTAAGCTTTCTCAGGCATATGCTTGAAAATCCATTCATAAAAATTAAATGGTTAAACCTGTTCAGTTTACTCATTTTTATAGTTACTGGTAAATATATTATTTTCCAAGAAACTTACTGAATCTCCCCCCCCCCCCCCCCCCCACACATGAAAGAGAAATTGTTTACAGAAGATTTCTTGGGTCAGGAACTATAAAAGTCAAGTATAACTTGCATTCTGTATTCCACTGTACAGTTACATCATGCTTTTATTTATTTCCATCTAATATCTCATGCCAGTTCCTTGACCATTATTAAACTGACGGAAGGAGACAATTTCCTTCATATATAATTCTGAAATCAGAGTTAACTTGAGCCAATGGATGCTGATCGTCTTTTAGATCTTAAAATAGCTCCTTCCTAACTGTACTATATCTGTAATTAGGCAGTATTCTGTAACATCAACCAAAGTGTGGTACATGCTATAATTTATACATGCCAAAGAACATGAAGAGGCTATTTTTTATCTTAACTTTAATTTTTTCACTTCCAGGTACATCAAGTTCTCCTCTCAGCATTTTATCTTTTCAATGATGATCAATACTTTAACCTTCGGTCCTTTTCTGCTGGATACAACTTTTCTAAAAATAAAGAAATCACTAGTTTCTTCGTAATGAGGCCACATTTTGTTTTTATAAGCCAAATTACTTAATCACTGTGGTAAAATGCTGAAACACAATTTTGCTATACAACAGATAAAATAGCCTAGATCGTTTACACATTTATGCAATGCATTCATGTGTCAATGCAGTATTTTTCTGGAGTTCCCTTTTTCTCTTGCTCTTTTTATTTTTATTTTGTTTTAAATATTAAATGTATCTGGAAATATGATTGTTATTCCTTATAAAATGCTCAGATTGATAAAAAACAAATTAGATTTTAGTAAACAATTTGACTTGTGAACAGCTGCAAAAGATTTCAGTTAAATGTATGCTAAAAGTACTTTCATAGAAACTGTTCTCTTTCTACAAAAGGTTTATGGATGAACTGAAATGTAGACAACCCCATCGTTGTAAAATTATATCAGGTTTTTATTGTCAGGTTTATTATTTGTCAAATTGGGAAAATAGAAAAATAATTCAAAGGTTTAAGTTTTGTTGAGTCACTTGTTTACACTCCCCTTCACTTATTTTTAGGGCCGCGCCGTGGCTCAGTGGTTAGACCGCTTGGCTCTCACCAAGGCGGCCCGGGTTCGATCCCAGGCGACAGCAAAGTGAGATTTGTGGTGGACAACACAGCGCTGGGGCGGGTTTTCTCCAGGATCTCCGGTTTCCCCCCCCCCCATCTCATTCCACCGGTGCTCCATCTTCATCTCGTGCATCATCAGTGTCACCGCCTGCGGTGCCGTATGGCGTTAAACACTACACATTTCATTTTTCACTTATTTTTAAAAACGCTGTGACTGATTGGTCACTAAACTGCTGAGGAAGAGGGCGAATGTCCTGGAAAACGTTCCAGAGTTTTTAAAAATAATAAGTGAAGGTGAGTGTAAACAAGTGTGACTCAACAAAACTTCAACATGAAGAAAACTTCACTGTTAATAATGCTTCTATTTGTAATATTTAATAATTCAAAGGAATGAAGATTTTTATGGATCAAGTCTTCTCCAAGGAAGAGAGATATCAATATACATATTTGAAAAGACAAACATTTGTTAAAGGAATTGAATTTGGATTGATGGGACAAAACAGTATGAGACTGACATCAGCATTGGAATTTGAACCACCGTGTTGGTATAGCAGAGTACAAACAATGGAAGACTGAATAACAATGAGATGCAAGGCCAAGCGGGAGAAATTCGAAACACAAAGAAGTGAATCAAAATAGGGATTGGGGTTCAATGTGATTTTTTGGAATATAAAGGGTTTAAAAGAAAGAAAAAGCAGGGTAGTGTTCAAAGTGTTAAGGCTAGACAATGTAATAGCAGTTGCTGAAACATGGTTTGATAAATGTGACAAGGTAGATCTGGATGTCTGTCTTTAGGAAGAAATGGTCTAAGGGAAAATGTGAAAGGTAGAGTATCTGCGTTTCAGGAGTATTTGTGAAGTGTTAAAGTGGTGAAATAAGAGGCTGTGGAAGGTTAATCAAGTGATGTGGTTGAAAATAAAGTTTAATGTCCTATGTTGGAGTAGCATACAATCCACCTGCATTGTCTCAATTTTACAATAAATTATGTTGTAATCTTAGTGAAGATATTACAATTTAAGGTTAAAATACACCAACATACAGTACATAATTAAATTATAATAAATAAACAATAACATTACTAAAATTACTAAAAAAAAAAAAGAATTACTAAATAATGGGTTACTTTAAATGCTAGCAATCACTTTCCTTATGCTGGTGGAGAGAAGGAAGTTTGGAAAATATGACAAGACCTGTAATAAGGAAGGTAATTCAATGGTTGAATCATGAATGTTAAATGGCACTGACATATGAGATTAGAAAGCAGGTGGGAAGTAGTGGATTAGTATACAGGATGTTCTTGTACTCCTAACAGCAACAGCTAATGAAGTGGCTCAAACTGAAATGGGACAAGCAACAAGAAAAGGATTCAAAGTATAAAAACTGAAAAAAGCATACAGACAGTAAAGCACACGTTAAAAGTGAATTGAGAAGATATTGACAAACTGCTTCCCTCGCGCTGTTTTTCACAGTACATGCTCCAAGAGCTCTTGCTCCCATAAAGACTCAGCTGATGGGAGCAAAAGCTCTTGCAACATGTACTGTGAAAAACAGCGTGAGTGAAGCAATATGTCAGTATCTTCTGGATTCACTTTTATTTTAAGAAAAAGATTGGCTATTAGGGAGAGCCTTAAAATACTGGCACAAGATTTTCAATTTTTATGATCAAGAAATGGATCTAAAAAACATGGAATGGTTAAATGAACTAAAAAATAATCTGGAAACTAATGGTATGGTAGATATTTGGAGAAAAACAAGCAATGGTTATATACGTGAATGTCCATTATGCAGGGGAAGAGAGGATACACAACTCATATTTGGGTGTAGGGAGACAAATCTGGAGAAAAAGTATATGGTATGGAACAACTATACTGGTCGCAAAACTAGAATGTGAGTTAGTAAGCACATGGAAAAACACTGTAAATAAACGGGAGGGGAGGATTACATAGTAACCATTAGAACGAACAATTAGAGTCAAGACGTTTCCATGACGTAGACGCTAAACCTTGGTTGCCAATATTCTGACACATGCTTAGCATGACCTGCAGGCGAGCAAATTACGCAAATGCTGCAGTGAGCACAATACCTTGGTTTTTGTTTCTCTTCTGATAACGCTGCGTAAACAGAATGCCTTCACGTATATGTTGCTGTTTCGAAGAGGAATGAATGAATGTGTAGTGTTTAACGCCCGCTTTTACTACATACGGCACCACAGGCGATGACACTGATGATACATGAGATGAAGATGGAGCACTGGTGGAATGAGATGGCGGGGGAAACCGGAGATCTCGGAGAAAACCCGCCCCAGCGCCGTGTTGTCCACCACAAATCTCACTTTGCGGTCGCCTGGGATCGAATCCGGGCCGCCTTGGTGAGAGCCAAGCGGTCTAACCACTGAGCCACGGCGTGGCCTTTTGAAGAGGAGAAATTGAAAGGGGACCTATTATTCCATTCTCTAAGGTGCTTGATAGGACTTCGCGTGTTATAGGTATCAGTAAGAACACTGATAAAGATTGGGAAAGAAAAGTATTTTAAAGAAGAAAGTCAGTCATCAGGATCTAAATTAGAAACTCCCGGAAAAAAGTATGTAGGCAGCATTTTCCCACTTCAATAAGCATGAAAATGTCACAGGTATGCCTCTTTTGTTACGATGGTCTTTACATTGACGTGTTCTTACATGTTCTAGTGTTTGCATGTAGATCCATGACTTTTCTATTGTCTTTGTGTACAGTATTATAAATAATAATAATAACAATAATAATAAATAAATACCCATTACAGTTGCAACTGAATCACCTTCGCACGCATAATCCTATTGCACTCTCACGTGGCAGCAATAAGCGGCAACGTCGCCTCTCTCCATACGAAATGTCAATCACTTTCTAGATTGGCAACCAGTATAGAAATAGTGATATAAAATAACTTTGACAAACACTGTAGGAATTTAGGCCAATATCTTGGGAAAGTGAAAAATAAATGGAAATGGGCTGTTAAAAGAGGAAAGAACTTTAAATTTAACAAGTAATATGTAACTGTTAAACATGTGGACTATTCATCTTAGTGGCCAGGGCCAAATAAGAGCGCAGTAAAATTTATGCAAAATACTTCAAAAAATTTGAAAAGATGTTTAAGAGCTTCAACATAAAATTAGCCCATCAGAACAAACACATCATCTGCAACTTACTAAACCACCCTCTAAAAAATAGCACACCGAAAACTCAATTATCAGGCATTTACCAAATGAGCTGCCAGGATTGTGACAAGATATACATTGGTAAGACAAAAGGAATCTAGGAACAAGAATGAAAGAACACTTCAGAAATATTAAATTCAAACAAATGGACAAGTCGGCCGTAGCACATCACTTTTGGTCTGAGAATCACAACATAAAACAAGAAATAGAACTGATCAAACAGGCAAAGAAACCTCTGGAACTACAGATTTGGGAAAACATATTTATTACGAAGAAACAGGACCTCTTGATGAATTTTGAAATTCCCGCGGTAGATGTCAAACTTACCAGGACATTAGATGGCAGCATGACACCAAGCCAGATGCAGACACCGGATGCATCATCAGTCAACCACAGAACTGACGATAGGGGAGAGGTTCCCAGAAACTAGTCTTCATCAGTCTTTATAGCCTCTAGTCATGTATATAACTTTATGGAACCATCTTATTCACAACCTGTATAGAGCAATATTAAGCTAGCAACACGTTCTCATACAAAAGAGTCACAGGTTTAAGGTAAATAGATTTAGCTTTACAAGGCCTCTAAACAGACTTGACTTAGATTTTGTGTGCTGCTTAGTCCCATATAAAAATATAATTGTATATGGCTGTGTATTTAATATGACCAAAATACGAATTTGAAGTTAATCTAAAATAATTTTCAGTACTTCAAGAATAGCATTCTGCTTTCAACTTTTGTACCTGTTGCACAATTATAAAAAAAATTATAGTCAAGCATGGCATGATACATTTTGTTTAAAAACTCTTGCAAATTTGGAAGACAATACTTTAAAAACTATAAAACATGAATAACTATCATTAAAATGGAATTTTCAAGCTTTTGCCTTGAGGAACCTTTAATTCAATCGCTTAAAGCTTCTAGCCAGTTTCATGGTCTTCTGCATCAAAGGAGCCATGCGTGGCTTTACCCTGGAACCTGAAACAAAATAATTGAGCTGGATGCATAAAGGTAATATTCTATAAAGTAATTTATTATGTCTTTCAAATGGGAAGAGTTCTTGCCTGTAGCGAATCAGATGTGTTAGAGCCATCAGCGTTGCAACCTCGTTATCCCCACTCTTTTTATATTAATAATAATAATAATAATAATAATAATAATAATAATAATAATAAAGGATTTTACTGTCATTAAGCTAAGTATAGCAATAGACAAAGTCAAAAAATATTTACAATAATATAAGGTATAAAATAATAAACATGGTATTTACAATGAGATACAGCATTCACGAACTTAAGCTAATTATGGTAATAAAAGACGCATAGCAATTACAGTTAAGCATAGATGCATATTGGTCATTCAGTAAAAGTTTAAAACTACTTGTATATGTTTAACAATACAAATCCTGAATTATTACAGACTAATTGAATTAAGGCAAACATTTCCAACAGCTTTTAAGATATATTTTCAAAGTATTCTTGTACAGAATACTAGGGATTGGCTAGCAATTTGTCTGAGTCTACGTTTAAAAGCTGTGTATGGTAAATGAATTAAGTCAGTTGGTAATGTGTTGAACAGTCTGATGCCTAACACTTCAAAACTGTTGTGCGATTTCGACAATCTATGATATTGTGACTTTGTGGGTTCGTGAAATTAAAAGTCCAATTACACAAACTCAAAAATGTTCTTTATTTCCACCGACTTACAGTTGGAACACTTGCCAATTACACAGAATTACATAATGCACACAATTACAATTCACCAGTTCGTCCGTTACCGTTCCACTGCATGCTCACAGTTACGTACACTCTTCCGATGCACGTACACAGTCTTCTCGTCCGTTCACTAGCTCGTCAAGCACTGACTCAATTCACTCACTGCAGCCCTTTTTATAGGAATATCGCTGTTTTCTCGAAGCCTCTAGTTTCAGTGAATCACCGCGAAGGTTCCAGGCGGCAGGGGAGGGGGGGGGGGGACGAGGTGGCCAGCGACAAGTGACACTTCCCTAATCATCCCCTCAGTTAGTGACTGAGACTAATGGGTGGGTGTGGCTTGGATGCCTCTGGTCCCTTCTCAGCTGTCGTTGGTCGGGCTTTCCGATAATTGGGTGACAATATGGTGTATCGATTCGGTTGTTATTCCTCGTATTATAATTGTGAATATCCTGCCTAACTTAGTAGTTGGCTAAATTATTCTTTAGATGTAATAGGACAGTATAAATGAACTAGTTTACAAGGGTCATTCTTAATTTAATAAAGAGAGGCTTACAGTATGCTAATTTGTCTGAATGTGTTATTATACACACAATTTTTTTCTGCAATAAGAGGATTTTGTTGATATGGCTACTGTTACCCCACAGTAACATACCGTATGTAATAATACTGTGAAAGAAAGCGAAATACACTGATCTGATATATGTGTCGGGTACAGAATTTAAGTTTCTTATATATTACTCCTGAAAACTTGGCAGTAATGTAGTTAATATCAGGCTCCCATGACAGTTTACTGTCCACTACTACACCCAAAAATTTTACCTCATTTGCAACATTGGATTCTGGGATTTCTCTCAAACTAAACCAAAGATGCTATGTTTTGTTTTCATTCAACAAGAAACCATTAGCTCTAAACCAGAGATCTGCATGCAGAAGGGTATCTTCTACTATAGTTTTAAGGTTTTTATAGTCAGAGCTGGTACTGAGAAAGTGGTGTCATCTGCATATAGTAATGTGTGTGTATTTACAAAGGAAGGCAAATCATTAATCATCAATGCAAATAATAAAGGCCCGAGAATGGAACCCTGGGGAACCCTGCATTTTAGTTCAGTCATTCTAGATCGCTCACCTCCAATACAGACAATTTGTTGTCGATTCGTTAAGTACGATTAAAAAAGCTTGAGTGCGGTGCCACCTAAACCATAAAATTTGAGTTTGGTTAAGAGATGGGCATGGTTCGCACAATCAAACCCTTTCCTCAGATCACAGAAGGTAGCCTGAGCTGTTTTTTGTTTCGAATGCACAGAGGATATTTTTTACAAGGGAGACAATTGCATCTACAGTCTACTTGCCTTTTCTGAAACCATATTGTACCCCACTTATTATATTTTCTTCCTCTCAGTAAGCAAAGCTGAACATACATGATTGTTTCTAACACTTTTGAAATTATTGGTACTAACGATATAGGACGGTAACTGGATGTACTGTTTCTCTCTCCCTTTTTATAAATGGGCACAACCCTTGACAGTTTCAATTTACTGGGAAAAATGCCTTCTAAAATACATTTGTTTAGACAAGAGGTAAGTGGATACAACATACATTCTATTACTTTTTTAAGCAGATTATTAGATAAACCATAAATGTCCGCCCTGTCTGATGACTTTAAATGGATAAAGGTATTCAATTATTTCCCTACTCTTGCACACTTGCCAGTGTTCATGGCGCTAGACATAAGGGAATGTAAACTGAATTTTTCCAAAGTTTTATAATAATGCAGTTGTTCAAATCACAATAATTGTAATTGTAACATGGATATTTCTATATTACGCAAATGTTTTAAATATTTAGTTTAAAGTTAATTATAGTTTATGGATTACTTATTTTTTTAATCCAACGAAAATACCAGCGGTGCATCCATATAGCTGTGAATGTTACTAACGTTAAAAGATAATTCATCATTGTCATTGTGTTCAACGTCTGGGCAGTGCAAATTTATGATAGGTTCCAAAACCTCGTTATGTGTTCTTTCCAAAAGTTGTTTTCTTGTACTTTATCTGATGTCTCACACAGATTTCGCAGTCTTGTGTTCCTTGCAAATTTCTTCGTGAATAAGTCGTTCGCCAGTCAGTTTGAAAATATTTCTGTTTGCAACATAATTTGAGCCCACATTAACTATTGGATTGCTCTAACAGTAGTAAGGGGAAGAAGGTGGATTATGTCTCATTGATCCAGCTGATACACTTTTTCATGGAAGAGTAACTGAATAATACTGCTTTGAACTCTCTAGAGATAGAATAGAGATTACGAGCCATTCATAAACAAAGATATGTGACCAGACATGTTCTGCCAGACTAGCAAGAAGTATATCATTTCCTCTCATTGAATTTAACAAACACCTTGGCTTATTCAAAGTACATATTTCTTTTACCATGTCAAGTCAAATGTTTACGTTTCAGTTCTGAGCAATTTTACAGTGCTTACGCTGCAATGCATTGTTATAATATAAAGGTATCTAATTTATTTATATTACGAAAACTATTTGAGCTAATTTTTTTTTTTTTTTTTAACGGTTATACTGTCGCAAATACATTGTTGATTCGAGGCGGCGCGGGCGACGAGTCAAAGAGATGGGCAGTTCAGTGTGAAGATAAAAGCGCGCCGAAACGGAGGGGAAGGAGACGGCTTTCTAGAGAGTTTGCCTTTCTCTTAGTGCCGTCTTGATTGAGAACATTCCGGTTAGCGAGTCAGCTATAAATAAGGAAGCCGAAGCTCGTCAAGGGGGACAGTTGTTATTTGAACTCGCGTGCATAACAGCTGTGTTGTGGTATTTGAACTTGCAAGTTGTATTGTGTTTGTGACATAATTCTGCGATTGTCAGGTTGACTAAAGCGTGTTTCGAAAGCAATAAAGAGCAATTGTTTTTGTGTTTGTAACCTGTGTGTTTGTCACGAACCCACAAAATCACAATATTAAATACATTACTCTCTCCTTCCTCATTGATCAGTTTTTGCAAAATCTGAATTCTTGTCTTGGCGCGAATAGTAATTGTTAGAGATTGATTAGTTTGCAGCTCATCACACACCACTTAGGGGGAATGCAATATGACACCGCAGGACTCCGATTGGTTGCTCACCTAGTAGCGCTCAAGGACAAACACCTTCCCATTTGAAACACATAATTCATAATATATACCAAATATAATTTAAATTAAACACTTACATCAGAATTATAGCCGTAATTCCATAAAAAAACAGCTTATGGAATCCAACAGCAAAGATAAAAGAAGGCTGATTGTTTTAGGAATGGGACCTATTGAAGGCTGATAAAAGGATCACTATGAACTTCTAAAAATGCACGAAAGTAGAAATTTATACATTTCATTGGATTGTACCACAAAATAAATCTCTATTAGTAAACTCACATAACAGGTAGTGATAATTCAATCCCAAAATCAAAAAGAAGCCAGGAAACTTGCGGTAAAGATACTTATAAATTGAGGAAATTGAAATATGGGTAGAATATGACAGGTAGCAATATCAGTGGAAACATAGTATAGGGAAGAAGTCATAGATGTCGAAGAAATGTGTAACCTCTATGAAAACATCACTCTTGAAATGGCAAAGGAAGTTTGTGAGATCAGCAAACCAAGAAAGAAGGTGATTACCTGATGGACATTTGAGGTAAAGAATGCAGCACATCTGAAGAAGAAACTGTGGTGAATATACCTTACTACTAATTACACAATGACTACAGCAGGGTACGAATTTGGACACTTTATGGAGTCGGCATTGGATGAAAATCAGAAGTTATTCTAAAAAGTATTGAAAAACATGAGAAAGATTTAAATTTACAGGGAGTCGACTAATGACACTAAACAACACTTTTAAATTTCCCAGAACACATTTCAGAGGCTATTTTCCTCCACTGTCAATAGGAAATAGGCTGGTTCTCAGTAGTGTAGCTGGCAATATTTTGTCCTAAGTCTCCTCTGGTGGCGGTTCGAGGAACTTGCTGAACAAATCTTTCTGGGGGATGTCAAAATTGAATACTTTGTTCCTATTTTTTGAAATGAAGATTTGTTCCCATGTGGACAATTCTTGTTTTCCTGTTGTATGTTTAAGTAGTTTTGGTTCTCGATTTATGTTGTGGTTTTTTTCCCCAAAATGCGTGGCAACTGCTGATTTTTCTAATTGTTTGTATTTTATCTTCCTTAAGTGTTCCTTTGCTCTTGTTTCTACACTTCTTTTGGTTTTTCCAATATACATTTGACTACAGTTACAGCATTCAATTTTATATATACCAGATTTTTAGTTAGATGGAATGGCATCTTTGATGTCTGAGCATATTAGGTTTTTTAAGGAGTAATGGTCGACTGGTGCTGGTTGAATGCTTTGCTTTTTGAAGACTTTATTGAATTTGTCAAAGGCCCATGGGTGGTAAGTGAATTTTTTGAAGATCATTTTAGTTTCTGTAGCTGAGAGGGTTGTGGTTTCCTTTAGTAGCTTCTTTTTTTGTTAAGTTCACTTTTTTGTGTACTAATGATTTGGGAAAGTCATTTTTGTGCTATTTCAATAATTTTGTTGTATTCTGTTTTGTATTCTTCTGCTAAGAGGAATGTTGGGCAACTATCTGTGGAAAAGGAGGCCATCTGGAATTGACATTGGAGCAGAGCGTTGTTAATTTGTGGGTGCTTGTTGTGAAAGTAGCTGAGGTGATAATAGGACTGCACACCCTCAGAAGCTGCACACGACCGTCGACATCGGCAGGAGGGTACTGTAATTTGGCAAAGACAAAGTGACGGCAGTGAACCCCAAAAAACATCCAGAAATTTGCACAGTGACTGATAGAGGATGTGGTAGTGCTGTAAGAAGTGAGGTGGTCGTGAAGGCACATCTGCATGGACACCAGTCAAGGAACATGGTACTGGACCAGAAGAGTCCAGTGGATGGACTAGCATTTCTAGGGCATTGATGACTTGAAACCTTCAGACACCAATTAGAACAAGGACACAACTGAACTGGAGAAGGTCAGCTAGCTGTGAGAGTGACATTGTGCGACTGACTCATGGAGCCAGCATCATCGCAAGGCCTTGGACCTAAGCTGAAAGACTTACTGAAGAGGCTGGCAGACCATATAACCGTGACACAACTGGAGTGCGTGTAGCATTTACTTGGATGCTAACAATCAGTTTTAAGCAAAGGAGACTATAATGGCCACATCAACTGAGTAAACCATCAAATCGACTGGAGAGGCCCAATCCACCTGGCAGGGAATCAACAAATAGTCATAGTCCTTGGTACTCCCATGTGGTCCATGAAGAACGGCAAACTACGCTTCTGTGTGGACTACAGAAAGTTGAATGCTGTAACTTGGAAGGATGGCCGCCCCCTATCCTGGATTGATGACACCCTGGATACACTTCCTGGTGCCCAATAGTTCTTGGTACCGAACTCGAAATCTGGATACTGGCAGGTACCTTAGATTCCAGACACAAGGAGAAGAGTGCATTGTTGACAGATTAAGGGCTTTGCAGTTCAAGGTTTTGTCCTTTGGACTCAGTAATGCACTAACCACCTTGCTCACTTAATGGAGTCGGCATTGAGAGGCCTGACTTATGACGCATGCTGCTATATTTGGACATCATTGTGTTTTACACAAATAAAAATATTTGTAAGGAGTAACCGAGATTTCCTTAACAAAGGAGATTGACTGAGGATGAAAGTGATATGCTTTTGAAATTGATTTTATAAAGAAGAAGGAAGTATTAACATCAACTTCCTAAGTTAAGTGGAGATTCTTTAACAAATATTTTTATTTGTGTAATATTTGTTGCTTCACTGTGACTAGCTTCATTTACTGTGTGATCATTATGTTTTTTTAGTTAATTGATGGAAATTTATCATTTCTTTACTCTAGCCGTATATAGGCTAAGATCTTTGATAGAGTCAACCTGAAAAATTCAATGCCATGGCCGGGATTTGAACCACGGATCTCCTAGTTTCCGCCCAGTCGCTCTAACCTATTGAGCTACCATAGCCAACGAGCTTAAGAGTTAAATGATGAAGCCTGGGACTTAAGTACTTACAACAATAAGTCGCCACAAAGGGTGTATCTCGAATGTGAGAGCCCCTAGTGGTCTACCGGGAAAATATACGAGTCAAATGGAGAATTTAATGTCAGGACGGCACGTTGGACATGGTAGCTCAATGGGTTAGAGCGACTGGACGGAAACCAGCAGATCCATGGTTCAAATCCCGGCCATGGCATTGAATTTTTTATGTTGACTATAACATCATTGTGGTTGGCAGCACATTTGAAGATCTGGAGAACCTGAGCAAGGTACTACAGAAACTGCAGGCAGCCAAACTGAAGCTGAATGCGAAGTACTTTTACGAAAGAAGGTTCGCTATTTGGGCAAATCTCACCAATAAAAAAAAAAAAAAAAAAGAAGTAGCCATGGATATGGAGAAGGCTCAGGCTTTGAAGGATTGACATCACCATAAAATAAGCGAATTAAGCAGTTTTCTGGGTTTGTGCAGCTGTTACAGAAGGTTGTTAGGGGTTTCTCCAATATCACAAAGCCCCTTATCCATATGATGGAAGGACAGTGACCTTACATGTGGATGGAAGAGATCCAGGGCACATTCCTGGCACTAAAGTCAGCACTCACTGTGGACCAGTCTTAGGTTTCCCACAATCAGATGGCAATTTCATCATGGAAACTAACACCAGCAACAGCAGTACTGGAGGTGTGCTACCCCAGATCTAGGATGAACACAAGCAATATCCTACTACCATAATACCCTATCCAAAGCAGAAAAAACTACCATGTTATGTGACATGAGCTTGTAGCAGTCATGAACTGAAACATTTCTGCAACTACCTATATGGTCAGCCATTCCACTTGAGGACTGATCACTCTGCCCTGACTTGGCAATTGAGTTTCAAGAACCTGAAGGGCCAGAGAGCTTGTTAGTTCAAGAGGCTCCAAGAGTACAACTTTACATCCGAACACAGAACAATTTGACTATTGTCAAACAAACGAAAAATGCAATGGCCACTGTTTTCGGTATTGCTACCTCTGGAGGATTCTTTTGGACTGTCTGAAATATATGATTTTGAGAAGGGTATGCCTGGGTTTGGGCTAGAGTCAATTAGAGAGTTAAGTGAGTTCAGTCACCGATGTGATGGTTATTAAGTCTTCAGTGGACAATGACAGGTAATAGTGCACCGCAATGCAGTACTAATTATGATATAGGAGCAATGGCAGATCGATTGTGTTTGTTCTAGGTGTGTGCATCAGTGAGTTAGGCATAACATTAGCACTTCACTAACCTGTCAAGAGACAAAGTGAGCTTAATAGTAAATGGTGTTTTCATTTGTTAAAATATTTTCTAACTTACCTGAGGCTGTGGCTCTATGGGAGGAACCAGAAGTTGATGCTCCAGATGTGGAGGTTGAAGGCTTTGGTCCTGAGGTGCCTTTTCCTGATTTTGCAACTGACTTTGGAGTGGTTCCTGTACCATATTTTGCCTGCATCATAAAAGAAAAAAAATTTGCTCTATTACTTCACATATTATCTACTCACTATTATATAATATATTCTTCTTTCCACTTCATGAAGTTTGAAAATATGGTATCATACACTTTTCCTTCTAGGTATAAGGGAGACAGACAAGGCTAGAACAGTCACTCTTTGAAAATCAGGTACCTATGTGCTGACTTTATAATTCCATTATCTTTGGACAACAATGAGAAATAAAAGGCAACGTAGCACTGAAGTATTTGAAAATTCAAATCTATTAACAATGAATATCTTGGAAACCAGAAGCTTAAAAAAAATTTCTAAAAGAAAACAAAAATATTTAATATAATTTTGAGTCAAACTAATCTCAATGCTCCAATTATTGCTAGTATTTACCTAGAATGCGTTTCGTTAGGATCTTCCTAACATCATCAGCTGTTGTCGACTAATGGACGTTGGTTTGGTGAACTCATTGGAGGCGACAGGTGCACCTCTGTCGATATCTTGAGCTTGAAGTTTGGTTTTCATCAAAGGTAGTGTCGAAATTAAACAATTTTCTTTCATATTTCTTTATGAAGAATTTTTCCCATGTGGTTAATGCATGACATAGAACGAGAAATCTACTTATTAAAAGATCCAGCTGCATTAATCATGTGGGAAAAAGTGTTCATAAAGAAACATGAAAGAAAATTGTTTAATTTCGACACTACCTTTGATGAAAACCCAAACTTCAAGATCAAGATACCAACAGAGACGCACCTGTAGCCTCCAATGAGTTCACCAAACCAATGTCCATTAGTCTACAACAGCTGATGTTAGAAAGATCCTAACGAAACGCGTTCTAGGTAAATACTAGCAATAAGTGGAGCATTGAGTATTTCTCGACTCAAAAATATATTAATTTTGTGTTTCATTGTATCATAGTCCTTACACATTGGAATATGAAAAATATTTACTTTACATAAATTGTAAGTTTCAGTGAAAATCATATTTTTTGTGTACAAAGTGCTTATATACCTATTATGGATTACCAGTTATACAAAAATAAATAATTCATTTAAGATAAGAGTTTCAGATACTCTTCACATAAAAATCAAAATAAACGTTTTGTTTGTCACGGAAATATCCCAAACAAGTGCTTTTAATTATTAAACCCAACATTGAGAAAGGAGAAAGAAATTGGACAAAAATGTATACTCCCTTACACATACACCACACACAGGTCTTTCCATGAAAACATGTTTTGGATTCAAAGTATGTATTTCAATTGAAATGCAGTTATAGCATTTTTGACTATAATATAATATTGTTATAATATTTATTCTACTTACTAGTAACATTATAAAAATGTATGTAACTTATTTTATAGAAATGTATGTTAGAAATGGTACACTACCTGCTGTCTTGCAACATTACGTGGGGGTTTTGCCACATCATCCAAATATGCCAGTTTGGTTTGGCGAACTGGTGTTGAGTTGGCCAAGGACTGCTGTATATTGCTAGTTAGTGCCTTGAGCTTTGCTTCGCGTTCCGCCGTGCACCGCTTAAATTAAACACACATGTAACTTGAAATTGTTATGAATAGAAGTGTTACTAAAAAAAGCTAATTTCATATTAAAAGACTTCGGCCTGGGAGCCAAGCAGGCTGAGCTAGCAAGGTTAGTAAGGGAAATAGTACCATAATTAATACAACTAAATTAAGGAATATGTATTGTAGACAGAGTATTGTAAATAGCAATTTGTATAACTAAATAAATTCTATAAATAAAAAGACAGCCCTATTTTATTAAAAACACTAACATCTGCTATTAAAAACAGGAATGTTTTTGGGACCATCCCAGTCCCATCCTCAGTTTATTGGAAACTGATCTTCCCAGCTGTGTTGCAGAACTCTTGAAACTGATCCCTCTCAAAATATTTCATACAATAGTGCATTAGACCACTCACAGACAGGACGTCAAAATTTAAAATATGTAAAATGCTCCTTACAATAAAAATTAACCATTTTAGTAATTTAATCTCTTCAATACTGAGGTTCTTGTTCCAGAAATGAAAAGCAACTGCTGATTTTTCTGTTTGTTTATATTTTACATTCCTTAAGTGTTCTGTTAATCTATTCTTAAAATACTTTTTGTCAATCCAATACAGAATATTACATAATCCTCACAATCTATCCTACATACACCTGAGTATTGATCTGGTGCTATTGTGTTTTTTTAAAGGATTAAGTGACAGTTTCTTGATTTACTCTTTCACCGATATGGACGTCATGATATCCATGTTAAAATGATGGAGAACCAATAACAATGTACGAAGGCGGATCAAAAAGTATCACACATTTTTTTTCTGCCATGGTATTGCAGCTGGAATGTTGAAATTTCAAACAGATGTAGTTGGAAGTTTTCTCTACAGAGGGTTTATTTTTGTTCACATACAGCTCTAGCAGTAGAAGTGTGAACTATGCAACAAAGATGGCGCACATGCTACTGTCGTCTACACTTTAAGAGCAGCAATTGTAGTTCAATTTTTATGGGCCAAGGGCATAAACCGAACTAAATTTACTGGGAAATGCATGGCATATATGGGGAGGATTGTTTGGACCATAGCAATGTCTCCAGGTGGTGTGCATTCTTCCAAAGAGGCCGCGTGAACTTGACTGATTCACAATGTTCTGGGCAGCCTGTAACAGCCATGTACGATATCATTCATGACATGCTGAAATTTCATAAAGTTAGTGTTTGCTGGATGCCTAAGAACCTGACAGACAATCAAAAAGGTCAGCGAATGATGACAAGCTTGGAAGGCCTCGCTAGAGTGGAAACATGCTCGTTCCCCAGCAAAGAAAAATTTCAAAGTTACTCAATCTGTTGGGAAAGTGCCAGTCACTGTTTTCTGGTATATGCATAAGGCTTTATTGGTGGACTTTGCTGAAAATGGGACCACTGTGAATGCTGCAACCTACATAAAGACCTTGGCAAAGTTGCCTTGTGTCCTTCATGATAAACGCCACAACATTAATGCTGCTGATGTCAAACTTCTTCATGACAACACTCGGCCCCATGTTGCTGCTTCTGTTTGTAAATAAATCAACACATTTGGTTGGGAGGTGCTCCAGCATTCACCATATAGTCCAGATTTTGCACCATTGGACTTTCATCTGTTTGGCCCCATCATGAAAATCCTGGCCGGCCAATGCTTTGGGATAGATGCGGAAGTGAAATCAGCAGTCTGCAGATGGCTATACACTAACCAAGCAGACTTCTATACAATGGCAGTAATGTGTTGAGAAACTTGGTGACTATGTCAAAAAGTAGATAGACATAAGTTCAGTTGTGATCTTTTTTAAATATTCAACTTTTTTTTTAAAAAAATTGTGTTACTTTTCGATACGCCCTTGCCTAAAGATGTTGTGAGCATACACATATAATGCTTATTTAATACCAATTAGTGTTTCTCTTTTAAAATAAATTTAAAAAATTCTATAAGTGCTAAAACCTTACCTTTAAAGATTTTTTTTTAAATGATACAACCCTAAACATGGATAAACACACCAGAACACATCTTCACATTTATAGCAAATCATACTGGTTTCCTTGCAAACTCCTTTTTTGTGGCACACAACACTTCCGAAACAGGTGCTATTTATTAATTTTTTTTTCTGTGGGTTAGTTCCTTACCTATAGTATGAAGAAGCTTCTGAATGTTATAGTGCTCAATTAGACTGCGAGCTATTGATATGCTTAAGTCCAAGTAGGTCTTTGTCTTGCACGAGTTCAGAGTTCTACAAATTACTAAACAATAAATAAATAAATAAATAAATAAATTGTATAAGGCTATATACAGCTGGTATAAAATACCATTTTATACGATTTAACTTTTTCTGATGAGAGATATGCCAGTGGTACCTGATCTAGTAGATCCATGCCATCTGTAGACCAGCACATGTCTAATGTAGGTTTACAAATAACATGCAGACTTCCATTTCTGAATTCTCCTCTTAGGACCTAAACTGCCTTTAGAGGTCAGTTTTCCTTCACCCTACTCACATATATTTATTTTCCCAACAATGACAGAAATTGAGAAATTAAGTCAGCAGTTTAAAAAAGCAAATTAAGATGCATTTGATTAAAAGAATGGTTTTTGGTATAGTGAAACAAAGCAAAGAAATTTCAACGATTTGTGAATAGAATCTCCTCTTTAACTATACTGTTAGTTGTATACTACCTTTAATGGGCTTTAAAGCAGTTTTTGCGTTCTTAAAATTACTTAAGAAATAAGGAAGATAAAAATGTATATTTATGAAGCATTTTTACAGCATTTAACAATTTAACAATTACTGAAAATGAAACTTGAATTTTCAACAGGGGAGAAGATTTTTATTATAAGGAATAGTTCACATACTTTAAATTTTGATGTGCCATCTGTGAATGGTCTAATGAACTTATGAAGGAAATATTCCAAGAGAAGGAGCCAATTAAAAGAGGTTCACATGACAGTCAACTATGAAGATAGTGGTCAGTAGCCAATCAGCTGAGGAAGGGAACGGGATGGTTCTGAAAATCTTTCCATTTTTATTAGCTGAAATTGAGTCAAATTTTTAAGTTTTAATAAAATATGACTCAATAAGCCTTAACACATGTAACTTATTTAATGTTCAAAAACTTTGTGTAGCACTAATACCTAATTAGAGAAACATGGCAAATTTCTTTAAAAAGTTTTCCCTTTTCCTAAGTAAGTTTTATTCACCGTAGGAATATATAATATTCATGGCTTTGTCAAATTTGTACCCTAACATCAGGGAAAATTTATTCAACGGAGACACTGTATTCTACTTGAGATAATATAATGCAGTTCAACATGCTTCCCCCTCTTCCTCCAATGTATGTAGGTAATATAAAACTCTGAATAAAATGGGTGAAATAATGCTCAAATGAGGTAGGAGTAGAGCTTCGTTACTTGACATTTTACAGGATAAGAGAAAATTTCAGAATAAATCTTAACTAACCATGAACAAGATTTGAATTTAGGACCTATTGAATGCGAGGCAGACATGCTACTCCCACAAAACAGAGGCAAGTAAAAACATGCTTTGAAAATACATTAGATTCACCAATATGAAGGACCCTAAGAAAGGGTAACATTTGGAACAGGTTAAAGCTTTGAAGTATAATTTGTTATAATTACAAAATAAAAAGGAACTTTTCAACTGCAAACCTATTTGAGTCAATTACACTTTAAAGCTTCTTCTACCACTCTAATGCCCGATTTCACCAACAGATGTTAAAATCGACGTTAACAAATGTAACGTAACAATTGTCACAGCACTAATACTAATGTTAAATTTCTTGCATTTCACCAACCTGTTTTCCGAAAATGTTAACAAACCTGTGTTAATGCCAAGAAACTTGTAAATATTACAGCTATAGAAGACTATGGATGAATCGTATTATTTTCTGAATGTAATGCGATGCGCTTTTGTTTTCATTTTCATCTGCACAAGCTGAAAAATGCCAGATGAAAAAAAATCATAAATAAAGCCATGAGACAAATTTCTCATCGCTGGAGAAAGAATTGTTAATTGAATTGGTGACGAAGTGTAATGATATCGTGGAAAATAAGAGGACGGATGCGGTGAATGTAAAAGAGAAAGATGTCACGGGGAAAATATTGGAAACAAATTTAATTCAAATGCATGTGTCACTACTACAAGCACCGAACAACTTGTCAGTATTACGTAAATTTAAAACGAGGTGCGAAGGACACGTAACTTAAAACGTTTCAAGACGGGAGGTGGACAGTGTATTATCCATATAATTCATTGAATTATAAAATTGCAAAGTTACTAATACTTGAAGCTAAGGCGATATCGGCATATTCCTTTCGATGCACGTTCTCAGTATTACGAAAATTTAAAAAGAGGAGTGAAGAAGGGCAAGTGACTTGAACGTTTCAAGACCGGAGGTGGACAATATATTATCTACATAATTCAGTGAATTATAAAATTGCAAGGTTATTAATACTTAAGCGAGATCGCCATATTCCTTTCGATGCATGTTCTAACCTCTTTTGTACTTCTGCAGTAACCTTTATAGCAACATGTTTCGACAGTCTATACCTCCGTAAAAAATTTTCTTCAGATAGCTCCTCAAAATCATTTCTCCTCATAGGCCGTACTCTATTACGAATGCCATTTAGACGGTCTTAAATATAGCAAATCCACATCAACAGCTGAGTTCATGCTCGCCATTTTGAATATTTACAATTGTTAGGGACTTAACATCACAAATTTGGTTTGTTAGTTTAACAAGAGATTTAACACAAGTGTTACGCTAACACTGAAGGCCTCAGAAACTGGTTCCGGGAAAATTTAAAAGTAAGTAGTACAAAATTGAATCGAGAATATATTGACACATTGCTTCACTCACACTGTTTATTCACAGGACATGTTTCAAGAGCTCTTGCTCCTATCCTCAGCTGATACTCGACTAGTGCAAGTTGTAGTGGTTTCTTCTTTCTCCGTATTGTCAATAGATGGCGTGATGTACTTGTCAAAGATGTCCGGTGGTGGAGTTTCAAAATTCATGACTATGACGATTTTTGTTAATGAAGATTTTTTCCATACGGAAAGGTCTATGGGGTGATTAACGTATTTTATTAGAGATGTTTCCAAGTTTATGTCATGTCTAGTATTCAAAAAATGAAAAGCCACTGCTGATTTTTCTGTTTCACCATTTTTAATGTTTCTCATATGTTCTTTAGTTCTGATGTTAAAGAACATATGAGAAACATTAAAAATGGTGAAACAGAAAAATCAGCAGTGGCTTTTCATTTTTTGAATACTAGACATGACAAACTTGGAAACATCTCTAATAAAATACGTTAATCACCCCATAGACCTTTCCGTATGGGAAAAAATCTTCATTAACAAAAATCGTCATAGAGTCATGAATTTTGAAACTCCACCACCGGACATCATTGACAAGTACATCACGCCATCTATTGACAATACGGAGAAAGAAGAAACCACTACAACTTGCACTAGTCGAGTATCAGCTGAGGATAGGAGCAAGAGCTCTTGAAACATGTCCTGTGAATAAACAGTGTGAGTGAAGCAATGTGTCAATATATTCTCGATTCAATTTTGTACTAATTTGTGCTTCACTGTCCCTACGCTTCTTTCAAGTTTATACTTTAAAAGTAAGTGCTGTTTTGTGTCATTAATCGACTCCTAATTAATTTAATTTATACAACACTGTTTTCAATACTTCCATGAAAGGATTTATAAAATTGTTCTTTGTTCTAGTGTTGTGTATATGAATTTCAGAATTTGTTTTGAATAAACTTAGGCTTGCTTTCATATGTACAAGAGTTTCATATATGTATATACTTGGCAGTGGTAAGATACCTAATTTACTGAAGTATGGCTTACTGTAGTTGTGCTTGAGAGATCCGCTATGATTCTAATTATTTCTTTTGGTATCTGAATACTTTTATAGTCTTTAGAATTTCCCCCCAAAATTATAAAATACCCCAACAAACTGAATATATGAAAAGTACACTACTCTCCGAACTTTCTAGCTCAACATGCCTGTAATTGCCCTGATTAAGAAACACATTTTACTAATTATTAAATTTTAGATGAGTCGCATTTTTTAACACATCTGCTTCATGTTTTACATAGAAAAACATAAAAACCAACTAATGAACTTTGAAATCCCGCTAGAAGAGAATCCCACATTTCAGTTCATCACTAAATCAACAGATGGCAGCAACAACCCCAGAATTACCCACACCGCTGGATCTAGCGTCAGTCGCACAAGAGCCGTAGATGCAAGCGAAGATTTGCGAAACATGTCCTCAAAATAGGTACGAAAGTGAAGCAGATGTGTTAAAAAATGCGACTCATCTAAAATTTAATAATTTTTCGCTTCACTGTGGTGTTCCAATACAGTTGAATCTCGATACATTTTACTAAGTTTCTTTTGTCAATGTTTATGTGAGTTTCCCAACTTAAATTTTCATCTAGTATTAGTCCCAGAAATTTGATGAGTCCTAATGCTAGTAATGAACTTTTGAACTAAATGATGTCTTTTGTATAGACTTTCTTCTTGTAAAGGATAAAATAAAATAAAAAAACATATCATATAGGTAAGAGAATTCAGTAGTCTGTGATGTATTTGCAATCGAGTACAATAAAAAAACTACCAAAGAAATTCTGTTAGGGCATGTCATGATTTACTTTACATACTCAGAACTGATGTTCCTGACCACTAAAATACTTGGGGCAGCTTCAATCATATAAGTCATAGAAAGCAGTCCGGATTTCATTATGTACGAGGGCTGTTCAATAAAGAATGATCATAATTATTTTACGGTCATAATTTTTCGCACTAAAATTCAATCTTTTTATATTGTTAGCTTAATGTGAAACAAACACGCCGTAGTAGTTTCACTGTTGGTATTCCTGGTTCCCGCCTGTGAGAACCAGGCAAGTTCAGGCATGTTCAGTATCGCCTACCACTGCAATGGAGGTAACATGCGAGGAACAATATGCAGCTTTGAAATTCTGCTTTCGTCTCAACAAATCTTCAGTTGAGGCCTATACAATGTTACAGGAGGCCTATGGAGAGTCTGTTCTTTCCTACAGCACAGCTCAAAGGTGGTTTAAAATGTTTAAAGAGGGGAGACAATCAATTTCAAAGGAAGGTGGACCCGGTGCTCCAGTTACTGCTCTTACGGAAGAAAACCTCAACAAATTACCTTTAAGATCACTTTCTGAAATACTGAACATTTCATTGGGTGCCACCCACACGTTGGTGACAAACATTACACATGAGACGTGTTTGTGCGCGATGGGTTCCAAGACTGTTGATTCCCAAACACAAGGACATTCGCTGCAGTTAAAGTTGATGTTAAGGGAAGATCCGGAGTTTCTTTCAAATGTAATCACTGCTGATGAAACTTGGCTACATCATTTTGATCCTGAGAGCAAACAGCAAAGCTCAGTGTGGAAATCTCCATCACCAACCCCCCCCCCCAAAAGCAAAAGTGGTTGCTTCTGCTGGGAAGGTTATGGTCATCTCATTCTTTGATATTTATGGAATGTTTTATCAGCATGTTGTACTTGCACACACATCAGTAACTGGACAATACTACAGGGATGTCCTGAAAACATTGCAAGTCCATATCAGGCGTAGAAGACCACATTTCCGATAAGCAGGCCGGATGCTGCACCACAATAATGCGCGGCCGCATATTGCCAATGCTGTTGCTGGATATCTTGCAAAAATCAATGTGAAGCATTTCCCTCACCCTCCCTATAGTCTGGATTTAGCCTCACGTGACTTTTCTATTCCCTAAACTTGAAGAAACACATTAATGGGAGGCATTATACATAATCAGAAGCAGTGGTGAGGGCATGATTTTGAAAGATCTCTCAAAAATGGTTTCCAGCATGTCTTTGAAGACTGGCAGAAACCCTAGTCAAGTGCATCACATTCAGGGGAGACTATTTTGAGAAGGACCATCAAAATTAAGAGGATGAGTAAAGGTACATTGTCAAAAATAAATTGTGATCATTCTTTATTGAACAGCCCTCGTATATTTGTCATAATGAAAACAAAATATGAACTATCCTTGAGTTTATTAAATTCAGCTCAATGTTACTTTGGACTTTCTTATTGCAATTAGGAAGCGATTACTGTACATTTTCTTTTTCTCTGCTCCCGTTTCCTTTTAAATAAAGGTGTTTTCATAACTTGCTTACATATTTGGTTCAAATTAAGATTTTCACATAGTGTATCTAGATCTAGAAGCTACATATATCTATGGAAAGTATGTTAGCATAATTGAACACACAATTCATATTTTGGCGGAAGCATTACACTTGCTGCATATTTTCATATCCTATACAACCTTACTTTTAAGGTTGGAAATGCTGCAAAATATCTCTCTCTAATGCATTCATACATGGATACATGTAATATGGGGCTATGTTAATATAATTTTGAGTTGAACTAGTACTCAAACCTCCATATACTTGGTAGTGTTTACCTAGAACACATTTTGTTAGGAAATTCCTAACAACCTCAGCTAATGTTGACTTGAGTTTTGATTTAGTACACTCCTTGGAGGCAATAACTCAGGTGTGGACTGGATAAATTGCAAAGGCTGTGACAACTTTTACAATGGCAAAACAAAAAGGAATTTGAATATTAGACTTAAAGAGCATTTTTGGCACAACAAGAACAATTTATTAAAAGGCGTTCAGGGTCCAACTGCATTAATCATGTAGGAAATGATATAAAATATATAAAGGAAAACTGTTGAAATTCAACACCACCCGTGAAGAGAACCTAAACTTCAAGTTCATCAATATATAGATGCTCCTTTCGCTTCCAAGGAATTTGCCAAATCAAAATTTGACAGTTAACATTACCTGAGGATGTTAGGAAGGTGCTAACAAAACAAAAACAAACACTATATGGAGCATGGAGTACTAGTTCGACTTAGAATTCTATTAATTTTGTGCTTCAGTGTATCATAGTCCTTCCTCGTTAAGAAATGGGGCTATGTATTTTACAATTGAATATTCAGATAACAGATTTTGCACATATACTAATTACAAACTCTGTCATTTCTTACCTGTAAGAAGATTTAGTAAGAAATACTTGGCTATAATTTTAACATTAACCCTTGATGTTACTCACCAAATACATCTCTCTTGCAGTCTCATCTGACCGGCGTTGACCAGTGCGAAAGAATTTGCGGCAATGAAATTCCCATAATTCGTCTGTGTCAGCAATCAAGTACTCATTATAAAACTCCAACTGAAATAGCTGCTCAGGTGTAGCTTGCTGCAAAATTGGCTTCAAAATATCATATGGAACTCCTCCAGTATACTCCAAAGCTAAAAGGAATTATGTTCATTAATTCATACTATCATGGCTCTCAACTCGTTTTTCTAGCCAACTAAGATAACACCACCTTATATAGCCTTAATGTAGTAGATTTACTTTTAATGACACCCTAAACAATGCGACCAGTACAGAAACTTAAGTATTACTCAATACTTCTCATTAACATAAAAATTTTTCTTACAGTTAGAAATGTTGGCATGATCAGCATGTTCTGTATCTTCATTTTCCTATATACTTGTAAATGGTTATGGTCAGTAAGGAGAGGATACCTATAAGCTGGACTGTCTTAGCTTCTTGTGTTTAGTAATGGTATTTTGGTTAAATATGTAGTAAATTTAAATGAATAGTGTAGCTTTAAAGAATTTTTTCTTCTACTGAAACTTTGTGATTGCGGCCCGGTAACAAGTGTAACCAAACTACAACTAAGCCTCAACCATTGTATGAAATTGGTGCAGTAAAACTTTGTAAATCCAGACCAGTTTTTTTTTTTTTTTAAAAAATATTGTCTAGCATAGTAAATGAAGCCTTGTTTTACAGACGAAAAATGTACCACTTGCTAGGTACATTATTCAAATTCTCTCGCTAACAGACAAATTTATTGTACTAACCGCACTTGCTTGGAACCAGGCTGAAAGGCAAACTTTGAATTTCCATCAATTTCTTTAAAGATAAGTGAAGTTTGTTACAAATAATTATATGTGTAGTATTTGTTGCTTCACTGTTACTAGCTTCAGTTTTTATGTAAATCTAGATACCTGTTCCGATAATGATCAAGATCTCGACAACTGGTTGCAAATTGACTGACAGATTATAAACCAATTACGAGGAAGACATTATTGCATTGTCAGATTCAGTGTTGAACCAGCTATGGTTATGACCCGTGCACAAGCAGTAGTAAACAGAGAAATTGATGCTTTATTTCAAGAGTCAAGCCGAAACATGCCAAATGAATTTCTAATGTTAAAGATGTGAGGTGGTGCTGCTCATAAGTGATACACTAAACTGAGACAGCAGAAGCTCACTGCTTTTTAATACCCACTAGTTTGCAGCAATATTGTGACAGTGCAAATACTCGTACATAGACTATAGTAGTACATACAGTATATGTTCACTTTCTTCTCGGGCAACAAGCCAGGTGAAAAGACTGAAATCAATACACTGGCCCACAGAGCTTTGTCTATCTCTGATCCCAGCCACTTAAAACAAGAATTACAGCACCTGAGACTCACTTTCCGGCAAAATGGCTACTCCGAATATGGCGTTGAAGCCTCGATCACCAAAGGTAGGAAAGGGAAATCTGTAACACAGCAAGCGTCACAAAAGCCTACCGCTACAGATTGCGTCCCGTTCACTGGCAATCTATCCGGCAGAATCAGCAGAATTCTCACCAAATATAACATCAGGACCATCCACAAGCCACCTCCGAAGATCAAACATCTGTTGAGACCAGTGAAAGACAAACTGGACTTCCAAGTTCCGGGAGTGTACAAACTGAAAGGACCATCGCTACCAGAATCGAACATGAACGGAGCATTCGTTTAATGCAACCTGAGAACTCTGGGCTGGCAGAGCATTGTTTTGATAACGACCATAGATCCAATTTTCGGGAGACGACCATCTTGGCGATATGCAACAGTTACTGGGAGCAAAGAATTAAGGAGGCTTTGGTGATTTCCTCTGAAAGGAGCATGCTTAATCGTGATGCTGGATTTCAGTTCAGCTTCTCTTAGAAACCAGCCTTAAAAATGGAAATCCGTCGACTTACGCAATGATCAATACAGTTTGATCATCAAGTTAAGTAGCTACGTTTCTTTGAACCAATTTTCTATACTCATGCCATCTCCTGACCTGGCATTTAATTGACTGAAAATTGTCTTTTGTTCAGTAATGCAAATTTTGATAGTGTTTTGTCTTTGCTTATATTTGTGTTATATCCAGTGTTTCATTTGTGGTTATAACATTTTATAAATATCCTGATGATGGGAGAGATGCACACTCCTGAAACGTCAATTTCTAATCGTCTTTTCACCTGGCTAGTTGCCCGAGAACAAAGTGAGCATATTCGTCACCAGGAAAGCTTCAGGTCTTATTATACTGTATATGTGTTTTTAAGTGAAAGTGTGCAGACAGTAATTTCTAAACTTGATAAAAAATATTTCGGTGATGCTGTACTGGTTTTTCACAGCTTTTCCACCATTCTATGGATAACTTGGATTTTCGTTAACTCACATCTGCCCTGGTCCCGGTTAATCCAGGTGAACAGGGTTCCACTGTACAAATAAATAATTACTTACTAATTGCTAATGAAATTTAACAGCTGGTCAAGCAAAGTCAATAAATTTTAGAAGAAACTGGAATGGAGGAGCTCTCAAAAATGGGAGTTCAAAACTTTGGTTATGAATAGTTAAGAAACAGATAAAATTTTGAAAAGAACTTAGGCAAAGAGCTGAAGATATAGAGACAAATTTGGGTTAATTTTGGAGATGTGACTACACAGAATATAAAATGTACAGATTACATAAAATTATGTAGAATTAAAAATATGGGGAGAGAATTATGTGGATTACTGTAGCAAAGCTGAGAAGGGAAGACCAGCAACTATAATTGTTGCATCGTAAGTTGGTGATTGGCATTTTGCCTCCATGTGCTATTCAGCTGCGAAAACAAGGAGAGGGGATAAACACGTCACTGACACGTCATTGCGGTCGCCCAGCAGCCAACAATCCACCAATCAAAAGTAAACTATTACCATAGTAACCCGGCATGCTCATCCTACGTTGCGAACTCTATCGCACTACACCACGTGCTTCATGCATGACGCTAGTCTATCGGCATGTTGAGGTTTGCAATAAGCAGACACTACTACTATTGTTTTGTTTATGAATCAGCAGTATCACAATACCGTCGTCGTTCGTTGCCCTTGAGTGTACTGCTTCAAGTAGTAAATGTTTTACTGGGTGTAAACAGTTTTACATTTTCGCAACATAATTCATGTGTTTCAGTGTTTCAGTGGAACTTTAATATTTAGCTAATTATCGTTACCAATGGCTGCCACAAACACTTGTGCTACAGAAACAGACAAAGAAATTTTCTGTGAAGACCACAAAAAATGTTTTTGGGTACGGAATCCCAATTAAAGGACAAGTAAGGGAAATTATGTGTGTGTTCCAGACCATTTAAAAAAGTATTAATTGCTTGAACTGATAAAAGCAAACCGCAGTTCCCAAAATATATATTTAATGAAATTCCTGCAGAAAAAGGCCAACAAATTATTAGACTTCCTCCCTACCATTGCCATTTTAATGCAATAGAGTTGATTTGGGCCCAAATAAAGGGATATGTAGCGCGCAACAATACCGATGCTGTTTGTCACAAAAAGTTATAGTGCCAGCATGGGAAAACGAAGGCGTTTTCGAAGAAAGTGGAAGAACTCATAATTTCTGTGGGAGATTGCAGTACGGCGACGAAGACGACAATCAGAAAAGCAGTACCAATGACAGCAGCGACTCTGAGATAAGCAGCATATTCCCGTTGGAATAGAATGCATAATTCTGTGCCGGTATGGCACTTTTGTTTATCTAAATATTAAGTGTAGCTAACCATTTATTATTTGTTCATTCCGAAGATTTCGTATGCTGTAATTAAGTAACTGCTCACTTAAACGTGTAGACAGTATTACGGCAGTCTTCTGATTAATACTGCAGTATGCAAATTTCTAGGAATATGTGCATTTACCGCAACCGAACGTCCTTCTCCCCTCTAACCGCCATCTTCGTTGCCGAGCACGTGGAGAGGAACGGTAAAGTGGCAACGGTGCTATCCCCACTCCTTCCTGTCAATCACCAACTTATAATGCACCCATAATTGTAGAAGGTTTTAGAGAAGATGAGGATGAATGTGTTATGTACAAGGAGCAGGAGCCAGAGAGAGAATGTATGGGATGCAAATTGGAACTAAGGTCAAATGGTCATAAGAAAAGTTATCTTTCTAATTTGCAATTAAGATGTTGAGTGATACAGGGACTAAAGAATTAAAATTATTCAAGAATATTTAGGAAGAATAAGAGAGAAATGGATCATGGTAGTCAAAGAAAAATACAATAAGGAAATTTAAAATGTGTGTTGATTACACAAAAACTAGGTGTCGAATGTAATGGTCTCCTAAAGGCATAATTTTAGATTCGTTAAGATTAGGTATGAAGGAGTTTTACTTGTAAACTGCATTCATCAACTGAAATTTTCCTATTAACTATAAGCAAACTGAGGAGCTAAGCTAGGTAGCAAACCCTGGTCTAGAAAGCTAACTTTCTGGCTGGGGGTGATAAGATGCTAACCACATTTCTCCCCATATTGGTTGAATGATCATCAGTATAAAAATATCTATAGATTCTCCTTCAACATTATGACCTTTGGACATCCTAAACATTGTATAAAAGAGGTTAAAAATAAATACAAAGTAATGTAATATATTAAATTTAAAGGGAGTCGATTAATGACACTAAACAAACATTTAAATCCTTTCATGGAAGTGTTGAAGTGTTGTGTTAATTAATACATTTAAATTTTCCCGGAACATGTTTCAGAGACTTTGCCTCCATCATCGACTAGATATCGACTAGATCTCGGTGGTGTAGCTGGCAATACTTTGTGCTAGGTCTCCTCTGATGGCAGTTCGAGAAAATTGCTAGGTCACTGGCACAGAACTATCGTCGCTACTGTATTTCATAATTTCTTTGTATTCAAACACAACCCTCTAAGACGGAAACCTGTGTAAACAAAATAAATGCCACGATTGCATTCTGTTTTAGAGAGGTTTTATTGTATCTAAAACAGAAACTCACGCTTTCTTAACCCTTTCACCGATATGGACGTCATACGACGCCCAAGTTAAAATGCCCCAAACCGATAGGGACGTGTATAGACGTCCTGCGCATACATGCATTTAATGCTCATTTAACTGTCAATTATTTTGATCTTCCTATTTTACAATAAATTTAAATTAGTTCTATAAGAGATGTAAACGTACCCTTAAAGGTTTCTTTTTTAACTGTACACCTCCAAACCTGGATAAACACCCAAGTGCGAACCTGCAGATTCACACCAAATAATATTGGTTTCCTTGCGAACTTCTTTTTCGCAACACAGTAGACATTTTCAAAATTTTGCGACTATTTTGGTTGTGGGTGGTATCCTTTTAGGAAAGTGTTTTCTCTCAAGTATGAGGGGTAATGTCGTGGTGAATTTCTTACCCCTTACCTCTGAGTATTATAATACTAGATTAGGTTACGAGCTATTTATACGCTCAAGTACAGGTAGATGAATGTCTTGCATGAATTTACAGCTCTGAAAATTACTAAACAATTGTGCATGGTTACATCCAGTGGTATAAAATTACTTTTTTTACCATTTAACTGTTTTTCGTAAAGAGGGATAGCTAGCAATAGCCGATCCGCATCACCCATATTTGACCCGCCACTTCCCCCAAACAATGGAGTAGCTAGATTGCCATCTGTAGACTTACACGTCACTGCTACCTATGTATATCCTAAACATCTTCATAATCGCACAACAAACCTTCCAGATTTTCTACAGTAATATCAGAAGCTTGTACATATCATACGCAAGCTAATTTTTGACATTGAAATATAACAATTTCAAATGTGCCATTCAATTAGCTCTTGATAGCTATATAAAATCACTCTGAACACACAGAACTAAAGTACTGAGCGAAAACAGCTGCATAAGGCTACCAGAAACCTTGATTGAGAAACACTGTAATATCAGATGCACATTTGGGTATTTTGCACGCATCGTTCTACATTAATGTGAATATATCTGGTTATTTTTGGCAGAAAAATATAATTTTTGGCTCATTTACTAAATTGAAATGTATACTTCAGTTACACATTAAACAAAAGATATTTTGTGTAATATTTACATTTTCAGAAAGGCATTATGTTACAAATATCATTATCAATTTTAGCACATTGCTAAAAAAATTCCGAAAAAAATTTAAAACTAACCTCATGATGTCATAACCTCAGGAAGAAATTCAGATTGGGATTCCAAATAATAAGAAAAATTAAATAACTTACCAAGTCGTGCAGCGCTGCTTACAAGGTCAAGATGCACACATACCATGTGGCAGCTGACGGCACATCTTGCATTGCACTGCCATCATCATCTACAAGGTCAATTATGATTTCTGTTTCCAGAAGCTTGGTAATGATACTATTAATAGTTCTCTTTGATCACATTCATCACACGACATTCCATAGTTTGAAATTCCAGTCACAAATTTACACTTGCAGTCACCACATATTTTGTTGCATTGATTTAAAAATAATCATAGATTGGTTAAAGGGTTTTGATATCCACCACTCTCCCTTCGCTTTGAAATGAATAGTTTTTTATTACTTCCTGAGATACAGATATTGGCACAAAAGAATGCAATTGTAAAGTGCCTCGCACCACTTTTGCTTGTTGGTATCTTGACTGAAATACATTGTGCTCCTTATGTTGACTATCGGAGAAAAAGTTGAAAACTACATTGCAAATGTTCTTCTCGGCCCAGGTGAACAGTTTTCTTGGACTTGTGATAGGGTCTATTCCAGGCTGAAGGCTGCTTTCATTGCAAGTCTTAACAGTACCACCGATGCCATCACAAGGTCCTTTTCCGTGGGATGTGGCAAAAAAGTGCCACTCTGCTTGAATTTGAAAGTCATTTTTGTGTAAACAGATGTTTGAAAATCTTGTTTTATTTTTATACTGAGCACTTGACCCATCTGAAAAATATATTACTTTACGCAGTACTCTCAGTTTGTTTCAGAAACAGTAAAAGTTTTGTTTGGAAAAGTTGGACAGCTCTGGTGTCGTGTTTTAAGCATTCAGAAATAGCAACAAAGTTAAAAAATTTTATGTCACTATTGTCTTTATAGTAGACCACAAAAGGATGAACTGTGGCCTGACTATTGTTCCAGTGTACCCCCTGAACAGAATCCTGAATAACAAAAGCATAATTTTCCGAGAAATCGGCTATCACTACGCATTCGCCTAATGCCAGATTTTCTTTACACTCCCACAAAAATAAATTCTGCTGCTGAGCTATGGATGTATGTGGAAGTAAATTGTTGAGTTTTGTTGATAATTTGCCTAGAAAATCCTCTACAGGCGATATCAAGGTTTCTAAATTTGTGCGATCCACAGTCACCCACTGTCTGTAGGTAATCTCATGAGTATCTTGTTCATCAAGCAGTTGTTGTAAATGATGTCTTATATTTTCAGTTCCTGGACAAGCTTTAAAAAACAGATGATGAGGGGTTGCAGATGATGTGTGTCAAGCAGTCCTTATAATTAGTTAAAATGGGATTTGAATTTGCAGTGAGATGATAAATACTGATATCAAGCATTAATTTGACATTTTCGTGATGAGCACAAACACAAACTGAATGGGTTCCATTAGTTCCAAGAAGTAGACATTCCTTAGGCCTTAAATCCGCAAATTTTGAAAACCCTATTCTGACACCCGGATGCATATCTTTAAAGCTTTGATAAGTTTCCTTAAGATTGCAAAGTATTAATCTTTTCTGTTTATGGATTCTCTTACCATTTTCTTTAACAGAAACTACATTTTTTTCTGCCAGGCATAATCCTATTCACATCATCAGAATTATAAAATTCAGACAGCTGTTTAAATGTAGACGGGTCAAGGCTTTTTCCTGATTTGGTGTCTGGAGTTCCTAAAATTCCTTTTTCTTTAGCCACCTGTTTAGATATTCGTATCATGTGAGTTGACACACCAAAATGTTGTTTTATTTTCTTGTAAGACCAGCTGTCAAAAATCTTCAGTATTTGTATTTTGAGAGTTTTGTCATCAGTTTCATGGAAAAAATTTATTATTATTTATTATTTCAGAATGATGTGAATTTTCATTTGAAGTGGAGTCTGCAATATGAAATACTTTATCCTTCATTGCCTGCAATATTTTCTGAAACTTATCCCGAGGATAACGTTTTTGCGACAATTTTCTTTTTTTTATAGGCGATTCTCCTATTGCCACTAAACTCTCATTCAGTTTTCTTGCTGCATCTTTTGTGTCCATACTTACTGCATCACTGGAGGATCAGGAAAAACTATCACCATCTGTATTTTCACATTTTTCTAGTCATGCACTTTCACTTGCAATTGGTACACATAACTCAATTGTACTTTGTTGCTTTGGAAGTTTAGAAATTTTCTTGTGACAATTGTCACACACGTTCAAATCACAAGATAGGTTTATGCCTTCCAGTTTGAGTTTAACGAGCATTGCTGAGGTTACTGGCCTTAACTTTTTATGTCCTACTCTGTGGTTAACTAGTTTGAATGGATTAAAACAGCAACAATAACTCCTTTGAACCAAATCTGACATGATGAAAATAAACTTCCACGAAATGTCAGTTGACAACATACTGAGGTTTCAACTTATTATGCATAGATGCAGATATGAACGGTAAACACCGGAAGTAAAATGATAGCTCGCCCATGTGTTCACAGCGCTCTCGGTCGGAACGTGAATCCCCTCACACACCACCAGTAAAGTATTTATAACACCGCGTTTTACTTCAATCCCATTCTGAAACCAATGAAATTCCATGCACAATATTTCAAAGATTATAATGAAATTTTTTCGTTTTTATAAAGTAATAAGTTGCTAATTAAAACACATTTTGAAAAACTTACCCCATTAAATGGCACCCATTTTTTGTTTTCACCAAACCTAAAAAAATAGCATATTAAACTGCAATATGTGTACTTCATAATGTCTCAAACACTAACATTTCATTATTCATATAATCTTTGTTATAACGATTTTCATAGAATACAGCAGGCGAATATATGGAAAATATAATATTCAATAAACCTCTAAATAATCATGCCACACCAAAAACAAAATAGACAGGTTATTTAATATCTTCTGGGTGTTACGTAAATTTTTTTTGTGGAGAAAATACAAAAAGGTCATGTCTCAGACGTGTTCGTTTTGACATGGAATGACTCGCATACATTCGTTCGTATACATACAAAACAAAATGATTCAAATATTAGGTGTGTTCGGCGCAAAGAATGGCTTTTGCTACAGTGAAACAAAGTAGTGAAATTTTAACAATTTATTACTGTAGTCTCCACTTTTTTGATACTATAGATGTATACTGCCTTTAATGGGTTTTAAACCAGTCTTTGTTTCGTTTAAATAACTTAATAAATACGGAAGATATGGAATTGTATTTATGATGCATTTTTACAGCATTTAACAATTTAAATGTCTTGTTCTGTTTATTCGGTATCCGTTTCCGGCCCCTGAAGGGTTTAAATGGCCATCATTGAAGCGGTTAATCTTTTTATTCTGTGTTAAAAACCAACAGCTTGTAAGGTTTAATTAACATCACTTAAAGTTACAAAATTTACATACTAAGTAAATACAGCATAAAAGTAAAATGCAAATTGAGTAAGAAATATATTGTTAATGTAAATGTTCCTTAAGAGCAATGCTACATCTTGTCACTTTCTTTATTGTCACAGTTACGATCCCTAGATAATGTAATATTTTTGTGTGTATTATTAAACTCTGCAAATGAAACATACTTAGAATTGACTGGCAGTATTTAAAACTAGAGTGATGACTCGGCTATGACAGATCATTTTTGTTCATTTAATCATGAAATAAATCCAGAAGTTAAATTATTAAAGCAATTAAATGTTCCGACAGATTTAATGGTTTAGAAAAAAATAGAAATTATGTAATGAATTTGGGAATACTGCCAATCAATTCTGTCTTTAAGTTTGTTTCCTTCTTATGCCCAATTTCACCAACAGATGTTAAGACTTAACACAGGTTTAACAATGGTTATAACAAAATTTGCATTATCTCTTGTTAAACTAACAAGTCAAATTTCTGATGTTAAGTGCTTAACAGTTGTAAACAGTCAAGATGGCAGGCGTGAACTCAGCTGATGATGTCGATTTGCTATATTTAAAACATCTAAATGACATTCGTAATAGAGTACGGCCTATGAGGAGAAATTATTTTGAGAAACTATCAGAAGAAAATTTTCTACAGAGGTACAGACTGTCAAAACAAGTTATGAAGGTTACTGTGGAAGTACAAGAGAGGTTAGAACATGCACCGAAAGGAATATGCCGATCTCACCTTTGCTTCAAGTATTAATAATTTTGAGATTTTATAATTCACTGAATTATGTGGATAATACACTGTCCACCTGCATCTTGAAACATTCAAGTCTCTCATCACTTGTCCTTCGCTCCCCATTTTAAATTCACATAATACTGAATTAGAACATTCGAAAGGAATATGCCGATCTCGCCTTTACTTCAAGTATTAACAACTTTGCAATTTTATAATTCACTGAATTATGTGGGTAATACACTGTCCACCTTCCGTCTTGAAACGTTCAAGTCACTCCTCACTTGTACTTCTTCGCACCTCGTTTTAAATTTACGTAATGCCTTTCATGTTTCTAGTAATGACACATGCATTTGAATTAAATTATACCTTGTTTCATGTAAGCTTGCCCAGTATCTCTTAACGGTTACGTGACCTAATCACCTCTCATTGGTTGCTGTTGTGGTAATGACTGTCGTGCAGTAAAAATTAGTTCGTTATTTAACATGGTGATATATCATATGTTGGAAGAGAATTGTCAAATTTATATTTTCGTAACTGTTTTAATTAAATATATTACGCAACAATTGATTTATCTGAAATGCATATTAATTCTTAAACGAAGTAAAGAGGAGGTTCTTTGGCTCTCAAGCACATGGCACGATAGCACGTGATTTAGCGGTAGTGGTTACATTTGTTTATATGACTTATCACTGACCTTGTTTTGAACTGGATTAGTCATGCATCGCCATTCGAGAGTGCGGGAGCTTAATTATTTTATTGATCGTTTATTGCGCATGTAATTATATGTATAATGGCAGAGTCTACCGCCAGTTTTTCGCTGAAGTATCGCAAGGATAATTATTTACAAACAGGCAAAAAAAGAATTGTGTTGCATGTGTTTAAAGCACTCAGAGAAGAATCCGTTTTTGTCAGTGAGAGAAGTCGAACAGCTGTGCTCTGAAGCTACAGGTGTGAGTGTTAGATCCGTAGGAACATCGCGACATGAAATTGAGGAAACAGGAAAACTTACCACTCCAGGCAAAAGCAGGAATAAACAAAAGTGCGTGCTCGGAGAAAATACGTGAAAAGAGTTGTGCGTCGTCATGTGTGTAGTTTTTCTTTAGAAACGAACTCCCTAAAATAAGTAACATTTCGTCTGCTGTAAATGAGGATACAGATTTACCAAATTTCAGCAGATTGCTTATACAGCTGGGATTTGCGAATGAAAAAAGAGGCAAGAAAAATGTGCTAAAAGACAGAGGCGATATTGCTGTGTGTTGAAGACGCTACTTAAGGACAACCACACTGCACCGAGATACAAATTGCAAAATATACACGAAGAACACACGAAAAGTAAAGTATGGTGTGACACGACTTAAGACTGAAAGACAAGCATTTTTGAAAGGTATGTGTGTTGGTTTAAAAAATCCCAGTGGAAAAGGCCAAAGGCCTTTCATTATAAACTCTTTCAGTTTCATTGCTCAGTCATTCTGTTTCAATTTGCTCAGTTCATTATAAACTTGTATTTTTGCATGCCTTCATATCCTTATTTGTATGATTTTATCTTCCCGGCAATTATTACAACATTTATTGCAGGTTTAAATGTGACGGGAAGGCACCGCCTATGGCCTATGACGCGAAAGCATTAGCCAATTAGGGCGAGGGGGAGGGTAGTTGAATGCGGAGTGATACATTTCAGCGGGGCAAGGTTATATGAAACAGAGATTAGTTTCCAATTTTTTCCACGTGACATCTTTCTCTTTTACATTCACCGCATTCGTCCTATTTTCCACGATATCCTCATACTTTGTCACCAATTCAATTAACAATTCTTTCTCCATCGATGAGAAATTTGTTTCACAGCTTTTGTTTACGATTTTGTTTATCTGCCAATTTTTTAGCTGTGTGCAGACTGCGGTGCAGACGAAAATGAAAACGAAAGCGCTTCGCAGTACGTACGAAAAACAATACGACTTATCCATAGCCTTGTATAGCTGTAATATTTACAAGTTTCTTGGTGTTAACACATGTTTGGTAACATTTTCAGAAAACAGGTTGGTGAAATGCAAGAAATTTAACAGCTTTATAAGCGCTGTTACAATTGTTACGTTACATTTGTTAACGTCGATTTTAATATCTGTTGGTGAAATCGCGCAAAAGAGTTCGGTAATACTACAAAAATATTAGGACATCTAGCGACTGTAACAGTGACAATAAAGTAAATGACTGTAGATCTAAATAGTCGTTTACAAAACTGGTCTCAATTGAATTGTGAAATTTTTATCAATGTTCTCAAAAAGCTATATGAAGTGTATTAGAAATTATATTTTATGTACATTTTAACTTGTTTTAATTTAAGGGGAGGCATTTGTGAAAAATGCTAAAATCCAGAGTTTAAGAACTGCTTGAAATTTTGTCCTTAGGAGGGGTAGCAGGAATTAGTTAAGCTTCCAAACTTCATCCTTCAATTTTAAGTAGTTAAAAAAAGTATTTACGAGTTTTACAGTGTGACTTTTGTATATAATACAAAAATGTCCCAGATCATATAGTTTTTCTTTTAGAAACTTGAAATTTTAGATTCAGGTATAGTTCTAAACTGTATGTCACGTATTTCTGGACAAAAAAAATAAAAAATTATGTGTGAACATATTAACTTTTCCTTAAATGTTTTGCAGCAATTTTGAGATCTAAAATTCAATAATAAAGTACTCAATTTTCAACAATAATATCAACTTTTATTAAACATTTAGGAATATGTATACAAAGTTTCATACATATAAACTGCATAATCAGGAGCATTTTGAAGATACAAGTTTGAAAAATTGAAAGCAGAGAAAAATGAATTTACAGTTTTAGACAGAAATTACAAACTTTCTTTACTTTGAAATAACCATGTATCATATGCAGGCCCTTATAGCTATATTATTATCGTCTTTCTCTTTAATTTTGTTACCTTTGGTTACCTTATGATTTTTCTACTATAGTTTTTATATAAAAAAATTAAATTGTTGCTGCAATTTCTTTACATTAGGAAAACTTAACATTCTTTACAATTTTTACTATAAATTATTGAAACTTTGAATTCTTGTTCCTTTAGATAATAGTTACAAAACTATATGCTCATTTGCCTATTTCTAATGGTTCTGGAGGAGAAAATTTAAGGAATATAATAGAATTCTCTTTAATTTTTATCAATTTTCTGTTTTCAATACCAATCATTGTTAAGTTGTTTCATATACACCATAATCATACCTACTTTTACTGAACACTTATCTAGGAATATACATATATGCAAAACTTGAGTCATAGAAAACTTCAGTGTCTGAAGTATTAGGAGTATGAACAAAAAAGACCCATACATTGCAGGTATCATTTTGTATAATTAACTTCCTTCATATATTAAATCAGCACAAGGCAATATATTGTCACCCGAACGTCGGAACACTCTATAGAGCAGGCAAGCAGGAGACAGTCTAGGTTCGCCACGCCCCCTCGTTTGTCTTATAGCGTTAAGGAGGGGTGGCTGGGACAAAAAAACATCACTGCGCCATCTCTTTCTGTTCCACCTGTGTTCTCGAACTTACGGGATATTTCATCTAATCGAGAACCTTCCAGATCGGCCAACTGACCCTATATAAGAAACACGTCGGGCAAGAGGAAAGAGTCAGAGTTCTTGGCGAGTAGCGAAGCAGCGTCGTGCTAGTGTACGTGCGTCGGAGGAGTTTACGTAATTGTGAGTGCAAGAGAAACTGCAACAGACGAACTGGTGAATCGTAACTGTGTGCATTACCTAATCCTGTGTAATTGGCAAGTGTTCGACTGCAAGTCGGTGGAAATAAAGAACATTTTTGAGTGGTGTAATTGGACTTTTCATTTCACGAACCCACAAAGTCACAATATTTAAAAATCTCTTGAAAAATACCTCATAGATAAATGTTTATACAGCCTAAGTGAATTATAATTGTCTTATATTCTTGTTCTAATTATTATACCTATTTCTTATATATAAATCTCTGTTAAGTTTAAGGGAATTAGAATTGTATTATATTATTATTACTCTATACTGATGTAGTTATTATATACTTACTAGTACTAGGAAAATGTAAATATTGTAAAACATGTGTAAATATTAGCTAAAATAACTCTGTATGCAATAGTTGTACTAATTATGTAACACAATAATTGTTAAGGTTAATGTAAATGGGAACTCCTCAAACAAAGCTAAATACTCATGTACGTACTTTAGAATATGACAATGTCTAATGCTTGTAACTCACAAGTTTACAGACAATAAAGATTATTATAATCATATGAAATAAATGCTAAAAATTGGACACAAAGAAAAATTGAGGCTCTAAATATATACAATCACTTTTTATGTTTTCAAACCACCTGCACTATCCATATATGAAGACCACTCAACTAGTTTATCCTCTTTCTTTAATTTAGTCGCTTTTAACTGCTTCATGGCAGATTTATATGAGCTCAATGAACTTTGAGCACTTTGTTTTAGCTTTCACCTATCCCTATTACTAATTTTCTTGATAACAGGATGTACTTTGCTCACTTTCTTATTGGGCAACAAGCCAGGTGAAAAGACGATTAGATATCGACGCTTCAGGAGGCAATATGCAACAGTTACTGGGAGCGGAGAATTAAGGAGGCTTTGGCGATTTCCTCTGAAAGGAGCACGCTTAATCATGATGCTGGATTTCAGTTCAGCTCCTCTTGGAAACCGGCCTTAAAAATGGAAATCCATTGATTTAAGAAGCAAAGATCAATACAGCTTGATAATCAAGTTAAGTAGTTACATTTCTTTGATACAATTTTCTATACCCACGCCATTTCCTGAACCGGCATTTAATTTACTGAAAACAGTATTGTTCAGTAATGCAAATTTTGATAGTGTTTTGTCTTTGTTTATATTGGTGTTATACCCAGTGTTTCATTTGTGGTTGTAACATTTTATAAATATCCTGATGGGAGCGATGCATACTCCCAAAAGTCAATATCTAACCGTCTTTTCACCTGGCTTGCTGCCCGAGAAGAAAGTGAGCATATTCGTCGCCAGGAAAGCTTCAGGTCTTATTTTAGGATGTACTTTGGTTGCTGCAACTTCTCCTTAAACACTTAGAGAGCTTTATAACCTATATTAAATTCAACAACAGCTGCAGTCACTGCAATTTGCAGTTTCTTTCTTGATACAAATACATTTTTGTGACATTTACTCCATATCACTATGCAAACTTTCATTAGTTTTTCCGTATTTTTCCTTTAGTGCAATTGTCCAGTAAATTAGCACTAACATCTCTTATTTTTGTCTATGAAATGGGAATTATAAGTAGAATAGTTCATACAATTCATACTCATGGTCATACAAAACTTCTGCACAGAAGTATGACCTTAGCAATGCCCAGAAATGCATCAACCTTTCTTCTATTTACATCAAAAGATGGCCTACTAGAATTACTAGAACCTCTAGGGCTATGTTTTCAATAACACCTCCAGCAGAGCATTCTATTATTACTATTATGACTAGCAAACCTTAATTATGTAAAAAACTGAAGCTGCTGACAGTGAAGCAAACTAGGTTATCAATAATAACTAAACACTAGTAACAACTTCACTATTTACTTATCTTATTTAAATCCTGGGACCGGTTTCAAAGCAAAACATCTGCTTCATCCTCAGCCACTCAGCTTGACACTCACCCACTAACTGACTGACCTTGACCACTACCGGAGTTTGAATAGCTCCTTATCTAACTGCCATCTACCCGGGACAACACAAACTTATTGACGACATCTATTGGAGGGATATCAAAATTCATTATGCGATCGTTATTTTTCAAAATAAATATCTTCTCCCAAACCATTAAATCTATCGGTTCTTTCAATTGTTTCAATCATTTAACTTCTGGATTTACTTCATGATTATATGACCAAAAATGATCAGCCACTGCCGATTTCTCTGTCTGTCTATATTTAATATTTCTAAAATGTTCCTTCGCTCTGGTTTCTAAATTATGCTTGGTTCTACCAATATAGATCTTATCGCATTCTAAACAGTTAACTTGATAAATACCAGATTTTTTGTTGTCTGAAATTTTGTCTTTTTTAGAAAATTCTTTATACTGTAATTATTATGAGGTGCTATTATGGGTGCATTATAAGTTGGTGATTGACGGTTGAAAGAGTGGGGAAGGAGAGGGGATAGCGCCGTTGCCAGTGTACCGTTCCTCGCCACGTGTTAGACAACAAAGATGGCGGGTAGAGGGGAGGAGGAAGTTCAACTGCGGTAATGTACACGCACATATTCCTAGAAATTTGCGTATTGCAGTATTAATCATAAGACTGCTGTAAGACTGTCTACACGTTTAAGTGAGCAGATACCTAATTACAGCACACAAAATCTTCGAAATGAACAAAAAATAAATGGTTAGCTACATTGAGATTTAGAGAAACAAAAGTGCCATTACCTGCACAGAATTATGCATTCTATTCCAACGGGAATATGCCGCTTATCTCAGTCGCTGCTGTCATTGATACTGTTTTTCGGATCGTTGTCGCCGTCGCCGCCGCCGTCAGAGCTGCTGCAATCTCCCACGGAAATGAGTTCTTCCACTTTCTTCCAAAACGCCGTCGTTTTCCCATGCTGATACTATAACTTTTTTTGTGTGACAAACAGCATCTTCCCAATTTTTAGCACTTATTTTTGCTATTGCTTCTGTTAGTTTTATAACAGATGTTATAGTGAAATCTGTATTGTTGCACGCTACATATCCCTTTATTTGGGCCCAAATCAACTCTAATGCATTAAAATGGCAATGGTAGGGAGGAAGTCTAATAATTTTGTGGCCTTTTTCTGCAGCAATTTCATTAATTATATATTTTGGGAATTGCAGTTTGCTCTTACCAGTTCAAGCAATACGTACTTTGGTCTTGAACACGCACATATAATTTCCCTTACTTGTCCTTTAATTGGGATTCCGTACCCAAAAACATTTTTGTGATCTTCACAGATAATTTCTTTCTGTCTGTTTCTGTAGCACAAGTGTTTGTGACAGCCATTAGTAACGATAATTAGCTAAATATTAAAGTTACACTGAAACACTAAAGTTGATCACCGAAACACACGCATTATGTTGCGAAAGTGTAAAGCTGTTTACACCCTGTGAAACATTCACTACTTGAAGCAGTACACTCTTAGTTTGGCAGTGATGACAGAGAAATACCCTAAGTACCGTAAGGGTTATTCATGTTAGAACTGGACCGGACAAAGGCAGGTAAGAAGGATTGGTCATTCACCCAGAAAACCTCATAAGATATTCCTTGAAACTAAATCCACACCTGTTCCCTTCCAACAACGCATACCGTCTCATACTAAAGGGCAACGAACGACGGTATTGTGATACCGCTGATTCATACGTGAAGCAGCAATAGTAGCAGTATCTGCTTATTGCAAACCTCAACATGCCGATAGACTAGTGTCATGCATAAAGCACGTGGTGTAGTGCGATAGAGTTGGCAACGTAGGATAAGCGTGCCGGGTTGCCATGGCAACAGTTTACTTTTGATTGGTGGATTGTTGGTTGCTAGGCGACCGCAATGACGTGTCAGTGACGCGTTTATTCCCTCTCCTTGTTTTCGCAGCTGAATAGCACATGGAGGCAAAACGCCAATCACCAACTTGCGATGCGGCAGTTATAGTATTATACCCATTTCTTTGAAAATTTTTTGGAACTTTTTATTTGCCCATGGATGATAAGTAAATTTTTTGAAAATATAATCTTTTTTTACTTTTTTAAGAGTGGAAACATCATTAACATTTTTTTATATTTAAATTTTTCTACTCTTCTGATTATAAAATCTTTATTAAAGCCGTTAATTAAAGCAGTGTTTATAATATGTTTATATTCCGCATTAAATTCTTCTTCGTTTAGAGGTATGTTTATCAATCTGTAAATCAAACTATTAAAAACAGCAAATTTGTGTGACATAGGGTTAAAACTTATTTTTGATATAATTATCCGTGGGAGTTGACTTTCTATAGCTGCCAAAACTTAATTTATTGTTATTTTTTATTATGTTTAGATCTAGAAAGGGGATGTAACCATTGTTTTCAATTTCTATTGTGAACTTGATAGCTTTATCCTGTGAATTTAGAATATTTAAAGCCTCATCTATATATCTCTCAGGAACTATGGCAAAAATGTCATTTACGTATCTATACCATATTTTAAAAATTCTATTTCAAAAAAACTCATAGATCAGCAAGAATGGGTGAAAGGGGACAACCCATAGCTACTCCTGAAATTTGTTGAAAAACATTTCCATTGAAAGTAAAGAAATTTTGATATAAACACAGATTAGTAAGTTTCATAAAATCCTCTATTGACTCCTTATCCAAATCATTAGAACTCAACCATTTTCTTAAAAACGATAGAAGTTTTTCCTTGGGAATACTGGGAAATAGGGCAGTTACATCAAAGGAAACAAGCCTATCATTTTTTGACAGTACTACATTGCTGATCTTGTTTACTATCTCAAATGAGTTTTTTATACTTAAGCTGTTAAATCTATCAAAAGTATTAAACTTTTTGTTTAGCCATTTTGCCAAATTATAGGTGGGTAAATTTATAAAATTTACAATCGGTCTCATTTTATTGCCAGGTTTATGAATCTTAGGCAAGGCATACATCCTCGGTAACACTGGGTTACTGACTTTAACCATATGCTGTTCTTTTTTAGGTATGATTTTAACCTCATTAAGTGTTTTATTCACATTTATAATGCACGATTTTAAAGGGTCATTCTTAATGCTTATGTAATCTTCTCCTTGTAGTAAAAGTTCCACTCTGTTGTTGTAATCGTGTTTGTCTAATATTACAATTTTGTTCCCTTTATCAGCTTCAGTAAATATAACATCTTTTTCTTTTAATGATTTAATGATATGTTTATTGTAATTTTCTTTAGGGTGGATTTTATTTAAATTTTGCAAGATTTTGCTACATTTCATTTTAACCAATGCTTTATCATTTTCTTTTAAATCCTGAATTGCTAATTCAATGACGACATTGATTAATCACATTATCCTTGACATTTTTGCCATAGTTCCTGATATATATATATATATATATATATAGGCTTTAAATATTCTAAATTCACAGGATAAAACTATCAAGTTCACAATAGAAATTGAAAACAATGGTTACATCCCCTTTCTAGATCTAAACATAATAAAAAATAACAATAAATTAAGTTTTGGCAGCTATAGAAAGTCAACTCACACAGATAATTATATCAAAAATAAAAGTTTTAACCCTATGTCACACAAATTTGCTGTTTTTAATAGTTTGATTTACAGATTGATAAACATACCTCTAAACGAAGAAGAATTTAATGCGGAATATAAACATATAAACACTGCATTAATTAACGGCTTTAATAAAGATTTTATAATCAGAAGAGTAGAAAAATTTAAATATAAAAAAAATGTTAATGATGTTTCCACTCTTAAAAAAGTAAAAAAAGATTATATTTACAACAAATTTACTTATCATCCATGGGCAAATAAAAAGTTCCAAAAATGTTTCAAAGAAGTGGGTATAATACTAGCACCTCATAATTACAGTATAAAGAATTTGCTACAGTTTTCTAAAAAAAGAATTTCAGACAGCAAAAAATCTGGTATTTATCAAGTTAACTGTTTAGAATGCGATAAGATCTATATTGGTAGAACCAAGCGTAATTTAGAAACCAGAGCAAAGGAACATTTTAGAAATATTAAATATAGACAGAGAAATCGGCAGTGGCTGATCATTTTTGGTCATATAATCATGAAGTAAATCCAGAAGTTAAATTATTGAAACAATTATTAACAATCACTATGCTTATACCTGTATTCGTTTGAGTCTGATAGTATCTCTGTTCTATGTAATAGTAGTAATAGATTTTGTCACTGAGCTATAACAGCAATAAACAGTGATAAGGTAAAAGAAGCTCAGCTAATTAAAATTCTTACTGCCAAAGTATAATCAATTTGAGTATAAAAACATTCTCAGTACAAACTGACAAACTAAACTTAAAAACTGACTGGTGAAACATAAAATGGCCACATCATCGGTAAAATACGATAGTAATACTAAACTGATAAAATACAACACAATTAAAAACTAGTGAAAATAAAGCAAATTACATAACAAATTGAAATTAAGATTAAGTATTATTTCCAAAGTATTCTTGAGCAGAATAATACGGGTTAGCAAGCAATCTATTAAAAAGTCTGTCTTTACATACGTTGTAAGGTAATTGAATTAAATCGGCTGGTAAGGTGTTACACAACTTTATACCAAATACTGCAAAGCTATTCTGCGATTTGGATAATCTGTGATGTGGTATATCAATTAAATTGTAATTTCTAGTATTATAACTATTTACATCCTGTCTATATTGATGGGTAGACACATTTTCCTTTTATATAAGTGAATACAGTATAAGTATACAAGTTTACTACAGTCACTCTCAATTTCATAAAAAGTGGCTTGCAGTGTGCCAATTTTTTTTTTTTTTTGTAGCAATGCTAGTATACTATTAATATGAGAGCTATTACGCCCAACTACATTATATAGGACCTGTGCGCCAAGAATTGGGTGTGGAGTATAGCTAGAAGTACTCGAAAAGGAGTCCAGAATGCATACAAAGATAAAGGCATAACAACACAGCATTGTATGGGAGAGATTGTTTACCCCTGATGGGCAGCAGTCTACACATGGCATACATAAGTGCTGGCACAGAGCTCTCGAGAGATGTCCAGCAGCTACTTGCAGGTAGTTAGTTGCATGTGACAGTTTTCAGGCTTCAGTTTTGGGCATTGTGGTTCAACTCTGCAACAGACTTTTGGTGCACAGGCCCCACAAAGTAAAGATGATGCCATCAAACTCTCAAGCAAATACATGAGCTTAGTGATAGTTCACTTATGAGAAGTGTATTTTGATGCAAACACTAATAAGTTTCCTGCTCACTCTGAACTGTTCTAATGACTAAAGAACAAAATGGTAATGCTAACAATATGTGGCAACAGCAATCTCCTACTCAAGCTGCTCTAGGATCAGACAAAGTCATGACACAAAAGACTAAATGGGTTTGATGTTATTTCTCTCTGTTGGTTCTTCCTGTGTTAAGGGGAGACGTAAGCAAATATTTGCGTATATAACAGCCAAAGTTTTCAAGTTAGAGAACTGCAACCTGGTATACTCATTTAAGATAATACAGTTAATATGCACAATTTTTTTCATAATTTTCCATTGTTTATAACTAATGCTACATATTTTTTCTATATGCAGAGATATGTACAAACTAAAGCCAATTTTTTTCAAAATTCACATATGCTATCTTTCTGAAATGTTTTATGTTATTTTAAAACACACTAAAAATGAATTTGTTGGATTTTGATTTCTTATTGAAGCTGTATAGAATTTAAAAAAAAAATGTTAATCATATGCATCCTTTAAAAATTAAAATAATTTCATATATTTTGTATCAACACATTCCATCTGGAGCTTAATCTTAAATTCTAGAACCAAAAAAATGTTCATTATGGCATAAGAAAGCTGTGTGCTAAATTGCATCACTTGTAGATGAAGTAGTTTGAGAGAAAAATGGGTTGATGTTGTAGAAAATGCAAGTTACGGGAAAACGCAATTACAAATACAACAAACATTATTCATCCTTTCATGGAAGTGTTGAAAACAGTGTTGTATAAATTAAATTAATTAGGAGTCGATTAATGACACAAAACAACACTTTTAAATTTTCACGGAACTGGTTTCTGAGGCCTTCCCTCTATCTTCAGCCGGACATCGACTTGTTCTCATTGGTGTAGCTGGCAATATTTTGTCATCGGTCTCCTCTGGTGGCGGTTCGAGGAACTTGCTGAACAAATCTTTCTGGGGGATGTCGAAATTGAATACTTTGTTCCTATTTTTTTAAATAAAGATTTGTTCCCATGTGGACAGTTCTTCTTTTCCTGTTGTATGTTTTAGTAATCTTGGTTCTGGATTTATGTTGCAGTTGCCACGCATTTTTGGGAAAAAAACCACAACATAAATCCAGAACCAAAATTACTAAAACATACAACAGGAAAAGAAGAACTGTCCACATGGGAACAAATCTTTATTTCAAAAAATAGGAACAAAGTATTCAATTTCGACATCCCCCAGAAAGATTTGTTCAGCAAGTTCCTCGAACCGCCACCAGAGGAGACCGATGACAAAATATTGCCAGCTACACCAATGAGAACAAGTCGATGTCCGGCTGAAGATAGAGGGAAGGCCTCAAAAACCGGTTCCGGGAAAATTTAAAAGTGTTGTTTTATGTCATTAATCGACTCCTAATTAATAATTTCCATTTGAACAGAAGTATCAACACCAGTTTCTTAAAAGTGAAGTCTTAGTAGCAAATATTTTTATTATTGTAGTACAGTATTTTATTTATACTGCACACTGTTACACTGTAACACTAGATCCTATACACGAACAATTTACAATATGCGCAACTGATGCACAATTTTAACTTCTAGTTTTTCAAAATCTATTTTGTTGCTAAATTTCACACTTTTTGGAAAGTAATGTTTCACTAAATCATGAGCTGATTCTGCCACTGTTCGCCCCCTTCTTATAATATATTTTATTAATTTGTCTTTCATTGTTCAGTAGAGTACACTCATATTAAATGATCTGATTGATCAATCAACCTGGATGGATACTTAATTTATTCATCTTGTGAATCACTTCGTACATGGGCACTATGAAATAAGAAAAGACAAGTTATTAATTTACAATTATTATTTACAAAGGCTGTATGAATAATACGAGGGCTGTTCAATAAAGTATGATCATAATTTTTTTAGTCATAATTTCTCGCACTAAAATTCAATCTTATTATATTCTGTTAGCTTAATGTGAAACAAACATGCCATAGTAGTTTCATTGTTGGTACTCCTGGTTCCTGCCTGTGAGAACCAGGCAAGTTCAGACAAATATTAAAAGCAGAAGCATTATTAATAGTGAAGTATTCTTCATATTGTCACCCAATTAGCGGAAAGCACAACCAACGACAGCTGAGTAAGGGACCAGAGGCAGCCAAGCCACACCCGCCCATTAGTCTGTCACTGAGGGGATGATTAGGGAAATGTCACTTGTCGCTGGCCGCCTCTTCCCCCCCCCCCCTTCAACTGCCATCTGGAACCTTTGCGGTGATTCATGGAAACTAGAGGCTTTGAGAAGACGGCGATATCCCTATAAAAAGGGCTGCAGTGAGTGAATTGAGTCAGTCAGTTCTTGGCGAGCTGTGAGGAGCGCCCAGTAAGGGGACAGACTGCGTACGTGCGTCGGAGGAGTTTACGTAATTACGAGTGCAAGTGAACTGTAACAGACAAACTGGTGAATTGTAATTGTGTGCATTGCGTAATTCTGTGTAATTGGCAAGTGTTCAACTGTAAGTCGGTGGAAATAAAGAACATTTTTTGAGTGGTGCAATTGGACTTTTCATTTCACGAACTCACAAAGTCACACTGGTGTCAGGAAGCAGGACGACAACATCACCGAGCATTACAACCATGGACGCGGCATTGGAGAAGATTTTGGAGATGATGGAAATGAAGGCCAAACTGACATTGGAAATGAAGACGGCAAATGACAACATCACAGAGAAAATGGAAAAGAAGTTGGAGACGGCAAATAACAACTTGGCCGCGAAGATGAACGAGTTAACAAAAACAGAAGCGGCAAATAACCTCACCGCCGAGTTGAAACAAATGAAGACGGCCAACGACAACATCACCGAGAAGATGGAAGAAATAAAGACCGAATTGACCACAGAAATGAGGGCAGCGAAAGACAGTCTGGCCACGGAAATGAAGGAGGCGAACGAGGTCCTCACCGCCAAATTTGAGGAACAGTTGGCCGGCGTGAGGAATGACGTCGCGAAGCTGGGCAAGTGGATGGGTCAAGTAGACGACCGCCTTAATGATTTAGAGGAAAAGGCCGACAATAACGCCAAACCCTGAACGCCTTGGTGGAAGACGTCGAAGACCTTGAGAACCGCGTAAACAACCTGAAGGGAAAGGCCGACAGCAGCATCAAGTCCCTGAATGCCATGGTGGAGGACGTCGTCGGCAGGAAGCTGAAGGATTTGAAGGCCGACGCGCCGGGACGGGACACATCTGCGCCCGTCAAACCTCCTAAGTATGATGGCGCGTCAACGTTTCAAGTCTTCCGCCGCCAGTTCAATGCAGTGGCCAAGCACAAGTGGTCACCAAAAGAGGAGGCCATACAGTTAATAGCCAGACTCCAGGGTCGGGCCGCGGAAGTCCTGAATGCGGTTCAGTCAACGGCGGCAATCGTTTCGGAAACCATCGCTTAGCCAAAGCGTACCGCTGCCAGCTAAAGGCAAGGACACAGCAGCCAGGGGAGACGCTGCAGGAGTTCGCCCTGGCAGTTGAACAACTGGCAAGCAAGGCCCTGGTCGACCTCCCACCAGAGTTCGTGTCCCGGGGAGCTGCCTACACCTTCGTTGACAGGGTACGGGACACGGAGATTCGTCAGCGCCTAATGCTCGGCAATTATAAAACAATTCACGAGGCGCTAACGGCAGCATTAAGGATGGAGGCATCCAAGGTAACAGCTATCCCGACGTCGAGAACGAGGAGTGTCCGCTACACCGGAGACAGAAGACCAGCCGAGGGACGCCGGTGAACACCTAGAGGCCTGTGTTGGGGGTGTGGACAGCCCGGACACCTACAGAGAGACTGCCCACACCAAAAACAGCAGCCGAAAAACGAGTAAGGGCCGTCGTGGAGAGGGGCACGTCGGCGCCATCACCACCATCCCCTCGAGTGACACTGCACGCCGTCAGCCGGCTTATGGATGACAGCCTCATCGCGGACGGCTGGGTAAGAGGAAAGCCGTGCCACGTGCTGGTGGACACTGGGGCGGCCGTGACCATCATCAGACCTGACGTGGCGAAGGGTTTGCTGACAAGGAAGCCGAGCCGACCATACCAGCTTATCACGGCATCGGGCAACACCTTGTCTGTGGAGAAGGAGGCCCTGCTGGAGCTGACTTTGGGACGGAGTGCCGTACGTCTTTGGGTGTTTGTCGCGAAGGTGGCTGAGGAGGCGATTCTGGGACTGAATGCCCTCAGGAGCCACGAGGCGACGGTCGACGTCGGTAGGAAGGTCCTGCGGCTCAACGGGGAAGAGGTTATACTCCGTCAACCAGAAGAGCGCCTTGGAACCTGCAGGGTCGTCTTGAGCGAAGACGTGGTTATTCCCGCGAGGAGCGAGGTGGTGGTGACGGCGCGACTGGAAGGCCAGATAACCAGGTACATGATGCTGGACCAGAAGACGCCTGTACATGGACTGTGTGTAGCCAGGGCATTGCTGCCATGCCGAGAGGAGGTGCCTGACCGCAAAACAACTGGAGAAAGTTCGACAACTACTGAGGCGATACCAGAGCATCTTCAGTCAATACGACAGTGACTACGGCCACACGGAGAAAGTGCTTCACTCCATCGACACCGGGGACGCCTGGACTATTCGGCAACCACATACACGCGTTCCGCTGGCGAAGCAAGGGGCGGTACGAGACATGCTGGAGGACATGAGATCCAGGGGAGTGACTGAAGAGTACGACAGCCCTTGGTGTTCCCCTGTAGTCTTGGTGACAAAGAAAAATGGCAAGATGCGCTTCTGCGTAGACTACAGAAAGTTGAACGCTGTCCCCCGGAAGGACTGTTTCCCCTTACCCCGGATTGACGACACCCTGGACACGCTAGCTGGTGCACAGTGGTTCTCGACCCTGGACCTGAAGTCGGGCTACTGGCAGGTAGCTCTAGACCCGAGACAAGGAGAAGACCGCATTCTCGACAGGCCAAGGGCTCTGGCAGTTCACGGTCATGCCCTTTGGCCTCTGCAACGCACCAGCTACCTTCCAACGCCTCATGGAGTCAGTGATGAGAGGGCTGACTTACGATGCCTGCCTGCTATACCTGGACATCATTATCGTCGGAAAGACTTTTGATGATCACCTCGAGAATCTGAGTAAGGTGCTACAGAGACTGCAGGCGACCAACTTGAAGCTGAACGCGAAGGAGTGCCAGCTCTTCCGCAAGGAAGTGAACTACTTGGGCCACATAGTCTAAGCAACCGGAGTGGCCACAGACCCGGAGAAGAGACAGGCTGTGAGAGATTGGCCTCGCCCAAGGGATAAGAAAGAACTGCGCAGTTATTACCGCCGCTTCATAAAGGGGTTCTCCAACATCGCAAAACCCCTCACCCGTCAGACAGGAACACCGGCCTTATGTGGTTGGCGGAGGACGCCGAAGACGCTTTCCAGCACCTGAAGGAGACCCTGTGCAGTGCTCCAATTTTGGGTTTCCCACAACCGGGTGGCGCCTTCATTGTGGACACCGACGCCAGCGGCCATTGCATTGGAGGTGTCCTATCGAGATCCAGGACGGCCATGAGCGGGTGATAGCCTACTACAGCCAGACGCTATCCAAGGCAGAGAAGAACTACTGCGTCACCCGATGAGAGTTACTGGCGGTAGTAAAGACCTTGGAGCACTTCCACAAGTACCTCTACGGTCAGCCATTTCACCTGAGGACTGACCATTCCGCCCTAACCTGGCTATTGAGCTTTAACCCTTTCACCGATATGGACGTCATATGACGTCCAAGTTAAAAGGCCCCAAACCGATATGGACGTGTATAGACGTCCTGCGCATACATGCATTTAATGCGTATTTAATTATAATTCTTTTAAACCTTATGTTTTACGGTAAATTTAAATAAATTCTATAAGAAGTAAAAGCTTACCTTTAAAAGTTTTTTCTTGAATGGTACACCTCAAAACATGGATAAACACACAAGGGCACATCTCCACATTTACGGCAAATCGTACTAGTTTCCTTTCGGACACCTTTCTTGCGGCACACCAAACATTTTCTGAAGGGACGCGACTTTTTTGCTGTGGGTGGTATCCTTTTAGGAAAATGTTTTCCTTCAAGTCTGAGGGGTGCTGGGGTGATGGATTTTTTACCCCCAGTATGGAGAGGTCTCTGAATTTTATACTGCTCAATTAGGCTGCGAGCTATTGATATGCGAAAGTCCAGGTACGTCATTGTCTTCCGTGGGTTTAGAGCTCTCCAAATTACTAAACAATTGTATATGGTTATATCTAGCTGGTGTAAAAATACTTTTTTATACCATTTGATTGTTTTTCGCAAAGAGGGATATGCGTGTAATACCTGATCTACTAGATCCACTCCACCCATATGCATATTATATTCCTGGATAATATCGGGCTTGAAAATTGACATTTTGTTACGAGCATCAATTTTTCCAGTGTCAATCATCAAAATTTTAGAGCTGCAATTGGATAATGCTGTAACAACCCTCCTGTCTTGCCAAGCAACATAGGTCAAGGGTGGCAGCTGATGCACCTGCATTTCTCCTCTTCTTAGAGCCTTCGTATTCACATCTTTTGGCAAACCAATACGATTTGAACGTACTGTTCCAATTGCATTTGTTTTTCTTTTGTGTAAGGCCATGAATAATTTAGGGGAACTGTACCAATTATCTAAATATACAGTCCTACCCTGATCAAGTACAGATTCCATCAGGTGCATTACTATGGAACCAGATAACCCCAAATCTTTGTCTCCGGTGTTATCAGTCCCTTGGCCAGTGTATATGCAGCTATTGTAAAGATATCCTGTTTTACTTTCACATACATCAAAACTCTTTATGCCAAATCTGGCCCTCTTTGTTTTGATGTATTGTTTCCAACCTAAACGGCCCTTCCAAAGCATCAAGCTTTCATCAACAGTGATCTTTTCACTAGGCACATAATTTTCTTTGAATTTTGAAATAATGTAATCAAAAACTGGTCTGATTTTGGATAGTTTATCATTCACATTTTCTGTGCAGGTGAAATGAAGGAAGCGCAAAATGGAAGTAAACCTGTTATTTGACATGCATTTCCCAAAAAATGGGGTAGCTAGCATGTCGTCTGTAGACCAGTACATGTCTAGCGTAGGTTTACGAATAACACCCATGAGCATAATTAGACCAAGTAGTCTGTAAATCTCATTCATTGTTACTTCTGTCCACTTCTGCAATCTACTCTTAGGTCCTAAATTGCCTTTAGAAATCAGGTCTTCCTTCACCCTACTCGCATATACATTTGTTTCCGAAACAATGAGAGACAGTAAGTCAGTAGTAAAAAATTTTGTGAAAATGTCAATTGGTTGGCTGTCAGAAGTTAGTTGAGTATGCGGTTGTACACCAGAGGTTGTGCTCGTGAACGTATGTCTATTAGTGTTAGAGTTATTTTGACACCTCCATAATGTTGATTCTTCACGAACACCTGTCGGAAATGAGTCATTTTCCTCCTCACTGCTACCTATATCCTCAACACCCCCCTCAAAATCTGAAAACTCGCCATCAATGTCCAAATCACTGTCTAACAGCAAAAAGTCTTCCACATTTTCTGATGTAATATCAGAAGCCCGCACTCGTCCTACACTAGCTAATTGATTTGCAACATTACTAGTTGAAGCCATGATTAGCACTGAGAAAACTATTTCAACTGTGATTTAGCTAAAGAAATTGCTTGGAACTCTGATGCAATCTAAATTACAATGTCAACTGAGCGAAGAAAGAAGTTACGTCAGCTAACATAAACTTCCGTTGTGCAATTAGAGGGATGCTGACGGAGTTTCCTTCCAGGGTGTATAACGCAATATAAACAGTTATTATTACGTGTTAGCATGAACTGAAACCTAGAAACCTTGAACCCAACACTTCGTTTATTCAGCTGATATACACATATAGCTTGTAAAACAAAAGTACTCAGAATTAGGCGCGTTCGACGCAAAGAATGGCTTTCTTTACGTGATACAAATTAATGAAATTTCATCGCTTTATTAATATAGTCTCTATTTTAATGATACCGCAGATGCATACAGCTTTTAATGGGCTTTTAACCAGTTTTTGTTTCCCTGAAATAACTTAGAAAATACGGAAGATACGAATATTTATTTATGAAGACTTTTTGCAGCATTTAACAATTTAAATGTCTTGTTCTGTTTATTGGGTATCCGTTCCCGGCCGTGCAGGGTTTAAATGGCCATCGGCGAAGCGGTTAAGAACCAGGAAGGCCAGACACCATGTTGGGTCCAGAGGCTGCAGGAGTACGACTTCACCTCGGAAAATCACAGAGGTAAAGCCACGGTAACGCAGACGCCATGTCCCGAAGACCCTGTCCAGAAGAGTGCGGCCAGTGCACAAGAGTGGAAGAGAAGGAGCGTGCCGCAGCAGTCCGAGTAGTTGTGGCAATGCCTGCGGACGGCTGGAATAGCGCAGGCCTGAGGAGGGAGCAGCTGGCGGACGCAGACTTGGGGCCACTCTTGAGGGAAGTAGTGGCACGGACAAGACCAACCTGGGAGGACATCGCACCGAGGAGCGCCACCTACAAGTCGTACTGCGCCCAATGGGACTCGAAGATCAGAGAGGGCGTGCTGTTCCGGGTATGGGAGTCACCCGATGGGAAGACGCAGAGAGAACAGTTGGTACTTCCCTGGAGTAAGGTCCCGGAAGCCTTGGAGGAAGTGCACGCCGGTACTTCAGGACACCTGGGAGCGAACCGAACGATTGACAAACTACGGCAGCGCTACTACTGGCTGAGACTCCGAGCAGATGCCGAGAGGTTGTGCCGTCAGTATCACGTGTGCGCGGCGAGTCGCGGCCCCCAGACTAGGAGCCAGGGTCGCATGCAGCAGTACAACGTCCGAGCGCCATTCGAACGGATTGCCGTTGACATTGCTGGACCGTTCCCAGTTTCCGACCGAGGCAACAAGTACCTAATGGTGGTCGTGGACTACTTCAGTAAGTGGCCGGAGGTATATGCCATCCCAAACCAAGAGGCAAAGATAATCACAGACTGCCTCGTGGAGCAAGTGTTCTGTCGATTTGGGGTGCCGTTAGAGCTACACAGTGACCAGGGTACCAACTTTGAGTGCAACCTAATGAAGGAGGCACTACCAAGGCTTGGGGTGAACAAGACCCGCACGACGCCTCTACATCCCCAGTCCGATGGCATGGTCGAAAGATACATCAAGACCTTAGAGCAACACCTGAGGAAGGTCGTGGCCAGCCATCAGCGAGACTGGGACGTCAGGGTGCCACTGTTCTTGCTGGCCTACCGCTCGTCTACACACGACACAACTGGGATGACGCCAGCCAGCTTAATGTTCGGCCGAGAGTTACGCCTCCCTTGTGATCTGGCTTTTGGAAGCCCTCCGGAAGCGAAACAGCCAGCGACCGAGTATGTGGAGAACTTGGTGGACCACCTCCACGACATGCACGAGATGGCTCGCCAGAATATCCAGAAGGCCAGATATGACAGGCAAGCCAACAGCCAAGGGTTCCAGCAAGGTGACCTGGTCTGGTTGTACCGTCCTACCCGGACCAAGGGACGCTGCCCGAAGCTCCAGCAGCCATGGCAAGGACCGTACCGGGTGGTGAAGAGGATTAACGACGTGGTCTACCGCATCCAGAAGGTGCCCCGAGGGAAGATGTTGGTGGTACACCTGGATCGTCTAGCCCGCTACGATGGTGCTGTTCGGGACGACCAGCTTTGAGGAGGGAGCAGTGTCACCCAATTAGCGGAAAGCACAACCAATGACAGCTGAGTAAGGGGCCAGAGGCAGCCAAGCCATACCCGCCAATTAGTCTCTGCCACTGAGGGGATGATTAGGGAAATGTCAGTTGTCGCTGGTCGCCTCTTCCCCCCTTCCACTGCTATCTGGAACCTTCGCGGTGATTCACGGAAATTAAAGGCTTCGAGAAGACGGCGATATCCCTATAAAAAGGGCTGCAGTGAGTGAATTGAGTCAGTCAGTCAGTCAGTTCTTGGCGAGCTGTGAGGAGTGCCCATTGAGGGGACAGACTGTACGTGCGTCGGAGGAGTTTACGTAATTACGAGTGCAAGTGGAACTGTAACGGACGAACTGGTGAATTGTAATTGTGTGCATTACGTAATTCTGTGTAATTGGCAAGTGTCCAACTGTAAGTTGGTGGAAATAAAGAACATTTTTTGAGTGGTGCAATTGGACTTTTCATTTCACGAACCCACAAAGTCACAATATTTGAGTTTGATTTATGAGTCACTATGTTTACACTCAAACTTCACTTAAAAAATTCAGTCGCCTAGTTGCTTCTTTGGTTTGTGATACCAAACGTCATAAATATTAAAAGCAGAAGCATTATTAACAGTGAAGCTAAGGATAGTGCCCCTAACACCAGATGGCAGAGTGATCGGAGCTCCGTAGTAGTGGAAGAAGAGGAATGTTCATTTAGTCACCAAACAGCTGAGGATGAGATCGAATGATCTTGAAAACGTTTCAATTATACAACAAGTTAAGTTTGAGTGTAAACATAGTGACTCATAAATCAAACTCAAATATGAAGTTCAGACATGTTCAGTATCGCCTACCGCTGCAATGGAGGTAACATGCAGTTAAAGTTGATGTTAGAGGAACATCCGGAGTTTCTTTCAAATTTAATCACTGCTGTTGAAACTTGGCTACATCATTTTGATGCTGAGAGCAAACAGCAAAGCTCAGTATGGAAATCTCCATCACCAATCCCCAAAACAGCGAAAGTGGTTGCTTCTGCTGGGAAAGTTATGGTTATCTCATTCTTTGATATTCATGGAATGGTTTATCAGCATTTTGTACCTGCACACACATCAGTAACTGGACAACACTACAGGGATGTCCTGAAAACATTTCAAGTCCATATCAGGCGCAAAGGAACACATTTCCATGAAGCAGGCTGGATGCTGCACCACGATAATGTGCGGCTGCATATTGCCAATGTTGTTGCTGAATATCTTGCAAAAATCAATGTGAAGTGCATCCCTCAACCTCCCTACAGTCTGGATTTAGCCCCATGTGACTTCTATTCCCTAACTTGAAGAAACGCCTTCGTGGGAGGCATTATCCCTCATCAGAAGCAGTGAAGACTGCGGAGACGATCCTGAAGGATCTCTCAAAAATGGGTTACAGCATGTCTTTGAAGACTGGCAGAAATGCTGGGACAAGTGCATGACATTCAGGTGAGACTATTTTGAGAAGGACCATCAAAATTACGAGGATGAGTAAAGGTACGTTGTCAAAAATAAATTGTGATCATTCTTTATTGAACAGCCCTCGTATATACAATTGCCTTATTGTAATACTGAGGTTATAAAATCATTAAAAACTTTCCCTGCATTCATTGAGAGTAAAAGCAGTGAAGAACTATATTTAATTATTTTAAAACAAGTAGTTGTATTGGTCATAGGTAATTCATTAAAAAAGATATTCCTAAATTTATTACACCATTATCATGAGTGGTTGCACTACTACTTTGCACATGAACATCCATTTTCTGTCTAGTATTATGGTTATGTACAGTGTCACTGAAGGTATAAGGATAGTCTATTAAATACACCTGATATTTTATAGTCAATAATCACTACTACATTTATGAAACTGAAGTTTCCCTCCCCCCAAGGCAGGGAATAGGTGTAAGTTACAGTAGTGAATAAAGTAGATGAGGCATCACCTCAATTCTTAATTTCATGACTAAGTCTTCATAGTGTAATAATCCTACAGGATCCTACACTGCCCTGGTTATTAAAAATGATAAAAGTTATTACTTCTCCTGAACTTAGTGAGCAGGGTGGCTCGGGTGGTTTTCTCTGTGGCCCGCATTTGGGAGGTCTGTGTTCCTTTCCCGTGGCCAGGCTACGACATCCATGGGATTTTTCGGGAGGGGAGGGTTTACCAAATCACCAAGCAAATGCTGCATAGGTTTATTACATCTCCCAAATTTCCTGTCCCTCCATTTCATCTCGATTATCATTTCACATCATCTCTCATTTGATGGTTTCACAGGGTAGAAGTGTTAGTGTGTGCCCTGTGTGGCAGGATAGTATGCTCCTGGTAAACCTTCTTCCTCAGGCCCGGCCTGGCCTGGAAGGCCGTGTCAGGACAACGGTGGGTGGGATACCGGTTACCATCCTGCTGAGAAATTTCCAACTGGTCAATTTTAGGGGCACTGCCCTCTGCACTGTTGTGGCTTCTGGAATGGCTGCCATCTGTCTCCTCTCGCCTCATGCTCCTTCCCGAGAGTTCTCCACTTGGGGTATAGGTATAATATAGATCAAGTCTGATCTCCGAGAAAAATCTCCTTCGTAGCTCGGGCCCAAATGACCTTGCTGTCGACGGGCCCTAAAACACCACACACTCACTCTCCTTCGTAGCCTAATCCAATCTCCTGTACTTGGTTTAACTTTGGGATTTTTGGGTCTTGGATTTGAAGGATGTTTCCATTGGGCACTTTCCTGGTAAGAATGAAACCACACTTTGTGCATGAGGTTATCCAGATAATCTGGTTCTCTCCAAAACCTTCTGTTCCTCACTGATCAACATGGCACTTGCTTTGCTGCAACTTTCCTAGAATATTTTGTACAATGTCTTCAGCTGATCTATAAGATATATTCACAATCCATGCAATCTTTGGTAAAATAAACAAGTATTTGCACAACATGGCATCAGTTGATGTTGGTCTTTTAAGTTGAGATTCTTCCAGGATGTGGAGCATCTTCAAGATTATTCTTACGACCCCAAACTGCTTTGAAGAACCTGTCATTTTATGACGACTTGCTCTCCAGGATTGCTGTAATATTTCCAATGCTGTAGCTTAAGATCCATGTTAGTATAGTTATCATGCTCTTTACTTTACCTGCTTTCCTCTATTGAGGACAGACAGGCAAATGATGCACATGGCATTCCATACTCAAGCTCAGACCCTTTCACTACTGCCAACACCAGTTTGGGTGCATTACAATGCCTCACACCCTTTCACTACTGCCAACACCAGTTTGGGTGCATTACAATGCAAAATAACTAGTTAGTTTCTGACAACCACCCATATGCCTAGGTACGTTAAGGAATAGAAATAAAATGGGAAAATGTCCAATGTGATAAAGCACTGTATTTTAGGATGAGAACAAACCAAAATTTGGAAGACACAGTTTCTTATACAAAAGAGGGAAAGCTTACCAAATGAAATAAGCTGCAGAAGAATTTTAAATTTAAGAACAAATGAAAATTAAAGAATTTAGGCAATACATTGGCAAGAGGAGACAAAACTGACTATGGAAAGAGGTGATCATGATGTTTATTATATGCCATTATCAGAAGGCATATAAAGAAATTTAACAATGTGGCACTTAGCACAAAAGTGAATTGAAAAGATATTGACACACTGCTTCACTCACTGTTTTTTCACAGGACATGTTTCAAGAGCTTTTGCCCCCATCAGCTGGAACTCTATTAGCGCAAATTGTAGTGGTTTCCTCTTTCTCCATATTGTCGATAGATGGCATGATGTACCTGTCAAAGATGTCTGGTGGTGGAGTTTCAAAATTCATGACTGACGATTTTTGTTAATGAAGATTTTTTTCCCATACGGAAAGATCTATGGGGTGATTAACGCATTTTATTAAAGACGTTTCCAAGTTGATGCCATGTCTAATATTCAAAAAATGAAAAGCCACTGCTGATTTTTCTGTTTCACCATTTTTAATTTTCTTATATGTTCTTTAGTTCTGATATTTCTTTTTGGTTTTCCTATATAAATTTTAGGGCAAGTTTCACATTTAACAAGTACATCATGTCATCTATCGATGATACGGAGAAAGAGGAAACCACTACAATTTGTGCTAGTCGAGTTCCAGCTGAAAAGAGCAAAAGCTCTTGAAATATGTCCTGTGAAAAAACTGAGTGAAGCAGTGTGTCAATATCTTCTAGATTCACTTTTGTGCTAAGTTGTGCTTCACTGTCTCTATGCTTCTTTCATTTTATACTTTGAATGTGGCACTATTTAGGATTAAACATATCCCCACTGTATACACAGCCTGGAGTTAATTCTAATGGGATAAAAAACTCCATAGAAGTTTATAAATTATAAAATAAAAATGTTAACAATATTCACTTCACACCATTTTGTAACAAAAAAGAGTAATGTATGGAGCACTTGGTGAATAAACTTATTCATTTACTCAACCTTGTCCACTGCTTTTAATTGTTCCTGGATGTAACATTCATAGAAGAGAAGTGCCTTGTTAAAGTAACATGTTTTAAATACATTTAAGTTCATTTACTTACCATCAATATTATCCTTTAGGACATACACACACAAATCATAAAGTGATGGGATTGGTCCTCTGGCCTTCACTCCAGAATAGACCTTTGTCCTAGAGAGATAAAGAAAAAAATAACTTAAATATGCAAGCAAATAATTAAAATTATACTGCAAGTTGACTCAAGACACTCTGCACTTAACATACCATAAATTTTCTTTCAATGCATATTGCATCCACATGAAGGCATTATCAAGAGATTGTTGACTGGATAAAACCCTGGTCTTCCTGCTGATCATGGTTCTCCAGTGAAACGTTCCAAGAACATTTGTGGTATGTGAAGTACACAGTCTCTCAGTCAACTCAAGAGTGTAATTTTAATTATTACACTACTTCAGTGTTAATTTCAATTTACCTTCTCAAATTAAGCAAACAAATGCTAATAAGCTGTGTAGAACATAAAATCTGTTATTTACGCATTAAAATGTTAACATTAGAACATCAGAGCTTTAAGCACTATCTAATATGCCTGTTAGTGATCAAGTAACTGCTACTTCTTTCTTATACACTTCTGCATGTTTAATCATTTGTCACCAAAAACTATGGAAGTTCCTATTACTTGGCTGCTGGCATACTAAGATATAATAGAGGGAACAATTTTACTTATGAACTAAAAGCCAGGTGGAAGATTATGCATACTTGATTTCTATTCAGTATAAGGTACTTCAATCTGTGAGGTTTAACTTCAAACAAGTACCAGGCCTGATTTTTGGGAGGGCAACATAAGCCAATAGAATGTTGCTTCCAGGCTTGAAGGCCGTGGTCTAGACAACGAAAAAATACCTGACGTTTTGCACGTATTTCAGATATTTTTTCATCTAGACCACAGCCTCCAAGCCGAGAAACAACATTCTATTGGACTAACGCCAGCCAGAGCAACCTAAGGTTTGCATCTGAAAAAAGGACAACTTTAATGGTCAGTTGCATGCATTTGATTGTCAATCATTAGCAGTAACAAGGATAATCAGTGGTAGGTTGTACTTAAATCCATGGCTAGGAAGAAACAGTGCTTCCATGGGTATTTTCAGTAGGCCAAAATCTGTTCTATCAGAAGCCCCCTATTACAGTGTGGAAGTGGATACACCACTTACATCAACCCCGCAAGGAACACTACCGAACCTGTAAATATGATCTTTTTATTGTTCAGGAACTCTAAGCATTAGGTAATGGACAGCTCACAATGTTAATAACAGACATCATTGCACGAAGAATAGCTGTGAACCTCTAGAATGTAACAACCAAACATAACAGAGATAAGCAGACAGTGATCGATTTACTGCTCTAGCTGCAATCAAGAGGTAGATTTAATTCTTATATGCTGATATCTTCATTTTGAAAGATATACAGGACGTTTGAATTAAGAAAACTTCACTTAAGACAGTATTTGGACCTTGGACCTTACATAAAATAAAAATGCTGTTGCTGAAGTAACAGAATTATTATTGCTGGCCCTTGTACCCATGGTTGCTAGAGTGTATGTCTCTAGCGTTCTGCCCCAGAGAGCGTCACAGGTACAAGTCCGGCCTTGGACATGGGTGTTTGTATAGTTTAGATGTACAAATAGTACAGGAAACAAATGGAAACAACGAAATATGGTAAAATAAGGAAAAGAAAATTATATACCTATATATAGGTATATATTAATGAAAGAAAAAAATGGAGATTGAAATTTTAGTCCATTTTCTAAAAAAAAAAAAAAAAAAAAAAAATGAAAACTAAGGTCCAACAGATGACAACTAGTCTAGCTTGATGAAATATGGGTTAAGGTAAACCACACAACAAGTCAAAACCACACAACAAGTCATGAATGTGTGACTTATGTACCTTTAAAGGTGCCTTTAGGAAACAAACAGATTTATTGTAACACATGCAGAATTCCCCTGTAGATTCATTCCAAATGTCTATTCTTTCAGTCAAAACCCACAAAGGACTCCCAAGAAGAAATGGATGCCATATTCAGAGATAGGTTTTTCAATAATCTCTACCAAATATCCCCTAAATAGAGTATTATTCGGATAATACAAAATAGTTTTTGATCAGAGTTAAACAAATCACCTAAATAAAAAATCTGTGGATGCAAACCTGTTTACAAGAGCACGACACCAAATTTGATCCAAAAGCAACAAAAGCATCCTTATAAATCCTTTCATGGAAGTGTTGAAAACAGTGTTGTATAAATTAAATTAATTAGGAGTCGATTAATTTAAAAGCATCCTTATTGGAACTTATGAGCTGATCTGAGCCCAGGGAAAGAATTATATCACCAAAACACAACTTCTCAGGCAAATTATATGTTATAAATTTATCATTAGTCAGCACTGCATTGGCAAATGTAACAACCAAAAATTGGAAACATGCATGTATGTGAAAATAGACATTTATTGGGAACAGCACGGATTAGAGGACATTGAGAACTATGACAGTGAAGAAGAGGTCAGCTGCTGCAAGGAAGACCAAGTCCATAAACTATTCTTTCTAAAAACCCTTGCCAAGTAAAACCTCACACTTTAAAAGCTCGTTTACTCACACAGATGAAATTTTTTAACTATCACTTACTAGAACATTATGGATAGTGGTATAGAGGGAGCAATAAGATTTCTGAGCTGGGAACCAAGTTCAAATCCAGCTTGAGTAAATTTTCTGATCAGAGATATTTTATGTTCTTTCTGCTCACATCTCAATGTTTAAATTTCAGTTAATTGATGGAAATTAATCTTTTCTTCACACTAGCCGTATATTAATTTCCATCAATTAACTAAAATAATACGAGTTAAATGATGAAGCCTGGGACTCAAGTACTTACGATAGTAAGTCGCCACAGTATATCTCGAATGCGAGAGCCCCTAATGGTCTACCGGGGAAATATACGAGTCAAATGGAGAATTTACTGTCAGGACAGCACGTTGGCCATGGTAGCCCAATGAGTTAGAGCCACTGGACGGAAACCAGGAGATCCGTGGTTCAAATCCTTCCGCGGTTTTCCCTTATCCTGCAAGACGAATGTCGGGTAATTCTAAGCTCCATGGACCCCGGACTCATTTGAGCATCATTTCATCCATTCCATTCATCGTCTGATATGACTTAACGTTGGACTTAAATTACAACAACACCGGCCATGGCATTGAATTTCTCATGTTGACTATCAACTGTTTAAATTTCATTGAAAAAGCTATTTGTAGTTGGCTTTTTGATACTTCATCACTTACATTAAATTTGATGTTAAGCTTTTTTGCCTATTCATATAACTTGTTGCTAACTCAATGATGCATTCTCTACTTTTGCTCATTCATTCCTTCGTTCATCATTTATAGTTCACCGCAGTTCTACAAAACCTACAAAACAGGTTATTAATTTTTTTTTTAAGTGCATATACACGAATATTTTCTTGAAAAGCAAACCTGTTTCATTAAATGAAATGGTTTTATTCTATACCAAGCAGAAAGAAATTACGTTACAGAAAAAGACAATTATGCAAATATGGGTTATATCTAGGGCTAGGAAGGCGAGGAAAAATCCTTTGTTTCCCTACTGTATGAAGATGAGGCCCAACGTAATATGTTAATCATGGATCACTATAAGTCAGAATGAATAATTTTATTTGTCCTTTTTTGCCTTTCTTTTTTTTAGGCCCTTCTTTAGAATTTTTATTTGTCCTTTTTGCACTTTTAGCTATTTTTTAATTTAAAGGTGAACTTTTGTTTCGTTTAACAGTTTTTTTTTTTTTTTTGCAACTTTAACTTCTTTTGACTACCTTTTTCCTGTTCAGAGTCTAGCATAAATTCTAATTTCTTTTTAACTCTTGCACTCTGAGACTGAGGAACCTATGTATTGTATTCAAGTCATTAGCACCAGCAGAGAACCTAGTAAACCCTCTCTAATATGTTATTCTCCACAAGATTTTACTCATTTCAAGTATTCACCAATGACATTCATTGATGTGGAGGGAAGTTCTTCAATGTTTTTGCAGTATGCTCCCCTTTACACATACAAAATTAGAGATGACTATTCAATTTGTCACAAAAGCTTCACTTAACTTAAGAAAATGGTGTTAATTCTTCTTTCTAATTGATATTGATTTCACGAACTCTTGTCCGCAATCTTCAGTCATAGAAAACCACAGGAGAAAAATTTGTTGTTAAGGAAACTGCTATGTTCTTATGTTTTTTCAGTACTACGTTCTTATGTTTTTTCAGTATTACCAAAATCTGAAAACGAAACAAACTTAAAAACAGAATCAACTGCTGGTATTTCAAAATTCATTATGCGATGTTTGTTTTTTAAAATAAATATCTTTTCCCAAACCATTATATCTATTGCGATATTTAATTGTTTTCATAATTTAACTTCAGGCTTTATATTATGGTTAAATGACCAAAAATGATCTGCTACGGCCGATTTATCAGTTTATACTTAATGCTATAAAAATGTTCTTTCGTTCTGATTTCCAAATTATGCTTTGTCTTACCAATGTAAACCCGATCACAATCTAAACAATCAAATTGATAAATACCAGATTTTTTATTATTACGAATTTCATCTTTTTGAGAGAAAAAAACTTTTTGAAATTGTTTATTAAACCAAGGATGGTAAGTAAATTTTTTAAAATTATAATCATCTTTTATTTTTCCTATGACTGAAGATACGGACAAGAGTTTGTGAAACCGTTATTAGAAAGAAAAGTTAACACCATTTTCTTAAGTTAAATGAAGCTTTTGTGACAAATTGAATAATATTCATTGCTTCACTGTAGCTAGCTTTATTTTCTACATAATCATTAGAGATGACTTATGATATATGCAATGCCAACTGTGGTAAGCTTTCTGAAGTTGAATTTCTGTAACCCAAGGGTGATTAAGCCAAGTATGATTTTATTATATCTGTTTCAATTTTGTTCCCCAGAATGTACATTGCTGGTTGCTGAATCAGAAGAAGCATTTCTACATTTAGTTTTTCTCGCCCTATGTGTTGCATATCACTTGAATGTTGTACTTTCACACTTATTCATTAAATATCCAACTGAAATTAAATTTTAATTTAAAGGGAGTCGATTAATGACACTAAACAACATTTACTTTTAAATTTTTCCAGAACATGTTTCAGAGACTTTGCCTCCATCCTCGATGGCCGGTTCAGGATGGAGGCAAAGTCTCTGAAACATGTTCCGGAAAAATTTAAAAGTAAGTGTTGTTTAGTGTCATTAATCGACTCCCTTTAAATTTAATTTATTATAACACTGTTTTCAACACTTCCAAGAAAGGAATCCAACTGAAAATTTATTAATTTGTAAGTAACACTTCTTTATGCTCTTTTTTTTCCAATCTTTAGGTTCTTTCTGTGATATTTTTAGATCTGTTTAAAGGTCCTTTTTAGACAATTTATAGGTCCACAACTTCTAGCCCTAGTTCTATCTATACAAAAAGATGTTAAATTAAAACATTCTCAGAGATACTAGATCATACATTTTGCAGAGATTTTCACTTATACAAGATCTGTAAACAAATTTTGTGTGTGTAAAAACAACAGTCCTTTATATAGGTAGTGAAAAATTCAATGCCACAGCTGGGATTTGAACCACAGTTCTCCTATTCTCCATCTGGTTGCTCTTATCCATTGAGCTACCACAGCAACATTGTCACTCATTTTAGTTAATTGATGGAAATTAATCATTTCTCCACACTAGCCGAATATAGGCTAAGATATTTGATGGATAGAGACAACATGAAAAATTCAATGCCATGGCCGGGATTTGAACCACGGATCTCCTGGTTTCCGTCCAGTCGCTCTTAACCTTTGAGCTACCATGGCCAACGTGCCTTCCTGACATTAAATTCTCCAGGAAGGCACGTTGGCCATGGTAGCTCAAAGGTTAAGAGCGACTGGACGGAAACCAGGAGATCCGTGGTTCAAATCCCGGCCATGGCATTGAATTTTTCATGTTGTCTCTATCCATCAAATATCTTAGCCTATATTCGGCTAGTGTGGAGAAATGATTAATTTCCATCAATTAACTAAAATAATATGAGTTAAATGATGAAGCCTGGGACTTAAGTACTTACAATAGTAAGTCGCCACAAACGGTGTATCTCGGATGCGAGAGCCCCTAGTGGTCTACCGGGGAAATATACGAGTCAACTGGAGAATTTAATGTCAGGAAGGCACGTTGGCCATGGTAGCTCAAAGGTTAAGAGCGACTGGACGGAAACCAGGAGATCCGTGGTTCAAATCCCGGCCATGGCATTGAATTTTTCATGTTGTCTCTATCCAATGTCATACTCACTTGCGGGAGCAACTTCAGTATGTGTCAGTACTCACCTTGGATATTAGAACCAATTCTAGCACTTGGAATTGTTTCACCTCTGTACTGGAGAAACATGTGAGCAGTATAAGCCTAAAGCAAAAAAAGCGCCCATGCTCTGTAGCATGATTGAGCTTTTAACTTACCAACTTCTTCCAGGGATACCTCCAGTGAATCATTATTGCTAACACTGTTCTGAGAATGTAGACCACACTCATTACCAGAACTTCTGCTTTCCTTAACACATTGTTGAACAAATTTGTCCACTTCAGATTACAATGAGGATATACTCTGAAGAGTGTCCAGAATTTCAGTTTCAGAAAGGCCACAAGAGCAAAAAGGAAGCATTGCGTGCTTAATAAATAGACTCACTTTCAATGCCAAGACAAAACTTAACATGAAAGCAACATGACAATGAAAAGATAAGATTTTAAAATGTCTGGTAAAGTTATATTACTTTCCAGCATTATTTCAATTTTTTTTTTCTTGTAATTTACGTCCTCCAACGTTAAGTCATATCGGACGATGAATGGAATGGGTGAAATGATGCTCAAATGAGCCCAGGGTCCACAGAGCTTAAGAGTTATCCGACATTCGTCTCTCAGGATAAGGGAAAACCCCGGAAAAACCTTATCCAGGTAACTCACCCTGACCGAGAATCGAACTCGGGACCTCTTGAACGTGAGGCAGACACTACCACCACGCTACCGAGGCAGGCATTATTTGAATTATATCAGTATTTACCTTCAAGGTGGACTGGAATAGCATATAAACAAATGAAGTATGCAAAGATAATTTTGAAGTCTGCACTCATAGCTTAGATGGGAATTAAAACCTAGTTCTGCAGTCAAGACATTCCAGTTCAACATTTTACAAAGAACTTCAGGACCAATAAACAACAGACCCCCACATGTTGGACTAATAAAACCCCAGCAGGAGTTTGATGTCATGTAGGGATGGTTTACGGGATTACTTGAATGGGGTATACAGTGGCTGGGATGAGCCCAAGATATGATCCTATTACCTGCTGGGTGCATATGACATCAGTTTTGAAACAGAAATCTATACTATTACTCAATGCACACATGATAGCATATGCTGATAAATTCATCTTTTCAGACAACCAGGCCACATTTAAAGGTTTGAGTAGTCATAAGATATCTACATAACCGATTAATTGCACAAATATGCTCATAAACTTAGCACAACAAAATGAAGTTGCAACTTATCTTTACCAAGTCACTGCTACATTGAAGGAAATGAAAATGCTGATATCCTTACATGACAAAAAAGAGCTTCCCAATTTTCAGTGTACTGTGTGTCCGTTAAGTCATGGTGTATGTTTGATTAGTCACAGGAAAGCAATGAAACAAGATAGAAATGTGAAAGCTTCACCAAATACAAGGAAAACTAGGTTTCCGTGTGTGCAAGCCTATCTGCATGCAGGTGATAACTCAACATAACTGCGCAGCAGCAAATATGCCTGCCAATGATAAGTCCATTTTTGTTTGCAGAGCAGACTGTGATGGCAGTCAACTTATCTTGATATGTTGAATTGTATGCAGTGCCACAATTGCCAGCCTTTAGAAGCATCTCATTGTTTGGTAAGAGTATCAAGAACTGATTCAATGTATAGCACCCTGAAGTCTGGCTTCAAACAAAAAGAAGTAAACATAGTAAATATTTATTAAGAAATCATTGAAGAAAAGAGCTGAAAACTTGCTCAACTGCAATAGACTTTAGCTGAAAACAATTACTACCTTTTTCACAGGACATGCTCTAGTGGAAAAGCATTTTAACAGGATGAGACTGCTTCAGGGTAAGCAAGTTCACACATTCTGTAAAAGACAAACTAAAACAACTCACCAGATTATAAGTGTTCCCATGTAGTTTTGTCTCCCAGAAGATTAGCTGTATTCTTTAGTTAGGGATACAGACATAATGAATTAGTATTTAAATGATACCAGTAGCACAAAAAGATAAGAAGACTGAAGTGCATTCACGGTACATAGCAAACTACTGGAATAGATAACCAGAGAAGCATTAAACTGTATATCCTGTTAATAAATAAACTAAAAGAGAAGGGTAGGAGATACAGGTTCACCTATATTAAAAGCTACATGAAGCATTATGGACCAATTTAAATTACTTTAGGATACAGACAGTTCCTTTGAAGGTTAAGGGAGGGAGTGTTTCTATGGCAACATTAACTACACTTCTTTTGGGCTGCATCACATAACTTCAACAAATTAGGCGAGCCACACTTAACATCCTCGTCCAAGTTCTGCCAAAACCTGTTACTATGTCACATTGAAACACAAGTCATAAAGCGTAAGTGTTTCGTTCTCTTTCGTAATTGTTTGGTTATAGTTTAACTTTTATGAAAGTTGGTTTCTTCAAGTTAATTGATAGATATCAATCATTTCTTCACACTAGCCATATATAGGCCAAGGTTTTGTATATATAGTCAACTTGAAAAATTCAATGCCATGGCTGGGATTTGAACCATGGATCTCCTGGTTTCCATCCAGTCACTCTAACCCACTGAGAGATTTGAACCACGGATCTTCTGGTTTCCGTCCAGTCGCTTTTACCTATTATTTAAGTTAATTGATTTAAGTTCTTATGATAGTAGCTCACCACAAATGGTGTATCTCGGATACAAGAGCCCCTCGTGGTTTACCAAAAAAGTCAATTGGAGACTTTAATGTCAAGACGGCACATTGGCCATGGTAGCTCAATGGGTTAGAGCAACTGGACGGAAACCAGGAGATTCGTGGTTCAAATCCTGGCCATGGCATTGAATTTTTCATGTTGGTTTCCTCGTTAGCTATTTAGTAATTTCATTAGTTTACTAATATTTCATAGGTCATCAGTGGTTTAGTCATTGTTAGCACAAGGACACAATGTTCCTGAACTACCAGCACCACTAAAAAATGAGGTAGACTAAAAACTCACTCCCCATGAAAATAATATTCAAAAGTAGGACAGAGGTCTAGACTATGTGGACATGCAAGAGAATTGTGTGCACTGCGTAAATATTGACTTTTGTACTTGCTAATCTAATATGGCATACAGAGAAATTACATTCTAAAAACTCCTATTTTTTGTGCATGTAGAAAATTTGTTTAGTCCCCTCTATACCCTCTAAACACTAGAAACATAAGCGTTCAAGAATACCTCACCTCAACAAAAACATGCATATTTTACCTGTATTAGCCTACTGTCGCCCTGGCGGTAGACTCGCGAAGCCGATGAAAAATGATGGCTGGTGGAGATTCGGAAAACTTCGGAACCAATTGTTACCGGTAGCGACAGACAGTTGAATGTAGAGTTGGAAAAATAAACAGTTTAAGGTTCTAGCAATTTTGTAATGGTGAACAGTGTATTTCGAGGAGAATAAAGTGTAGTTTTTGTGTTTTGTAACCTCGTTTTATCATTTCACGAACCCACAAAGTCACACTACTTTAAGAACAAAAGTTCTCAGTGCACATTCACAAATTCATTTATGGCATCTTCACAAGCATAATTTTTAAATTACTAACAATTCTGTCAATTGAAACGATCATCAGCAGCGCCAGTGTGCCAGAATTTTAACTCAAGGGTTCATGGTCATAGTCTATGTCTTTGTGATAGTTCCCAGATTTTGCAATCTAAAAAGCAAGAAAGCATCAACAAAACCACGCACTATACTGGCATGACCAATAATAAAGCAGCCACCCTTTGCTATCCGATCCTTCTGTGGTACTTTCAACTGACATTACAGCACTCTTGACACAGCATGGGCAGTATTATTTCAAGCAAGTTCTTATTCAGATTTCTCTTAAAAAAATGCTTAGTGCCACAATATATGATCTTCCGAGTATTAGTTTTCTGTTATTTATTTTTTTGAACTCAAATCCCATATCGTGGAGAGCTTGACTCAAAAAGCTAAGGCTTCCTTTTAAGAGAAGAAAGAAGCTTAAGTGAGGTAGGATGCTCCTTTAGGGTGCAATAATAATAGATGTGCCTTATTATGGCATTTAGTTCAAAATATTCAATTGTCTGACTGAAGATGCTCTTGGTCTTTGTTTCCCAGGAGTTACAATTATTCGTGATGGACCTGGCTGGAGCTGCTTCTCTTTAGAGAGTCTATAAAGTAACCTCACTTATTTTAAGTGACACACGCAATCCTTTTTCTCACTTGGTTGAAAGCAATAAGCCATTTATTGTGAAGGAGCAAATTCTCCTCTTCCTACAGACAAATATTCTAGTTTGGCTATGCAATGTAACACCCCAAAAATAAGCTTATCTTTCTTGGGCCCTGAATTTTTAGTTTACCTCTAATCCTAGTGCCACTAAATCTTGGTTCCATAACAACATATCTCAATAGTGTTGTAACATCTCTATTCTTAATCCTGGCTTTCTAAGAAACACTCCAAGGCAGAAGTATTGCAAAAACAAATTAAACTCTGAACATTTTCAATGTTGCCTCAGTTTCATCTGTACATTGCCTTAACAGAGTATAGTTCAAAACTTGCCATGTGCTAGAAATATAAATATACAGTTAATTTAGGTAGTTTTAGCCACAGGGGTAAAGCCAAGATAGGAGAAATGGCAACAAGAAATTTTATAAATCCTTTCATGGAAGTGTTGAAAACAGTGTTGTATAAATTAAATTTATTGGGAGTCGATTAATGACACTAAACAACACTTTTAAATTTTCCCGGAACTAGTTTCAGAGGCCTTCCCCTCTATCATCAGCCGGACATCGACTGGTTCTCATTGGTGTAGCTGGCAATATTTTGTCATCAGTCTCCTCTGGTGGCAGTTCGAGGAACTTGCTGAACAAATCTTTCTGGGGGATGTTGAAATCGAATACTTTGTTCCTATTTTTTGAAATAAAGATTTGTTCCCATGTGGACAGTTCTTGTTTTCCTGTTGTATGTTTTAGTAATTTTGGTTCTGGATTAAAAAAACACACGCACACACAACATAAATCCAGAACCAGGCCAATGAAGATAGATGAAAATATTCAGATCTGTATAATTTCAGCCTTTTTTTTTTTTTTGACCAATTCAGTGGTAGTTTTCGTATAAGTTCTAGATTTTTAAATACATAATGATCTGAGATTTATTTAGGCAGCTACAGAAGCAGTAAATTGCCTAATTAAAGTTATTTCTTAAAATGCTGCAATTAACACTCACTTTTTTTTAATGTACCTATATAATCGAGATTTAACTGTATTGGAACACCACAGTGAAGCGAAAAATTATTAAATTTTAGATGAGTCGTATTTTTTACACATCTGCTTCACTTCACGAAAGTGAAGCAGATGTGTAAAAAATACGACTCATCTAAAATTGAATACCTATATAATGTTTACAGTTTCTGGATGACTAGTAGCTAATATTATTAAACTAATCTTTTGCCTAATAGCAGTCATTCTTCTCAAACTGCTTAATGATATGGTATAGTGCAATACTGTCATTACATTGATTTAATTGTTTTTGTACTTTTATTTACGCATTTCATTACGTGTTTGAGGTTCTTTCTAAAGGTTTTTCCCTAACCTTAGGTAAATGCCAGGTAATACCTGAGGCAACTAACCTCATTAATATTGAAACCTGTATTATGCTTAATACATAGCTAAACTGTTATAATGTTATGCTAAACTTTCTTTGTAATACAATGAATTACTCATATTATTCATCACTCTAAACATTTCAGCAATCCTTACAGTAGGTATTATTACAGAAAGTTACGTTAAAGCTTATTCTTAAATATTCAAGTTTGTCATTTCTGTTATTTATATCACTTTGTGCAACAGCTGCAGTTTTATGTTAGTGTCTTTGTTTTAAATGAAAAAAGTTACTTGTGTTATTCATATCATAAATGATTTACAAATGTATATAATATTACACAGAATGTTTTGCTAAAGTTTCTTTGTAAATAAATGAATTAGCCATGTTGCATCACTTTTAAGTGTTTTGAGCTATAGCTACAGTGTTGTAACTAGTGTTGTGCTATAGATTCTTTGTAATTGATTTAGATGAACTACTCATGTTTAGTAAATGTCAAATTAATTTGTTATGCTAATGAGCCAGAATAATAAAATGAAGCAGTAACTATTGAAACAATGTTATTAAAAATTTCCCATCAAATATTACATCCTATTGTCATTCCTTGAAAGTTCATACAAAATTTTGAAGTAATTGAAGGAGAAAATAATGTACAGGTGCCATTCAAAAAGTTCACTGCAAGACTCAGCTGATTATATGTTGTAATACTGTATTGCTACAGATTATAGAAGATAATTACGTGAGCTTTTAGAATATGCGACAACTTTGAAACTGCAGTCACAACTCTCAAAGCTCACGTAATTATCTTTGTGCGTCATCTGTAGCAATGCGGTATTGGAAAATATCACCAGCTGACAGCTAAGCAGGTATGAAAAATACAGCTATAGCATTCTGACAACGTAAAAGTTTGGGTGCACAATTTTTCATAATTTAGCTTGTCACCCAAAAATAGGAGCACTGTGATCACCTCGTGCTGCCAATGATTAACATGGGAGGTTCACTTCCAATAAGTATAGGTTCTGGTTTTAGCACTCGCTCCTATCTAACCACTGTGCATGCGAAGGCATCCATTAGCAGCAATGTCACCTTCCCCATCACCATGTGCTTCAAGGCAGCTATCAGGATACTAAAGTAATTTTAATTCTATCACAGAAACATCTATACACAATGGAAAAAATATACTGATAATACATTCTTAACTCTTACCTCGTTCTCTGCTGTTTCAAAGATATAGCTTCAGCAACAGCTTGATTATAAGCCTGACTTTCTTCTGAAAGTCTTGCCTTCTTGTATTTGATTGAAGGAGATACCTCTGGCAATGGTCTGTAGTTTGGCGAGATTTTTGGTAAAGATGATGCAATATCATCCTCCACATTCAAGGGCTCCAGCTTAGCATCAGCAGACAATAGTTTAGGCTAGAAAAACAAAAGCAATGTAATTACTTATTCTGTAATAAAATCTATTAAAACTTTAGGTTTAATTGGTTACTCAGAATGATCAGCATTGAGGAAAAAAGCCTTTCAATTATTTATCTAAAAAATATATGCTCTGAATATCTGCACCGACTTAGTCAGGCGTTTATGGAGATCCAGTTTATGATTTGCATTTTTGTTTTCTAATATCATACTGGTGGAGATTACTGAAAAATGTTTCATTTTCTTGGGTACACAAAGGGTACTTTAGGAAACTTAATAATTATTTTCACGTAACATAACACTAAAAGTAGCTTTAATCTACATCAGTGGAAAAACATGCCGCACTAATTTTGGTTCCTTGTATGTGAGCGACTATTACTATTTTATGGTGTTGCTAGTTCATCAATATGCCTTGTTTTAGCAGCAGTGTGTTGAAAAACTTGAACTAAAACACTACACAGGAACATGTAAGCGTAGAGGTTAGGAGTGAAATTGCCACTTCTACCACAGAAGAGGACCTCAATGGTTCTAAAAGAAATTTTGGTAAAGGATTTGTATGGCAGAATCTAAGTGCAAGGAACATTATACAGGATTTAGATTAATCGATATATCCATTCTCTCCTGTACAACAAATGCTTGTTGTTGTGCTTTTAAAGTTACTGATTTTATGCAGGGATTTATTAGATATGAACCCAAGCTGTCATTACACAGAGATTCAAATCCATATCTTAAAATACTCTTATAAAGTTGTCCTTATTTTCTGTAATGTCAGGTTATGTAATATTGGTTCATTATTTAAAATCTTGTGAAAGAACAAGATGGTAAAACATATGGTAATTGCTAGGGCCTGGATTTTGATGAAAAGTCATCTTTTTTCTGAGTAGTCATAGACGATGCTTATTGGAAATTAAGTGCATTCGTGCAACAAATACGTTACATATATATGGTTTTTATAGGTCATCAAAATGCACTTTTTTCCACATTTTTTAAAATATTGATTTTTTTAACATTTAAATACATTTTCCAGTCATTTTCTTTTTTCACGAATTTATAGTGCATTTTCATCTGTAGCCTACATTCGGGAGGCCCAGGTTCGATTCCCGTGGCAGACCTGACCCTGACCCATGGGTTTTTTGGGGGGATTTTAAAATAATCTGCGATTAAAAGTTCATTTATATATTTTATATGAAATAGTAACTTTGTAAGTGTGGTAAACATGAATTAACACAGGCCAGCATTCTAACAGTGCTGGTGAATTTATGACATCAATTTGAGGAATCGCCGATTACATCATGCAATACGTGAGGATTGCATCCACAGAAAAACCATTTGCGAGCTCTTCAAAATGAGAGAAAAAGACAAGCGTCTCAGTTACTGTTAAAAGAAACGGCTTTGTCAATTAACAAGTCATCTTCCTTTTATAAAGAATTATGTGAAGTGTTTGTTAGTGCAAATATTCCGCTAGGAAAATTAATTCCAAACCACAAGCTTTTCCTGAACGTCACATTGGTCATACAATTCCAAATGAACAAACTTTGCTTAAATGTTACCTACAAAAATGTTAAGACACATTAAACCGAATACGTGAATGTGTGAATGGGGGGAGGGGATGTATCAATTGATGAGAACCGATTCAGAGGGGTGTTATGTGGCCAATGGTATGCTAGAAGCTACTAGTGCCGGACAAATGTTTCTCCTAACCTTATAGGTTATGGAAGCTGTTAACCACTGTCAGATATGCAAACCGTTCGATAAATTCATGTGTCTATTGTGGCCTAGTGGAATACAGCATGACGTGCTCCTCTTCCTAACAGATGTGGCACCTTACATGGTAAACGTGGCAAAATCGATCCAATTATTTTACAGTAAGATGGTGTATGTTACGTGTTTGGCCCATGCTTTTCATAGAATTGCGGAACAGGTTAGAGGATAAGTTGATTGAGTTAATGAGGATTGCAGAGGAGAGGATACAAAATGTAAAAGGTGAGATTGGGGACAGAATTAGACTGAAACTAAAATTTGTGTTGGACAAAAATAAAGGATACCAAACAGTTTGTCAGATTGCCACTATATCAGGAGAAAACTTCAGAAATGATATTTTTGAACAGGATTTAACAGGCAGTGAGTGCTTTTCAAATATGCACCTATAACTTCTGTGGAAGTGGAGAGAAGTTTCTCAAAGTATAAAGCAGTTTTAGCTGAAAACCCCATTCCTTTACTTTTGTTAACCTGAAGATGACCAACGCTAAGTATGGTATGTTTTCTACATTCAGTGATTCTTACATGAGCTTTTCTTGAACTTTTCTAGTGCATTTAATAAGCATATGGGTCGATATGATTTAGGTTTTGTTGTGTCCTTATCCTTTGCTTTCTTTAATAAACATTTGCCTCCCTCCAGCAATAAGGGATTCTGCATTGTATAAGAATCATTTAACAACCTGGTCAGATACGGTGCTATTTGATATTCTGAGTTTTATATGACTTCTGTTGTACTACTGTCTGGTCCAGGTGCCTTCTTTCTCTTCATGTTTCGAATAGTACGCCTTACTTCCAGCTCATTAAAGGGATATATTACCTGGTCATTTACATAGGGACTCTTATATATCTCTTCATTTTATGTTCGTCATTTTCACCTTCCTCACTATCCACTGGCAGAAGTTTATTTAGAAGAACACTTATAGATTCAATCCAATTCCTTGTATATGGAATATCATCCTTTTCCAATGTAGCAATGACTTCAGGTGCTCCTATTTTCTCTGTTATAATTTTATATGGAATTCCCCAAACTTTATCTTCCATATAATATTCCTTGTAATTTTCTCATGTCATTCTCGTTCTGTTTCTTCTTTGTATTGTATTTTTACATGTCTGTATATTTCCAAATTTCTAATCTCCTCTGCAATAATCCTTTGGTATACTCTTATGTATTTCCGAACTCGACTTTGTAATTTCTGTAAATGTTCATTCCAAAAGTTATGATCATAATTACTTTAAACTAATCTTCTTCACAAACATTTTCCCATTGCACTGAAATTTCATTGTTAGCCGTTTTGCATTCCTGTCAATATTTAAGTCCTCTTCTCTATATGTTGGTATTTCAAAATTAGACCTGAATATGTTCCAATCAGCATTCATCATGTATCTTATTGGTCTACTATAATTCCATGTATACTCTTCAGCATCTAATAGTTTACAATCAAAGTAGATCAGTTTATGATCAGTTGAAATTACATTTTGCCCAACTTTCCAATTACAATTTTATTGCCTATATAGCTTTTTGTTAGTCAGATCAATATTCTCAGACGCTCCTACTGGAGTGCAGCAGCTGCACAAGGCTCTCAGGAGTTGCAACCCTAACGAGCTTCTCAACTGCTACTCCCTGAGCAGGGCTTTTGCCCTCAAGGGATGTACATGCTTTTTCATTTCATTTTATACACACAAAATTAAGTTGTTCTGAGAAACATTTTGGTAAGGAAGAAATGGTATGAACTGCATCTTTCAAGGAAAATGTGGATGTTGCATAATTTTATAATTATAAGAACATTCCATCACCTCTTTAACAGGAATCGTTATTAAAACAAACTACATAACGATAAAATATGAGACATTTCTTCATTGTAATTTGCAGTAAATAAAAAAGGCATGTAACACACTATACGCACTTCTTAAAATAAGGAACGTCATGCGCTGTGGTGTACTGGGCTAAGGCATCATGCTTTGGTTCCCTGCCACAGAATGTAACCCGGGATCAATACCACCCTTTGGGGTGCAGATTTTAAGCCCCAGGTATAGGACCAGTGCCCAATCAGCATCGTGAGGATATTCAGGAGCTTACGATAGGTAAGCAACACTGATCAAGAAAGCCAACTGTCTGGCTGGGTGTGCCGAGATGCTGACCACATCTCCCCACCATATTTGTTGGATGATCGCCCACCCCTACCTTGCGTATGTAGGCATGAGACCTGCAGTTGGGTTGGCAGGCCTTGGCCCTCCATGGGCTATCATGCCATTGGTTATTAGTGCTGTAGATCGATCATAATTTTAATTGATTAACCATGTTACTTTAACCCTTTCACCGATATGGACGTCATATGACGTCCAAGTTAAAGTGCCCCAAACCGATATGGACGTGTATAGACGTCCTGCGCATACATGCATTTAATACTCAGTTAACGCCAATTATTTTAATCTTGCTGTTTTACAATCAATTTAAATTAGTTCTATAAGGAATGTAAACGTATCCTTAAAGGTTTCTTTTTGAATTGTACACCTCCAAACCTGGATAAACACCCAAGGGCACATCTGCAGATTCACACCAAATAATATTGGTTTCCTTGCGAACTTCTTTTTCGCAACACACTACACATTTTCGAAATGGTTACAAATTTTTTGGGTGTGGGTGGTATACTTTAGGAAAGTGTTTTCTCTCAAGTATGAGGGATGATGTGGTGAATTTTGCGACCCCCTAGTATAAAGAGGCCTCTGAGTATTATCATGCTCAATTAGGTTACGAGCTCTTTTTACGCGCAAGTACAGGTAGATGAATGTCTTTTACAGCTCTGAAAATTACTAAACAACTGTGCAGAGTTACATCCAGTGGTATAAAAATACTTTTTTTTTACCATTTAACTGTTTTCCGTAAAGAGGGATAGCTGGTAATAGCTGATCCGTATCACCCATATTTGACCCGCCATTTCCCCAAACAATGGAGTAGCTAACATGCCAGCTGTAGACCAGTACACGTCACTGCTACGTATGTCCTAAAGATCTCCTTCATAATCGTACAACAAATCTTCCAGATTTTCTACAGTAATATCAGAAGCCTGTACACATCATACCCAAGCTAATTTATTTGCTACATTACCGGGATAAGCCATGGTAAACATTGAAATTTAACAATTTCAAATGTGCCGTTCATTGAGCTCTTGATAGCTATAAGAAATCACTTTGAACACAAAGAGAGTAAAAATAACAGAAATACAGAGCGAAAACTGCTGCATAAGGCTACTAGAAACCTTGGTTGAGAAACACTGTAATAACAGATGCTGACAGAGTTTTCATTCCAGTGTGTGAGTGTGTGACGCAACATATTCTCGTCATATTATCGCTTGGCATAGCATAAATAAACTAAACTTGAACCTGAGAAGACGCTTGCGTAGCTATACATACATACTATGGCTCGTATACACGAAACAAAATGATTCACATATTAGGCGCGTTCGGCACAAAGAATGGCTTTTGCTACAGTGAAACAAAGTAGTGAAATTTCAACAATTTATTAATGTAGTCTCTACTTTACTGTTACTGTATATTTATACTGCCTTTAATGAGCTTTAAACCAGTTTTTGTTTCGTTTAAATAACTTAATAAATACGGAAGATACGGAATTGTATTTATGATGCATTTTTACAGCATTTAACAATTTAAATGTCCTGTTCTGTTTATTGGGTATCCGTTTCCGGCCCCTGAAGGGTTTAAATGGCCATCGGCGAAGCGGTTAATCAACTAATCTATTGATTAATCGAGATATTATCTGCTCGAAAATTAGGTGTAAGGATTATATAAATTACTTTAATACTCTTGTGCATATTTAATTATTTATGAAACTTTTAAATATTTAGATTCAAAGTTTGTGTTTGAATCAAGTGTACATGCTTTAAGTATTGAATTAGATCTACAATATTTTTGTAAGTAACTATTTAGTGACGTATTATAACAATATCTACTAAGATTTGTGAGACTGACATGCAAATAATAGTTTACACGAACACTCGCCTAGTCACTGTTTCATCCATGATTTTAAACATGTAAGTGCATTCACATGCTTTGAATTAAGTGCTGCTCTTCATTTGGTGACAATATTTCCTGCATCACTAAACACAAGTTCACTGAGAACCAATGTAGCTGGTACACAAAGTAATTTCTTCGCTATAGATGAAAAAATTGGCAACTGAATAGAATGTGTCTTCCACTACTGAAGAGCATTTGTGAAGTTGCCAACCAATTCACCCAAATACTTTTAGACTCCTAAGTAACTTTGATTCGTTACTGAAGTCCACAAATCCCCTGTTAAGCTAACATATTCCGCATACTTTAATGTGTCCAATAGCATATATTGTAACTTTGTGGGTTTGTGAAATTAAAAGTCCAATTGCACAACTCAAAAATGTTCTTTATTTCCAGCGAATTACAATTGGAGCACTTGCCGATTACACAGCATTACGTAATGCACACAATTACAATTCACCAGTTCGTCTGCCACAGGTCCACTGTACGCAGTTACGTACACTTCTCCGATGCACGTACACAGTCCGTTCCCTCACTGGGCGATCCTCACGACTGCTCGACAAAAACCGAACTTCCAGCCCGGCGCGTTGCTTATATAGGACCAACTGGCCAATCTAGAAGGTTCCAGATTAGATGAAATATCCTGTATGTTCGAGAACTCAGGGGGAGCGGAAAGAGATGGCACAGTGATGTTATTCCAGCCACCCCTCGTTACCGCTATAAGACAAATGGGTGGGCATGGCCGAACGCCTCCCGTCCGGCCCCATCGCCGGCCGGCTCCACAGGAAGTCCCGACGTTCGGGTGACAATATCTTTCAATATTGCATAACTTGTCAATTTGTCTACTTACATCTTTTGATGGAAGATTATACGAAATGTTTCCAATGGCTTCTCGTAAAAACTTCTTTTAGCCCTTCATCCAAAACAATATTGATCGGTGGACTATCCTTTAATATATGTTCTATGATTTTATTTGTTATTTCAGCTTCCTTGATGGAAGAAATTGGTTTGGCTATGAAATTATTTAGATTGGACTGTGATGCCTGAGGAACAGTTGGAGATGATTCATTAATACTTTGAAATGGATGGATGTGTTTCAAATGATAATTTAACAGAAAACTTTCACTCACTGTCACAAACTCAGAAATGCTACTGGCTTATTGCAGTTTACACAAAAGTTACACCACCACCACCACCACCACCAGCCCTGAGAAGAGGAATCAGCTATTGTTTCCATAGCTGCATAAGCGAAGTGTTCGGTTCGAGGTTGAACAGCTCAGTTTAAATCAACAGGCGATAAATAATCACAGCAAAGGGATGTGGCGACCCCATCGCCCGGCCCTCGGGTTGCAATTAGCCAACCCAGTGTCTGGGGGTATAACCAGGCCACCTTGCCTCCAGGGGTCATAAATATGGAGGCCTGGTCCTCCAGGTTGGGGGTTTGGCGGGCGGCTAGTGTCCCCCCTTGTAAAACTCTATCACTCAAACTTAAAGCTCTGCCTCGGATTGGACGGATTACATGGAGAAAGAACATGGCAAGACGAATGGACAATGATTTTGGTACATGGAATGTGCGCTCGCTTTATAAAACTGGAGCGCTCCCAAGCATTATTAGATGAAATAGATAAATATAAACTGGATCTGGTTGCAATTCAAGAGACAAGATGGATAGGAAAAGGGGTATATGACTACAAGCGACACACTATCTTCTATAGTGGGAATAACAGTGGACAGCATGAATTTGGAACTGCCTTCATAGTGAACAAGAAAATAAAAAAACTAATTGATTTTAAATCTGTGAATGAAAGAATGTGCATTCTTAAGATTAAAAAGTAAATTCCAGAATATAATCATAATAAATGCACATGCTCTCACAGAAGATAAGCCTGAAGAAACAAAGGATAAATTTTATCATAAATTAGAAATCTATAATTTAACACCGGATAATGATGTTAAGCTAATCATGGGAGATTTCAATGCAAAGATTGGGAAGGAGCAAACATACAGGGATACAATAGGGAAACATAGCCCACATGACCTAACAAATGAAAACGGGGAAAGACTTCTAGAATTTGCAATTAGCAAGAATATGATAATTAGCTCAACTTATTATATTCATCCTGATATACACAAACAGACGGGTATCTCCTGATGGAAGCACGACAAATCAGAATGACCACATACTAATTGATAAAAGACATGCATCTAATGTATTAGATTTGAGATCCAAGAGAGGAGCACATTGTGGCTCGGATCACTATTTAGTTGGTGTCAGATATAGGGCTAGAAGCAGTTAAAACAAGGAAAAGGTAAAGTAAAAAAATAAACACTTCCAAATTAAAGGATGAGAAAATATTAAGTAACTACAAGGAAGAAATAAATAAACTAAATAGCAACGCTATTGAAGATACAGTAGATGTAGATGAAGCATGGAAAGATTTTAAAGAACAGATAATAGATACACCACAGAGTCTCCTAGGAATGGAATCTAAGAGAACGAAATGAATGGTACGATGAAGAAATTAGGATGATAGAAATAAGACATATATGGAATATATATCCAGACCTACCCGCCAAAAGCACGAATTTTATAGAAACAAAAGGAGAGAAGCTGATAAAATCTGCAGAAAGAAAAAAAGATTGGTAGATATGGAAGAAGATTTTAAAGAAAATAGAACATTTGATGGCTTTAAGAAGGTTAGACAATTAAAAGGTTTTAAACCCAGAACAGATGGAAAGATTTTAAGTAATTTCAATGAAATACAAAATAGATGGAAAGATTATTTTAATACATTATTAAATACAAATGACAATGAAAAGATGGAATATTTAAATCAAATATTAAGAAATGGAGAAGAAATACAAAGCCCTGATATATTGGATGTTGCCATGGCAATATCCAAGTTAAGAAACAATAAAGCACCTGAAATTGATGGAATACCATCCGAGTTAATTAATAAAATAATAAAGTGTGGGGAAATGAAGAAATACCAAAGGATTGGAAGCAGAGTGTAATATGCCCAATATATAAAAATAAAGGAGATAAGTTGGAATGTACAAATTATAGAGGCATATCATTATTGTGTAATTGCTATAAAGTGTTGACAATGTTACTTAAGGATAGACTAGAACAGTATACAGAACAAATAATACGCAAATATCAGGTAGGATTTAGAAAAAGTAAATCAACAATAGACCAATTATTCACAGTTAAGATAATTTTAGAGAAATTATGGGAGCATAAAGTAGACGTGTACCAGCTTTTCATAGATTTTAAACAAACATATGACTCCATAAGTAGAGAGAAATTATACAATATCATGTTGAGTTTCCGGATACCAAAGAAACTGGTGAGATTGGTTGAAGTAACCATGGATAATTCAGCTTTTAGAATTAAAATACAAGAACTCACTGACATGATATATACAACAAAAGGCTTAAAACAAGGGGATGGGTTGGCCCCATTACTCTTTAATATTGCCCTAGAGCATGTAATAAGGCAGTTAAAGATAAATACGGATGGAACCCTAATACACAAATTAGTACAATTAGTGGCTTATGCTGATGACATAAAAAGAACAAAAAGAGATTTAACTCAAACCTTCCAAGAACTACAGGATAACGCACAGGAAATTGGTTTACAGATAAATATGGAGAAAACTAAAATGTTAATACAGACAGGTAAGCCTAACTTGAACAATAACAGACAGCAGATAGACCTAATAAAAGTAAATGCAGTTCAAGAATGTCACCCTGGTGGTAGGCTCGCGAAGCCAATGAAAAATGATGGCCGATCGTTACCGGAAGTGAGAGACAGTTGAATGTAGAGTTGGGAAAATAAACAGTTTTAAGGTTAGCTAGCAAATTGTGATGTGACAAATGTATTTGCTAGGAAAATAAAGTGCAGTTTTTGTATTTGAAGCCTCGACTTTTGATTTTCACGAACCCACAAAGTCACAATATTTAGGTACAATAATCAGTAATGATAATGGAATATGAGATAAAGAATAGGCAAAGGCAAATAAAGCATTTTTCACATTATTACCAATATTCAGGTCTAAAGACATACACAGACAAACAAAAATACGATTGTATAAAACAATAAGAGCAATATTGACATACGGATGTGAAGTATGGGTAATGACAAAGAAAATGGAGAATATATTATGTGCCTTTGAAAGAAAGATTGAGAAGAATCTTAGGTCCAGTGAATGACAATGGATTATAGAGACATAGATATAACAGCGAAATATATGACATATATAAAGAGCCAGATATAACAAGAATAGTTAAATTAAGAAGACTTCAGTGGGCTGGTCATGTATTACGAATGAATGACCAAAGTATACCCTTACAAGTATTTAAAGGCAAAATGTTTGGGAATAGAGCAGTTGGCAGACCAAGGGAGAGATGGTTTGATGGTGTGAGAATAGATGCAAGAAACTTACTGAATAGCAGGAATCTGGAAAGAGAGGCAATAAATAGGGAAGAATGGAGGCAACGCTTAAGAGAAGCCAAGGCTCAAGTTGGGCTGTAGCGCTACAGAAGAAAAAGAAGAAGAAAAATAATCAGTTGTATATGCTGTCACACACAAGCTGTAAGGAAAGAAACCTGTCAGCATCTGTATGGAGTTATGTACCTCTTAAAATATTTCACAACGAGTGTTATTTAGACTCTCTCGGGTTTCAGAGTGATTTCTTTTAGCTACCAGGAGTTTTATTATCTCAAAGTTCAAAGAACATTATGTGTCTAGTGAAATTTAATGCATTGGAAAGGCTGTTTCATTTGGAAGCAATACATCAAAACAAAGAGGGCCAAATTTGGCTAAAAGAGTTTTGATCAATTTTAGTCGACTCAATTATTCAATTAAAATATTTTAATCTTTAATCTAAAAAAATTAATTGATTGTTTCGGTTAATCGATTAAATCACAGAGCATTATTAAAATAATGAACACCTCAGAACTTGGAAATACTGCTTTTTAAACATTTTGCAGAAAACCTCACTAGATTTTTAGCACATTACATAAATTATTAGATATATCAGACTACTGAATACCCTGAAAGAATAAAACATACTCCAGTTTCAAAGCTTTATTAATACAAAATATCCACATGTAAATCTTAATGTTTCTCAGGCAAAAATTAAATTTAGGAGATAAAATGAACATAAAATGCAAGGCAAAAAAGAAGTTTCCCAAGTATACAAATTTACAATGGAACCAAAAGTGTGATGGACTTAGATTAAACTAAAGGCTCACATGAAGTCATGACATTTACAAGAATATCTTCACATTTCATCTTGCTTGGGGGGGAGGGGGGAGAATAAAATAAAACTCACTTCACAATATGAACCTAACCATGACAGTACAGTAAAACCTCGTTAACCTGGACATCTGGATAACATGAACCAGTTTTGAAAAAAAAGTTGTGTTACACAGCATATGAAGCTAGTTGCAGTGGAGTACTAAATATTATACAAATAAAAATATTTAGTAATTATCTTCCACTTAGCTTAAGAAATTAATGACAATACTTCTATCTTCGTTTTGCGAGATTAATTTCAGGAGCATTTGCCCACGTCTTCAGTCAACAACACACTTCATAGTCAAGGATACCGTGCATTTACGTATTACCAACATCTGAAGACGAAAGAAACCTAAAAACAGAATCAATTGCCGGTATGTCAAAATTCATTACGCAATTTTTATTTTTTAAAATAAGTATTTTTTCCCAAACTATTAAATCAATGGGAACATTTGTTTTAATAATTTAACTTCGGGATTTATTTCATGGCTAAATGACCAAAAATGATCTGCTACGGCCGATTTATCAATTTGTTTATATATAATGTTACAAAAATGTTCTTTCTTTCTGGTTTCCAAACTACGTTTCGTCTTTCCAATATAAACCTGATCACAATCTAAGCAATTAAATTGATAAATACCAGATTTTTTATTATTAGGAATTTTATCTTTTTTCAGAAAATTGTACTAAATTTTTAATACTATATTTTGATGAACTAAAATTATACCAACTTCTTTAAAAAAAAATTGAAAATGTTTATTAACCCAAGGATGGTAAGTAAATTTTTTAAATTTATAATCTTTTATTTTTTAAGAGTAGAAATATCATTAATACTTTTTTGATATTTACATTTTTCAATTTTCTTTTGTATAAAATCTTTATTAAAACCATTAATTAAAGCAGTATTAATATAAAAATTATTTGTGGTTGGTTTATTGACACTCGTCACTTACTTTTTCATATATTTATGAGAAACTAGTTTCAAAGGCCCTGGCCTCCATTTTCAATCTCTTCCCAACTGGCATCTGTTATCTGCTCTCTCTGGTGGTGGAACTATGAACTTTTTTGTCAAATTATCTGCTGGCGGGATTTCAAAGTTCATTACGCGATCCTTATTTTTCCAGATGAATATGTTCTCCCATGTTGTCAATCTATTTTGGTTTATCACTCCTTTTAATAATTTTGGATTTGGATCAATGTCATGGTTTTCATTCCAAAAATGAAATGCTACTGCTGACTTGTCTTCTTGTTTCAATCTGATGTTTCTAAAGTGTTCTTTGACTCTGGTTTTTAAATTTCTTTTTGTTTGACCTATGTAGCATTTTTCACAATTCTTGCAATTTATTTGGTATATTCCAGATTTGTTACCTGAAGGAATTTCATCTTTTGTTTTTGAATTTAGTAATTTTAAAATTGAGTATCTATTAGTAGGTGTCAAGATGATATTTTGTTCCTTGAATATCTTTTTAAATTTATTAAATGTTTTTGGATGATATGTGAATGAACTGAATATGCTGTTGCTTTCTTTTTCTTTAATAAATGTGGTTGCTTCCTTAATGGTTTTCTTTAGTTTAGATTTTCTAATTTTCTTCAACACCAAACTTTTGTTGTATCCGTTTTCTTCTGCTATGTGTATTATTGCTTTTTGTTCCTTGAAATATTCTTCTTTTTCCATGGGTATGTTGACTAGTCTGTGTGTAAGGCTGTTTATTATTGCATGTTTATGTGTAATTGGGTTGTGGCTATTATTTTTTATATAATTTTCTGAATGTGTTGGCTTCCTGTAAAGTAATTGGGTTGTGGCTATTATTTTTTATATAATTTTCTGAATGTGTTGGCTTCCTGTACACATAAACATGCAATAATAAACAGCCTTACACACAGACTAGTCAACATACCCATGGAAAAAGAAGAATATTTCAAGGAACAAAAAGCAATAATACACATAGCAGAAGAAAACGGATACAACAAAAGTTTGGTGTTAAAGAAAATTAGAAAATCTAAACTAAAGAAAACCATTAAGGAAGCAACCACATTTATTAAAGAAAAAGAAAGCAACAGCATATTCAGTTCATTCACATATCATCCAAAAACATTTAATAAATTTAAAAAGATATTCAAGGAACAAAATATCATCTTGGCACCTACTAATAGATACTCAATTTTAAAATTACTAAATTCAAAAACAAAAGATGAAATTCCTTCAGGTAACAAATCTGGAATATACCAAATAAATTGCAAGAATTGTGAAAAATGCTACATAGGTCAAACAAAAAGAAATTTAAAAACCAGAGTCAAAGAACACTTTAGAAACATCAGATTGAAACAAGAAGACAAGTCAGCAGTAGCATTTCATTTTTGGAATGAAAACCATGACATTGATCCAAATCCAAAATTATTAAAAGGAGTGATAAACCAAAATAGATTGACAACATGGGAGAACATATTCATCTGGAAAAATAAGGATCGCGTAATGAACTTTGAAATCCCGCCAGGAAATAATTTGACAAAAAAGTTCATAGTTCCACCACCAGAGAGAGCAGATAACAACAGATGCCAGTTGGGAAGAGATTGAAAATGGAGGCCAGGGCCTTTGAAACTAGTCTCTCATAAATATATGAAAAAGTAAGTGACGAGTGTCAATAAACCAACCACAAATAATTTTTATATTAATTTTGACGTCACTTGTTACTAAATTCCTCCAAACACACATCAGTATTAATATGTTTATATTCTTTATTAAATTCTTCTTTATTCAGGGGTATATTTATTAATCTATAAGTCAAACTATTAAAAACAGCAAATTTATGTGAAAAAGGGTTAAAACTTTTACTTTTTATGTAATTATAAATATGAGTAGATTTCCTATAAATACCAAAATCTACTTTGTTATTTATTATTTTCAAATCTAGAAAAGAAAGAAATCCATTAATTTCAGTTTCTAATGTGAATTTTATAGCTTTATCTTGCAAATTTAGTAATTTTAAAGCATCATTAATTTGTTTTTCAGGAACAATAGCAAAAATATCAACATATCTATACAGTGTTTTAAAAATTAAAGGAAAAGCATTAGTGACGAATTTCGAAAAAAACTCCTAAAAAGATCAGCAAGAAAAGGTGAAAGGATTACCCATTGCTAAGCCAGAAGTTTGTTGAAAAAATTTACCATTAAAAGTGAAAACATTTTGATCCAAACAAAAAATCAACTAATAAGTCCTCCTGTAAATTTATTGAATTAAACCACTTTTTTAAATAAATTAAGTTTTTCTCTAGGAATACTAGGAAATAAGGCAGTTACATCAAAAGAAATAAGTATCAGTTTTAGATAATACAACACCATCAATCTTTTTTATTAGTTCAAAAGAGTTTTTAATACATCAACAAGCAGCGGAGAAAAAAGTAGTTCAAGTCGAAAGAAAATTATTTTTTAAAAGTTTAAGTAATATTGAACTTAAATTATATGATTTACATCTTAAATTAACAAAGATTTTAGGTTATACAATATGGCTTAATCTAGAATCCAAATTATTTCATATTCTTAATATAAATTTGAAAAATAAAACTACTAAATTAAAAAAGAAATTATATAATTTGCGTTTGAAACAAAATAAATTAAACCCAGTTATTAAAAATAATAAAGATAATGTCAATCTATCAAACTAACCCTAATGAAAAAGAGTTAAATTTTTTAAATCAAGGTTTAAAAACGTGTGTAGATTTTTCAAACAATATAGATGATTATCTTGCAGATATAGAAATTGCTAGTGAAGATTTAAACGAAAATAATAAATCTAAGTTAAAATGTAGCAAAATATAGCAAAACTTAGATAAATACAAACAAAAAAGAAATAATAATAATAATAATAATAATAATAATAATAATAATAATAAACATTATTAAATCATTAAATCAAAAAGATTTAATTTTCACCAAAGCAGATAAAGGTAATAGAATTGTAATTTTAGATAAATTAGATTATATTAATAGAGTTAACCTTTTACTTCAAGATGAAGATTAATAAAGACCCTTTAAAATCTTGTATTACAAATTTTAATAAAATGCTTAATGAAGTGAAAGTTATATCAGAAACAGAAAAACATATTCTAAGGGTTAGTAATCCTATTTTACCTAGAATTTATGCCCTTCCTAAAATTCATAAGCCCGGTAATAAAATGAGAACTATTGTTAATTGTATAAACACTAACTTACAATTTAGCAAAATGGTTACACAAAAAGTTTGATAGTGTTGTATTATCTAAAACTGATACACTTATTTCTTTTGATGTAACTGCCTCATTTCCTAGTATTCCTAGAGAGAAACTTAATTTATTTAAAAAGTGGTTTAATTCAATAAATTTACATGAGGACTTAATAGTTGATTTAGTTAAACTTACTGATTTTTGTTTGGATCAAAATTTTTTCAACAAACTTCTGGCTTAGCAATGGGTAATCCTCTTTCATCTTTTCTTGCTGATCTTTTTGAGTTTTTTCGAAATTCAAGTCACTAAAGCCTTTCCTTTAATTTTTAAAACATGGTATAGATATGTTGATATCTTTGCTATTGTTCCTGAAAAACAAATTAATGCTTTAAAATTACTAAGTTTACAAGATAAAGCTATAAAATTTACATTAGAAACTGAAATTAATGGAATTCTTCCTTTTCTAGATTTGAAAAAAATAATAAAGTAGATTTTGGTATTTATAGGAAATCTACTCCACATAAATTTGCTGTTCTTAATAGTTTTGATTTATAGATTAATAAATATACACCTGAATATAGAAGAATTTAATAAAGAATATAAACATATTAATACTGCTTTAATTAGTGGTTTTAATAAAGATGTTATACAAAGGAAAATTGAAAAATGTAAATATCAAAAAAGTATTAATGATATTTCTACTCTTAAAAAAATAAAAGATTATAAATTTAAATTTTTTTAGTTAATTGATGGAAGTTAATAATTTCTCCACACTAGCCGTATATAGGCTAAGGTTTTTGATAGAGTCAACATGAAAAAGTCAATGCCATGGCCGGGATTTGAACCACGGATCTCCTGGTTTCTGTCCAGTCTCTCCCAACCTTTGAGCTACCATGCCCAACGAGCCGTGCTGACATTAAATTCTTCAGTTGACTCGTATATTTTCCCGGTAGACCACTAGGGGCTCTCGCATCCGAGATATACGTGGCGACTTACTATCTTAAGTACTTAAATCTCAGGCTTCACTATTAAACTCTTATTATTTAAGTTAATTAGTGGAAATTAATCATTTCTTCACAGATTTCTTTGCACATAGGCTAAGGTTTTGTACAGATAGTCAACATGAAAAATTCAATGCCTTAGTTCTGCCAGCCCAGACTTCTCAGGTTGCGTTAAACGAATGCTCCATTCATGTTTGTTTATTCTGGTAGCAATGATCCTTTCAGTTTGTCCTATATAAGGTGTCCCACATTTACAGGGAATGTGGTACACTCCCAGAACTTGAAAGTCCAGTTTGTCTTTCACTGGTTTCAACAGATGTTTAATCTTCGGAGGTGGCTTGTGGATGGTCCTGATGTATTTAGCAAGAATTCTGTTGATTCTGCCGGATATATTGCCGGTAAACGAATACAGGCTGTAGCAGTAGGCTTATCTGATACTTGCTGTGTTACAGATTTCTCTTTCCTAGCTTTGGTGATTGAGGCTTCATCATATTTGGAGTAGCCGTTTTGACGGAAAGTGAGTCTCAGGTGCTGTAATTCCTCTATTAAGTGGCTGGGATCAGAGATAGACAAACCTCTGTGGGTCAGTGTATTGAGAAATCCCAGTCGTTGAGACATGATGGAAACTATGAGCGTTCAGATAGAGATCAGTGTGTGTAGGCTTGCGGTATACAGCATGCACCAGTGTACCGTTGCTGCTTTTTGAAACAAGAATGTCCCGGAATGGAAGAGTTCCATCCTTCTCCAATTCCATGGAAAACTGTATTTGAGGTCGAAGGTTGCTGGATTTCAGTTCAGCTCCTCTTGGAAGCTGGCCTTAAAAATGGAAATTGTCGATTTAAGCACAGATCAATACAGCTTGATAATCAAGTTAGATAGTAACATTTCTTTGACCCAATTAATTTTCTATACTCATACCATCTCCTGACCCGGCATTTAATTGACTGAAAATAAGTCTTGTTCAGTAATGCGAATTTTGATAGTGTGATTTGATTTGTGATTATAACATTTAATAAATATCCTGATGATGGGAGAGATGCACACTCCCGAAATGTTAACTTAATCGTCTTATCACATGACTTACTGCCCGAGAAGAAATTGAGCATTTTCATCGCCAGGAAAGCTTCAGGTTGTATGTTCTCCCATGTTGTCAGTTTATTTTGGTTTATCACTTCAGCATTAATGGAAAACACTACAAGCAGAAATCCGGGTTATCATTGGGCAACCCAATTTTAGCTTTTTTTGGCAAACTTACTTACAAGTGCATTTGAAACAGAAATTAAAAAGGCCTTCGCATTGATCTTCAAAGTTTGGTATAGATATGTAGACATATTTGCAATAGTGCCAAATAAACATTTAGATGATGCATTAAAGTTACTCAATCTGCAAGAAAGGACAAACAAATTCTCAATATAAAAGGAAATCAATGGACTACTCTTTCTTGAATCGAAATACCATCAGGAATAACATAATAGAAAATTTGGAATTTACAGGAAACCAACAAATTCAGAAAATTACATAAATAATAGCTACAACCCAATTACACATAAACATGCAATAATAAACAGCCTTACACACAGACAATAATAGCTACAGCCCAATTATACATAAACATGCAATAATAAAGTCTTACACAGGCACTAGTCAATATACCCATGGAAAAAAAAATACTTCAAAGAACGAAAATGGATACATAGGGTAAGTTAAAAAATTCAAAACTGATTTAAATAAGTTCCTGCTTTGTAACCAGTTTTACTCAAACAATGCTGCATACCTGCAAATAAGATGCTGAAGCAATATAATTACATAAATAATAGCTACAACCCAATTATACATAAACATGCAACAATAAACAGCCTTACACACAGACTAGTCAACATACTCATGAAAAAAGAATACTTCAAAGAAAATGGATACATGGGGTTAGTTAAAAAATTCAAAATAAATTCCTGCTTTCTAACCAGTTCTACTCGGCTGAGGAATTCAAAAAATGCTGTGTACCTGCAAATAAGATGCTGAAGTAATATAATATAATTACATAAATAATAGCTACAACTCAATTATACATAAGCATGCAATAATAAACAGCCTTACATACTAGTCAACAATATACATGGGGAAAAAAAAAAAACCTCAAAGAACAAAGCCATACTACACAAAGCAAAAGAAAATGGATACATAGGGTCAAAACTGATTTAAATAAATTACTGCTGAAGTAATATAACAGTTTAAACATTAAGCTCTATTTTTCACTTACTTCATAAACTATATTCTCTATCAATGTTATAAATATGGCTGCATTTATTGTGTTACTATATGTCTCTGTAATTTTGACCTGTCCAATAACATGCATGTTTTTAAAGGATGAAATAAATACATTACTCTATGTAATTTTTTTTTTTTTTTTTTTTTTTTTTTTTTGTGAAAGTGTGTCTCAGCTCCATTAAAAATATTTCTGTAATGTACATGTTTTTTTCATCATTCTCTGGATAACCTGGATTTTTGTTAACTCAGATCAGCCCTGGTTCCAGTTGATCCAGGTAAATGATGTTCTACACATAACTAAAAGCAACTTACCTTAGGAGGTGCTGTCTCGCGAGTGGAGGTGGAAGATTTATGTTTCTTGTGGCTTGAACTGCCACCTGAAAAAGAACTTCCCCCTGCACTAGCTGCAGAACTGCTTGATTTTTTCTTTTTCCTAGCATCACCCATTCCTAATGCTTCAGCAAAGCTGGCACCTAGAAATTAAGAGCATCATTAAATTGTTTTGCTGTACAAAAATATCTTAGTTAAGTAAATTAATAACTCTGCACATACCAGAAAAAATAATATGCATGTACTTTTCCTCTATGTTGAATGAGAAAGCTGATATTACACAAATATAAATATTTGTTACTAAATCTCCACTTAACTTAAATTGATGTGAATATTTCTTTCTTCTTTCTAATGAACATCAATTTTGAAGGCAAATCACATTCGTCTTCAGTTCAAAACAAACTCCGTTGTCAAGGAAATCTTGGTTACCATGTTTTTTCTTTTGTTATGTTGTCAGCATTACCAACATCTGAAGACGAAACAAACCTAAAAACAGAATCACCTGCCCGTATGTCAAAATTCATTACGCGATGTTTATTTTTTAAACCTGATCACAATCTAAACAATTAAATTGATAAATACCAAATTTTTTATTATTAGGAATTTAATCTTTTTTTAGAAAATTGTAGTAAATTTTTAATACTATTTATTTTGAGGAACTAATGTTATACCAACTTCTTTAAACAAATTTTGAAAATGTTTATTAACCCAAGGATGGTAAGTAAATTTTTTAAGATTATAACCGTCTTATTTTATTAAGAGTAGAAATATCATTAACAGTTTTTTGATATGTAAATTTTTCAATCTCCTTTTGTATAAAATCTTTATTAAAACCATTAATTAAAGCAGTATTAATAATATGTTTATATTCGTTATTAAATTCATCTTATTCAGAGGTATATTTATTAATCTATAAATCAAACTATTAAAAACAGCAAAGGGTTAAAACTTATGTTTTATGTAATTTATCAATATGAGTAGATTTCCTATAAACACCAAAATCTAATTTATTATTTATTTTCAAATCTAGAAAAGGAAGAAATCCATTAATTTCAATTTCTAATGTGAATTTTATAGCTTTATCTACATTTAGTAATTTTAAAGCATCGTTAATTTGTTTTTCAGGAACAATAGCAAAAATAACATATCTATACCATGTTTTAAAAATCTAAGGAAAAGCTTTAGTGACTTGAATTTTGAAAAAACTCGAAAAGATCAGCAAGAAAAGGTGAATGTGGATTAGCCATTGCTAAGCCAGAAGTTTGTTACATCAAAAGAAATAAGTGTATCAGTTTTAGATAATAAAACATTATCAATCTTTTTTATTAGTTCAAAAGAATTTAATACTTAAACTTTCAAATTTATCAAAATTACTAAATTTTTCATGTAACCATTTAGCTAAATTGTAAGTTGGCGAGTTTATACAATTTACAATAGGTCTCATTTTATTTCCAGGCTTATGAAGTTTAGGAAGGGCATAAATTCTAGGTAAAACAGATAGGTTTGTAAGTTTGTTTCGTCTTCAGATGTTGGTAATGCTGAAAACATAGCATAAAAGAAAAACCATGGTAACCGAGAATTCCTTGACAACAGAATTTGTTTTGAACTGAGGACGAATGTGATTTGCCTTCGAAATCGATCTTCATTAGAAAGAAGAAAGAAATGTTAACACCAATTTCTTAAGTTAAGTGGAGATTTAGTAACAAATATTTATATTTGTGTAATATTTATTGCTTCACTGTAACTAGCTTCATTTTCTATGTAATGAGAAAGCTGAGTTACTACCCAGAGTAACTCCAAGTTCTCCAAGGTTGGCCAAAAAGAACAATGTTACCTGGATGCCATTCATCTGTGCTTTTGTACTGCACATCAAACATATTGTGCAGCATTAAGAGGAAATAAAGTTTAATAGCACACACCTCTTACACCTGCCTTTACTAAATACTGGAATTTAATGAACCTATAGTTACAAGGGCAGGGATGAAAATGAAAGTAAAAGGGAAAATGAAACAAATAAGCAATGGATGGTTTAATGAGGACTCTGGTAGGGCAAGAAGGGAAGTGTTTAAAAACGTAGCTTGTTGAAGAAAAATGGGGAGGGTACAGATAGGATGATTATGGTAATAAGTTGAGAAGTGTACAAGAAATTATTAGAAGAAAAAAAGAATGAATGGCAGGATAGTATCCAAAAGAAAATTAAAGATGCCATACAACAAAAAGGTAACAAAATGTGGGGTGTGGTGAGAGAAGCGAATAAACAGAACGGGGTGAAAAATGAAAATGGCTAAAATACTTCAGGGACCCAGTTGCAGAAAAGGCCTGGATAAATGGAGATAGTATACAGTTGGTACAACCTGAGGTTAGACAATGAGTTACTAGACAGAGAAATTACTCAAACAGAAGTTTTTCAACAAATAAGAAGCATGAAGGGTGGTAAAGCAGTGGGCATGGATGGGATCCCAAGGGAGTTTTGGAAGATGTGCGGAAACACCAAGTGGATTAAAGAATATAATTTATTTAATACCATGAGGAACAGTAGGAAATTACTTGACTGCTGGAAAACTAGTGTGATTGTACCAATATTTAAAGGTAAGGGGAGCATAAACAGGCCAGAGAACTACAGGGGGATATGCTTACTATCTATAATTGGGAAAATGTATACAGGTATACTAGCCGACAGACTAATGGATTGGGCAGAAAGAGAAAATAAAATATATGATAAACAGGGACTTTAAAATGGAAATTGAGAAGAAAAGGGGTGAGCGAGTAGTTTATACATGAAATTCATAAAATTTATAACGGGGTGAAATTCAGAATAAGATATGGGCTGAATGTACTATCGGAAGAGGCTGAACAGAAGCTATGCTTAAGACGGGTGCAAATTGAGTCCTATTCTATTCAATCTATTTATAGATGACATAATAGGGAAGGTTAAGGAAAGCAATGCCCACTGCCCAGTAATAATGAACAAAGATTCCTGGTGTATTGTGTGCGGATGATTAACAGTAGGAGCTATTTCTGTAATAGGTCTACAAAAATCAACTGAGGCAATTCATAGGTTTTGCACTGACTGAAGATTAAGAATAAACAGCAAAAAATAAAAAAATAATGGTATTTAAAAGTGGATCGATATTGAGGAAAGGAGAGGAGTGGTTCATAGGAGATAAAGTAGAAGTGGTAAAGGAGTATGACTATTTAGGTGTAGGGATGTGTAGCAGTGGAAGGTGGGCTGCACAAGCCAGAGAAGTGATAGCTAATGGTAGGGCAGCAATGCCAGGGGTAAGAATATGCTAACAAACTGGAGATATCAGATGATTAGAAAGAATGTATGCAGCGGTCTTTGAATCCAGAACAATGTACGCATTGGAGGTATGGGACACATCAGTGATAGGTACACAATTAGACCAGATATATGGACTGTTTTGCAAAGAACTACTACGATTGCCCAAAACAGCACCAAGAGAAGTGGCATTACTCGAGTTGGGTAATACAAAAAGGAGGGGAATAATAGAGAGAATACTGAAATTCTGGTATAAGTGTATTAAAGGGCAGAAAGGGGAATTATTGAATCTGTGCATGAAGCAACTGAAAAGCATTAACAACACAAATAGTTGTTGGTTGGAATTGGAAAAAACAGTATCGAAGATAGGCATGGGAGATTTATGGAGAGCAGAGGAGTCAAATCATAGTTTTTGGAAGGAAGTAAGAAATAATACAAGATATAGATAGGCAAGAGATATAGCAAAGCATAGAAGAAAAGAAATCTTTGAAACTCTATAAGCAATTAAAGACAGAATGGGGTAGGAAAAAATATATACATAATTGTGACAAAACTGGAGAAGGCATAGCATGGATGAGAGTAAGAATAATATATCTGGGTTGAGAAGTAATGAGGCACGGATATGTGAATTTTGTGGAGATGAAGCGAGCTCTGTTCATTATCTGATAGAATGTAAGGAGTTAAATTGCAAGATAAAAATATGGGATAAGAAATAGGACTTGAGCCAAGAGCTAATGGCATTACGCATGTTAACAGGGGGATTAGGGCAAAAGAAGCGAAGATCAGGAAAAAATGACAACAACCTGCTCAGGAAAACCAAAGGCTTATGACTCGCTGAGTCAGCGAGTAAATCATGGGTCAGTAATTTCATGTATTTGTATAGGATGTACAATAGTGCATGTTCGATGTTAGTCATTGTAGCGAAACTGTAATGGAAACTATACAAATAAATATCAAATATCAATAAAATACTGGAATGGTAAACTGCTGCAACGCTTTTGTCAGGCAGAAATGGTCACTAGTGTGAAAGCCTTTGCCAATGCTGTCATTCATTAAATAAATCTTTCATTACAGCCCGTGAGGCTTCTGGAATCTGCAGATCAAACACTGGAATTTCAGGGTTGCCGCCCATGATAGCAGATACAAGGATAAATGAATATCATTCATCATTGGCACGACAACCCTTTGTGAGCCTTGGCCTTCTGAAGAAGTTTTCCCCATTCTTTCCTGCTCCCACAGTTCTTGATTCCAATGGTCCTTATATCCTCTCTCACTCCATCTTCCGACCGTAACTTTGGTCTTCCAACTTTCCTGGTTCCTTCTGGCACTGCATTAAATATCTTTATATCATTCTGTCATTAGCACGCAGCACATGTCCTGCCCACTCCAACCTTCTGATCTTTATGTAATTAACAAGGTTTGGTTCGCTATATAAATCATACAATTCATGATTATATCTTCTTCTCTAGACACCGTTTTCCTCCACTGGCCCAAAAATTTGCCTCAAAATCCTTCTTTCAAATATACCAACCTGTCTTTCATCAGATTTTGAGTGTGTCCAGATCTCAACACATGTTAATACAGGCTTTACTAAAATTTTATATATTGGGGCTTTAGATTTTCTGAGCAACAGCTTAGACTTCAGATGTTTTCGGAGGCCATGAAAGCACTTATTAGCAGACAGTACACGTTTTTGAATTTCAGAACTAACCTTCGAGTTAACGTCTGATCCGAGTTAGGCAAAGCTACGCACATCAAACCTATACAAACCAATTTCTATGAATGTAGATCCACTAAGATAGTCTTTCTTGGTTACGGACATGTACTTAGTTTTTCCTTCGTTAATCTGTAAATTCATCTTTCTTGCTGCTTTTTCAAGGCTTGTGAAAGCTTCCCTCAATGCTGTTGGTGTTCTTGCGATTAAATCAATATCATCTACATATGCCAAAATTTGAGTTGAATTATATAAAATGGTTTCCCTTGTGTTGATATTTGCATCTCTAATAACCTCCAGAGCTATATTAAACAAAGGTATGATAATGTATCTCCTTGCCTAACTCCATTCTTGGTCGTTACAGCACTTTATAACATTCTGTATCTTGATTTGATTCAGAGTATTTTTCATAGTAGCTTTCACAAGAGTGAATAATTTCTTAGGGATCTCTATCTCTTCCCTTTCTACATAGAGATTACTTCTATCAATATAAATGAATATCAAAAGGTACAAATTCTTGCCTTGGTCATGTTGAACATCTTTGAAAACCTTTCCTAAAAGCTTCCTTGGGCAAATAATAACTGAACTGATTAGTGTTTAATAAACTAGATTTTAATAACATTGGGGTTATGATTCACGTGAAGTTAAGTTACATTTGACAATTATTAATGCAAGTTTCACTTTCTTATTCACCCATTTTCATTTCATTACACTTATTTCACCTTAGCATAAATGTTTCCCTTTTCACATCATGCACTTGCTGAAGCGTTGCATGTTGGCAACATAATTATACATCAAGTGGCATTAAGTGCCATCTAGGATGACATGATTACAATTACAATACACTGGACTTGAAAATTAACTCCCTTATAAGTTACAGATAACTGATCAGTTGCTTAGGTATTTACAAAATCTATTTAGCTTCGTTAGGGTATAAACCCATTTGACATCTTTTTCAGATGTCATAATATACAATTCATCATTTAGTTTCCAAAATAGTAAAAAAAATAGTACTTCTATGTATTAAGGAATGTATTAGGAACTTCTGAAATTCTATTTTAATTGATGGAAATTAATTATTTCTTCACACTAGCCATATATAGGTTAAGGTCTTTGATAGTCAACATGAAAAATTCAATGCCATGGCCAGGATTTGAACCACAGATCTCCTGGTTTCCGTCCAGTCACTCTAACCCATTGAGCTACCATGGCCAACGTGCCATCCTGACATTAAATTCTCCATTTGACTCTTATTTCCCCAGTAGACCACTAGCAGCTCTCGCATTCAAGATACACCATTTGTGGCGACTTACTATCGTAAGCGCTTGAGTCCCAGGCTTCATCATTTAACTCTTTATTTTAGTTAATTGATGGAAATTAATCATTTCTTCACACCGGCCATGGCATTGAATTTTTCATGTTGACTATCAAATACCTTAGCCTATACGGCTAGTGTGAAGAAATGATTAATTTCCATCAATTAACTAAAATAAAAAGAGTTAAATGATGAAGCCCGGGACTCAAGCGCTTACGATAGTAAGTCGCCACAAATGGTGTATCTCGAATGCAAGAGCCGCTAGTGGTCTACTGGGGAAATATACGAGCCAAATGGAGAATTAAATGTCAGGACGACACGTTGGCCATGGAAGCTCAATGGGTTAGAGCAACTGGACGGAAACCAGGAGATCTGTGGTTCAAATCCCGGCCATGGCACTGCATTTTTCATGTTGATTATCAAATTCTGAAATTCTATTTACCACAAGACATTAAAACAAGCAACATAGATCTTACCTGAGAAACAATCAATGCCGTCATCATCAGCAATATTGATTTTCATTTTCTTAGCCTTCTCTGAAGATTTTGAATGTTTTGGAATGTCTTCAGGATCTCCTGAACTATGTTTTCTCTTTTGCTCTCGCTCTTTATGGCTATGTTTTTTCTCAGAAGTTTCGTGTTCACTATGAGATCTTTTACTGTGTTGCTTATGTTTGGATGAGCCTGAACTTGAAGACTTGTTTCCTTTCTTATCATGGGAATGATTATCTGTATCTACCCTTTCCTTTTTAATTTTAACCTTACATTTGTCCTCTTGTGTGGATGATCCACTTCCAGATGCTTCTGCTTTGTCATGTTTAGTTTCCTTTTTCTCTTTTGGTTTATCCCTCCTGCTATGATGGTGGTGGCTACTACTACGGTGTTTACTACTATGATGGGAGTGTTCATTATGGTGATGGCGAGAACGATGCCCGTGTTTCTCTTTTTCATCTTTACGACTATTATGATTCAAAGGGACTGGCTGACTAGTACTATTTGTAGGAACCTGCATATTATCCTCTGTCTCAGTGGATGACGGTAAAGTCTCATAGTAGTCGTTCTCACATGTTGAAACATCAAAATTTTGGCTTGCTGTTGAACTAGTACATTCCTCTTCACAGGTGTTAACACCTACAACATCTGAAGTAGCACCAGTTGCAGTAGTACTGCTCAGTTCTGAATTTGCATATTCTATGGTTGGCTCATCTTCTGCCCCGTCAGAGTTTGATAATTTCTCATCTGAACTACTTACTGTTGGATCCCTTAAACGTCTATCTTTTTCTACTTTTTCTTCAGCAAGTGCCTGTTCAATTACCATGCTTTTCCATTTCCAAACTAGGTCCTTTGCAACATTTCCCACTTCTCCATCAAGTTTCCTAAGAGCATTTATTGTTTTTCCAATTCCAGTTTTCTCAAGATGCCGTACTGTGACAGGAAGGCTATCCAATTTGTTGATGCAGTCAGTCAACTGAAAAAACAAGAGCATACGTGCAATATCTGATCATGTTATACTAACACTTAATAGAAATTTCCAAAATTCAAAAGGTACAAGAAATCAAAATTAGTTTTATTACTATTATTACCAGTATTTTAATTAAAACCAGCTATGAAAAAAAAAAAAAAAAAAACTGACATGAGTAATTTATTGGGTGAACATGCATGTTAAAATCTTCAGGGAAGACAAAAGGAAATACTGAAAAGAAGAAAATAACTACTCTTAACCCAAATGACAAAAGATTCAGCAAAATTTGAGTGTGCTAGTGCTTAGTGAACCTGCAAAAGATGCTCAAAAGTATGAAAAGAACAAAAGAACATTGCTAACTTTAAACGATGCCACAATTGTGAAAAATGCTGACAAATTATCGTATAGGGCCATAAAAGCTGCTCAATTACCATCAAAAGTAAAGCCAATGCAAATGTTAACATTTTCCTAAAGACCCAAAAATGTTTTCAAATGCTCGGCTCTGGCAATAAAGCCATTAGCTCTCTTGCTCTCCAATATTTCTGTGTAGTGGGTCTGGCAGGTAGAACTTCACAGGTTAGAAGATGTTCTTCAGTCATTTCCTCTTTGTTGCACAAAGGACAATTTGGACTTCTGTAAATTCCTACTCTGTGTATGTGTAAAATGTTCCATTTTTTATCTTTGGCTTTGTTAGATACTGGTTGGTTTTGTTTGTTTTTAATTAATCTTTTTATGGATGTTAAGGGTAAGCTTTTACTTTTGTTCTGAATTAAATTTGCGCTTTTTTTTGGCAAGAAAATCAGCTGATTCATTTCCAGCAATTCCACAATGTGCAGGTATCCACTGTAATATAATTCTTTTCTGTAGTTTTTTGAAGTTGTTGGATAATTTTGTGACATTCTTTAATTTGGATTGACCTCATTTTATATGAACTTATTGCACATAATGCTGCTTTAGAATTTGATTTGATTTATTGATTCATCCATTAAAACATGTACATGTTATAGGACACGTCAAATTAAAAACTAAGTACAATATTTATAATTAAGGTAGCTAACTAAATATTTACAAATTTAAAAATTCATCCACGCTGTAGAAGCTATTGGCTCTAAGGAAGTTTAATAACAATTTCTTAAATTGATGTTGTGATTCAATCTTGTTTATAGATTCAGGTAGCTTATTGTAAAGATGTAAGCCAGCATATGTGAAACTATTTTCATACATCTTTGTTTTGTGTGACTTCACAAATAAATTATTCTTTGTTCTAGTGTTGTGTATATGAATTTCAGAATTTGTTTTGAATAAACTTAGGCTTGCTTTCATATGTACAAGAGTTTCATATATGTATATACTTGGCAGTGGTAAGATACCTAATTTACTGAAGTATGGCTTACAACTAGTTGTGCTTGAGACATCTGCTATGATTCTAATTATTTTCTTTTGGTATCTGAATACTTTTATACTGTCTTTAGAATTTCCCCAAAAAATTATACCATATGCCAAGAAACTGTGTATATATGAAAAGTACACTATTCTCCGAACTTTCAAGCTTGACATGCCTGTAATCACCCTCATTAAGAAACACATTTTACTAAGCTTTTTCGTCAATGCCTCTATGTGAGTTTCCCAATTTAAATTTTCATCTAGTATTAGTCCCAGAAATTTGATAGTTTGTACGTAATGTATTTGGTCTTGTCCCAGCATTAATTTTGGATACAATTGACTTCCACTCATTTTATTATAGAAGCTTAGGGCTGCTGTTTTCTCCTTACTCAATATTAACATATTGGCACTAAACCATTTTTGAATATATTTTAGATTATTTTCAATATGTACATCTGCCCCTTCCCTTTGATAAAAATATTTGTATCATCTGCAAAAAGTGTAACATATTCGTTCTGTTTTCTACATTATCTGCCAAATCATTAATGTACACTATAAATAAAAGAGGTCCAAGCACCGAACCTCGAGGGACCCCATATTTCATTATAGCGCTACTTGAAATCTGAGTTTTAACTTCACTCGTTTCGCTATCAAAATACTATTTCCACCGATTGCTCTCTATTCTCCAGATAAGATCTGAACCAATCTAAAGCTAACCCCCTTATGCCATATGAGGATAATTTTTCTAGTAAAAGTTTGTGATCAACCAGGTCAAACGCCTTTGTAAGATCTAAAAAAATGCCTATCCCTAGTTGTTTACTATCTAGTGTTTCATACGCTTGTTCAATGAAATTCATCAGTGCAGAACTTGTTGATTTATTTTTTCGAAAACCATTTTGATTGTCAATTACTTTAAATTTTTCCAAAAAGCTTGTTACTCTTTTATACATTATTTGTTCGAAGATCTTTGCAAAAGTTGAAATTATGGAAATTGGCCTGTAATTTCCTACCTCCCCTTTGTTACCTTTTATAAAGATGGGTTTCACTTTACCTTTTTTTAACCTGTTGGGGAACGTCCCACTTGAAAGTGAAAGATTTATCAAGTACATCAGTGGTTCAATTAGGAATAAGGAGCAACGCTTTATGACGCAGTTAGAGTAACCGTCTATTCCTACTGATTTCTTATTCTTCAATTTTTTTATAACATCTTTAACTTTCTCAACTGTTACTGGAATTAAAAACATGCTATGTTCATTTTTCTTTACACTTAATCTTTCCTTCTTTCCTAGAGAATGAGTATTTAACAGTTTCTCCGCTACAGTTGAATAAAACTGGTTGAATAATTCCGAAATTTGTTTAGGATCACTTACTTTTTGGCCATTAATTTCTAGATGGTAATTTTCTTTCAATTTGGGTCCATTTTTTATTTCGTGCTTAATTACTTGCCATATGGATTTAGTTTTATTAACTGCTTTATTTATTGTTTCATCGTTATGTAACTTGTTGGCTGCTCTTATAACTTTATTATATATATTTCGATATTTTACATAATAGGCCTTAAAATCCGGTGGTCTTGTTTTCCTTCATGAATTTGCTCAAGAATTTTAATCTATCACCAGATTTGCGGATTCCTGTTGTGATCCACTTATTACCTAGCTTATTCATTGCTACTTTAACTATTGGTATGGCTGTTACAAAGTGAAAATCAAATGTGTCCAAAAATGCATTCATGGCATCGTTTAGATTTCGCTCAGTGTACACGCTTTCCCAAGATTCTTTACTTAATAGAAAATTTAGATAGCTTAGATTGTCATCATTAGCAAGTCTAACCTTTTTGAATATTTTTTTTGCATTCTGTTTTGTGTTATGCTGATCTACTGGGACAACTAATTTTAACATTTGTGCGTAATGATCTGACAGGGCTGTGTCAAAAATCTGAATTTCATATTTCCACTTATTTATATTCAGCACTACTTGGTCAATCGCAGAATAAGATGAATTCGAGACACGGGTTGGTAATTTAACTATGTTTTCCATTCCATACATATTAAAGACATTTTGCAGCTGCTTTTTATTTGTGTTTTCTGTTAAATAGTTCATATTCACGTCCCCTACTATAATTACAGATTTTTTTGTCTTTTTAAAGTATAACAGTATAACAGCATTTTTGAATTTATCTAGTCTGTAGAGAAGGTGTTGGAGTGAAATATGAATAGCCGTTACTTCTGCATCAAAATTTGTGTGGTATCCTCAGATTTTGTAACTATTTGTTCCAAGTCTAACTGAATATTAATTGGTTCAAAAGTCAGTGGGTTTTCTTTGATTAAAATTTTTTCTTTAGAATTAGGAAGATTCAGATCTGTTTTCAATTCTGTAACTTTGTGTAGGAGACTTGTTTGTGTTTTCATCTTAATTGGTTGTAGTAATCTTTTCTCCCATTTTGTTGCTTTTAACCGCAAGATTTTTTCATGTTGTATTAGTGCCTGCTCCTCTACAGTTAGATGCATTGGATAGTTCCGAGTTATGGCTTGTATTGCCGTGATTGTAGTAGATTTTGCTGCACCGGTTATTAGTCGCAGGGCCCGATTTTGGCATACTTCTACGTGAATTGTTAGAACTGTTTGCTGTAATGATTACCTCTGCATTATAAAGAAGTATTGGCTTGATGAATGTTTTGTATGTGGTGTTCAGTGTCTCCCGATTACTGCCCCACTTGACTCCAGCTAATGTTTTCAAAATTGAAATTTTTTTTGTTGATTTGTTCACTACTGCTTCAATATGTCTCCAAGATAATTTTGAATCAAAAATTGTTCCTAGATATTTTGTTTCACATGTTTGTTTCAGGTTTCGTTTCTTGAACTGCAGATTTAGTTTAGGGATTTTCTTTTTTAAGCTAAATAACCAAAGCTAAAGACCAAAAAATGTTAGTACTACACTTGGGAATCAATGACTTGAGTAATAAGCCCAGAAGACATCAACCTTCAAGATAGGCCAGATAGGATCTTCCCAGCGTCTCCGTGGTTTTTCAACATCTCTAATATCACATGGTTTATACTGCAGTCTGTTTGGAGACTCTTTCTTCCGGCTTTCGAGAGAGATGATCTTGCCATTTCCGTTTGTACTCACTGAGTTTGTCATTTAAAGTAAATATTTTTAGTTGTTCTCTTATTGTTTCACTTCTAATGCAATCTTTAAGACTACAGCCAGCTACATACCTCAAAAATTTCATTTCAGCCGTTTCAATTCTTTTATCAGTTCTAATCAAGGTCTAGGTCTCGGCTCCATGAGACCAGAAGACACCCAGGGCCATTCTGTAACTTCTGGTTAAGAATATCGCTAACAATTGTTACAGCTGACAACAATGTGAACAAGTATGGCAGATTTTCATATTGTGTAACCCTGCTGGTCATGGCAATAGAACATCTTAGCCGTATTGTTAAGCACCTCGAGTTAGTCATCGCAGGTTCATACATTTTGCAGACGTGTTTTGTTTTTCCACCGCTTTCAATGCCCAGTTCAATAAAGGCAATTGCAATCACTTCAAGATGTGCATTTTGTATAGACCAAAATGGAACAAAAAAAAGATGCAAAGACTTCGGAAGAGCAAGATAAAATATATACTGATTATTGCAGAAGTAATCCCATGATGTAATTTGACAATAGTTTATACTGCGTCATCGAAATGTTGCCCATGTTAAGTTAAGCATTTGTACTGAGTTGACACGGCTGTGTTATAAGACAAGACATTTACTTCTACCATCATTAATGAAGTACTTTTAACACCATATCTCATATAGCGTAGCGTAACTTTGTCATCGATTAAAACAGGAACTACCATTATAAAACTGAAAAATAACGGCTGTTCTATCGTTTCGTTTCTTTCTCAGATTGATCTAGAAACACGCAATTACTAAAATTTCACTATTTGGAACACAACCAGCTTGATATTCTACCCGAATACCCTGAAGTTCTAAGTATACGAATTCAAAAATGTGTAATATCAGTTCACCATTTAGTTCGCTTAGTGCTAGGTAGCGTCCTCACATTCACCTTATTAACTGGAATACATAACGTTTAATTAAGTACTTACTCCTTCAGGGTTTTCTTTACTCCTCTCTATTTTCCGCTGATAATGAGCCACTTTATTTAATACAGACATCTTCCTTCACAATAAAATATAACCACGAACCAGACTTGGATAGCAGTTATACCGACGCCCAGACTAGCTAAAACACAACTAGCTTGATGTTTGAAAAATAACAGTTCTATCGTTTCGTTGATTCTCAGATTTATCTAGAAACACGCAATTACAAAAATTTCACTATTTGGGATACAACTAGCTTGATATTCTACCCGAGTACCTTAAATTCTAAGTATACAAATTCAACATACCGACGCCCAGACAAGCTAAAACACAACTAGCTTGATGTTTGAAAAATAACGGCTGTTCTATCGTTTCGTTGATTCTCAGATTTATCTAGAAACACGCAATTACTAAAATTTCACTATTTGGAATACAACTCGCTTGATATTCTACCCGAGTACCTTGAAATTCGAAGTATACAAATTCAACAATGTGTAATATCAATTCACCATTTAGTTCGCTTAGTGCTAGGTAGCGTCCTCACATTCATCTTGACTGGAATACATAACGTTTAATAAGTACTTACTACTTGTGTGTTTTCTTTACTCCTCTCTATTTTCCTCTGATAATGCGCCACTTTATTCAGTACAGACATCTTCCTTCCCAATAAATTTATAAGCCTCGGACCCAATGTTGGACACCAGCTACTCCTAAGCTCCGTCGACTAGCTAATGACATAGCTGCCAACGGTGCAGCCAGCGAGCCCTCTAATGTAAAGTCTCCAAAGCTCTTAAACAAAAAGATATATCCATTTTCAGCAAAATGCTTCAATTTTGAAAGAAATAAAGAAGATGTTATCCCAATACCCCAAATAATAGCACAGCCCTTTTTTATTATGCTGACGAACAGTTATAAATTGAATAAAGTTCGCGTTTTGTTGCGTGTCTATTATTTATCGTATTGATTTTTATCAAAGAACATGTAGAGCAATATATAACAAAGGGCGTCATTCGCGTCACGATATTCGTACAAAGAAAGTCTATCATATTCACAGAGCATATTCTAGAATTACGATACGAAACCCCATCTTTAGCTATAAACATGTAGATTTAAAGCTATATAACAAATTACAAGTAAATCCACTGGCTATGAACAAAATTTAAATCTTTATATATACACACAAATTGTTTTGATGTCAAAAATAAGACCTAAAAGCGCAAAAGAAAGGTATTGTAATAAAATTAGGGAGTTAAATACAACCGTCCAAGAAAAATTACGTTATGCCATGGTGGAGAGCAAGTTTTGAACCATCACAGAATCTCCAATATATTCAATGAGCATTTTGTGAATATAGCCAAAAACTTAGCAAGCTCAATAGGTAGAGCTTCTTTCAATCCACATAGCAGCATTGCTGCAAATAACATCACCATGTTTCTATATCCGGTCAGTGAAGATGAAATAATAATAACAATAGCAAAAACCCTAAAAAAAAAATAAGAACCTGTGTGGCATTGACGAAATCCCCGATTCTCTAATCAAGCAATGTATCCACTATCTTACAAAATCACTAACTAATATTTGCAATGCCTCACTGGAAACAGGAAGCTTTCCAAATGTGTTTAAGATAACTAAAGAAGGGGCAAAAACCCAATGTGGAAAATTATAGGCTCATTTCCTTATTATCTGTATTTTCAAAATTCCTGGAGAATATGATGTACAACAGAATAGTTCCCTTCTTAGAAAAGCATAAGTTCATATCAAAAGCTCGATTTGGCTTCAGAAAGGGAAAATCAATTGATAGTGCAATGTTTTCTTCTATAAAATATATCCTGGAAGCAAAAGACAAAAAAGAATATGTAGCAGGTTTGTTCTTAGATTTAACTAAATCATTTGATACAGTTGATCATACTATTCTTTTAAAGAAGTTAGATGCTTATGGTGTTAGAGGACGAGCTAATAAATGGTTCGCTTCTTATCTTGAAAATAGGTACCAGATGGTTCAATTAGAAGGTGCTTATTCAAATCCTGGTGCTATAAAATCTGGCGTTCCTCAGGGACCCATTTTGGGACCTATCCTATTTCTAATTTATATAAATGATCTTCCATCTTACATATTACCGATCAACAGTATTCTCTATGTATGCGATACAAAACTTATTTTCAGAAATAACGATAAGAGATCTCTGCAGGAAGAAATTAATTATACCATTACGGAATTGGAGAAATGGATGACTAATAATGAACTTCATATAAATATAAGACAGTAACTTTTACATTCAATCAACAGTTGGGAGTAGCTAATCCTGCTTCAGTCTCAATATTTAATACATTGGTAGGTGAGAGCCTGTACACCACGTTTTTGGGGATAATCATTTATACCCAGCTCAACTGAACAGAGCATGTTAACTTTCTAGCCAACAAATTAAGCCATATATGTTATGCTATAAGGGTGCTAGCTAAAACATGCAACTTAGATGTCCTAAAAGCAGTTTATTTTGGCTATATGTACTCAGTATTGAAATATGAAATTCCCTTTTGGGGATCTTCCAACCGCATTGAGGTGTTCAAATTACAAACAAGAATAATAAGATTAATCAAACAAGTAAATCAATGTACTCCAAGTAAACCACTTTTTTTCAGATCTAAAAATTCTATCTTTACCATTTATTTTATATCTTAGAAACAGTTTCATTCATACACGAGAATACAAGCATCTTTAAGCTTAACAATGAATATCATTCATACAATACACGAATAGCAACATCTATCCATCTCCAACAACATAGATTAACAAAAAGTTTGAATTCAGTTTCCCATAAAGTTGTTAACTAAAGTTTTGCAGATCAAAGCGTTTAAACATAAAGTTAAAAACTTACTCTTAAAATATATGTTTTACTCAGTTGATGAAGTCATGAATATCCTATTTTGATAACCATTTGTACTAAATCACCTGTTTATTTAGTATTAGAAATTAGTAAATAAATTTTACCTTTGAACTTTTTTGTTTCATGGATCCTGTTTATCTAGGAGATGCACTCTGTCTTAAGAAGAAGCCTGACGACAAACTCAAGACCAAGACTGTACTCCAGATCAATGTATATAGAAATCTCAATTGCATACCTGACTGAGGTTTTTCCGAGGTTTCCCTCAGTCGTTAAAGCAAATCCTGGGTATCTATATTTTCACCTCGGTGCAACCTTGCGAAATTACTATTTGTTAAACATTTTTAAATGCTGTAAATATATTTTACTTAACTTGTTTTGACGAAATCCATATTCTGTATTAATTTTGTTGGTGAATAAAGAAATCAGAATCTGAATTCTCTTAGATTCTAGGACACGATAACATACGAGGAAACGACCGGGTGAATATTCTAGCTAAAGAGGCACGAAAGTCAGGAGAATATTATAAGATATAAATACCATAGAATGACTGCAGACTTGAAGAAAAAAAAAGTAAAAAAAAGATGTGGATAACTGAGAACTCAACTTCTCTTTGCAAAATAACAAATAGTAAAGAATTATGGTATAAAAAGATATATGGATCAAGAGAATATTTCTTAAATATTTTCAAAATTGGACTTAATATTGCTATGAATCCGATATTATTATATAAAATGAAAAGAAAAGAAACTCCGTAATGTCAGTGTGGCGAACTTGGAATCACGGAACACATTAATTGGATGTCAGACAAACAAGCAAGAAAATGACAATTTCTTGAAATCCTTATATGATATGGGATTACAAGTTCCAATAAAAATCGATAATAGTATACATTATGACCCCAAAATTATACTTCAGAAAATAAATAAACACATACCAAAATGCAAAATAAAAATTTAATACGCAACACAAAACAAAGGCTACTTAAGAGCCACATTGATTTATGGGAAATAAATATTACAGAGACGTACGTCATAAGAACTAAGCTACGTGAGCGTCCTTAAAGAAAGAAAGAAAGAGAGAGAAAAAGAAAGAAAGAAAGAAAGAAAGAAAGAAAGAAAGAAAGAAAGAAAGAAAGAAAGAAAGAAAGGAAGAAAGAAGGAAGGAAGGAAGGAAGGAAGGAAGGAGGAAGGAGGAAGGAGGAAGGAGGAAGGAGGGAGGGAGGGAGGGAGGGAGGGAAGGAAGGAAGGAAGGAAGGAAGGAAGGAAGGAAGGAAGGAAGGAAGGAAGGAAGAAAGAAAGAAAGAAAGAAGGCTTTGTATTCAGTTGAGGAGTATTTTGATGTCAAAGAAATTAGATAATACATTGTAAATGCGTTGTTGGGTGAGGGATATGTTAAAATTCTAATTGTTAGTAAGCAATTTATTAATCCAATTAATTGTTTACTACAAAGTACAATCAATGATACATACGTAAAATGATGCACAAAAATATTTACAGATTAATAAGCTGAAGGAATACCATGTATTGCTTAACTAAAAATAAAATTTATATGGATTTACAAGAATAAAATGGTTTACAGAAATAAAATTTATATACAGTTACAAGAATACAGTATGTACATATGTAAACGCAGATTATTTGCATTCGTTAACTAGAAAGTCCTGAACTGAGTAAAAACTGGCTAATTAGGTGTGATTCTAATGAACGTTTGAATGCATTTTCCTGTATTGTTTCCTTTAAACATTTTGGAAGAGAGTTATATACCTCTATACCACAGTGCAATATACTTTTTGGCATAAGGAGGAGTTATGTTGATAGACATGTCGATTTGTGCTTCATATATTATACTTATGCACTGGTTCAACTGTTGTGAAAGGCGAGTCTGTATTATAAGACCTGAAGCTTTCCCGGCGACAAATATACTCAATTTCTTCTCGGGGAGCAAGCCAGGTGAAAAGACGATTAGAAATCGAAGTTTCGGGAGTGTGTATCTCTCGCGTCATCAGGTTATTCATTAAATGTTACAACCGCAAACGTATCATTGGATACATAGGCTATAGTACGTGGACGACACTTTTGCAATTTGGCCACATGGATCAGACACTTTGCCTGACTTTTTTGCGTATCTCAACAGCCTTCGACCTCAAATACATTTTACCATGCAAGTGGAGAAGAATGGAACTCTTCCATTACTGGACATTCTTGTTTCAATGACGTTGAAGCCTCGATCACCAAAGCTAAGAAAGGGAAACCCGTAATACAACAAGCGTCAGATAAGCCTACCGCTACAGCCTGCATCTCGTTTACTGGCAATCTATCCGGCAGAATCAGTAGCCTCGATCACCAAAACTAGGAAAGGGAAATCTGTAATACAGCAAGCTTCAGATAAGCCTACCGCTACAGCCTGCATCTCGTTTACTGGCAATCTATCCGGCAGAATCAGTAGCCTCGATCACCAAAACTAGGAAAGGGAAACCTGTAATACAGCAAGCGTCAGATAAGTCTACCACTACAGCCTACATCCCGTTTACTGGCAATTTATCCGGCAGAATCAGCAGCCTCGATCACCAAAGCTAGGAAAGGGAAACCCGTAATACAACAAGCGTCAGATAAGCCTACCGCTACAGCCTGCATCTCGTTTACAGGCAATCTATCCGGCAGAATCAGCAGAATTCTCGCCAAATATAACATAAGGACCATCCACAAGCGATCTCCGAAGATTAAACATCTGTTGAGACTAGTGAAAGACACATTGGACTTCCAAGTTTCGGGAGTGTACCGCATTCCCTGCGAATGTGGGACATCGTATATAGGACAAACCGGAAGGACCATCGCTACTAGAATAAACGAACATGATTGGAGTATTCGTTTAATACAACCTGAGAAGTCTGGGCTGGCAGAGCATTGTTTTGATAACGACCATAGAGCCAACTTTCGGGAGACGACCATCTTGGCAACATGCAACAGTTAATGGGAGCGGAGGATTAAGGATGCTTTGGCCATTTCCTCCGAGAGGAGCACGCATAATCGTGATGCTGGATTTCAGTTCAGCTCCTCTTGGAAACCGGCCTTAAAATGGAAATCAGTTGACTTAAGAAGCACAAATCAGCACAGCTTGATAATCCTGTTAAGTAGTTACGTTTCTTTGATCCAATTAATTTTCTATACTCACGCCATCTCCTGACCTGGCATTTAATTGATTGAAAACTGTATTTTGTTCAGTAATGCGAATTTTGATCGTGTTTTGTCTTTGTTTATATTTGTGTTATATCCAGTGATTCATTTGTGGTTATAACATTTTATAAATATCTTGATGATGGGAGAGATGCACACTCCCGAAACTTCCATTTCTAATCATCTTTTCACCTGGCTTACTGCCCAGGAAGAAATTGAGTCTGTATTATTACTGGTTTTACGAATAAACATTATAATTTCAAATATATAAATGCAAGGAAAGGGATGAATACCCAGCATTTTAATTAAAGGTTTGCATGGTGCTCTTGCTCTTTCTCCTACCACAGTTCGAAATATTTTCTTTTGCATTATGAACAGGGCTAAGAAGTTCGTGTCTCCCGCCGTTCCCTACGCAGGTTGCGACCGACCCTCTCCCGGCATCCAAACAAGTCATAGATAAGAAACGCACAGAGGAGATGCATAGATACAGGTTGCCCAGAGAAAAAAAAATACTTATGAGACATTCGTAAATGCACATCTATTTACATCATTGTGTACAACATACAAATTCTTATATCGTACATACAGGTTTGTCTCTGGCTGATCTCATTATTTAAATAGGCACATTATGGCAATACCCAAGCAATTAAAACCCGGAATATAACATTTGCTAATCGAACGTAAAATAATATCCAAATAATAAAATTAATTTCTTAAATATCTGAAGAATCTTATTGGACAAAACGCCAAAGCAGGAATTTTACTACATATTTACTCATCTGCAGCTGTATTATTAAAAACAATAATGTACCTCTGAAGCCTTTCAAATGAAAACCTCATTCTATGTCCCGTAAAACAAGATTTAGTCGCTTGACAATCTGTTGCGCATTCGTTTACGATTTCAGCTAATTTGGTTTATCGATCAGCCTTTTCTCTTTTCCATGTTTGCTGAAGTATCCCACTGAAATGTTTATGTGAATAATGAGGTAAATAAGGATATGAATATGTACATTTCTAGAAAACGTACAATGGTTGTACAGCAAATTTAGTTGCTCATCTTTGAAGCACAATAAAAATGTTATTCGAATGTTTTCCTTCCTACCAAGGTGCTCTGTGTCATGCAGTAACACCTGTTTTGCAGTTGAGTTGCATTCTACGATGAACCTTGCCCTTGCTAGTAGTACTGCGTTGTTTATCCATGCCTGGCCGCTCTTATACTGCTCAAGGAAATCGGTGCCAACTTACTAACTCTGATTATGAAACATCCTTTACTAGCACGTGACTCTCCCCAGAACATCATGCCATATCTTAGCCGCAAAGGAAGCCATTCTAACAGTTTCCCCCATTGTGCAACCTGCTATTACCTGCATCATGTAGCAGGCAGTGCCAAACTTTTTAATTATGTGACTTATGTGGGTTTCCCACTTTAAATTGTTCTGGACTCAAAGACCTAGAAATTTGGTAGTTTCTACCTTCTCAATGGTCTGGTTTAGCAGTTGCATTTTTGGGGCTAAATACTCTTTATTTTCTTTTGTGTGCATATCCATTGCCACTGTCTTACTGGTGTTTAAAAATAGACTATTATCAGCAAAATAGTTATCTGGTTTGACATCTGGTGAACTGTTTTTTAGAAGCTTAACTTATCGTTTGCCCTCACAAGAACATTTGTATCGTCAGCAAAGAGAATGGACCTGGCATGAGTATTCTCTAGGTTGAAGTCATTGATGAAGAGCAGAAATACGATAGGACCTAGTATGGAACCTTGAGGTACTCCATAATCAATGAATATCGAACTTGATCTGTAGCTCTTTAGTTCTAAATGTTCTTTGTGTTTAATTTCTACCGATTGTTTCCTATCTGCCACCTACGAATTAATCCACTTGTGGGGTAGACCCCAATTCCATGCCTCTCTATTTTTTCTAGTAGCTTCTTATGATCAATGGTGTCAAAAGCGTTGGATAAGTCTAAAAATTTGGCAAATATATGTTCTTTTCCATCGATAGTGCTGAGGAACTCATACTCATAGTGTTAAACATAACAGTAGCTATATTCCGAATAGTGTAAATAATTTTATAAAGTTTACACATTGTAATGTCACAATTTATATGCGTGATAAGACCCACTGTTTGGTTGTAAAACAGTTTAATGGTAAAAAATATACTCTGGTTTACTTTAATCTACTATGTACTACATTTTTTCAAAAGTGGCGCAATTATTTCTGGTGAGTAGAACTAGATGTAGCTACACGGCACTCTTGTGATAGCATAATACGGGCAATACCGGGAATAAGCAGGGTAGTTAGACATTTGAGTGATAGTCCTATTATAGAAAATGATTCGTCTTAGAATATTTATGATGAAATGATGGAAATAATTGTGAAATGGACAAATGTGAAATTAGAATAGTACACAAAAGGAGTTGAAGTGCATGAGCAAAGCAATTGCAAATATATTGATTTGTATGAAATAAAAGCACTTATGGCTCTTTGTACGCTAACTTCCATGTGTAAGTCTGGGCACAAGATATGCTGTCATTGTTCTCTACTGACTATATTGGAAGACCTGTATTTAGAGCGGCAATGTCAGTAAAGCGGTTCCAGATACGGTTACACTCTGCGATTTGATGACCCTGAAACAAGAGAAATACGAAAGAAAGAAGATACATCAGCACTAATATCTGAGATGCTCTCCAAATCAATTAATAATTGTCAAAAATTATACTCTATTGGAAAATATGCTAGTGTGGATGAAATGTTTATACAATTTCTGGTAGATGTGACTTCAAAGTGTATATGCCCCAAAATACCGCTAAATGTGGAATCAAAGTCATAAGCCTACAATATTCCCGCACATCTCTGTACAATGTTTACACACTATGTCTACATAGGTGGTCTGTAAAGTTTCTGACCTAATAAGGATACAAGACACTTTTTCATAAATTTTTATAATTTTTATATTACAACATAGTCTCCTTGTAACTGTACACACTTCTCCCAGCGATGCTCTCATCTCTGTAACACGTCCAAATAGTACTCAGCGTTTTTCAACATAGTCTCCTTGTAACTCTACACACTTCTCCCAGCGATGCTCCCATCTCTGTAACACGTCCAAATAGTACTCGGCGTTTTTCAACATAGTATCCTTGTAACTCTACACACTTCTCCCAGCGATGCTCCCATCTCTGTAACACGTCCAAATAGTACTCGGCGTTTTTCAACATAGTCTCCTTGTAACTCTACACACTTCTCCCAGCGATGCTCCCATCTCTGTAACACGTCCAAATAGTACTCGGCGTTTTTCAACATAGTCTCCTTGTAACTCTACACACTTCTCCCAGCGATGCTCCCATCTCTGTAACCCGTCCAAATAGTACTCGGCGTTTTTCAACATAGTCTCCTTGTAACTCTACACACTTCTCCCAGCGATGTTCCCATCTCTGTAACCCGTCCAAACAGCACACGGCGTTTTTCAACATAGTCTCCTTGTAACTCTACATACTTCTCCCAGCGATGCTCCCATCTCTGTAATACGTCCAAATAGTACTCGGCGTTTTTCAACATAGTATCCTTGTAACTCTACACACTTCTCCCAGCAATGCTCCCATCTCTGTAACCCGTCCAAACAGTACTCGGCGTGTTTCAACATAGTCTCCTTGTAACTCTACACACTTCTCCCAGCGATGCTCCCATCTCTGTAACCCGTCCAAATAGTACTCGGCGGTTTTCAACATAGTATCCTTGTAACTCTACACACTTCTCCCAGCGATGCTCCCATCTCTGTAACCCATCCAAATAGTACTCGGTGTTTTTCAACATAGTCTCCTTGTAACTCTACACACTTCTCCCAGTGATGCTCCCATCTCTGTAACCCGTCCAAATAGTACTCGACGTTTTTCAACATAGTCTCCTTGTAACTCTACACACTTCTCCCAGCGATGCTCCCATCTCTGTAATACGTCCAAATAGTACTCGGCGTTTTTCTCAGCAAAATAATTGTTCACGAAGGAGATTGCCTCTTCATTTGACGAAAAGTTCTGTCCTTCGAGCGTAATTTTCATATGAGGGAACAAAAAGAAGTCGCTTGGGGCTAGATCTGGTGAGTCAAGCAGTTCAAACCGTAATTCGTGGATTTTCGCCATTGCAACCGCTGAGGCGTGAGACAGTGCGTTGGTCTTAGTGAAACAGGATTTTCTTCTTCTGCAAATGTGGCCGTTTTTCCGCAAGTTCTGCATTCAGCTTGTCAAATAATGATATGTAGTATGCTCCTGTAATGGTTTTTCCTTCTTGAAGATAATCGATCAAAATAACTCCATGATTATCCCCAAAAAAATCGCCATCAGTTTCTCAGCCGAAAAAGCAGTTCTTTCTATTTTGGAGCCGGTTTCCGTTTTGCAGTCCACTGTTTGGGCTGTATTTTTGTCTCGGACGTATAATGGTATCTCCAAGTTTCATCTACAGTAATTAATCGGCGCCGAAACTCGGATTTATTGCGCCTAAACTCTGCCAACAGATTTGGAAATGTTCATTCGAACACGTTTTTTGTCTAACCTGAGCAAACATGGCACCACACGCGCGGACAGCTTTCACATGTCTAAATGTTGATTTAATATCTGACAAACACGTTATTTTGACATACTCATAGCCCCTGCTATCTCAGTTTAATTCGGCGGTTGTCGGGCACCATTTTTGTGAACTTTGGCGATTTTTCGTCGGCAGTTGCAATTTTTGGACTTTCCGAGTGTTCATCGTCTCCCAAGCGCTTACAACCACGTTTAAATTCAGCTGCCCAAAATTTCACTGTGATCAATGATGGTGCAGAGTCCCGACGACGAGCAAAATTGTCGTTGAAAGGGGATCCTACCAAAGGTGGTGGGGCCTTCCGACCGATACCATTCCAGGACTAGGTCCTTTACTGGTTGAAGGATGGATGATGAAATAAAGACTGTGGTAGACGGTGGCATTGAGGTAGGGAGGTTATGAGTAGGTAGGAGTGAGATGTTGATTTGAAGAAATTAGAGAGATGATGAATAAGTTAAGAGATGATGAAAGTATATTTGTTGTTCTCAATGGATGATGGTATTAGGGTCGATGTAGAAGGAGCCTAGGATGCTTGTATCGCTCCCCGGAGTCAATATCGTACTCCCCGAGGCCGCGGATGAAGGCGTTGAAATTATGTGAAAGAGAGTCGAAGAACTTTTGTGAAAGGGAGAGCATGTAGTCAGTGAGAAGTGGAAAGGAAAGGTCACGATGGATGTTGATGTTAGGAATGTACCAGTCGGCATCGACAGCGGTACGAAGAAAGCGGTTTTGAAGAGTTTGTAGGTGATACAGATGAGTTTTTGCGGCAGTGGCCCAGACTGGACAGGCATATGTGAGGACAGGACGAAGAACTTGTTTAAAGAGAAGAAGTTTGTTGGAGAGTGACATGGCAGAGTTTCGGTGGCATAAGGGGTAGAGAAGTGCCATCTTGCGTGCAACCTTGTTGTATATGGTGTCGATGTGGGCCTTCCAAGAGAGCTTGTGATCCAGTGTGACACCAAGATAGTTGACTGTGGTGGACCAGTGGACAGACCCGCCAGCAATTTGAAGGCCAGGAACATCCGCCTCCAAGCGCCTTGTGAAGGTGATAGCCTGTGACTTGATGGGGTTCACAGTAAGGCGCCAAGTATTGAACCATGTTGTGAGGTTATCTGCGTATCGTTGAAGTCTACATGCAGCTACTTGATGACGTGTGGAGGCGGTGGTTATGGCAGCATCGTCAGCAAACTGGTACAGCGTACAGCCTTGATGGGACGGCAAGGTGTTGATGTAAATGAGGAAAAGCAGAGGGCCAAGGACACTCCCTTGGGGGACCCCTGCGTGAATGGGGTGTGAGGTGGAAGAAATGTCTTCCTTGGTGACGCTGAAGGTGCGTTGTTGAAGGTAGGAATGACTGAGATGAATAATATACGGAGGGAAATTGTAGTAGATAAGGCGGTGGAGGAGACCTTCGTGCCATACGGAGTCGAAGGCACGGGTGAGGTCTAGGAATAGGGCAACAACAAAGTGGCGGTTGTTAAACCCTTTGATGATTTCGTCCACCAGACGAAGGAGTTGATGTACCGTGGAATGTTGTTGACGAAAACCAAATTGTTCCTGTCGAAGTATTGGCTGCGCAGAGAGGGTTTGTTGAAGCCTGGCTTGGATGACCTTCTCGAACAGCTTACTCATGGTGGGCAGCAAGCTGATGGGGCGATGTCCTTCCGGCGTGGAGGTATCTTTACCAGGTTTAGGGAGGGTGATAATTTTGCTGTGCCTCCAAGCTCTGGGAAAGTATGCCAAACAGAGTAGTCCATTGAAGAGGTGGACGATGAGCTCCAGCCAGTTGTGTGGAAGGGCTTTAAGTGCAGCATACGGAATGTTGTCACAGCCCATGGCTTTGTATGGTGGCACAGAGGAGAGAAGTGATGTGACTTCCACTAAAGATGTCTGTGGAATGTCAGTAGGGTCTAATGGTCTGCACAGGAAGTTGGTGACCTCGGTTGTAACCAGCTGCACATGATCTTGATTGCAGGTGGCAGCAGGGTGGAAGGTGCTCTCTAGATATGTACCCATTAATTCCACTTTCTCTCGGACTGATTGTGCGAGGATGGGTCCTTGGCGTAGGGGCTTATCCTGATTGGGAAGGCGCAGCAGGGCCTTGGATAGTCGCCAGAGGGATTGGTCCTCTGTGTTAAGGGAGGCAAGGCGGGTTTCCCAATCCTCGTTGAGATGTTCTGACAGTTCAAGTTAGAGGCGGTGACAGAGTTGATTGTAGGTCCGTTTGTCATTGGGGGAACCAGAATGTTGAGCTCTGCGTCTGGCCGTGTTCTTTGCTGCGATGAGTTCCCTTAGATGTCTTGGGAGCTTGCGGGCCGTTTGAGTGTGTCCACGGCCAGAGGGTGTTGAATGTTTGATTGCCGTGGTGATAGTTGTTGTTATATGGCAGATGAGTGCGTCGGCGTCTGCAGTATTTGAACATGGTGCCAAGACTATGGGTTGGGCAGCCATGTGCTGTGTATATGCCTGCCAGTTGGTGCGGCGAGGGTTGGGAATAAGGCGTTTGGCCTTGAGAGTAGGTCGTAATTGGAAGAGTAGTAGAAGAGGATAGTGGTCTGATGATAATTCTGGTAGGGAATAAAGATAGGGGTGATGTCGGATGTGCTTGACAATGGCTATGTCTAGCCAATCAGGTGGGTGACGGTCGCCATGGCAGATGGTAGTTGAGGAAGAAGAGAGGACAGACAAGTTTTTGCTATGGATATAGCGCTCGAGAAGGGCACCACGGTGATTGAGTGTGGTTGAGTTCCAAGCCTGGCTCTTGGCGTTAAAGTCTCCCATGGCAATGGTGGCCTGTTGGGATGAGAACAGACAGTCAAGTGTGTTGGCTGGCAGTGGGTGTCCAGGGGGAATGTAGACAGAAAAGAGCCGTAGGGGCCCCCTGTTGGTCTCAATCTGAATACCGGTGGCTTCCAGTGGTGGAGCAGTAGTGACGAGCAAAGAGTGATGCCGTAGGTTCCGACTCACGTAGATGGCGGTGCCACCGTGGCCATCGGCCCGGTCAGTACGATAGCACACCATGCCTGGTATCGTTGCTTTAATGGAAGGGGTCAGATGTGTTTCCTGTACTAGGAGGATGTGTACGCCCTTAACAGCAACGAAGTTAGAAAGCTCCGCCAGCTTTCGGCGCAATCCATTGGCATTCCAACTGCAAATTTTGAGGGAGTTGAAGTTTATAGCAGATCCAGGGTTAACAGCCATGGTACAGCATAAAGTTAAGGACTGCGTGCACCAGCATGGTGTAGGGGTGGATGTCGCTTGAGCCAGTGCGGATGGACTCGGCTAAGTAGGCAGCGAATGCAGGCTGCAGGGGGATGGGAATTTGTTGCATTGTAGCAAGAAAATATTCACTGGGAATAGTGGATAGAGTTCTGGTGGTGACTGGTTCAGCTGAAGACTGTGTAGAGAGCTATTGAGGGGGGTCACGTTTGGTGGCGTTCTGTTGGCCAGGTTGCTGTTGCCGTTGTGGTTGAGGGTGTTGCTGTCTGGTCTTGACTGTGGAGGCCTGCCGAGAAGATGGTTGGGTCCGTGAAGCCTGCTCGGGAGCTGATGCCGTTGGCGTTATTTTTGGTTGCTGCTTTGATGGGGGAGTAGTAGCAGAGGGCTGCTCAGCATCAGTAGAGTTGGTGACCGCAGCTGCGTAGCTGGGATATTTAATGGGCTGTCTCGGAGGAAGACCAGGGTATCGGGCACCAATGAAGGCTTCGCGCGGTAACTCTGTATTGTGTGGCACTCTGGGTCGGGCATTGTATTTTGACATCTGCCCATTCTTGGAGGTGAGAAGCTCTAGTCTGGCCTCCTGCCACACCGGGCATTTGGCATATCGACAAGAGTGGGCATCCCCACAGTTGTAGCAGCGGGGTTTTGCACCAGGGATACCCAGCTGTGTGCAGTTGGCACGTTTGTGGCCAGAGGTGCCGCAGAAGGTGCAGACAGGTTGAAGAAGGCAGCCAGCAGCGTTGTGCGTGAACTGCTGGCAATTAGTACACTGCTGAGGGCGTGGTGGTGGGCGATAGGGCTCTACCCGCACTGTAGCATGGAACATCAGTGTCTCCTTGTAGATGTCCCTGACGTTGGCTGTCTTTTGTAAGGCTACCCTGAAGTGTGGCAGCGGCTGAGGATTTGCACCCCTGGTCGTCAACTGGGCAACACGTGTGACTGTGAAGCCTTTGCTGCTGAGGTGTGACTTTACCTCTTCTTCTGTTACAAAAGAGGGAACGTCCTTTACGGTGACATGAAGGTAACGTTCCTCTGGTAGAAGGGTAGTGACGCCCTCAATCTTCTGTTCCTCCAGGTGTTTGCGGAGGCTACGATGGTCGTTGGCAGTGGCAGGAAGAAGGGCCACCGTGCCACGCAAATTCTTGATTGAGAAGTTTGCTATGTTGCCCGGCGGGGCAGTTGACAATACTTTCCTGGCGTCGGCTGGGTTACGCAGGAAGATAGGAGTTGGGCGACCTGATCTAGGTGCAGAGGGTGGAGTTTGTGTTGCAGCAGCTTCTGCGGAATCTTCCTCCATGGCTGTATCTGTGTCGGTGTTACACTTACGCCGCTTTGAATTAGCTGCCGGCGTAATGTCTTGGGGCTCCTCTGTGGTGAGAACAGCATATGTGTTCGAGATGGCGGTGGTGTTGCTGGTGGAGGGGGTTGGCTCAGTAGATCTGGAAGAGCGCTTAGTGACAGTGTGCCAAGATGCCGAGTCTATCACTTTCATATGCTGGCGCAGCATTTCCATGATGGCGCTGACGCGGTTACGGTGTGCCATATACACCTGAAACTGTGCGATGGCGATGGTGTCACTCTTCACTATAAATGACTGCACAGTTTCATCAGCCTTATTTAGGTAAAGATTTCTGGCGTCCAATTCTTTGAGCAGAAGAGCGTGCACGTCACTGGCCAGTGGTTGTGATGGGTTGCATATTAGCTCTTTGTCCAAGAAGGTGCGCAGATCACCTCCGTTAAGGTAGTACAAGACGGGGTTTGAGGGAGTTTTGGGACCACATGCCGGGATTGTGGATTGTGCCATGATAAGATATGAAATGAAAAAAGATAGAGGAAATAAGAAGAAGATGATAAAAGAGCACGTCTAGGGCGCTATGAGCTCGGATAGCAGAGGACCTATCCCGAAAGGTGCCTGAGCTACCAGTCCAAAGGACTGTTGGCTGCGGCCTTGCTATCCTACCCAATCACAGTGCTGTCTGCTGTTGCTGCTTCTTCTGGTAGGCTCGTTGTATCCAGAAAGCTGCAGCTAGCTGATGGCGCTGATGATACTTCGAAGATCGCCGGTAGGCAAGAGCCAAGCCCTGAAAAGGGCTGCTTTGGCCTTGCTACGGTGCTCCCTTGTAGGTTTTCTCTCCGAAGTCTCGAAGAGAAGGCGATGTTTCCTCTACGAAGTTTCGAAGCGAAGTCATGCAGAGTCCCCATACACAGAATCCTACTCATATTTGATTTGCGTAGGCGTATTGCCTTTCAAAAACAAATATTTAATGACAGATCGATACTCGATTTTGTCCATTTTCATAAAACACCCACACCAACTCACTCAAAGGACTGTTGTATAATAACGTACTTTCCAAAATGGCCGAAACGTTAGTGAGTAACTGTCAACAGATGGACAACGAAAATAACCAGCTTTTATTTACGAGTGCTGCCATCTTCATGTTGAAGCCGAAAACTTTTCAGACCACCCTCGCTTTTACTGGTAAGGGTTCTAACGGTGCTGGACTGAGCAATGAAGGCAGAAAACTTAGGTTCCTGTGCAGTCTATTGTTCGGTTAGTGATGCCAATACTGAACAGTGACAAATGTGAAAGCTGAGAATTGATTTCCATCAACTTCAGGGCAAGAGGTTAACATATGAAGGTACATTAAAGAAAAATAAACGATAAAGTCTTAGTGAATTCCAGCCTTTCAAAGGTTACGCTATTGACTCTTCCCTTTATGGAATCGATGATAAAATGGCTTTACTGTCAGTAGTCCCAAGAAAGAAGAAAGCAGTAATTCATAATATCCATTTCCCGAGAGGAATAGATGAAGTGGTGGGGATATCCACTATACAGCACCAGGGATGGGGTAGACACACTCCAACAAACATGTGCCAACTATTCACATAATAGAAAATGTTGACACTGGTCCCTAGCTGAGTTTTTACATTAATAAACATAAGCACAGTGAACAGCTGTATTCTGTAATTCTACTTTAGGAACACGATGAGTTTCTCCAGGTACAGATTTGTCAAAGAACTGTCTGTAAATCTAATGAGATTTCATCTGCAAAACGGACAATTTATTTCGTTTGAGAGGCGACTAGATAATAATTCAAAACTTGGAACAGACTCACAGAAGAGGAAGATGTACAAGTTGTCGTGAAGAGAGACAAACTAAAAAGAAAGAGGAAATTATGTCTTTGTTATTACCAGAATAACAGAAACACTGCATATACAGTCTGATTTTTAAAAGATAGGACTGTTCAATAAAGAATTATCATAATTTTTGTTTACTAAAATTCACTCTTATTATATTCTGTTAGTTTAATGTGAAACAAACACACCGTAGTAGTTTCATTGTTGGTACTCCTGGTTCCCGCCTGTGAGAACCAGGCAAGTTCAGACATGTTCAGTATCGCCTACTGCTGCAATGGAGGTAACACGCGAGGAACAATATGCGGCTTTGAAATTCTGCTTTCGTATCAACAAATCTTCGGTTGAGGCGTATACAATGTTACAGGAGACCTATGGAGAGTCTGTTCTTCCCTACAGCACTGCTCGAAGGTGGTTTAAAATGTTTAAAGAGGCGAAACAATAAATTTCAGAGGACGGTGGACCTAGTGCTCCAGTTACTGCTCTTACGGAAGAAAACACCAATACTGCTGCTGCCATTGTGAGAGAGGATCGAAGAATTATCTTAAGATCACTTTCTGAAATACTGAACATTTCACTGGGTACCACCCACACGTTGGTGACAGAAACATTATACGTGAGACGTGTTTGTGCTCGATGTGTTCCAAAACTTGATTCCCGAACAAAAGGACATTCGCATGCAGGTCTGCATACAATTCAAGTTGATGTTAGAGGAAGATGCGGAGTTTCTTTCAAACGTAATCACTGCTGATGAAACTTGGCTACATCATTTTGATCCTGAGAGCAAACAGCAAAGCTCAGTGTGGAAATCTCCTTCATCACCACTCCCCACCCAAAAAACCAAAGTGGTTGCTCCTGCTGGGAAAGTTATGGTCATCTCATTCTTTGATATTCATGGAATGGTTTATCAGTATGTTGTACCTGCACACACGTCAGTAACTAGACTATACTACAGGGATGTCCTGAAAACATCGCAAGTCGATATCAGGCGCAAAAGACCACATTTCCGTGAAGCAGGCTGGATGCTGCACTATGATAATGCGCGGCCGCATATTGCAAATGTTGCTGAATATCTTGCATAAATCTACGTGAAGTGCATCTCTCACCCTCTCTATAATCCCGATTTAGCCCCATATGACTGTCTTTTATTCCCTAACTTGAAGAAACGCCTTCGTGGCAGGCATTATCCATCATCAGAAGCAGTAGTGAAGGATCCGGAGGCGATTTTGAACGATCTCTCAAAAAATGGTTTCCAGCATATCTTTGAAGACTGGCAGAAACGCTGGGACCAGTGCATCACATTCAGGGGAGACTATTTTGAGAAGGACCATCAAAATTATGAGGATGAGTAAAGGTACGTTGTCAAGAAAAAATGTGATCATTCTTTATTGAACAGCCATCGTATGCAAAGATCATCTATTTCTCCACGTGGAGAGCTGCAGTGTTGTCGAGAAGCAGAGAGCAAGTTATGCATATCACCCTCTTCACCCTTTCAATACTAGAAACATATAAACAAGTACTCCAATTTAATATCTCATCTCAACAAAAACATGCACACTTAATCTGTATTAGCCCACTTCAAGAACAAACATTCGTTTTTCTTAATATAAATTCACTGCGTTAGTAGGAGAGATAAGAGTGTTCCAGCACGGACCCAAATGGACAAGATCGCGGCCATGTGTAATCTATGAATTTAAAGGATTTATTGTACTATTTAGTTTATTTTTTCCTGCTTCAGTGATGCATTTAGTGGCTTTTTGGTGTATTTAGAGGGGTTTAGGTGTATTTAGAGGCTTTTGAGATGCATTTAGGATGCATTGTTTGGATGTATTTAGAGGCTTTTGGAACGTGTTTAGTGACTTGGGCATGCATTTAGGGGCTTCTTGAGGTGCATTTACGGCCTTTTGTTTGTACCAGTGGCTTGAGGGGTGCATTTAGTGACCTTTTGGTGCATTTAGAAGCTTTTCTGTATATTCAAAGGCTTTTGGGGCTTATTTAATGGCTCTGGGATGCATTTGGTTCTCTGCAGAGCCGTGATTCGCTCGCTTTCTCGAGAAGAGAGCAATATCGTCAACCTGGCATCTTCTAATGTTCTCATGAATTTCAGACACAGCGGGTTTTAAATACTGCAAAGCATTAGATAGTGTAGCACTATCTGCAAATTGCATCTGAACTGTGTTCTATAGAATGTCAACACGTTTCATAATGTAGAAAAAATGTAGATGAAACAAAAATTCTTGATTATGCAGTAAATTCTTAAAACCAAGAGCTTCGCTCATTGTTACGTAATCTCACCCATTTCCCCCTAAATCTTCTCAAAATATTATAATAAATAGTTTGTTTTCATGAACGCTCTTCATAACCCGTAGTTGAAATTTCCATCTTGCTATAGCAGCAGTTGAAATGCGTTTGCTGCAAACTGAACGCAAAAGATCACTGCGTTTTACTGAAGACGAGATGTGAATCCACCAACGTTGGAGAGAAATAACTTATTTTATGTTTTCGGAAAAGCATTTTATATAACCAAATTTAATTCGTGAGAATATCAGTGTACATACTTGACACAACGGAAAAATGTGTGCATCAGTCGGAACATCCGCTTGACTACCGCTCATTACTGCGGCACCATCGTATGCTTGAGATATAAAAGATTGCAGCTTCCTTATTAGAACATCACTGAGATCATTGGCTGTTCGATTACAAACATCTTCAAAAGAAAGAAACCTTTCAACGGGTTTACAACCTTCAATATATCGTAAAATGATGACCAACTGACTGCGACAAGCTATATCCGTTGTTTCGTCAGGCTGTACGGATACATAATCGGCAATATTTATGTCTTTCATGAATTCCTCAATGTAAACCTGATACATACAATGGAATAGCTTATTCTGTTTGCTGATTACTGTGTTTCATCTTGACGTCTCAATGCTAATCATGGGTTACGTAAATCACTCTCTTCAGTATGTGTCTACTTTTGGCAAGTTCACTGTGATCCTGGATTGACATTTTATGTGCAGAATCAATCTGAGCTGCAGTGTTCAGTTTCCAATAATTTGAAATTACAGGCATTTAGTTAGTGAAGTGCACTTGCTTTGTGTTTTTTTTTTTTTCATTTGTTCACTCAAATGTTTTAGATCCTTACAACCTACAGCCGTCCTTCATCACCAAATAAACAGTAAGAGCAAAGGACACTTTGTTTCTCCTCATTTGCAGTTAGCAACGATTTATTACTAAACCAACTGTTACACAAGGTACTCTGCCTTTTGTCATCTTGTCGTGTAAATATAAAATTGTTCGGTTGATGTTCACCTAATTGTTTAATTTCAAGTTTTTCTTCTACCCTTAATGAATTAAAAGCACTTTTCAATAAATAATCCACTCTATTCCTTTTAAAACTACGCTATTTTTTCTACCCAACAATTAAGATTCCAACAACAATCGCACGAATGCCTAACTTCATGTAAAGTCTGTCTAGTCAACGCGAGTGCAGTTGCCTCACAAAGGAAACGGACCCTACCGTCCACTAATGACCGTCATAAATCTATCTCCACACTTCAGAAATGGAACACTGTCGTTGAGGACCAATAGCAACCCTGATTTTCTCGAAGTGACAGTCACATGTTTATTCCACGTGGAGTCTCAGTTGCCAAAGTTCCAACTTCCAGTTTATCTGTTTCATTACGTGCTGAAATTCGTTGTGTGTTACCATGTGAAAACCGTGGAAGGGAAATGCAGTGGTAAATGCAAATGAAGTAGTAGATAACTTTCAGTCAATACAAATGAAGTAGTAGATAACTTTCAGTCAAGTGAAAATAATCAAAGTGATGACAATAGTGTGAATAACTGGGCCGAGTTATGTTCCTGGAAAAGCCTCAAAAAACAAAGTTATAACGGGAACTCTTTCTAAGAAAATTCAAGCGCTTGTTTTGAACACATATAAATATGTGCTGAAAAATAATCTTGGTAAGGGGTCATGCAATGAACCTGATAAATTCTGGGTATTCACAGAAATACAGTAAGAAATATTGTGACGATAGGAATTAAAAAAAGACGCCGATCAAGTGTGAAAACAAAAGGAAACGTTTCTCTAAAGTAGATAATTCCACATGCGATTTAATTCGTCGAGAAAGTTATAGATTCTATGCAAAAGGGAGAGCATCCACCTTAGACGAATTGGTTGCACATTTGCAAGAAATTTGTGATTTTCCTTATGGGCACTACACTTTGTGCGGCCTCCTAAAGGAGCTGGGTTTCAAATACTGCAATTTGAATAAGTTAAGGGTTATTATGGAATCCAGTAGAATTGTAGCTTGGCGATATATATTAATATATATATATGTCAAAACTAAGGAAGCTTCGCAGTACGATATATATCGTCAAAACTAAGGAAGTTTTGCAGTAATGGACATAAAATAATTTTATTTAGACGAAACCTCGTACGATACCCATGACGTATGGAGAAAGGTGGCAACCTCGCATAAAGGTCTGGGAGAAGGAGGGCCGGGGTTGTAAAACGATTATAAGGGTTCGTCAAAGGCAGCGGCCGACGTGCACATGAGTTAACTAAACAGACTCTAACGGGCCTCAGCTAGGTGGCACCAAGCATTGCTTTGTGCGATCTAGGAAGAGAGTAGAGGAGCGAGGAATATGTAGACACGTGCCTGGCAAAGAGTATAGAGGGATGAGGAATGACTACGAGCCCGTGTAATCTGGCCCAACGTGAAGGAGACTGGTGCGGTTGTCGTGTATAACACTGCGGGTTACAAGTTTCGATTACCATTAAGAATTATTATATAATATATTACTGTATGTCATGATTATTACAATTCAATAACACATAGAATTATGTTTTCTTCAACTTAAAGACGCATATAAGTTGCGTGATATTATCGGTAGGGCCTGGACCCTCTGATCCTTAATCCAGTTGGCCCCTGGTGGCACATATTTGCCGTGTCTGTCAGACACATATTTGCAGTAAAGAAATAAAAATCATATATATATATATATATATATATATATATATATATATATATGAGAAATGCTCCAGAAATCTATTATCAAAGCTTAAAAGTTTAAATTAATTGATCGATATACTAAGTAAGGCCGTGTGATACCTCATAATCAGAGGTAGTTCATTTATGCTAAGATGTTCCGAATTGCAAAGTATAAGGCAATTTTATGCTAATGATCTGAATCAATGCAAAACAAAACGAAACTCGGATAAAAGTGTTTTCTATGTATCCGTTGTAGAGGGTAAATGTTACAATTTACGTCGGATATTAGCTCGTCTTTCATTCACAGTGATACGAACTACCAAATATAACTGTCCCTGATAGCATGCAAGGGACAGTCCGAGGTGTTTCATGAGTGTACCTGCCCTGGATTAGGCTTCATCACAAAATGATGAAATATGGTGAGTGGCAGAAATTGGCTGTAGTTGTTCTGTGAACAAAAAGGATAACGTTTGTTTGCCCTTACATTAATTCGCCATTTCGTGAACCACTCCTCTAGTTCATTTGAAGGCATTTTGGGTCTTCTCTGCATTACTTCGGCTTCAACGAATTTATTATCTGTGTAAATCAATTGAATGGTGTTTCCTGTTTTGTGAATATCATTCTCAGTTATGTAGAACTTCCGTTTCTATTCGACGGGGCGAGAAATGACTGTTTACTTTCGTTTGGAATTTGTTGATTATTTAGATAATTCTCCACGAACTTAATTAGAAAGTTCTGTATATTTGAAGTTTCTTTAATGATCCTTCGTACCTAAATATATTGAAGGGCTATTTCGACATCAAGCAAGAGTGCTCCTGTGAATTTTCTGATGTTGAAACCATGACTGACATATCCTATGGCTATAAGTAATTTGAGAGTTATGGAGTGATACGAGGGGCAATAAAATATTAACGGGCCTTTGCTTACTGTCTGAGTGAGAGGTGCATCCAGCTTTTGCGCAACGAGTAATAATTAAGTCACTTGTCAACGAAAATATCGGTGCAACTAAAATTTGCCATCGGTTACTCCCACAGTTTGGGAAAAGAACCCTTTCATGGTCCAGAATTAAACAGTGGTGCCTTGAGTTTAATGAAGGAGTGAACGTATTGAAAACTTGGCCCACCCTCCCCGCCCATGCACCAGCATCAATCCAGAAAACATCCAAGCTGTTCAAGACATCATTGAAGGGGATCGCCACATCACAGTGCTTGAGATTTGTCGACAACTTCTCGTAAGCTACGGGAGTGTCCAATGAATCATTCGAAGGGAGCTCAAATTGAGAAAAGTGTCAGCTCATTGGGTTCCGCGGTATCTCACTGCGAAACATAAAGCAGTGCGAGTTCAAATGTGTCGCACGCTTCTCATGCACTACGAAGAGGAAGGCGATGCTTTTCTGGACAGAATCATCACTTTTGATGAGACATGGGTGCATCATTACATACCTATATCAAAGAGGGCCAGTCTGGAGTGGAGAGCAAGCGCCGGTGAAAGCCAAGTCACGACTGTCAGCAGGGAAAGTTTTGGCCACAGTGTTCTGGGACTTGAAAGATGTCCTTCTCATTGATTTCCTCAAACAAGGACGACGACGGATCATTAATGCTGCCTACTACTGTGACCTCAGTGAAGTTCGAGTTGCTTTCCGGTCAAAACATTGCAGTAGCCCGATCAGAAATGTGTTGATTCTGCAGGATAATGCCAGACCACATATCGCAGCAGCAACACAGCAAAAATTGGCCGAAATGCACTGGACTGTCCTTCCACTTCCACCCTAAAGCCCAGACCTCTCACCATGTGACTTCATGTCTGGCCCACTCAAAAAAGCTCTTGGAGGACATCGTTTCACAGCCAGTGAGCAGGTGAAAGACTTCATGCGCAACTGGCTATGCACATGTCCTCGTACTTTCTTTGAAACTAGCATTAAAACTGCCTGTGCGTTGGAACAGATGTATAGGAAAGATGTGTGAATATGTACAAAAGTAAGAAAAATGTAAATTTCAACGATTCTTAATGAATAAATTTTCTGAAATGAAAAGCCTGTTTATATTTAATTGGCCCTCAAAATATTCGAATATTGTTAAGTTTCGCTTGACTAATTGCAAGTTAAGACGGTTCGATATAACGTTTTCAAGAAGTTTGCGTTTACGCTTGGTAGACTAATTGATCTGCAGTTTGTGGATTTTACAGAGTGTGTTACAGTGGCTAACTTCCAGCTGTACGGGTACCACCCACTTACCAGAGCGTAGTTAATATTAGCTAATTCCTTTATAGCCTCCTCCCATAGGCATGCTTGGGCTAGCGTCCGGATGCTCTTCGGTCCTGGGACGTAAAGGTGCAACTGTTCTTGCTGGCCTACCGCTCGTCAACACGCGACACCACTGGGATGACGCCAGCCAGCTTGTTCGGCCCCCTCCCTTGTAACCTGGCTTTTGGGAGTGCCCCGGAAACGAAACAGCCAGCAACCGAGTATGTGGAGAACCTCGTGGATCATCTCCACGACATGCTCGTCAGAACATCCAGATGGCGAACGACTGCATGAAGACGCGGTACGAGAGGCAAGCCAACAGCCAAGGGTTCCAGCGAGGTGACCTGGTCTGGTTGTACCAACCTACCCGGACCAAGGGACGCTGTCCGAAGCTTCAACCGTGGCAAGGACCGTACCGTGTGGTAAAGAGAATTAACGATGTGGTCTACCGCATCCAGAAGGTGCCCCGAGGAAAAATGTTGGTGGTACACCTGGATCGCCTGGCCCACTACGGTGCTGCTGTTCGGGACGACCAGCCTTGAGAAGGGTGCAGTGTGACCGATCGCATTGTTTTGCGTTGGAGCCGCCGCAAAGCCAGATTATTATTTTTATTATTTTAATTTTTAATTCCTTTATTTATGTTTTATAGTATTGTTTGATGTTTCTTTATTGGTGAAATGCTATTAGGTAGTTGTTTAAACACGCCTATAGGTAGGTGCAATTGAAATAAGGAGCATTTATACACATTTGAACACAGAAAACACGGGAATTACAGTATCAGTGTTTAACATGGAAGTTAAACACCAGTTTTCAGACATAGAATTATTGTGCTATTAAGAAGTCGTTTCAATTTGGTATATTTTGTGGCGCTGGAATGACTCTCTTTCTATTCCTGGAACACGACTCCTCTAATGAAGTAAGTGCTCAAACTGATGACGTTCTTGGGTAATGCACGCCCTCAGCAACTTTATCATTACATTATTGTGAATTGGGTTTCCAAGCTTTGATGAACATTAAAAAATAATATTTACAATGATGAGACTCGAACCTGTGTCATTGAGTGTTAGGATACAGGACAGGCCATAATCTCATTGAGCTATTTAGAGATTTGTCTAAAAGCACGTTCTGCGTTCAGTAGTACGACTTGTATGTCTGGCGCTATATCTTTGTCACCTCGCGAGTTCTCGTACTTGATTTAGCCGTTTAAGATACTTTTAATCATTTGCTAGGTGTTTTAATATTATTACATACATGCCAAAAGCTTTTATGCACGTTAATTGAGTTGTTCGAGACGTAGTTTAAGCAAACATGTAAATAAACCATTGTTTAATAATATGTCCGTCTTGACTGTACGGTTCCATGATGGATGAGGCGTGTGTCTAATTTTCGGCAGCCAACCCCTGCTCTAAGTACAAGAATCCACCATTTTATTTTTAGCTGACGTTGTTAGTGTTCTCATATAATAACTCCATTTTTCCGAGGTGTTTACTGAATTACTTTGCCATGTATACTCTAGTAATAAGTTTGTAAAATCACCTGCAAGCCAGAATTAGCTCTCAGTAAAGGAGTCGTATGTTTTTGAGGTGTAATTTAGTAAGCAGTACGTTTTGTCCTTTAAACCTCTATTCCTCTGAACTTTGCGCATTCCTCCTTGTAAGAACGTCAAGCAATACAGTTTAGTAAGCGCAAAACTGGACTAAGGCTTACATGCCGTTTGATGGGTGACCTGCCTTCCAAAAAAGTAAGGCGCGGCTGACTCATCTGTATATATAGACATTTCCGCAAAAGCTCCATTTATCCTATGTTAGTACAGCTCCAAATGACTGGGAAAATAAGCCTGATGCCAAACATCCCGCTTCAGTTGCGGCCAGATTCTTCCTAGCTCATTTCATCCCGTTTACTCTTTTTCTATATGCACTTCTAAGGCAAGAGTCACAAAAATATTCTACAGATAAGTCAGGTAATCCATCTGCGTATTTTATTCCCTACAATTAATACATTTAGTGTTTTGGAAGCATTACGCTCAACAAAGTGTCGTGCAACCCCAACGTTGTGCGTGATTATAATAATAATAATGAGAAAAGTGCGCTCAGATTGAGTATTTTTATACAGCAGATATCACCAACATAATAGAGAAAGAGTCAAAAGCAGAAATTATTTTCTATGCGGATGATATAGTGATAGGATCAACAGTAAAAGAGGACGTACAGAAGGCAATACAAAAGCTGGAAAATTGGGCAAAGGAAAATGACCTACATACGAGAGCTGTTCAATAAAGAATGATCACATTTTTTTTGACAACGTACCTTTACTCATCCTCATAATTTTGATGGTCCTTCTCAAAATAGACTCCCCTGAATGGAATGCACTTGTCCCAGCTTTCTGCCAGTCTTCAAAGACATGCTAGAAACCATTTTTGAGAGATCCTTCAAAATCGCCTCCGCAGCCTTCACCACTGCTTCTGATGATGGATAATGTCTCCCATGAAGGCGTTTCTTCAAGTTAGGGAATAGAAAAGGTCACATGGGGCCAAATCCGGACTATAGGGAGGGTGAGGGATGCACTTCACGTCGATTTTTGCAAGATATTCAGCAACAACATGGGCAATATGTGGCCGCGCATTATCGTGGTGCACCATCCAGCTTACTTCACGGAAATGTGGTCTTTTGCACGTGATATGGACTTGCAATGTTTTCAGGACATCCCTGTATTATTGTTCTGTTACTGATGTGTGTGCATGTACAACATGCTGATGAACCATTCCATGAATATCAAAGGATGAGATGACCATAACTTTCCCAGCAGAAGCAAGCACTTTTGCTTTTTGGGGGGTTAGTGATGAAGGAGATTTCCACACTGAGCTTTGCTGTTTGCTCTCAGGATCAAAATGATGTAGCCAAGTTTCATCAGCAGTGATTACGTTTGAAAGAAACTCCACATCTTCCCCTAACATCAACTTTAACTGTATGCAGGCCTGCATACTAACGTCTATTTGTTCGGGAATCAACAGTCTTGGAACCCATCGAGCACAAACACGTCTCATATGTAATGCTTCTGTCACCAACGTGTGGGTGGCACCCAATGAAAAGTTCGGTATCTCAGAAAGTTATCTTAAGGTAATTCGTCGATCCTCTGTCACAATGACAGCAGCAGTATTGATGTTTTCTTCTGTAGGAGCAGTAACGGGAGCACCGGATCCCCTTCCTTTGAAATTGATTGTCTCCCCTCTTTAAACATTGTAAAGGTCCTTCGAGCTGTGCTGTAGGGAAGAACAGACTCTGCATAGGCCTCCTGTAACATTGTATAGGCCTCAACTGAAGATTTGTTGAGACGAAAGCAGAATTTCAAAGCCGCATATTGATCCTCGCGTGTTACCTCCATTGCAGCGGTAGGCGATACTGAACATATCTGAACTTGCCTGGTTCTCACAGGCGGGAACCAGGAGTAGCAACAATGAAACTACTACGGCGTGTTTGTTTCATATTAATCAAACAGAATATAATAAGATTGAATTTTAGTGCGAAAAATTACGACCGTAAAAAATATGATCATTCTTTATTAAACAGCCCTCGTATAAATCCAGATAAGACAGTTCAAATGATATTCAGTAAGGGAGGAAGAATATCAACCAAAGACAGTATAATGTCATACAATGAACCATTACAAATAGTAGGCAAATATAAATACGTGGGAATTACATTACAAACAACAGCAACATCTTTTGGTATACATATCCAGGAAAGGGTAGCGGGAACCATCAAAGCATCATTCAATGTTCCAAACATAACCAATCTGTCAACAAACACAGCGATGACACTATTCAAAGTAGCAGTGGCGCCAGTCATAACATGCTGAATAGAGATCATATGGAAAAAGCTTAAAATAGGCGACCTAAGTTAAGACAATGTTCATGAAACGGATCCTAGGAGTGTGAAAAATAGCGCCATCTCGACTGATGTATGAAATGTTGAAAGAGACTTATTTCATAGAAGACATCAGACTACAACATTGCCAACCATCAACAGGACCATACCAGGAACTGATCAACATCATGGACCGAAAGAGGAAGGGGATAGACCTGGATTTCTACAACACACCAGCCATGATGGATGGCAGCTGGACCAGAGACATGTCACAACAAGACTTTCAGTATGTATTATCAAAAACTTTCACGAACCGAATGAGGATTGTAAATGTGTGTTAGGTGGTCATAATGCAAAAATATCATTATAGGATATAAAAAAGGAAGAAAATCTATAAGAGACTATAGCAAGGACTAAAATACTTGTATGCTTGTGCGTGATTATCAGACAGTATATTTTTGTTTCATCCGTTCATTAGAGTGCTTCTATATGTAGACTGTAGCTCAAGTGGATCAGTACTTCAACGACGAGAGAATAAATAGCACATCAGAGCAAATGTGTCCGGAATATAACCAAAGTGTAGTGGGATTTTGTGATAGACACGTGCAAGTCAACAGTCAGTTCAAGCCGCCAGTGACATATTTCTCAGCTGTCCTCTTACGACGCTTGCGAGTAAGTAAATGTTTCTTACAAGAAATTTTCTCTCAGTTTTATATTTTAATAATTACATATTGATATTTAAACAGAGTTCAATGATATTCCTGCACAGGTTATTACATGTCCAATGCCCATATCTTTTCTTTATTTCTTCCAAACTTTTCTCCTAGTTCACTGAAGATGCAAGATTTCTATAGTTGAACAGTCATTACTAGAGCCCGGATTTTGATGAAAAGTCATATTTTTTTCTGAGTAGTCATAGACGATGCTTATTGGAAATTAAGTGCATTCTAGAACAAATACGTTAGATATATATGGTTTTTATAGGTCGTCAAGATGTATTTTTTCCACATTTTTATAATAGTAATTTTTTAAACATTTAGATGCATTTTCCAGTCATTTTATTTCTTTTTTACAAATTTATTGGGCATGTTTATCTGTAGCCCGCATTCGGGAGGCCCAGGTTTGATTCCCGTAGCCGACCTGACCCTGACCCATGGGCTTTTGCGGGGATTTTAAAATAATCTGTGATTAAAAGTTCATTTATATCATCATCTTTTATGAAACAGTAACTTTGTAAACATGTGATTAACACAGGTCAGCATCCTAATAGTGCTGGTGAATTTATGCCGCATCAATTCAAGGAATCGTCGATTACATCATGCAATACGTGTGGATTGCATCAGTCAGGACTTCAGGAGCTAGAAGTGTCGCAGTAAGGAGAGTAGTTTGTGAGGTGTGTAATGTTGTGGAATTGAAATACCGAAACAGTCCTGTTTGGAACAGTATGTTTCAGAGTTTGGCGTAAACATATTCTCTACTGATGGAACTGTATTGTTCTATAAAGTGTGCGAAATTAAAGTCGCTGCAGACAAACGTACATGTTGTGCGGGAAAAACATCTGCGAGCTCTTCAAAATGTGAAAACAAGACAAGCGTCTCAGATACTGTTAATAAACGGCTTGTATATTTGTAGAAATAAATCACACAAATTCTAAGGATAATAGACGACACATTTTCAGTAATACCTAAAGATGTTAAAGATTGTCGATAGTAGGTATAAGACAACTGAACATAGATTGGGATTAAAGCTATAACTAATTTCCGCCGTGATTATTCACTGTTATTCCTTCAAAAGGTAATTGTTGTTCCTGTATTTTTTAGAAATTGATAATTATTGTCCAGGATAAAGACATTGTTAGTTTGGTAAAACTCTCCCTGCAACCAGGAATCTCCGTTACTCAGCTTCCAGTTAAGCAACAAGCAAATTATCACTGTGCATTTACGCCCGATTTCACCAACAGATGTTAAGACTTAACACGAGTTTAGCAATAGTTATAACAAAAACTGCATTTCACCAACAACTGTTAGCTTTAACACTCGTGTTAAATCTCTTGTTAAAGTAACAAGTCAAATTTCTGCTGTTAAGTCCTTCACAACTGTAAATAGTCAAGATGGCGGTCGTGAACACAGCTGTTGATGTCGATTTGCTATATTTAAGACCGTCTAAATGACATTCGTAATAGAGTACGGCCTATGAGGAGAAATGATTTTGAGCAGCTATCAGAAGAAAACCTTTTACTGTCGAAACAAGTTGTTATGAAGGTTACTGCGGAAGTACAAGAGAGGTTAGAACATGCATAGAAAGGAATATGCTGATTTCGTCTTTACTTCAAGTATTAATAAGTTTACCATTTTACAATTCACTGAATTATGTGGATAATACACTGTCCGTGTCCCGTCTTGAAACGCTCAAGTTACTCGTCACTTGTCCTTCTTCGCAGCTCGTTTTAAATTTACGTAATACTGACGAAGTTGTTTCGTGCTTGTAGTAGTGACACATGCATTTGAATTAAATTAGTTTCCAATTTTTTCCCACGTGACAGTTTTCTCTTTTACATTCACCGCATCCGTCCTCTTATTTTCCACGATATGCTTATACTTCGTCACCAATTCAATTAACAATTCTTTCTCTATCGATGAGAAATTTGTCTCGCGGCTTTTGTTTACGATTTTGTCCACCCGCCATTTTTCAACTGTGTGCAGACGAAAATGAAAACAAAAGCGTATCTCAGTACGTTCAGGAAATACGACTCATCCATAGCCTTCTATAGCTATAATATTTACAAGTAAACACGTGTTTGTTAACATTTTCGGAAAACAGGTTGGTGAAATGCAAGAAATTTAACAGCTTTGTTAGCGCTGTGACAGTTGTTACGTTACATTTGTTAACGTCGATTTTAACATCTGTTGGTGAAATCGAGCAATGGTGTTCCTGTGATGTTGGGTTTATAACTTCACGCATTAAAAGCGACATGCATATAAATATGTAATAATAAAATTATGTGTAAAATCAAAAAAATGTTATTTCTTTGCTAAAAAAGAAGTCCACATAGTAAAATCTCTATATTAATTTTTAATCAATTCACTTTTCTAAAAGTACACTACTGAAGTACAAGTGTCAAGCATTTAAGCCTTGTTGCATTAGTGCCCACAGTTAATTATAATATACTTTTACAAATGTTCTGGTGTCATGCACAATATGTTTGTGTAAATTGTAAAGGATCGCTCGACTTTGCAAGAAGTCAACGGTGCAACGGTGACTTTGTGGGTTCGTGAAATGAAAAGTCCAATTACACAAACTCAACAATGTTCTTTATTTCCACCGACTTACAGTTTAACACTTGCCAATTACACAGAATTACGTACTGCACACAATTACAATTCACCAGTTCGTCCGTTAAAGTTACACTTGCACTCGCGATTACGTAAACTCCGATGCACAACACAGTCCTCTCGTCCTTACACTAGCACTGAACTCTTACGCTGATTGCCAAGAACTCTGACTGACTGACTGACCAACTCCTCCTCTTGCCCGACGTGTTGCTTATATAGGGTCCGCTTGCCGATCTGGAAGGTTCTCCATTAGATGAAATATCCCGTAAGTTCGAGAACACAGGTGGAACAGAAAGAGACGGCACAGTGATGTTTTTTCTCCCAGCCACCTCCTGTCACCACTATAAGACAAACGAGGGGGGCGTGGCTAACACGGACCTCTCCTGCTCGCCCGCTCCCAGCTGGTCTATAGGGTGTTCCAACGCTCGGGTGACAATATTTATACAGAAGGATTGTGCTAGGAATAATAATTCCAGGGGGTTCTACATTTTAAGCATTAAATAAGCAAGAAAGAGTAACAAGAGTTGGGTATCCAGGGTTCTATTTTTAGCACAGACTGCAGTTTAGTGGAAACTACACCAACCATTCCGCCTGGTACAACACTGACCTTTTGAACTGCATCTTCCATTATTTCCACAGCTTCTTGGAGAGGTATATCAGAAGTTTCCAGTTTCTTCATACTGTCGGGAAGCCAGTTGAAGTGACCTGCGATGTATGAAACTGAACTGAGCTATGCAGACAAGGATTCACTCATACACACTGCAGCATCATAAGAAAAGTTCTCAATCACTGACTTCACAGATTTGAAGTGCTTACAGCTTCGATCCATGTTGTCGACCTTATCACTGGCTCTGGAGGCAGAGGTACATCAGGTAGCTGTTCCTTGTAGCGTTGTACACGATAAAGACATATTAAGAAAACCTTCTTCGTTGCTGATATCAGTGTATTTACTTCTGGGAATTCATGTCTAACTGTCTGTGCCACTCGTTGCAATACATGAGTCGTACATGTAACATGCACCAAGTTTGGATAAAATACAGTAAGCGATTTCCGCTGCATCTGTGTACATCAGTAGGACTCTCTCTTCTTTTACGACATCTAGCCATAGTACCTTAAGTCCATCATTAATGAATCTAGCAATTGTTGAACTGTTTGTTACCTCCAAAGGTTTACAGTAAATTAAGTAGGGTTTTTATGCAGCTTCAAGGTCCATCTTGCCCACTATTAGATTAGCGATGAAACGGCCTGAAACATCCGTCGTCTCATCAGCAGAAATCCATAAAGGTGAGTTGCGTATGTCAATCCTGATTTTTATTAATACGTCAACGTAACAAAAATCCAAGAATTCTTCCTGAGAGTGGACTCGTTAGGAATGTTGTGGTTGCCGTATTTGTGTAAGAAAAGTTTAAATGCAGATGTTCGCTGCAACCAACGCCATACACAGTTCTTTGCAAAATTCACGTAGGGGAGGGTATCCGTCCCCTTCAGCTGCCGTGGTGCGAGCGCTGCGGACCCTTAGCACTCGTGGTACCTCTGATGTTACTAGAGGAACCTTGGGCCGAACTGCCGAGCCCCTCCCGTCGAGGAGTTGTTCGAATTGGGTTGGACTCGAGGGGGCAGTGGTTCCCGACACCCACGGGGAATTGGGTACCTCCAGCCAGGCTACGGCCAGATCACCAGGCGGCCCCACCGAGGTTTTCCTGCGGGGTTGACGCCTTTAAGTGGCGTATCCACTTCCATCCCATCTTGACGTTGTCAACGGGGGGGGGGAGCTTTTTAAGAAATCAGGTATTGCCCTATGGAAAGAGCCCCGGAGTATCCATCGCTCCCGGGTTGAAGGAGGCCAGGGTCTTTGGATCTACGGGTCCTGGACTGATTGGGTAGAACCTCTGCAATTAAGTGTTCTTGCAGCTGTGAAAGTAGGACCTGTTTCTTTGAAGAAACTCGTTGTTTATTTTTAATCTACAGATTGCTTCGTAGAACTATTTATTTATTTATTTATTTATTTATTTATTTATTTATTTATTTATTTGTAATTTTACGTCCACCAACGTTAAGTTATATCGGACGGTGAATGAATTGGGTGAAATGATGCTCAAATGAGTCCAGGGTCCATGGAGTTTAGAGGTACCTGACATTCGTCTTTGAGGATATGGGAAAACCCAGGAAAAACCTTATCCAGGTAACTGACCCTGACTGAGATTTGAACTCGGGACCTCTTGAACATGAGGCAGACACGTTACCACCACGCTACCGAGGCGGGCGCTTCGTAGATGTTGTTCGATTTGAGATTTCGTCGTACAGATTTGGCAGAGGACTGTCAACAGAAATCCACGCTTTTAGCTTTGAAGACAACGAAGACGCAAACGGTGCCATTGATAAATTAAATGCAACTTACTTTTATAAATTCTGAAACGTTTCACCTTTAAGAAAAAGTAAGAAAAATGTTTAAAAGAAGTCATTGTCAGTATCAAACTCGTAAAATTTAGCTTTGAATGCAGCGGAAATGACGACAATGCATGAGGACAATTGCAATGGTTTCTTTCTTGCTATGTAACGAAAATTTATAATAATTCAGAAATAGGTATGTAAAGTTATGTACTATGGTGTGAAATATGTATTATAGCTGGACATACGTAAAAATAATGTAACTTAAAATGTTGGGATAAGGGTCTTTACAGTTTAATTCGTCGACATGTTAGCTTTTTTTATAACTACATACACAGCAACAGAATACGTAATTACTACGGTTCGGATTTTGCCCTATTTTCCTATTTTATTCCTTTGTTCAGAAACGCAGGCTTTTAAGTTATAAGCACGTTTCCTACAATTATTAGCCTAATTATCAGGATAATTAATAATTATCCTGATAATGCTTCTGTAGCTCTGTAAGTAGTATCTAACTGTTCCAATGACAAATCATTACCAATAAATCTTGATACATGTTGAAAGGTTATTTTTAATGTATGTGTATTTAAAAAATAGCAATGAATGATATTCATTGCAAAAAGGTTGAGACGTACTGGCATATACCAAGTTAAAGCTGATTTAAAAAATGTTTGATTTTGTATCATATATAATTATCCCTGCTTTGTTCTCCATATTTCTGTTCATATTACCTGTATACTACAATATGTGTCTTATGTTAACTTTTGTAGATATATATGCTATTAAACTTTATACCTCTGGACATGTTCAGTGTTCACAGCCTTTTCTGGTTACAACTGAACCTACTCAATCTAATCTAATCTAATCTAATCATATGTTTGTGCCTATTCTGGACAATACTACAGGGATGTCCTGAAAACATTGCAAGTCCATATCAGGCACAAAAGACCACATTTCGATGAAGCAGGCTCGATGCTGCACCACGATAATGCGCAGCCGCATATTGCCAATGTTGTTGCTGAATATCTTGCAAAAATCAACGTGAAGTGCATCCCTCACCCTCCCTATAGTCCGGATTTAGCCCCATGTCACTTTTTTCTATTCCCTAACTTGAAGAAACGCATTCGTGGGAGGCATTATCCATCATCAGAAGCAGTGGTGAAGGCTGCGGAGGCGATTTTGAAGGATCTATCAAAAATGGTGTCCAGCAGAAACCCTGGGACAAGTGCATCACATTCAGGGGAGACTATTCTGAGAAGCACCATCAAAATTATGAGGATGAGTAAAGGTACGTTGGCGAAATATAATTGTGATCATTTTTTATTGAACAGCCCTCGTGTTCCCTAAAGACGAAAGCAGCATCGACCACGGAAATCTTCCGAAGCATTCACTGACAGATTTTGTAGCATAGGATTTAATGCTACCAGAAGTTCCCATAAACAGGAATAGGCCTACAAATCTCGTCCAGTGCTTTGATGGTACCTAGGAGTGTCTTGGTCTGTACATGTCGTTATTATCAAATGTAGACAACACTGTATGCTTTAGATGCACAAGTATACAGGTTGTTTTGTTGTTGTTGTTGTTTTTAATTTACGTCCTCCAACGTTAAGTCATATCATGATACAGGTTGTTTCGAAACAACACCAACAATCATAGCCATTTTGTAGTTTATAACTTTACTAGTCCAAATTTAGGTGTTGCAGCTTCGAAATTCTCTAATGTATAATTTTATGCAGCATTAAAATATTGAGTAGCCCGGATTTGAACCACGGATCTCCCGCTCTCCGTGCGGTTGCTCTAACCAACTGAACTACTATGGCCAACATGCCGACATGACATTAAGTTCTCCAATTGAGTCATATTTCCCGGTAGACCACTAGGAGTTCTCATATGCTATGAGTAGGGGCGCATTTTGTCCTATTTGCATATTTGATTCCTTTGTTCAGAAACGTAGGCTTTTAAAATATAAGCATGTTTGCTACAATTATTAGCCTAATGTCTTAGTTTTATAGTGCCTATAAATGCCTATTTCATATGTTTGTGCCTATTCTGCTTATTAATCCCTAAAACTGCCTTTTTAGCCAATTTCTTCCGCTTCTAAATTTGCGACAAGAGCTTTTGCATTTATTTCAATGCAGTAGCATTATATTTTTGTGCTGGTGTAAAGGCTTATTTCTTCAGCTAATAGTAATACTTGAGGGAGGGATTATTAATTAAATTATTGGTGTCAATTATTAACAATCATATCTAATCACAATCAGTAGCGCTGGTAAGCAGGAAGTTACTCCCGTAAGATTTCATTAACATGTGTACGAAGCTGTTGTTTTACCGAATCTTAAAATCACCACTCTGGGACTCTGTTCAGGTTACAACTCAGCGCTTAATTAGCTAGGCTACACACACGTTTCTCTACATGTATCTCAAGGAATCATGAAATCGATTGCTTGGAGACTTCTGGTGTTGTTTCCAACATTGAAAATGAAACTGCAGACCAATAAATCCTAATGGTTTGTGTAACATTTTACGGAAATGCCTTTATAAATGTAGGTACGAGAATCCTTTTCATGATGTCGTAATTGCTGTAATTCTGTTTGAACGGGAAACGCTTACTAAAAAGCTGTGCTTTATTATTTGTGTTTAGTCGACAATGGGGCATTTAGAGTTTTTATTGCACAAACTAGGATTCTGTAGCTTTAGCTTTTAATTACTATTTGTTCTGTGCTTTGTATCTTTTTGACACATCGTGACATCATTTTAAGTGATATTAAGATTGCTTTGATGAACTTTTGAATTTCCTATCTTTCCAACAATCGTTTCTTTTAAGGGGACACATCTCTGTGAATTTGCCCAAAACTTACTACAATCCCAAATTTAGTTTTTTTGTCTTAAATTTAATATACACATACTTCAATAATACAGAAAACGTCACATGACTATTTAAATAACCGTAGCTGCTGTTATGTAATTTTAACCTCAGATTTCTTAGATTGCATATTTTCTACATTTTCCTAATTTCAAAATGTTTCACAGGATGCAGTTTTCTATTAATTTGTATGAAATTCTAAACATGTCTCTAAGGGCAACTGCATATTAAGTGTACCCATTTACATTTGTTGTGTTTTTGTTATTTGTATTGAAAAGGATTATAATGCTTACTTCTTACTGAAAACGCTTAGGAAAATAAAAATTGTTAAATATGTATGATTATTTTTTCCCTTCGTTGAAATGGCGAAGACAAATATTTCAAATAGATACAGGTCATTAATAGGTTAAAATGGGTACAGAAACTTATACCCCATGGATTAATTTTTAAAATTACAATATGTGGGACATTTTGAAAATCGCTTGTAATTTAGACATAAACTGTTAATTCCTCAGAAACTATTGTAACTAGAAAGCTGAAACTTGGTATTATTCCATTCTTGATCGATCACAAAAATAAATGACATAAATTTGAAACAAATCTAACAAAAGCTTCAGATATTTCAATTGTCACCCTTAAGGCCCCACCCCCCAAAAATCTATGTTTTGTTTCATCACATATTTAATTACTTCACACCTTTCTGAAAATTATGGTTATTACTTAGTGAAGTGGATTTACGACGGCTGTTCAATAAAGAATAATCATAATTTTTTTACGGTCATAATTTTTCGCACTAAAATTCAATGTTATATTCTGTTAGCTTAATGTGAAACAAAAACGACGTAGTAGTTTCATTGTTGGTACTCCTGGTTCCCGCCTGTGAGAACCAGGTAAGTTCAGACATGTTCAGTATCGCCTACCGCTGTAATGGAGGTAACATGCGAGGAACAATATGCGGCTTTGAAATTCTGCTTTGTCTAAACAAAACTTCACTTGAGGCCTATACAATGTTACAGGAGGCCTATGGAGAGTCTGTTATTCCCTACAGCACAGCTCGAAGGTGGTTTAAAAAGTTTAAAGAGGGGAGACAATCAATTTCAAAGGAAGGTGAACCCGGTGCTCCAGTTATTGCTCTTACGGAAGAAAACATCAACACTGCTGCTACCATTGTGGAAGAGGATCGGCGAATTACCTTAAGATCACTTTCTGAAATACTGAATATTTCATTGGGTGTCATCCACACGTTGGTGACAGCAACATTACACATGAGACCTGTTTGTACGCGATGCGTTCCAAGATGGCCGCATATTGCCAATGTTGTTGCTGAATATCTTGCAAAAATCAACATGAAGTGCATCCCTCAGCCTCCCTATAGTCCGGATTTAGCCCCATGTGACTTTTTTCTATTCCCTAACTTGAAGAAACGCCTTCATGGGAGACATTATCCATCATCAGAAGCAGTGGTGAAGGCTGCGTAGAGGATTTTGAAGGATCTCTCAAAAATGGTTTACAGCATGTCTTTGAAGACTGGCAGAAACGCTGGGACAAGTACATCGCATTCAAGGCAGACTACTTTAAAAAGGACCATCACAATTATGAGGAGGAGCAAAGGTACGTTGTCAAAAAAAAAGTGATCATTTTTTATTGAACAGCCCTCGTATATGTATTTAAATTATAGGACAATATCTGTTATTTTAACTTGCTGTGGAGCCATTTCTGAAGTTTGGGATAAATGTAGAACTATTTCGTCTAGGGAACCGCAAAATAGTATATGTTTAGTGAATTTGTTGCAGCATATGTTGCGATGATTGTCATTTTCTTATAGTGCATTTTAGGAGCCATATATAATTGTGTATTTCTAAGAGTTTACTTAAAACTTTTTAGTGCCTATAAATTCTTTCCCTAGTAAAATCCGGGCTCTACGAATAACGATTGATGCTAGAAAGACAAATGGTAATCGAAGAAAAGGAGAGAGAGAGAGAGAGAGAGAGAGAGAGAGAGAGAGCGAGAGAGAGAGAGAGAGAGAGAGAGAGAGAGAGAGAGAGAGAGAGAGAGAGAGAGAGGAGGGGGAGATTGCATGTCTAATAGCAAGTAAAATGAATATTATTAAAATATAAATAACAAAATAAAACAGCAAGCAATAAAGTCAAGATTTGAGCTGAAGTTGTTGCTAGGCGATCCAATGCTTTGCTATTATGCATACAACTCATCTGATAGGGATCTTCCTACTTATCGCCGGGTGGCATTAAATCGTGTATTGTCAACGACATGCAAGCGAATGTTGCCGATATTAGCCGAATCGAGCTCGCTCTATGGTTGTTGCCAATTTATTTTGTCATGGCTACTACCAAATTCGCTAGTGCTTTGCTAAGGAGTTTCAGTTCATATACAAACGAGGGTGGTCTGTCAAGTTTCCGACCTAATAAATATACAAAACTTTTTTCAGATTATTTTTCAACATAGTCTCCTTGTAGCTCTACGCACTTCTCCCAGCGATGCTCCCATATCTGTAACCCGTCCAAATAGTACTCGACGTTCTTCAACATAGTCTCCTTGTAACTCTACACACTTCTCCCAGCGATGCTCCCATATCTGTAACCCGTCCAAATAGTACTCGACGTTCTTCAACATAGTCTCCTTGTAGCTCTACACACTTCTCCCAGCGATGCTCCCATATCTGTAACCCGTCCAAATAGTACTCGACGTTCTTCAACATAGTCTCCTTGTAACTCTACGCACTTCTCCCAGCGATGCTCCCATATCTGTAACCCGTCCAAATAGTACTCGACGTTCTTCAACATAGTCTCCTTGTAGCTCTACACACTTCTCCCAGCGACGTTCTCATCTCTGTAACCCGTCCAAATAGTACTCGGCGTTTTTCAACATAGTCTCCTTGTAACACTACAAACTTCTCCCAGCGACGTTCTCATCTCTGTAACCCGTCCAAATAGTACTCGGCGTTTTTCAACATAGTCTCCTTGTAACTCTACGCACTTATCCCAGCGATGTTCTCATCTCTGTAACCCGTCCAAATAGTACTCGGCGTTTTTCAACATACTCTCCTTGTAGCTCTACGCACTTCTCCCAGCGATGTTCCCATCCCTGTAACACGTCCAAATAGTACTCGGCGTTTTTCAACATAGTCTACTTGTAACTCTACACACTTCTCCCAGCGATGTTCCCATCTCTGTAACCCGTCCAAATAGTACTGGGCGTTTTTCAACATAGTCTACTTGTAGCTCTACCCACTTCTCCCAGCGATGTTCCCATCTCTGTAACCCGTCCAAATAGTACTGGGCGTTTTTCAACATAGTCTACTTGTAACTCTACGCACTTCTCCCAGCGATGTTCTCATCTCTGTAACCCGTCCAAATAGTACTCGGCGTTTTTCAACATAGTCTACTTGTAACTCTACGCACTTCTCCCAGCGATGTTCTCATCTCTGTAACACGTCCAAATAGTACTGCGTTTTTCAACATATTCTACTTGTAACTCTACGCACTTCTCCCAGCGATGTTCCCATCCCTGTAACACGTCCAAATAGTACTCGGCGTTTTTCAACATAGTCTACTTGTAACTCTACGCACTTATCCCAGCGATGTTCTCATCTCTGTAACCCGTCCAAATAGTACTCGGCGTTTTTAAACATAGTCTACTTGTAACTCTACGCACATCTCCCAGCGATGTTCTCATCTCTGTAACACGTCCAAATAGTACTCGGCGTTTTTCAACATAGTCTACTTGTAACTCTACACACTTCTCCCAGCGATGTTCCCATCTCTGTAACCCGTCCAAATAGTACTCGGCGTTTTTCAACATAGTCTACTTGTAACTCTACGCACTTCTCCCAGCGATGTTCTCATCTCTGTAACACGTCCAAATAGTACACGGTGTTTTTCAACATACTCTCCTTGTAACTCTACGCACTTCTCCCAGCGATGTTCTCATCTCTGTAACCCGTCCAAATAGTACGCGGTGTTTTTCAACATACTCTCCTTGTAGCTCTACGCACTTCTCCCAGCGATGTTCCCATCCCTGTAACACGTCCAAATAGTACACGGTGTTTTTCAACATACTCTCCTTGTAACTCTACGCACTTCTCCCAGCGATGTTCCCATCCCTGTAACACGTCCAAATATTACACGGTGTTTTTCAACATACTCTCCTTGTAACTCTACACACTTCTCCCAGTGATGTTCCCATCCCTGTAACACGTCCAAATAGCACTCCGCATTTTTCAACATAGTCTCCTTGTAACTCTACACACTTCTCCCAGCGATGTTCCCATCCCTGTAACACGTCCAAATAGTACTCCGCGTTTTTCAACATGTCTCCTAGTAACTCTACACACTTCTCCCAGCGATGTTCCCATCCATGTAACACGTCCAAATAGTACTCCGCGTTTTTCAACATACTCTCCTTGTAACTCTACACACATCTCCCAGCGATGTTCTCATCTCTGTAACACGTCCAAATAGTACTCGGCGTTTTTCAACATAGTCTACTTGTAACTCTACACACTTCTCCCAGCGATGTTCCCATCTCTGTAACCCGTCCAAATAGTACTCGGCGTTTTTCAACATAGTCTACTTGTAACTCTACGCACTTCTCCCAGCGATGTTCTCATCTCTGTAACACGTCCAAATAGTACTCCGCGTTTTTCAACATGTCTCCTTGTAACTCTACACACTTCTCCCAGCAATGCTCCCATCTCTGTAACCCGTCGAAATAGTACTCGGCGTTTTTCAACATAGTCTCCTTGTAACTCTACACACTTCTCCCAGCAATGCTCACATCTCTGTAAGCCATCCAAATAGTACTCGGCGTTTTTCTATGCAAAATAACTGTTCACGAAGGTGATTGGCTCTTCATTTGACGAAAATCTGTCCTCCTAGCGCAATTTTCAGATGCGGGAACAAAAAGAAGTCGCTTGGGGCTAGATGTGGTGAGTCAAGCAGTTGAAACCGTAATTCGTGGATTTTCGCCATTGCAGCCGCTTAGGCGTGAGACAGTGCGTTGTCTTGGTGAAACAGGATTTTCTTTTTCTTTTTCTTTTTTCCGTTTTCCCGCAACTTCTGCGTTTAGGTTGTCAAGTAATGTTGCGTAGTATGCTCCTCTGATGTTTTTTTTTTTTTTTTTTTTTTTTTTTCCTTTTTGAACATAATGGATTAAGATAACTCCATGACTATCCCCCCCCCAAAAAAAAATGTCGACAGCACTTTCCCAGACGAAAAAAAACGTTTTTTTGGGGGGGAGCCAGTTCCCCCTTTGCAGTCAACTGTTTGGACTGTAATTTTGTTTCTCGCGTATAATGGTGTGTCCAAGTTTCATCTATAGTAATTAATCTGCGCCAAAACTCGGATTTATTGCGCCTAAACTGCGCCAACAGAGCATTGGAAATGTTCATTCGAACACGTTTTTGGTCTAACGTGAGCAAACGCGGCACTCAACGCGTGGAAGGCTTTGTCGTGTCAAAATGTTGATTTAATATGTGACAAACACGTTCTTTTGACATGTTCATGGTCTCTACTATCTGAATTTAATTCGGCGATCGTCTAGCGCCATTCGGTAAACTTTGGCAATGTTTTCGTCGGTAGTTGCAGTTTTTGGACATCCCAAACGCTTTTCGCCTCCCAAGCTCTTACGGCCACGTTTAAATTCAGCTGCCCAAAACTTCACTGTGATAAATGATGGTGCAGAGTCCCCATACACAGAATCCTACTCATCTTTGATCTGTGTAGGCGTATCGCCTTTCAAAAACAAATATTTAATGACAGCTTGATACTCGATTTTACCATTTTCATAGAGCAGTCACATCAACTCACTCAAAGGACTGTTACATAACAACTGAGCGTAAAAAAATGGCTGAAACTTCGGTCAGTAGCTGTCAACAGATGCACAACGAAATTTACTAGCTTTTATTTATGAGTGCTGCCATCTTCATGCTGAAGTCGGAAACTTTTCAGATCACCCTCGTATATTTTTTACCCTGCTTAGAGCATAATTTTACATGGGAAATATCTCCGTTCTTAAATTTATTTTCCGTTTTTCCAGGATTCTGTCATATAAGGGGTCCGTTTTAACTAGCTTTTACTGTACTTATAAAAGAAATGGAGAGAAATTAAGAAAAAATAAAGCAAAGAAAGAAAAAGAAGAAATGAATAAAGCAAATTAGGAAAGGAAGGAGGGAAGGTGAAGGTAGAAGCAAAGGAGGGAGATGAGAAGAAAGCGGAAAGAGAGTGAGAGAGATGGCGGTTAGGGGGAAGGAGGGAAGCATTTCAGTTCATGAGAGTTTTAGCTAATTGAATAAGGAATTTATGGAATTTATCAGTATTTGGTTTATGTGTATACAGAGGAATTGAATGTGCGACATATGGCATTTATAAATTTCGAGAAGGCCTTTGACAAGGTAAATAGAAATAAATTATGGAGTACATTTGATAACAGTAATAAGAAGCTTACGTGTAGAAAATAAGATAATGATAGAAAGTGGAATGAAGACAGATCTAATGGCAACAATAGACAAAGGAGTAAGACAAGAGTGTCCACTTTCACTGTCACTTTTTAATATTTACATTGACGATGACATATCTGATTGGCAGTCAAAATTATATTCGCATTTTATAATTAGAAATAGATATTTACATTTAAGCTAATTGATGGAAATTAATCATTTCCTTACACTAGCCATATATAGGCTAAGTAGATAGAGTCAACATAAAAAATTCAATGCCATGGCCGGGATTTGAACCACGGAACTCCTAGTTTCCGTCCAGGCGCTCTTACCCATTGAGCTACCATGACCAACTTGCCATCCTGACATTAAATTCCCCAATTGACTCATATTTACGCGGTAAACCACTAGAGGTTCTCCTATCCGAGATACACCGTTTGTGGTGACTTACTATCTTAAGTACGAGAGCTGTTCAGTAAAGAATGATCACATTTTTTTTGACAACGTACCTTTACTCTAAATTTTGATGGTCCTTCTCAAAATAGTTTCCCCTGAATGAGATGCACTTGTCCCAGCGTTTCTGCCAGTCTTCAAAGACATGCTGGAAACTATTTTTGAGAGATCCTTCAAAATTGCCTCCGCAGCCTTCACCACTGCTTCTGATGATGGATAATGCCTCCCACGAAGGCGTTTCTTCAAGTTAGGGAATAGAAAAAAGTCACATGGGGATAAATCCGGACTATACGGAGGGTGAGCGATGCATTTCACGTTGATTTTTGCAAGATATTCAGCAACAACATTGGCAATATGCGGCCGCACATTATCGTGGTGCAGCATCCAGCCTGATTCATGTAAATGTGGTCTTTTGCGCCTGATATGGACCTGCAATGTTTTCAGGACATCCCTGTAGTATTATCCAGTTACTGACGTGTATGCAGGTACAACACGCTGATAAACCATTCCATGAATATCAAAGAATGAGATGACCATAACTTTCCCAGCAGAAGCAACCACTTTTGCTTTTTGGGGGGGTTGGTGATGAAGGAGCTTTGGTGTTTGCTCTCAGGATCAAAATGATGTAGCCAAGTTTGATCAGCAATGATTACGTATGAAAGAAACTCCGGATCTTCCTCTAACATCAACTTTAACTGCATGTTACCTCCATTGCAGCGGTAGGCGATACTAAACATGTCTGAACTTGCCTGGTTCTCACAGGCGGGAACCAGGAGTACCAACAATGAAACTACTACGGCGTGTTTGTTTCACATTAAGCTAACAGAATATAATAAGATTGAATTTTAGTGCGAAAAATTATGACCGTAAAAATTATGATCATTCTTTGTTAAACAGCCCTCGTACTTGGGTCCCAGGCTTCATCATTGAACTCTTATTATTTTAGTTAATTGATGGAAATTAATCATTCTTCACACTAGCCGTATATGGATAGATAAAGTCGACATGAACAATTCAAAGCCATGGCTGGGATTTGAACCACGGATCTCCTGCTTTCCATCCAATCATATTTAGATATTTAGATACTTTATTTTTTACAGATGATCAGGTTATCATATAATGGTCTACAAAAAGGATTACATATATTAAATAACACTGTCTGTCAATACAATTTAGGAATATCTCCTTCAAAAGAGCCAAAATATTAATAGAAGGAACAAGTCAACTGCTTTAATTATCTTGGTTGCCATATCTCTTATTTTAAAAATAGTGACATTCTAAATAAAATCAACAAATTTAATGGTATATGTGGCAACATAAAGAGAACCTTAAAAAATACGAGAAGAGAGACTAAATTCAAGTTTTATAAAGTAATGACAGTTCCTATATTATTATATGGTAGTGAATTTTCGACTTTAACAGAAAAAAGAAGAAATGAAACAGCGGAAATGAAATTTTTAAGAAGTGTAACAGGATATATTCTTTTAGATAAACAAAGAAGTGAGGACATTCGAAAAGAATTTAATATTTTTAAGCTAACAGAATAAAACAATATGGAAATAACTGGAAGGAACATGTCGACAGAATGAATGATAGCCGCATTCCAAAATTGTTTTAGATTACAAATCATTAGGTAGAAGAAATACTGGTAGACCAAGAAAATGATCGATACAACACTTTGAATTAAAAATGTATGAGACCGGAACGAGCCTTGATGGCTTAAACCGTAAAAAGTTGTTGTATATTTTAGAAACGTACAGTGTACACGTGGACGTAGGCGTATTGTGCTGGGGTGTGGAACGAGGCCTACTCAGGATTGTGACGTATTTGACAAGCTGCAATAGGTAGCGAATCCGATCAATAATGCTAACTTTCCGCCCGGGGTTGCAGAGATGCTCGCCCACCTATGCCTAGAGTGCGTGGGCGTGGGCGTGAGACCGGCAGCCGTGGTGGCATGCCCTGGTTCGCTTGATAAAGTGTAATGGAGCGTGTATGCACATTTCCTATGTGGAGTGTAATTGACCCCCCCCCCTCATAAAAACGACCGCACTGTATCAGCTTACATAATCACCGAAATCTTCAAGTTTGCATTAAACATAATATACACGACGTTTAAAGTAACTTTTTGCTAGGGGCGAAGTAATAGAAATGTTTTTAAGTCCATACAAGTGTTTATCATATATTTGACTCCCCCCCGGATTATTAAATTAATCGTTTATTCATATTAAGGTCTCGTTGGAGTTATAAGTTAATATTTTGTTCCCTTAACTTTTAGCTCTACGTTATTGTCATTTAAAACATTGCTGAATATCCTTATAAATATGTGATAATTAAGACTTTGCGATATGCCCTCGTAAAGATTTTTTTTTTTTTTTGTAATTTTATATTCTCCAACGTTAAGTCATATAGGACGGTAAATGAAACGGGTGAAATGATGCTCAAATGTGTCCAGGCCCATGGAGCTTAGAGCTACCCGACATTAGATTCAAAGATAAGGGAAAACCGCGGAAAAAACCTTATCCTGACCAAGATTCGAACTCAGGACCTCTTGAACGTGAGGCAGACACGCTACCATCTACGCTACGAAGGCGGGTTAGTAAAATGGATTAACGTTTACCTCTCTACTCCAAAGTCTGTGAGTGGTGTAGAATTCACAGAACAAAATCTCATTTGCATTAAACATTTTAACATTATATTTACAATATAAGCATTTTGTCCATAGGTATAGTAACTTAAGGAGCAAAGCCTAGTTAAAGTTACTACACAAGTCGGATGCTGTAAGGTCTGAAAGCCACATTCTCTTGTTTTGTCAACTGCGACTTGAGATGAATGAGCTGGTACATTGTCAGACAGAAGACGAACAACTTTGGAGAGCATACCGCGTCGTTTCTAAATCAGAGCTGCTCGTAACTTGTCCAGAAGATTGCAGTAGTATCTTCCAGTGATGGTTCGATCCTTGTCAACATAATCTATAAGGATCACTCCACGACAGTCCCAGAAAACTGAAAGCATGACCTACCCAGCTGACTTTTGCACCTTTGTGGTTTTTTGGGAGGGAGGGGAATCGGCATGTTTTCATTTCATGCTCGTGGTTTTTGTCTCTGGGTCATCTGATAGATCCACAATTTATCCATGGTTACCAGACGATCAAAAAAACTATCTTCATTCTGTTCCAACAGCATCAACATCTGTCCTGAAGGGTCACGCCGTGTTTGCTTTTGGAAAGGAGTTAGCAAACGTGGAATCCACCGTGCAGACACCTTACACATGTGAAGTTCGTCATGAATAATTTTCCACACTCTACCATAACTAAGATGTGTCTCATTCATGATCATTTGGATGGTTGCTCGTCTGTCTTCCAGTATTAAACACTCCACATTCTTCACTGTCATTGACGATCTACCAGCTCTTAGCTCATCTGTCAG